>CM060938.1:895480967-896680967 GCA_030765085.1 Allium cepa
ATCTCATGAAGCAACCAAAGCCAACATCAACTCTACCTTATTCGAGTTTTACATACATAGTGTCTTGGGGCGCGGTAGCCTTTCGTTTTTGGGCCCGAAGTATGAGATTACTTTGGCCGAAGTGTGGGAGGCCGCACTTGATATGCTTGGAGGCGCTGGCTATGCTGAGGCAGATCTTGAGGTGCACTATCTGGATGATGAGGCACGTGCTGCCCTTGCCAGGGGGGAGGAGAAACTTTCTAAAGAGCGAACCGGAACGGCGGAAGGAGTACATTTAGGGAAGACACCCTTGGCCGACCCGACTCTTCCTTCGGTTTCGGCCGACATTGATATCATTGGCTCCAGTTCCCATTCTTCGCCTCCTATCAAAGCTGACATTGAAATTGTAACTGCTCATACTGGAGATGAGGCTCAAGAAAGCGCTGAAGCACAAGGCTTTGAAGTTGACGTGAGAAAGCCAATTTCTCCAGGTAACTTCAACGTTGATTTAGCTCAAGTGGACTACTTGTTCACTTCACATGAACTTAATGAACTTTTTGATTATCACTTAAGCCTTGATGCGCCACTCTCCTCTCTTTGCAAGGAATACTGATTTTAACTTCTCTTCTTCTGTAGTGAAAACGCCAAGTGCTGCACAGATTTTTCCTCTTCCAGATGTTCCACCTCCTTCTCTTCAAATTATGCCTCCTTCTGCTTCTCAACCGGGGTCGTAAGAAGAGTTAATAGAAGCTCTTCAAGGCTTGGATGACCCGACCGCTTCACAAGAGCAAAAGGTTGAGGAGCTTGAAGAAGGTGAAAGGACTCCGAAGAAATTTCATGATGACACAAAGCTGTCTGCACTTATCACTCCGGGCAGCGAGTCTTCTTCAAGGAAGAAGGGGAAGCGGGTAACTTCGAAGAAGAGAAGGAAAAGAATTTCTGCTAGCGAAGAGAAGGCGGAAGTAGACCTAGCTGCACCTCTATCTCCTTCTTCCCCGACTCGTTCAAGCCGGCTCTCAAAGTTAACCATCAGGCCAGGCGAGGGCTCTAAAGGTGGCGGGAAGAAGAAATAACGAGTCTCGTTTTACCCTTCTTGTTTTGCTTTTTTCTCGTATATAAAGGCTTGTATTGACCGGAATTTGTGTGGGTACCGGTCCCCGCTCTTTTGAAACCTGCACTTGTATAATTTATTTATAGTATAGAATAATACGATTCTTTTTACTTGTACAATCTTTTGACTGTATTCATGAATGCATTTATTCCTTATTCTCGCACAAATTTCTTCATTTTCTTTGTGTGATATTGCAATAAGTTTGTGGTATGTTGCTTGAGCGTTGCTTTTATTAATGTAGCTATATTGTATTATATTGCCCCCATACCACCGCTTATTGCAATTTCTTTCATTTGGTTAAAACTTTGGAGAACAATTCTTCTATTTCGAGAAGACCTGTACTCTTAAGTTGGAGAACAACTCTTCCATTTTGAGAAGGCTTGCACTCTTACTTTAGAGAATAATTTTTCCATTTTAAGGAAATGTTACTCTACTTTAGTAGAGTGTGCCTTGTATTGGAGAAGTCTTCTCTCTCTTTTGCTTGAAAAAGTTTTTATACTTCACTTTCGGAGATAGTCACTTTTATTTTTGACAAGTGGATTCCCCTACGTGGTGAAGTGGGCCTTTGAAAAGGGCTTTGATTTGGCACTCCATCTTCTGGGGAAGAATATTTTCAAGATGGAGAAATTAATCTTCCCTTGAGAGCTGCAGTGTGCCTCCAAAGAGGGCTTTTTTTTGTGCCTCGTTGGAGGGCTTTTTTGTCTTGTTCGCTTGAGAGTGCTTTCTCACAGTTAAATGGATCCACGGGGCGGACGCAAGTTACTTAGTTGGATGTCCGTTTGCACAAACGATCGTAGCTAGTTAACAAGGGCCCTGTGCCTTCTATCTTGGGAAGGTGCCCCTCCGGTGGTTCCATCTACCTTGTTGGTTGAGAAAAGAATTTCTTCTTGGGACGTGCCTCCGAAGAGGTCTTGTGCCTCCGAAGAGGTCTTGTGGTGCCTCCGAAGAGGTCTTCTGCCTTCGAAGAGGGAAGGTGTGCCTTTGGTGAAGGCTAGTGCCTCTGAAGAGGTCTTGTGGAGAGGTCTTCTGCCTCCGAAGAGGGCAGGTGTGCCTTTGGTGAAGGCTAGTGCCTCTGAAGAGGGCTTGTGGTGCCTCGGGAGAGGTCTTCTGCCTCCGAAGAGGGCAGGTGTGCCTTTGGTGACGGCTCGTGCCTCTGAAGAGGGCTTGTGCCTCCGAAGAGGTCTTTATTTGATTGCTTGGAAGTTACTTTCTCATGGTTAAATGGATTCACGGGGCGGACGCAAGTTATTTAATTGGATGTTCGTTTACACAAACGATCGCAACCAGTTAACAAGGGCCCCGTGCCTTCCACTTGGGAAGGTGCCCCTCCGGTGATTCCACCAACCTTTCTGGTTGAGAAGAGAACTTTGTTTTTCCGGCGTGCCTCGTTAGAGGTCTTTATCCTCCGATGAGTTGTGCCTCCGAAGAGGGCTTGTGCCTCCGAAGAGGTCTTTGGGTGGTTGGCTCGCCATGAAGGTTGCGTCTCACGGTTAAGTGGATCCATGGGGCAGACGCAAGATATCCAACCGGATGTTCGTTTGCACAAACGATCGCAATTAGCTAGCAAGGGCCTGGTGCCTTCGCTTTGGGAAGGTGCCCCTCCGGTGGTTCCACCAACCTTTTTGTTGAGAGGTAGGACTCCTTTTTGGCTGTTTCTTGTCTGCTCGCCCACGTCTTTTCGTCATTTGCTCATCAGCGATGTTATCCCTTTTTTGGCCAAAGCTGGGATATCAACAAATTGGCAAGAAATGATGGATATCGGGATTAGAGATCGATTGGAAACAAGGCCACGCTCGATGACGTCAAAATTTGGTTGAGCTCCGATCGGGACGGAATCGATTGGAGATGATGATAAGGATTAGGAGAGGCTACATTTCAAGTTTCAGGTCAATCAGAGTTCGAATAGAGGAGATATGATCAATACAAGGTAGAAAGGGCATATTGTTCAAATCCATCAAGGGGTCGAGGTGATTCTCTTTTCGAATCCATCAGATTCGTACCCATCAGGTTTTGTTCAGATCGACTCCATCAGGTTCACATCGATCGAAGACATGGCGCAAGGATGGTTCGAATTGATACATTTCGTATCGATCAGGAAGTGAGGACTTCGTATCGATACCGTTCGTATCGATTAGCATGTACAAGGCTCGGTTATTTCGTATCGATCGGAAGAGAAGGTTAGGTGGACTTCGACTCGATGGCAACATAGGTCTCCTTCGTATCCATCAGGTAAGAGCCTCGTTCGTATCCATTAGGTGAGGTCTCGTTCGTATCCATCCTATGGATGAGGTTCGTATCCATCCTTCACGACCACTTCGTATCGATGCCCCCCCACGTTCATTTCGTATCGATTGGCACATGGAATCGATACGGGATGAGCTCCTGGAATCAAGGCGAAGAGAGGCACGGGTTGATGGATGCGAGCATGACCGTTGTGAAGTTATGGATATGGACGAAGCGTGGAACATGGATACGAGCGCGTCTTCAGGAAAAGAAGCATTCAACACAGCAAGAAAGGTGGATCAACCCGGGAAGCTCGCGCCATGTCATCGATGCGCACGCGCTTTGGATGGAGTCGAACAAGATGGATTCGAAGCAATGGATTCGAAGACGACAGCCAATGGACAACCCAAACTCGAATCGATCATATCACCTACACCGATGATCCAAATGCAATGAAATTTTCACAGGAGCTTGCTTACATGTTGAAGAATGTCCACACCAAGTTTCATATTGATTGGATGACTTTATGATCGATTCGAATGGAGTTCGAATCGATCCCAAAGTGGGCCCAAATTTCCTATGGTCGGTCGCGTGGGTCCATTCACTTGCCAGAAGAAGTCTCTTGAAGTTTGAGCGCAATCTCAGCCTCTTACGCCTATAAATAGAGCCTCAGATCCAACAGAAGAGGGATCTTTTGGCCATTCAACGTCCAGACTCTGCCGGATTCGATTCTACTCACAACCATCACTGTTGTAAACATTTTATTTCACTATAATCGCTGTAATTGATTGTAATCAGCAAGGATAATCAATAAAAAGGAAAACTATTGAAGTGCACACAGGCCGGAGATAGCCGAACCACTATAAATCGTGTGTTCTTATTTATTACTGCTGAATTGCTGCTTGTTGTTTGCTGAAATCTGTGATTTGTGTTTGAATATTGTTGATTTGTATTCATACACTTGTGCTTTCACGATATTTGGGGTTTGTGACCAATTTTAGCATGAACAAGCGATTCCCTATTATCATTTCCAAGCGCATGTTCCTTTCTTTTGCAAATAGTTTGTTTTATCCAAAGAAGTGTGCTTCATTGTTAAGTGAGTCCACGGGGCAGACGCAAGCTATCTAACCGGATGTCCGTTTGCACAAACGATCGCAATCAGTTAGCAAGGGCCTGGGACCTCCATGTTAGGGAGGTGCCCCTCCGGCGGAATCACTAACTGTTTGCATGAAGCACTTCTTATGTAGGATTTGAATCCGGAATTTTTGTGGCTTGACATTTGTTTATTGAGTGATTTCAGGGATCGCTTGGCCTTGTGATGGGTAAGCTTTGTTTTAATGACCTGCAATATTAAATCGACATTTTAGCAATACATTTAAGGTATTTACACATCGAAATAAAACAGGCATTTTATAATAGTAGAGAACACAAGATTTATAGTGGTTTGGCCAAGAACTGGGACTACATCCACTTTATAGTTCTTATTATTAATTTGCACTAGTTTTACAATAGCTTGCAATACAAGAATCATACATCCGTAATCATTTTACAAATTTAAGCAAAGCTTTTAAGTAAAATATGGACGCAAGTTATTGCTGTTCCAAGCTCTTGGAATTAGATCTCCTTCGACAATTGTCAGTTTGAAAGTGCCATCAAGAAGTTTTTTGCCCATGACATATGGCCCTTCCCAGTTTGGCTCAAACACTCCTGTTGCTGTCATGATCCTTTTGAAGACTAGATCCCCAATTTCAAAGCTACGTTGGAAAACATTGGGATTGAAGTGCCTGGCAATTATTTGCTGATGAGCTGCAATTCTGAGCTGAGCCTCTTCCCTTCTTTCATCAAGGAAGTCAAGTGCTTCAAGTTGCAACTTTTCATTTTCAGCTTGGTTGAACTGAATTCTTCTGTGTGAAGGAACCTCTATTTCCACTGGAATCATTGTTTCTGATCCATATGCTAATGAGAATGGAGTGTGCCCAGTCGCAGTTTTGTGGGTAATTCTGTATGCCCATAGTGCTAGTGGCAGCTTATCGACCCAACCACCTTTTGCTTTTTCAGCTGTTTTTGGATGGTTGATTTGATAATTTTGTTTACTGCTTCCACTTGCCTGTTTGACTACGGATGAGCCACTGCTGAGAAGCTTTTTTGGATCTTGAATCGCTTGCAAAAATCTTGGAACTCTTCGCTTTCGAATTGGGTACCATTGTCTGTGATTATGTTTTGAGGCACACCATACCTGCAAATGATATTCTTAGTCACAAAGTTTATCATCTTTTTAGAGGTAATAGTAGCTAATGGTTCAGATTCAACCCATTTAGTGAAATAATCAATAGCAACAATAACATATCTGATTCTGGACTTGGCAGTTGGCAAAGGCCCGATGAGATCTATTCCCCAAATGGAAAATGGCCATGGACTGACCATCTGTGTTAGCTCGGTGGAAGGTGCTCTTGGAATTTTTGCAAATCTCTAGCATCGGTCATACATTTGGGCGTAGCTAGCAGCATCTCGATTAATGTCTGGCCAAAAATACCCATAGCGGAGAATTTTCTTTGCTAGAGTTTGACCACCTGAATGATCCCCACACTCTGCTCCATGCACTTCAGCTAAAATTGTTTTAGCCTCTTCCTTGGTTACACATCGGAGTAATGGCAATGAGAATCCCCGTCTGTACAACCGACCGTCTTGAATTACATATCTTGATGCTTTCCTTAACAGCTTCTGATGCTCCTTTGAATTTTCCGGAAGGAAGCCGTTAAGTAGATATTCCTTGATTGGAGTCATCCACGATTCCTTCTCTTGGGATGCAGCCATGATCCAGTCAATATTCATCTCATCAGTACTTGGAGCCGACAAGACTTCCACAGGAACCAATCCCAGTAATTGAGCTTCGCCGGTGCTTGCATACTTTGTGAGAGAATCCGCCTTCATGTTCTCTTCCCAGGGTATGTGACTTATCGTATAATGATCGAAATCATCAAGAAGTTCCCAGGCCCTTAACAAGTAAGCAGGCAGATTTCCTCCTTTAGCTTGAAACTCTTTCTTGACTTGGCATACAATAAGCTAGGAATCACTGAAGATCTGCAACATTCTGATATTCAGTTCTTTAGCAATCTTCAAGCCGGCAATAAGAGCTTCATATTCAGCTTCATTATTTGTCGAAGGAAATTCCAATCTCAATGCATAGCACAATGATCACCCTTCGGGGGTTTCAAGCACGATGTTAACGCTTAAATTTAAACGCCAACACCCTAGTGTATAAGATGTGATTGTGAAAGCACCACCCACTTGTATGGGAATCAGAAATAAGCAGAAAGTATGTAGAAAAACAGTAAGAGACACAGTATTTATAGTGGTTCGGCTTAGGATCAAGCCTACGTCCACTTTGAAGCTCTTTATTGTTTATTTAGATACAGTTTTTTACAATCAACTCCGGTTACAACACACTTAGACAAATATCTCAAACCCCGATGTAGAAGAATCCTTTGAATGCATGATGAATGAGTTATTTTTCTTCACGAGATTTGTTGAAATGTCTTTGGTGATTGGAGTGATAGAAATGTTGCTTGAGTGTTGCTTGAAGTCGAGACAATAGCAGAGTAATGGCCCGTAGGAAGTCAGTCCCCCCAAAAGTCCTTTGAACGTTGGAAGTGGCTACGTATTTATAGGCAAACTTCCTAGGCTGAAATTGCAAAGTCATGAGTCGTGGTCGACTCATCATGAGTCGTGACCGACTCATGATGAGTCGTGAGTCGTCTGCAAGTCACTTCTTTGCAGCATGATCTTGAACTTGCCTCTGAGTCTTGTGTCGTGTGTCGGCCCATCTTTTGAGTCGTAGCGGCCTCTTGAGTCGTTGAATTGGTCTAGGCCTTGAGTCGCAGACCCTGCTGAGTCGTTAATCCACACTGTACCTTTAAAGCACTAGCTCGCTGAGTCGTTGCCACCAATGAGTCGCTGACTGCCCTACATGTTGAGTCGCTGACGCTTTAACTTATTAGGCTCCTTAAGTCGTGAGTCGCTCCTTTGAGTGGCCTTATAGGATGAGTCGTGGGCTAGTTGAGTCGCTAGTCTTGATGAGTCGGCACTTACTGAGTCGCTCCTTTACATGAGTCGGTAACTATTATGGGTCGTAGGCTCCTTGAGTCGCTCGGCGTTAACAATTGCCCCTCGAAGTACACGCTTATATCATGAGTCGTGTGCTTCGACTTTCTTCTTGAGTCGTGACCGACTCAGGGCGGCCTATGACTCGTGAGTCCTTTCTCATTCTCCCCTGCCTTGTATATAAGCTATTGCGTTGTTCTTCTTCCTCACTTGATCTCTGTCTCATCATCTTGTGACGCCATTAACGCATCTTTGAATCTCATTTCCGAAGGCGAATTCAACCCTGCTACTCTCCGATTCATCCCAACCATTATACTTCGTAAGCAAATTCAATCTTAATCCATAATAATCAACGTTGAATCACAAATTCTCATCTTTCGGCTTTAGTTTGTTTTCATGTGCTGCGCTTCACTTTGAATTGTTGTAATCGATTCTAGATCACTATTCGATACGCGAGTTCAGCAATGCATTGAATTTAAGATCGATGCGAAACATTTCAGATTGTTTCTCGGGTGATTTGTTGGTATGGAAGGACGATGGGCTCCATTGGGAATGTGACAGATCCTTGTTGCCTTAGCATTACCGGGTTAGTGGATTGAGACAGGAAAAGGGGGGCTGTGAGATGAGGCGTGATGAGGAATTCCAAGAGTTAGCGAATTAGGTTTTGCCTTTCGACCACTGATTTTGAAAAGCCTTGCAATCTCAGCCGTATACGACTCAATGCTTTAGCCATAAACCGTAGATGACTTAAACTATAAGTCGCGAACGACTCAAGCCATGAGCCGTGAACGACTCAGCACTTGGGTTACTTTCCATGACTCAACCTTTCAAACTATACACGACTCAAACCATAAGCCCTGAACGACTCAGTACTTGAGCCTCTTTTCCATGCTTGAACCTATGACCGACTCAACTAAATGCCTCCTTAGATTTGAGTCGCGGCCGAGACAGGATTTAAAGAAATTTGCATTGTTCTGATTTGAGGCTTTTTCCTTCATGCACATTACAACTTATAGAACTTAACTTAACTCGCCGCATATCCTTTAGGCCGTAACCGAGTCATCCAAATAACCAATGACTTAGCTTAACCAATACAAAGAATTATTGAGTCGTTGACGACTTAACACTTGTAAATTTTGCTTGAACTTTGAACTGTTGAACTTTGTCGTATTTTTTCCACAGGTCACTCTTGCAAGCTAATAACCTGTCTAACACAATGTTTACAGAAAATTGGGACGAATATACTGTCATTGATTGCCCACACCGAATGACAGATTAGTTAACGATAGATGATTAACTTGAATGAACTGCATATATGAAGTGCCTTTAATATATCTATTTCAAACAAAATATCAAAGCAATGCTGAAGTAGTCAATTGAAATCGACTTGCTTGCACTAATATTATGTTTGAACTTTTAAGTTAACAAGTTCTGAAATGTTTACCATCGATCAAGCATCGATTAGTGTAATCCTAGTTATATATACTTGTCACTTTTCTAGTCTTGCACAACACTTCACACTTTTTAGGAAACGCGCACCTTCGCATTTGAACATCCAGTTGCTTGTGTAGAATGACTTCTCATCAAGAAGAGCCGATGAGTCAGACTGAAGATACCTTTCCGGTAGCTATTCCTGTGGATAACCCTCCAGAGAGAATACCAACAACTCTGAATCAACGGACGTTTAATCAATTGTGCGTCCAGTTTGGCATCGATGATGCTGACGCCTTACTACCGGGGCCAAATGATACTGCCGATAGGCCACCTCTTGGTTTTGTTGCTGTCAATCGCCAAATGTGCTTAAATGGCGCTATTCCTCCTTTTAACGACTTTCTTCAACAGTTCTTGCTTCGGCTGTCTATCTCTCCATTCCAATTACACCCCAATGGCTATGCTATTCTGATGGGGTTATGTGTTCTATTTAGGAGAACCTTGGATCGACTACCAAGCTTCGGGGAGATCTGTTATTTTTGCTCATTTACAAAAATTAAAGACCATCCCTCCATTGTGGTTATAAGAAGCGCTCGAAACCGCAAACTTATTACTGATCTCCCCGAAAGCGCTCACGGATTTTTGAATCAGTTTTTCTTCGTTCGTTGCCCTCCAGGGTTTTATGCCATCTGGAGAGTAGGAAGTAAGATTTCCTGTCTATATTCTTTCCGTTTTGAAGCCATTTTTGAGATCCGAACTTTTAGTTGCTAACTTCATTCTTTGTTCCTGTTTTAGCGCTTCCACCCCCTACCAGGGACCCAAGTTTTAAGCAAATTTTAGAAAGATTAAATGCTGTGCCGGCAGAAGAAAGGAGCATAAAGTTTCTGCTAAGCGATGAATTTTTACACCAATACGGACTTCTCCATCCCTCTCGCTTTACTCAGCCTCATGAAGCCCCGACTGAAGTTCCCGATTCTCCGACGAAAACTCTCGACGCCTCGGTCTCCACTAAAGATCGTGTGCAGGGAGAAACTTCTACTGGAACTCCATTAGTGAAGTGCTCTACTCCACGAGACGACACGGGGCCATCCGAAAAGTCCGCGCTTCCCCCCATTACTGAAGAAGAAGAGGAGCAACCTTCCCAAACTATGAAAAATGCCGATAAAGGAACTGATGGAGGGAACCAGGCTAGGCATGACGATGATGATGTCTTTGGGGATTTAAGTGACTTATTTATCTCTTCCCAAGAGCTCTCTAAAGATGATCCTGCTCGTGGTAAAGTTATACCTCCAACAATTGAAGCGACATCTGCCCTCCAACTGACTCCAACTCCTTTATCCCAAGAATTGCCACCGATAGCGAAACCTATTACATCCCCCCAACTGAGAAGTGGTTCGTTAGCCCAACGCGAGTAGTTTGCACTTCACACACCACTTAAGAATTTTCCAGCACACTTATGCACTTATCTTCTTATGCTTTAAAGATTTCTGAAGCTTATCTTTTCTTATTTCAGATTCTCCAATGACACGCGGTGGATCATACTATCAAGATTTTCAACGCTATGGTGGGCGTGGACAGTATAATTATGGGCGCTACTTCTCTTCCTATAGGGAGTCTGATGAAGAGAGGGCTGCTCGAAAAGCTCGGGAAAGGAGGGATGCCGAAGAACGTCATGATAGAAGGGATAGGGATGAGCATCGCGACTCCCCGCAGAGAGGTGACGATTCCTATAAAAGGAAATCACACGATGACCGGGGAAAAGGTCATGTAGTAGAAGATTCGAGCAAACGAGCTCGACATGGTGAGAGACATGCTTCCACCACTCCCGACAAGCCTACTGCCCCTGCCCCTCTTGATATTTCTTCCGACTCTCCTGCTCTCGGAAAGGAGGACATCCAGACAATAATAAGCAGGCCTAAATTTCAAGTGGGGCCTGGCCCAGCCACCTTACAAAGTCGCTTTCCATAATGGTGCTTAAAAGGCGTGAGATTCGATCTTGACCTGGTTCCAATCGACAAGCCCGCCATGCTGCGAAATCTTGACGCTGTTAAACTTGACATCGAGAGGATGTCAAACTGGCAGAAGCTTGTTGATGAGCTTCAACGAGTTAACCGCGCCAACTTAGAGGCCATGCTCACCATGGAAAATGATAAGGCTGAGTGGCAAAAGGTCCTTGAGCAGCATGATACCGAGATGAGAAGCATTACTTCCTACAACGAGGAGCTTGAAGCAAAGGTCGAGAAGTTGAGAGATGAGCTTGCTGCTTCCTCTACCTCATATTCTCAAAAAGAAGAAGTGCTTCTCAGACAGGTAAGAGATGCTCATGCCAGCCAACGGGATGCTGAGGATAGGCTCGAAGCTCAGAAAAGAATTAATGAGGGCTACATTACTGATGTTGCGGAGCTCCAAATGAAAAACAAATCCCAGGAAGCGGAGATACAAATGCTCAAACTTCAGCTTTCTAAAACGGAGAGGGAGCGCGATGAGGCCGTCGCCGGCAGAATCGCAGCTGAGGAATCTCACGAGGAGACTAAGAATAGCTTTGGCTCGACACTATTCGACTTCTACTTACATAGCGTCTTGGGGCGTGGAAGCCTTGCTTTTCTAGGTCCCAAGTACGAGATCACTTTAGCCGAAGTGTGGGAGGCTGCCCTCGATATGCTTGGTGCTGAGGGTGCTGGTTATGATGAGTCAGCCTTGGAAAGGCATTATTTTGATGAGGACGCTCGCACTGCTCTCGCCAGGGGAAAGGAACAACTTGCTAAACTAAGAACCGAAGCGACAGAAGGGGGGCAGGTTGAAGGAACTACTTCAACTACCCCGGTTCAGCCACCTTCTTTGTCCGAAATCAACATCATTGGTTCCAGTTCCCATTTTGCTTCTCCTACCAAAATTACTACTGAGATTACAAGTGTACATGGTGGAGATGAGGGCAATGAGAGCGCTGACGCGCAAGCATATGAAGTTGATATCAGGAGATCAGCTTCACCAGGTAACCTCACTGTTAATCCCGCCACTGTCAATTCTGTTCAAGCGGGTTATTCATTTGCTTCACATGAGTTTCATGAACTCCTTAGTTATCTTCTCAATCTCGATGAGCCTTCATCTCCTCTCTCTACTAACTTTACTGGTGAGCCTTCATCTCCTCTTTTTACTGACTTTAACCTCTTTTCTTCTGTAGAGAAAGCACCAAGTACTGCTCAAACTTCTACTCCTCCGGTTATCCTTCCTCCATCTCTTCAGGTGGCGCCTCCTACTGCCTCGCAACCCAGATCACAGGAAGAACAAATAGAGGCTCTTCACGGCTTGGATGATCCCGTCGCTTCGCAAGAGCAGAAAGATGAGAGACTTGAAGGAGGTGATATATCCCCGGAGCGAACTCCTTCTGACGACGTTGTTCTATCTAAACTTGTCACTCCGGGGAGTGAGTCTTCCTTGCAAAGGAGAAAGAAGCGTGGGACATCCAAGAGGAGGGGGAAGAAAATCATCGCCACTGAAGAGGAGCCGGAAGTTGAACCGGTTGCGCCTTCCTCTCCTACTTCCCTTATGCCCACCGATCGTCCTGAAAAACTGATCATCCGGCCGGGTAAAGGGTCTAAAGGCAGCAAAAAGAAGTGAAGATCTTTAGTTTCTAGTTTTTTGTGTTTTGCATGTACTGGCCGAGAATTGTGCGGGTACCGGCCCCCGCTTTTCTTTATTTTGAGACCTGTACCTGCACTATAATTGAATAAAATGATTCTTCGTTTGTACAAACTTTTGTTTGAATTAGAGAGTACATTTGTTATTCGTTTTGGCATGAGTTCATTTGATATTGCAGCGAGCTCATGGTATGTTACTTGAGCGTTACCTTTTGCTGGTTTAGTTATATCATACAGTGTGTAATTATACTATATTGCCCCCATTCCATAAGTTTGCTGCAATATTCTATACTTCGAGGGGACTTGCACTCTTATTTGCTAAAGAATAATTATGTTATTTTTATTTTAAAAAGAATTCTTGTAGAGTACAACCCCCTTCGTATGAGTTTCTACGCGCTTTGTCCTTTGAAGAAATCACTTCTTTCTTTTTGCTTAAGTACATTTTCTTTTTTGCCGAGTGATTTCTTTTATGTAGCAAAGCGGACCTCTGAAGGGTACTTTAACTCCTTTTCTCTTCTCTTCTTCTTTTTTTTTTTTTTTTTTTTTTTTAAAGAAGATCATTTTCCAGAATAGGTAAATTACTTTTCCTTTGTGAGTTAAAGCATGCCCCTGATGAGGATTTTTTTTTTTTTTTTTATATATGGAAAGTTGTACCTCTGAGGAGGGATTTTTTCACGTTTCAACACTTGAAAGTTTTATTTCAATCTCGGCGAAACGTGTACCTCCAAAGAGTTTTGCCTTAGAAAGTCTTTCCACGTTTCAACACTTGGAAGTTTTATTTCAATCTCGGCGAAACGTGGGCTTCCGAAGAGGTCTTTCTTCTTGATTGTGCCTCCGAAGAGGTCTTTATTTTGCTTGTCTTTCAACTCCGGTGAAGTGAAATTCCGAAGAGCGGCTGTTACACTTCAACTCCTGGTGAAATATGCCCCCGAAGAGGTCTTTATTTTGTTTGCATTTCAACTCTGGTGAAGCGCAATTCCGAAGAGCGGCTGTTACACTTCAACTCCTGGTGAAATGTGCCCCCGAAGAGGTCTTTATTTTGTTTGCATTTCAACTCTGGTGAAGCGTAATTCCGAAGAGCGGCTGTTACACTTCAACTCCTGGTGAAATGTGCCCCCGAAGAGGTCTTTATTTTGTTTACATTTCAACTCTGGTGAAGCGTAATTCCGAAGAGCGGCTGTTACGCTTCAACTCCTGGTGAAATGTGCCCCCGAAGAGGTCTTTATTTTGTTTGCATTTCAACTCTGGTGAAGCGTAATTCCGAAGAGCGGCTGTTACGCTTCAACTCCTGGTGAAATGTGCCCCCGATAGGGTTTGCATCGCCTGGAAGTTACTCTCTCATGGTTGGAGGGTCATGACTTCTCCAATCTTTTTTGTTGAGTAGAGAACTTTCTTTTTTGTGGCATATATCCCATTAGGGGTCTTTGTAGAGAAGCATTTGGCCTCTGAAGAGGGCTTTTGGCCTCCGAAGAGGGCTTTGGTCTCTGAGGAGAAGCATTCGGTCTCCGTAGAGAAGCATTCGGCCTCTGAAGAGGGCTTTCGGCCTCCGAAGAGGGCTTTGGTTTCTGAGGAGAAGCATTCGGTCTCCATAGAGAAGCATTTGGCCTCTGAAGAGGGCTTTTGGCCTCCGAAGAGGGCTTTGGTCTCTGAGGAGAAGCATTCGGTCTCCGTAGAGAAGCATTCGGCCTCTGAAGAGGGCTTTTGGCCTCCGAAGAGGGCTTTGGTCTCTGAGGAGAAGCATTCGGTCTCCGTAGAGAAGCATTCGGCCTCTGAAGAGGGCTTTTGGCCTCCGAAGAGGGCTTTGGTCTCTGAGGAGAAGCATTCGGTCTCCGTAGAGAAGCATTCGGCCTCTGAA
Organism: Allium cepa; assembly: GCA_030765085.1. NCBI lineage: Eukaryota > Viridiplantae > Streptophyta > Magnoliopsida > Asparagales > Amaryllidaceae > Allium > Allium cepa. Next base: position 895,495,306 of record CM060938.1, read on the forward strand.
GAGGGCTTTTGGCCTCCGAAGAGGGCTTTGGTCTCTGAGGAGAAGCATTCGGTCTCCGTAGAGAAGCATTCGGCCTCTGAAGAGGGCTTTTGGCCTCCGAAGAGGGCTTTGGTCTCTGAGGAGAAGCATTCGGTCTCCATAGAGAAGCATTTGGCCTCTGAAGAGGGCTTTTGGCCTCCGAAGAGGGCTTTGGTCTCTGAGGAGAAGCATTCGGTCTCCGTAGAGAAGCATTTGGCCTCCGAAGAGGGCTTTTCATCTCACGGGAATATGTCGACCGATTGTGGTGAAATGTGTGCCCCAGAGGAGGGTTATTGTCAGGAAGTTTGGAGTTTCCTTTTCTTGTTTGGATGGATTCTCGGGAGTGTGTTGGCTGGTAACTCCACGACTTTGTAACGAGAGAGACACCTTTTTCGATGGAGCCCGCTTGAGGTCTCTATCCCCTGAGGAATTATGCCTTCAAAAAGGGCTGGCACTTCCGAAATGATCTTTTGTTGGCTGATGCTTGCTCTCGCATACTTTTTTGCCGTTGATTCATGTTGACAATTCCCATTACTTCGCAAGGGTCATTGCTTTTAGCTGCCAAGCCTCTCCCTTACCCAAAGGAATATATTTTATAGTTAAGCAAATTGGTGGTGGCAGATGTAGGTTCTTTAACTGGCCGTTTGTTTGTTCATACATTTGCGGTTAGCTATATATGATCTGCTTTTATCCACCTTGCTTACTTTCGGTTGAAGTTCTCCTTTTGTAAGATTTGGATATGGGAATTTTGAATGGCTCAGTGCTTGACTACTGGATGTTGTTGCGGATCGCTTCGTCTCATGACTGGTAAGTCTTGTTTTTATGGCCTGCATTATTAAATGGTCTTTTTAGCAACACGCTCAACGTATTTCATACGCCAAAATAAAACAGAGCAGTTTATAATAGTAGGGAACACGAGAATTATAGTGATTTAGCCAGAATTGGGCCTATATTCACTTTACTGCTGTTGTTATTCGCCTGCCTTGCAATTGCCCTTAACAAGAGAATCATATATCTGTAAATTTATTGCAATATCTCAGCAGAGTTTTTATGTAAAATATGGATGTAAGTGGCTATTATTCCAAGTTCTTGGAATTGGTTCTCTTTTGACAGTTGCGAACTTGATTAATTATATTAGCAGTGCCTCAGTGCCATCCTTAAGTGTGCACTATCTTCTTCTGTTGGCGGGTGGTTTTAACTGAAGAAGCATACTCTAGCCAAATCTTATTTATTTGCTTAGAGTATTTCTTATTTAGGTTTTGCCCCTGGACTTTCGTCACTTAAGACTTGCTTTAGAAAGCTACCAAGGGTTGCTTGATATTGTAACGAATCGGCTGGACATTGATTGCCTGCAAATTTAGATCGATAATTTTAGTGACATTCTTAGAATATTTCACATATCGAAATAAAATAAGCGACTTGTAATAATAGGGAGAACAAGGCTTATAGTTTTTATTATTTATTTGCACTGTCTTTATAACAGATTTTGATACAAGAATTATTGGATCAGCATTCCTTTACAAATTTGAAACATAGTATTCAAGTAAAGTAAGAAAGCAGTTGTTGCCCCAAGCTTTAGGGATTGAATCTTTTGGCTTGAAAGGATTGGATGGCAACGTTTTTCAGAATCGAAACTTCCTTTCACTTTGAAGGTCTTCCTGAAGCGTGTGCATGTCTTCCCGTCTCATCCAATTTTTTCCTACCTGGTGAGGGCTTGCTGTGACGATACTGATGATAGGACCTTCATTTCCCTGTGCCACGGTTCTTTTATTTGAGCTACATTGTTGAGCGAACACCAGCTGCACCTTGGAGGATGAGGAGTAGTTAATTCCATCTCTTTTCACATATTGTTGCAGTTCATTCTGTTTGAGCAACTCTTCAATCTCCTTCCTTAAATGGCGACATTGATTGGTGTCATGGCCAGGCTGATTGTGAAATCGGCAGAATTTTCCATTGTCTGTTGCGCTTCTCCTCAACAGAGATGGTTTGGGGTACACAACAACATCCTTTGTTGCCAAGAAGATATTTTCCGGAGTGTCGGTCAAGGGAGTGAAGTCAGAGGATCTGAAGCGTCGAGCTTTTTTCAAGAGCTTCTGCTTTCTTTTCCCTCCATCGTCCTCTCTTTGTTCAATCATCTCCGGTATGTATTCTTCATCGTTACCAGGACTCAATGGGTAGTCGTCAACTATTCTCTCGAAAGTTGCCCTTGACAAACGTTCGTGGATAGTTGGTCGTGGCCATGAACTTTCTGTTTGGGGGAATGGTCCAATAATGCCAGTTGCTCGTTGAGGAATATTCCATTCTTCTGAAACCTGAGCCTCCTTAGCAATGGTTTTTATATTGCTTTCTAGTCGACGGACTTCCTCTTGCAATGTGTTCATCTTGTCCAGTATTCTATTACTTTGAACTTCCATGTGTTGATATATTCCATAAATCACAGCATTTAATTCAGCCTTTGTGACCCCAATAGTTGAAGCTGTTTCCCCTAATGTGGGAAGAGCAATGGCGTTGCTGCTAGTACCTTCAAACCTCAAAAACTTTCGTTTCCTTTCAGAAGCCATAATTTCTGCTAGACTTCTAGTCTTCAAGGAAATTCTCTCTACAAATCTTCTGTAAAGCAATGATGATAGAAGTCCTGAGTTCAACTCTCAATGAAAGCACCAAAATGTTAACGCTTAAATTTAAACGCCAACACCCTAGTGTATAAGATGTGATTGTGAAAGCACCACCCACTTGTATGGGAATCAGAAATAAGCAGAAAGTATGTAGAAAAACAGTAAGAGACACAGTATTTATAGTGGTTCGGCTTAGGATCAAGCCTACGTCCACTTTGAAGCTCTTTATTGTTTATTTAGATACAGTTTTTTACAATCAACTCCGGTTACAACACACTTAGACAAATATCTCAAACCCCGATGTAGAAGAATCCTTTGAATGCATGATGAATGAGTTATTTTTCTTCACGAGATTTGTTGAAATGTCTTTGGTGATTGGAGTGATAGAAATGTTGCTTGAGTGTTGCTTGAAGTCGAGACAATAGCAGAGTAATGGCCCGTAGGAAGTCAGTCCCCCCAAAAGTCCTTTGAACGTTGGAAGTGGCTACGTATTTATAGGCAAACTTCCTAGGCTGAAATTGCAAAGTCATGAGTCGTGGTCGACTCATCATGAGTCGTGACCGACTCATGATGAGTCGTGAGTCGTCTGCAAGTCACTTCTTTGCAGCATGATCTTGAACTTGCCTCTGAGTCTTGTGTCGTGTGTCGGCCCATCTTTTGAGTCGTAGCGGCCTCTTGAGTCGTTGAATTGGTCTAGGCCTTGAGTCGCAGACCCTGCTGAGTCGTTAATCCACACTGTACCTTTAAAGCACTAGCTCGCTGAGTCGTTGCCACCAATGAGTCGCTGACTGCCCTACATGTTGAGTCGCTGACGCTTTAACTTATTAGGCTCCTTAAGTCGTGAGTCGCTCCTTTGAGTGGCCTTATAGGATGAGTCGTGGGCTAGTTGAGTCGCTAGTCTTGATGAGTCGGCACTTACTGAGTCGCTCCTTTACATGAGTCGGTAACTATTATGGGTCGTAGGCTCCTTGAGTCGCTCGGCGTTAACACACGACCCCAGCTCCAGAACAATAGTCGTTTCTTGCGCCATCAACATATAATTTCCATCGGGTCGGGATGTCATCAGTAACCTCTTCCTTACTGTCACCTTTATCTGTATATTCTGCAATGAAGTCTGCTAAAGCTTGTCCATTGATTGCTCTTCGGGGATGGTAGGTGGCATCATACTGGCTGAGTTCAATATTCCACTTCAGAAGACGACCCGAAGTCTCAGGACGAAATAGGACTTGCTTTCGAGGCTGATCAGTGAGGACTTTGATAGGATGAGCTTGAAAATGTGGCTCAACTTTCTAATAGCTATCAGTAGGCAATAGGCGAGCTTTTCTAGCTTCGAATAATTCATCTCTGCCCCAGTGAATCTCTTGCTGATGTAGTAGACCAGGCGCTGAACTTTTGCATCTTCCCGTACTAATACTGCAATGAGAGCATGAGACGAAACTGCTAAATATATGAAAAGATCTTCACCGTTGCTGGGCTTAGATAGTATTGGGGGCGCTTCCATGTGACGAATTAGTTCACCGAAAGCTTTCTGACATTCCAGAGTCCATTCAAAGTTTTTCTTTCCTTTCTTTAGAGCGTCAAAAAATGGAATGCATTTATCTGTGGCCTTGGAAATAAACCAACTCAAAGCAGCGACTTTCCCATTGAGGCTCTGTAATTCCTTCTTTGTCGTACGGGCTTTGACTTCTCTCAGAGCAGTAATTTGAGCAGGATTAGCTTCGATGCCCCTAGCACTCACAATGAAACCCAAGAATTTCCCGGACTCTACCCCGTATGAGCATTTCAAAGGATTAAGCTTCATTCCATACTTTCGGAGGACTGCGAACATTTCTGCCAAGTGATCCATATGGTACACTGCCTTCTTTGACTTCACCAACATATCATCAACATAAAATTCCATAGTTTTGCCAATCTGTGGTTTGAACATAGCATTAACAAGTCTTTGGTAAGTTGCCCCTGCATTCTTCAGTCCAAAGGGCATGACTCTATAGCAGTAAAGACCAACATCAGTGATGAAGCTCGTGTCCTCCTGATCTGGCTCATGCATCATGATTTGGTTATATCCGGAGTAAGCATCCATAAAAGACAACAATTCATGCCCGGCTGTTTCATCCACCAACTGATCAATCCTGGGTAACGGGAAGCAGTCTTTGGGGCAGGTTTTGTTTAAATCTGAAAAGTCGATGCATACTCTCCACTTTCCATTTGCTTTTTTAACCAGCACCGGATTAGAAACCTAATTTGGATGAGTGGACTCTCTGATGAAGCCGTTCTCCATGAGTCGATCTACTTCTTCTTTTAATGCTGCTGACCTTTCTGGACCATGGGTTCTTCTTTTTCTGCTTCACAGGTGTAAATTTCAGATCAATATTCAGAGTGTGTACTGCGATTTCTGGAGATATTCCACACATATCGGCATGACTCCAAGCGAATACTTCCAGATTTGCTTTCAAGAATGATATCAAAGTATTTTGAACCGTCACACTAAGTTTAGAACCCACATTCAGCACCTTGTTCGGATCTTTCGGGTCAACAGGTACTGGCACCGTTACTTCCACTGGCACCACTCTATTCTTCCATGTAATGGCTTTTCTGGGATCCATTTCTTTTTGTGCACCACTATGCTCGCCAGTGCAGGGTCCACCCTATAATTGCTACAAGGTTGGTTCTTTGATGCGGAGTGGAGCTGCCGCATCCTTTCCCATCTCTCTCTTCCTTGCTTCCCGCAACTCTATCAGATAACATTCTCGCCCGGCATTCTGATCCCCTTTAATAACACCGATGCCATTATCTGTGGGGAACTTCATAGTAAGGCACCACGGGGCGAGAATTGCCCTGAATGCTGTAAGAGTTGGCCGGCCTAGGAAGGCATTGTAAGAAGAAAATCCGTCAACAATCACAAAAGTCTGCTTTCGAACCACCTTTTTCAGCCCCTCTCCAAGCTCCACGAATAAGTCAATAGCTCCAATTGGCTGCTTTGGCTACCCAGTAAACCCAACAATCTTCTGCGATGAAGCTTGAACATCAACCATAGGAATCTTCATTTGATCGAATGTCTTTTTGAAGAGGATATTGCAAGAGGCGCCGCAGTCAACAAGCACCCTTCTTACAATAGCAGGCTCGGTACCTGCAGAGATGACCAGGGGATCCATGGTAGGAGCTTCAACACCCATAGAGTCCTTGGCCCTAAACACAATGTCATCATTAAAAGTTCTTTGCTGCTTCAAAGGTGCAGCGTCTTCCAACACAAAAACATTATCCTCTGCCGGGGCATGTTTCAAAGCATGAGCATATCTTTCCATCTCGCCCCAGCTTCTGCCTGCTGGGTGAGGACCTCCCGTGATTACATTAATAACAGTCCTCTCTGATTCATGCGTGGTAGTCCTCTCACCCGAGCCAGATGGATGAGCAGGAAGTTGCTGATCCTCAGTAGATGAAGTTGGGTCGTTCCTATTTCTCTTAATATATTGTTGTAGCTTGTTATCTCTCAGCAGTTCTTCAATCAAACTCTTCAAATGGCGACATTCGTTAGTATCATGACCGGGTTGATTATGAAACCGACAAAACCTCCCATTTCGAACAGCATTTTTCCCAAGCTTCAACATGGCTGGTTTAGGATATTCAACGGCATCTTTGGTAGCGAAGAAAATATTCTCCGGAGTATCAGTTAAAGGAGTGAAATCTGAACGCTTGAAGAAGCGAGGTTTCTTCACATCCTTCTGTTTCTTCCCACCGTTATTCTCCATCTTCTGACCTCCGGATTCCTTTTTGGTAGGAGCAGCAGTGTTATTCCCAACCTCCGTCAATATCACCTTTGCCGGCACCGGAAGGCTTTCTAAGCGGATGAACTCGTCAGCCTTCTTGTAGAATTTCTCAAGCGAGTTTGGCTCCTTCATCTTCAGCCATTTCCCAAACTCACTCGATTTGTCGATAGCCCTCATTAAGTAGGTCAAAACCATTCGTGGCTCTGCATTGTCGACTTCAGCCAAGGCTATGTTGAAGCGGTTTAAGAAAGATCTAATAGATTCTCCGGGATTCTGTTCCAGGTTGGACAATGACATTATGTCCTTCGCCTTTGAAGCGTACAACCTGAATTGTTCTTTAAACTTCCGAGTTAAATTGGAGAACTGGTCTACAGATCGGACCGGTAGCTTTGTAAACCAGAATAGAGCCACTCCTTCCAAGTATACCAGAAAGTACCGACATTTGATTTCATCCGATGCTCTAGCACCAGTCATGTGCCAGTCATACTTATATAGGAATTGGTTATGGTCGCTTGTTCCCCTATAAGCCGAAATGGTGGGGGGAACAAACTTCCTTGGGAATTCCACCTTCAGAATCCTTTCGGTGAACGGAGTTTTTCTTGGAGCGAACCCCCATTCTTTTTCATCTTCTTCCCTTTGCATACATTCTTTCATAATTTGCTGAACCATTCCCGAGAAATATTCCTCATCGTTTAGAGGCTCCACGGGACAGACTTCAGCCATTTTCTCGGAAGTTTTCCTGGACAAACGTTCGCGGAGAGTCGGCTGCGGCCTTGATCCTCCAGCCTGAGGAGGTGCCCCTTCGGTGTGGCAACCTGCCTTTCGAGGGATATCCCTCCCTTCAGGATTATGAATATCATCAGCAAAGTTTTCTTCATTATTCACTGGTTGACGGTTAGCTCCGAGCAAAGCATTCAACCTATCAAGCATTAAAGTGTTCTGGGCTTCCATTTGCTGATATAACCCAGACACTGCAGCATCTAACTCTGCCCGTGTAATTCCAACACTTGGCGCTGCCTGACTAACGAAGGAGAAGTGGCAGTATTTTCATGGGCATCACCGGGTCCAGTAGATCTGCGCTTTCTTCCAGGATCCATAATCTCTGATAGACTTTTGGTTTTGAGAGAGATTCTTTCAATGAACTTTTGCGAAGCAATGATGAACACACCCTGAGTTCAATTCTCAGTGAAAGCACCAAAAATGTTAACGCTAAAATTGGACGCTAACACCCCGGTGTAAGTAGTTAAAATGTGAAAGCACCACCCGTTGGTATGGGAATTAGAGATAAGCAGAAGATAACAGAAATCAAGTAAAGAGACAACAGTTTTTATAGTGGTTCGGCTTAATGTCAAGCCTATGTCCGGTTTAATCCTCTTTATTGCTGATTCGATTATAGCTTTTACAACAATCTTTGATTAAAACACAACTAAGACAAGTAGCTAGAACTTCAATGTATAAGAGCTCTTAGAATTCATGTTTAATGTGTTAGATCTCTCTTGAAGTCCGTTGAGGTGTCTTCGGTATTTGAAGTGTCAGATGAGTCGAGAAAATAGCAGAGTACAGGCGTTCTAGAAATGAGCCCAAAAGTCCCCCCTTTGGTGGAGTAGGCAAGGTATTTATAGGGAATTTCTAGAGTTAGGTCGTAGGTCGTGGGCGACCTAGGGGTTAGGTCGGCCATGTTATAGGTCGTAGGCGACCTAAGGAGTAGCAAGGGAGGGAGTGGCGACCTAAGGAATAGCAGGAGAGGGAGTAGCGACCTAAAGGACTACGGCATAAGGAGTAGCGGCATAAAGGCCAACGGCATAAGGAATAGCGGCATAAAGAAGTTGCCTTGGTCTGTTTAGGTCATGAGCGACCTACTAAAAGATGCAGTATGCAGATTAGGTCGCAAGCGACCTAATGGAAGAGGTCATGTTATATTTGGCTCTTGCTAGTGGAAGATGCTAGGTCGTAACACGTTAAGTCGCTAGGACTTTTAGGTCGTTGAGTCGCTGAGATACTGTAGTGTTTACTCCACTATTATGTTATGCCATCGATCTATATGGATTGCTAGGTCGTTAGCTCATCAAAGGTTTAGGTTGCTAGGCCGCTAGCTGTGTTAGCTCGCTCATCCTTTAGGTTGCTAGGTCGCTAGCTGTGTTAGCTCGCTCATTCTTTAGGTCATTAGGTCGCTGCCATTATTAACTCGTTAAGTCCCTGAGTCGTTGAAAAGAGGAGTTAACAATTAAATTTATATTAATATTTAAAAATGGATTTTACAACTTTAATAATAAAGGTTGGGAAGATAAATTAATATTGACTTGGCATTTAAATTGGTTAATAATCGAATTTAAATAAAATTTTATTTGAACTTATTGCTTTTTAGATGTCTAAAATATGATTTATAACTTGATTTGATAAAAAGTGATTAAATGAATGTTCTCAATTTTTAAAAAAGTTGAGATTGGATATTTAACATTGATTTAAATTTATAAATGGGGATTTTAATAAATTGTTATTGAAAAGATTTAAGTGAATAGTTTCCAATTTGAAAAAATTTAAATTTAAATGTTGAATTATAATCAAAATTTATATTGTTAATGTTTGAATACTTAAAATTGAGTCTTTGAAATTTAAACTGAAATGGTTAAACTGGAATTGATTCAAATCGAATTTTTTGGAATTTAAGACGACTTGAATCGATTTGCAAATTTGGAGAAAACTATTTTTGTTATATGAAGTATTTTTAATAGATAAAACATTTTAATAAATAAATTATTTTAATCTATAAACTATTTTAATTTATAATTATTAATTATATATACTATTTCAATATCTAAACTATGTAAGTCGAAAGTGTTATGATTTCAAAAGTGCTATGATTTCAAAGTGTTATGATTTCAAAAGGTTATGATTGCGAAAGTGCTATAATTTTGAAAGTGTTATGATTCTGGAAATGAATATTATTTAAAGTGAATAATGATATCGAATTGATATGGTCTTAAAATGTATATGATATTTTGATATGAAGTATGAACTATTTGAAATGAAAGACCACGGTGTGAAATAAGTGTTTGGTCGTAAGAGACCGGGATCAGATATTGTCATACTCTCTGTCAATACCGAAAACCACTTTAACGACTGTGACATGGTAGAGATTCCAAAATAAAGTAGGATGGTTTGGTGAGGATTCTTTATGGTATTTACGTAGCCCTGACTCTCGTGAGTCAGCTTGATGTGGCTAAAACAGGAGCCATTCTGGGCCAAGTGAGGTCATTCCTTCGATCGAACACATTTCTTCGATGCCATTCTATTGCTTTTGTGATTTGATTGGGTGCACCCTTAATTTGGGAGTGTCTCACGAGGTGGGCGGTAGTAGCTGCTATGCGTTACCACCAGTTTGGATCCGCAAACGATATATCTGCCCTGGCATTGCCTTGCGTCCCTTATCACATGCCCTATCGCGCCATCTACGAGTTTGTTTTAACCTATGGAGTGCTCCCTGATAGCCCACTTGCAAGCGGAGTTTACAGTATCTGTATAGACTATGACATTATATTAAATGTGTTAAAGGGGATATGGGTAACGGCTTAACGCTATTTTAATATTTTACTTTACTGTAGGCATTATTTTAATAGCGTATATTACTACATAGTAGATAGTTCCACAGATCCTTAGAGGATGAAAATCCCAAGCATCCTTTAAGTTACTTGTATTTCATTTGACATTTCACTTGAGTTGAATTTATTAATATAAGAATGTTAATCCTGACTCGAGTGTTTTTCTTTATGCTCTGGTCAGACTGAGTGTCACAGCATTTGAGACTCACCTTTGGAGTTGGAGCTTCACTTGGAGATCCATCTGCATCTATTCAGCTTTCAGCTATCAGTTGTTTTGTCTAGACTTGTCATCTGCTTCAATTTATGGCTACATTGTATTTGAGATATACCATTGTATTTTATTTCAAACTCTGTTGTTTATATAGTAGCTTCACGAACTAATATTTATCTTTTCCGCTGCTTATTGTTGTAATACTCTATGTCTGTGATTCCATGTTTGATTTATTTACTGTATATGCTGAGTTTTGCCAAATATAAAATTAATAAATATGCTATTTGGAGCAATTTAAGTCCGACATGTGCGGATGCGAACGGTTCGAAATAGCGGGTCATTACACAAACCATTTCAATATTCTATATTGAAAACATTTCCATATACTTATTTAATAATAAGTAATTCACAAATCTCTTTATTATCTATACTTAGAAAATACTATAGGATTAAGTATATATTTATTCTTTAAGGAAAACATTCTCTTCAATATACTTATTTGGGTCAAAATGAATGTTGCGTAAAATATCATAAGGACAACCCAAAATAATAGTACAGGGATTCAAAAAATAGATAGATATACAAATCCCATATACTGTACAAAACATCTCTTTTCAAAAATCATTTACTATAACAACAGTGTTATAGTCCATCATTCCTTACCTCTCGAAAACGTCTATTTCAACAATGAATTTTGAAATCTATGCATTTGATACTTAACACATTTTAAATATCATCAACAATTCAACTCTATTTAAATGATCCCGTTTCAAAACTTTTTAAAAGATTATTCATTATCCAAAATCGTGTATATAATTCATTTACCAAATTCATCACTTCTACATATTTATTTAAAGGATTATCCACCGTCCAAAATCGTGAATACATTTACTTTAATAAAAACCCCTATTTAACTTATCAAATTGAATTAATTTCGAATTTATAAAATAATGTTTATAAATTCACATTTCTATTTTATAAAACTTTCATTTATAAAATTCCTTTATTAACCAATTCAATTTAAATCTCATTTATATGTCAAAATCCAAATTATAAGTTAATTACTTAAAAATCCCATTATTTCCAAATTCATTCTTTTTATAACTTCACAAAATTTATAAATATTATTTACTTTTGACTTCATTTTAACACTTGCAAAAACTCTATTATAATTCCATTATTCTGATTTATAAAAATTCAATTTTATAAATCTTATATATAAACCATTTATAATAAATCAAAAATTTTCAATTTAAACTATTTACAAAATAGTTAACTCCATATTTCCAAAAATCACATTCTGATTATATTCCACAAAATCATAATTTTTAAAACATAAAAATTATAAAATCTATTTATTCAAAATCCATTCCTTTATAACAATTCAAAATTTAATAGAACATCTATTTTCAAAATCACTTTGAAAAACCTTTTTAATTTGAAATCATCACTTTAACATTTTTAAATTTACCAAAAATAGGCCCAATGCTGCAACAGCACTAAATACATCAATCACGGCATCCAAACGTCATATATTACATGATAATATCATATATCACAATATTTGTAAATAAAATCAACACTGATGAGAAATCTAGTTGGATCCCTCCAACCTATCACATGCAACAAATATCATATTAGAATATGTGTACAATGTCCACTTCGAGGTAAATGCGCGTACAAAGGGGTCATCCGCTCATACATGGGAACGTATTGGGTCTCATCTGCTCCAATAGGAAAGAATATATCCAAATACCAATCAATATGTATAATATATCATATATCATCCAAACAATCATCAATCATCTCTACTACTAATAAAGAAAATTCGTTGAACTAATTTACTCGGTGTATTTTTGAAATTTCAAAAATGCCCTTGCTTTTCATTTAAATATTTGCGCTCAAACAACAACGTATACAATAACACAACAGCCCGTGTGCGGAGCACGGGCCCATACTAGTACAAATACTAATTCCACTTTTAACCTCCAAAATAAATTGCTTAAACCCTAACAAATAACCTTAATTGTGACATCCATCATATGATTCAACCAATCGAAGTTACCATATGAAATCAACCATATATTTTTCACCGATGAACTTTAATTTAATTAATTCTGATTTTGCAATGGGAAGCAGTTTCAATGTATTGAAGGAGTTGGGATTTTCTCTTGATTTGGGATTTGGTTCTCCTTAACATCTCTACAACTAACAAAGAAAATTCGTTGAACTATTTACTCAGTGTCTTTTTGAAATTCCAAAAATGCCCTTGCTTTCCATTTACATATTTGCGCTCAAACAACAACGTATACAATAACACAAACAACGCATGTGCGGAGCACGGGCCCATACTAGTCATAAAATAAATTTATTCTCAGTTGTATAAAAATATCGGTGAGTTAAAAAGAGTGAGTTGTACTCACATTGGTTCCAATAGAAGTTGCAGTGATTTATTCCAAATAAAATTAAACAAGCATTTAATTTCACCCAAAATATACACTAGCTTCAATCAAATCCAAACCAGCTCTAAAATGTAGTGCTCATCAAACAAACCCAATGCGACCTGTTTCATCGAAAACGGAGCTCGTATGAAGAAGATATAGCATTTAGAAGTTTGTATGAATTTTATATAAATCAATTTCTACTTCTATTTAATTTTTATTAAACCTTTATCTCGACCATTCGTTCTTATCATCCAAGATCAGAGCCGCACATCACTTTTCTTCCCCTATCACGTTTTAACTCGCCTAGGTTCACACACAAATTTGATGGCTGCACCTCCTACGACCGACTATACGTCGATCGAGCAACACCGTTTCGAAGAGCATCTCGAACACCACTGATGCCTTGAGCTGTACTCGACTCGGTCCCCTATGTGCCTGAAAACCGCACCCAACGAACGAATGAACGCAGGCCCCTAGCTCTCTCTACATCGCGAATCAAACGATCACCACCATCTGATTTGTCAATCTCGTCGCCCTCTTCGTCTTTCATTTAGGAAGTTTCCCGTATAAATGCATAGATTTGAAGATAATCGAGGAAGAAGGATGGAATTTTCAGGCCATTGAAAATATATGGCGGCGGCTAGGTTTTGATAATTAGGGTTTAAGCAATTTCCAGAAAATGAGGTCCTTTTATAGAAAATTCTCGCTCACTGTTCATCCGAAAATTTTCCAAACTCCAAACGAAGCGTCCCGCCCGGGGTTCATAATGTTTTATGCCTATTTCGAACACAATGGAATATATATCGGAAGCCAATTCGATTGTGTTTGGAAGATAGGTTTTCAAATCGAATTATTCAAATTTAATATTTAATTAATAATATAACGTTACAGATCCATTGACACTAGTTTTGTCAAAATCCGAGACTGTGTGAAAAATGACTATTTCTACACGTTAATTAAATATTAAAATATTCAATTTCTACAAATTTACTTTTAATTCAATTTCAAAAGTTCTCTAATATCATTCTAATTCAGATAGAATTTAATCCACCTTTATAAATGATTTTTATTCACATTAAATTCAAATTCCAATTATTTCAGCAATTTAAAATATTAAATTAACAAATAAGTTATCCAATTAAATCACTATATTAAAAATTTAATTTATTCAACTTATAAAATTAACTCTTGAATATTTAAAATCAATTAAATATCTAATTTTCAAATGACTGAAATTCTGGGTCGTTCACTCCCCTTCGGTATTTCCTTTAAACAAACTACCCTCACTTCGTCCGGAGGAATATGCTTAATACAAAAGTGTCTTTGACAATCTTATATTCCAATAACACGGTTTTTGACTTACAATACAAATCTTCCTATGATATCCTTTGAGTATATGAATATGATTGCTTTGAGTTGTAGGAAGTGATATAACCGAAAAGTTATAATGAATTGAGAGTATGTAAGCATTGTATATGCGAAAGAGTGCTTTGAAACCAAGAGAATAAAGAATAGATAAAATCAAGTTAAGTTAGTACTTTTGCTACTCAATCAAGATGCTATTTATAGAATCAGAGGGGTGCAGATGAAGAGTTGTTACTCTTTGAAGAAATCATTTTATTTTAATGGCAGCAACTCTTCATGAAAGATGATTTCCTTTAGATTAGAAAAGAAATGGCTTTTCAAATATGGCAGTTTTTGCCATGACATACGTCTGTGGTATAATGATAGACGTCCATGGCAAGTGTTAATTTTTAACCCGAGACTTTCCACAAACATCTGTGAGTATACCTCAAACATCTATGAGATAAAAATGCAGTTTTCCACTAGATTTTGATGTATATAAAATTGTATGTGATCGTGTATGCATATATACTCAAGGAGACCTTAACAATTTTTATCTAGAAATCTTTTACAGTAGATTAACCTTAGTATGGTCAATGAATCTTCGTTTCTCTTTGTGTCTTAATATCTTCGATAATATCTTCGATCATGGAGTCTACTTGTAATGTATACCCGCAATTTTGACAAAGTCTATATATGTATGTGATTGTATAGTTGTTATCATTGAAACATAAGGTGGAGGTTCTAATATACCGTTCCTATTTATTTCAAAGAAATCATTGCTCCTCCAACCCATATCCCAACTCCATCAAGTTGCATGCAGACCGCCTTTCCTGAACTTTGCTTAACCAACATCATGTTTGATCGTGACCTAAAGAACATTCCTAAAAAAGAGGCAGAACACAAGTTTGGATGGGTCTAGGAGCTTGTTGAGTGGGGATATGAGTGGAAGAAGCTCTGTTTTCCTCTCTTCGATGCCAACCAAATCAACCAAATGAACATCCTGTCATTTGATTCTAAAAAGAAGACCAATGACAATCTCATAGAAGGCCATAGGAATGATTTAGAGAAGATGGCGAAGGAGAGGGATGAAGCCTTAGAATATGAAAGGAAGGCCAAGAAATTGGCTATGGAGATGACAAAAGCTCATAAGCAGGCGGAGATTGTGATGAAAGACTAAAGACCGCTCATGAGGATAATGCTGCTATGAAAATATAGCTTGCCGACAAGGACTTGGCCCTCACAATGAAGGACAAAACTATCCTAGCGAAGAATAAAACTATTGAGCTCCAGGAAGCTAAAATCTATAAGCTCAATGTGGAAAAAGAGAAGCTTGAATTCGACTACGCGTGGTGAAACTGAAAAATTGGAGTCCTAAGTTGACTATAATACAGCTATGCATGAATTACGCGAGCTAAAGGAACAAAAGGCCAAGAGGGGAAATAATTAAATGCTGGTGAAGACCTTACCGAAGATGAGCTAAAGGCCGTATATCTTAACCCCGAGGACATACTAATACTTGAAGAAGGTAGAGCTATTCTTACCGTTGAATATTCTGTTACTAAGAGCGCCATTGAAGCTTCTATCGGCTTAAGTACATCGGGTCAGGCATAGTCATCTACTCCTAAATCCTATGAGCTTACAGTGAGCATTCCTTTAATTGAGGGGGCCAGCTTTTAGGCCACCGAAATGATCCTAATTTCCTCAGCTGCCACTCCTGTTGAACCGTATATCCCAGTTTCTTTCATCCAACCTATCTTGCTCATTCTTGATGAGGGGTGAGATTACTACCTCTTCCACTGAGGAGACTCCATCCAACAAAGCTATATTCCTCGTCTCATTTATATGCGAAGTCCTTCAGTTCTCACCTAACATCATAACTAACCTTTACTTCTCTGTTAATGACTGTATTGGTCAACATTCTCTCCCACTTCCGCCATCGCGTACTACTCAAGGTTTGGACCTGCGATCATCACTGAGTCGACTTTCATGACCGTATGATTGGTCATTCTAGGCCTTCTTTCAAGTTTTGCTCCTAATTCTAGTGCAGAGAAGAATGTAACCCTAAAGGGATTGGACGATGCTTCCCAGTCCCTAGAAAACAACATTATGATCACGAGCACCTCGGGCCTGACCATATCCACTTCCATGGCAGAGAAGTGGAAAATCGACATGTCTAGGATTAAAATTGGGTTCTTGAGAAGCATACGTATCCAATAAGTAGAAAATCGACCTATATTGAAAGTTCCTCCTCTAGTCATAAAGCCTTTTAACAATAGTAGCTCTAACGACTCAATCGAGATATCAAATAACCCTACTGATAAACCTAAAGACCCAATCGTAATTACTTCAGATGATGACACTACCCATTTCGGAGGAAGCACACCAAAAGATGATAAAGGCAGAAGACGTCTCATGATGGCTCAGGTAGCAAGGCTGGGAAAAAGAAGAGGAAGGTCAAAAGAAATAGGCTTCTTGTCTATCTTTTTTTGAAAGTAAGACTGTTTCTGTGTGTCTGTTTTAGAATAGTATTTTTGCAATTCCTTTTGCCGTATATAAGCCGTGTCTGTATAGAAGCAACCCTCGTATTCTCCATGCATAAAAGTTGAAGTAATGAAAGGCTGCTTTTCTTTTATATTCTCTGTTCCATTCAATTTTTCGTACTTTTATATTCTGCACTTGCTTATATACAACTGCCTGCACATATAATACAATTTCTTACACTATAATTAATCCATATTATACATGTTTGTTTTTGTGCAGTGCTTTTATTTACTACTGCTCTATGCATATAACTAAAATTCCTGTAATTGCTTTAGGTATATTCTACTATTTAGCTCCATTTGTTGATGCAAAAATGTTCCGTTTGGTGTGGAAAAACTGTAATTTAACCAACTCCGTGGTTTATACCATTTTTGTGTTTGATCTATTTTCCTCAACCATTAACAAGTTATAAATAATCCAAGTCCCATATTATTCCCTATCTTTGGGAAACAGTGGTTTGAACATCTATTTTTTGATTTTCTCAATTTCAACGATAACCGAGCATGATCGGTGTTACTCACAAGTTTATACTGTTTAACCATGGCAAAGCGTACCCCACCAAGCCGTGAGTGAAGCCACAACTTTTGAGCAGTCCTACTGCATAGCGAGTTCCGTCTTTGGTAATCGTGGATCCAAATGCAAAAAGCAGGGCGTACTCCAACTGTAACGACCCGCCTTTTTAGACAGTTTAAACCGACGATCAAATACACATGTCGATTCCAAACCATTCAAAAGGGCATATGGTTATTGGGATAAATAAGAAAAGAAAGGGAAGGGAAATAAAGGAAATGAAACAACATAGAATCTTGCAGCGGAACGATAAATATAATAGTCAAATAAACAGTTCATGAAGCTGTTTACAATACTTTGATCATTATTTATACAACATTTATCGGAGTTATACATATGCAATAGAACAAATAAAATAATGCAGTAGATAGCATGATGCAAAGGTAATAATAGTAACAGTATACCAAATCTTCGTCTTCGTCCTCCAGAATAGATCTTCAAAAATCTGAAAACTCAGGACTGCCCGAGTGTAATGAAAAGACAAAACACTCGAGTCAGGACTAAAATATCCTAATGAAAGTTAAATCAATCGTAAATAAATATGAGTGTAACGGCGTCATAGATGTTTATGGGGTTTGACATCTCATATCCAGTGTCAACGTGCGTGCAATAACTCAAGAGATGTTATGGGATTTTCCATCTCTCAAGGATCCGTTAAACTATCTACTAGGTAGTAATGTACGCTAAGTAGATAATGTCTATCAGTAATATAAAGTATCAAAATAGCGTTAAGGCGTTACCATAATCCCCCTTAACACGTTTTATAATGCCATAGCCTATACAACACCGTAAGCCCCACCGTAAACTGGTGGTTATCAGAGGGTACCCCATAGGTATAACACAAAACCAAACGTAGTGGTCGCGAATAGGATAATTAGTATGACAAGGTACATGAGGCGATACCAACTAGGATACTAGTAGTTGCGTGATCCGGACTGATGTTGAGCATAGTGAGCAGCTACCCCAACACCGCGAAACAACACTCCCAAATCAAGGGGTGCACCCAAATCGAATCACAAATGAAATAGATATGGTATCGAAGAAGTGTGTCCGCTAGAGATGGCGAACCTCAATGGCCCGGCGCGGCTCCTGTTTTAGTCATGTCAGGGGTCATCCAATATCGTTCTCTTTCTTCAGTCAACTCGTTCACCAAACCATCCACTTCATTCTGGATCAACACTCCGCGTATAATAGTTACTAAAGTGGTTTTCGGTATCGACAGAGAGTATGTCCATATCCGATCCCGGTCACTTTAATAACTACGTATTATTACACCGTTGGCTCTTTTACATTTCAGATCGATTCATAATTGATATCAAAATATCATATTCGCTTCAAAAATCAAATCCATTTCAAATATCATCGTATCTATTAAAATGTCACATTCCGTTTCAAAAATCATTTTTCGTCTCAATATCTTATTTCGATTTCAAAATCTATTCGGATTTCAATTTAGGTTGCAACTTCAATTAACCCAATTCGTATTTAAATTCAAGATTTAAATATAAACATTTCGCCTTATTGACCAGCTTAGAATTTTAGAAAATAGTTTTAAGGAGTTTAGAAGTAGTTTTAAATAATTAAAATAGTTAAAAATACTTAAAATCTTAAAATGGATTAGAAATAGATAAATTAGTTTAAAATAATTTAAATCGGGTTAAGTAGATTTAAAATAGATTAAAATAGTTTAAGTATTCAAAATGGTTTATATAACTGAGTAATTTGGAAAATAAAATAAAACAGCTTCAAAACCAAACCATTTCAATTATATCTTCCCAATTCAAAACAATTTCAATTTCCGTTCTACGGATTCAATTTCGATTTTGATTCAATCAGCGTCAACTTTAACTTCAAATTTATTCAATTTTATATTCACTTTCAATTTATATCGATTTGGAGCATGATTTTTCAAAAATATCCATTTATAACACTTAACAAAATTATCCATCAATATTCAAGTTTAAATCCAAATTTCAAATATGGTTCAATTTCAAGCTCGATTTCAAAATATCATTTTTATATCACTTTTACTTAGTAATATTCAAAGCTCGAATTAAGGTTAAATCTTTATACAAATCAATTTTCGAAATTTAATCATATCCCGATTTTAAATTCCAAAGTCTCCACTTTAATTATTTAACAATTTTTTTCACCAAAATTTATTTCAACATTCCAAACTCAATTTTTTCGATAAATTCGATTTATATAAACTGATTTCTATTTATAACTTTTAAATCAAAACATTTAAATAAATTTCAAATCGACGATTTTTAAAATTAGTTTAGTCAATTCTGTGTCCGTATATAATTTTCTATCTTATGGCCAAGTAATTATTTATTTCAATTAAATGTCAGGGATGAGTATATATTACTTAAACCAATCACAGTGTCAAATGTATGCATAACAGTATATATAAGCAAATAAACATCCAAATATTTAAATATCAACCAATAACATCCATCAAAATACATCATCCAATAGACAATACAATTCATGGAAGTTTCATAGTTATCAATGTCAGGTAATTTAATCGCAATTCAATTTTAATTTCAATTTAACTATCAATTTAATTTTTCAACGGTTAATTCAAATGACAAGCTATATGACAATTAAATTTTATCAAACAACGACAAATAAAATCATAACACTTCATAATGTCAAATTTAACTAGCATAAAGATATTTAGTACGTTGTGAGCGTTATAAAACACTCACATTGATATTCTGTTGTCGCCGAGACGTTCCGGTTTGGAATTAAAACTAGACGACGCCCAATTTTAGCCCAAATTTCCATCGTCTCCAAATCTATCCAAACCAGTTTCATTTCGAAGCTCTCGTCATTACGATCGCAACACAAAAAGTTTCGTTCCATTCGGACTTTCAATCTCAGCCCTCCATTTTCTCAACTGCAGATCTGGGCCCTTCCTTCCATCTTCTCCAAAACGTGAAAAGCACGTACAATTTCAACCCATTGCCTCTGATGCTTAAGCTAATTATACGACCAACTCCGGCATATTGAAGACGATCAGGTTACACCACTTCGAAGCCACCGCCTTACTCCACCTTCATCCCAAATAGCTCCAAGCTCGGCCTCATCCTCTGCCTCGAATTGCGTGAAAAACGCAGCTGCTTCCATCCCGTTTTACCTTCAATCCGTGGCTCCGTTTCCGATCTCCATCGTTGGACAGCTAGATCTTGATGCCATCTACAACTTTGTAGTTGAGAGTTTTTGCTAGTTGTTGATGGATTGAGAGGAAAATGAGGAAGAAGTTTTGAAATTTTCTGGCCATTGAAATGAAAGTGGCGGCTATCACCTTTTGACCTAGGGTTTTATAAATTTGTGAATTATGAAGTCCTTCTATAGAAAAATACGCGACACTATTCATCCCGGATTTTTCGAACTTCGATTTACGTGCGTTAACCGGCGTTTCTAGGGTTTATCCCGCGTTACGGACACAATGGAACAGGTTTCGAAAGCTCATTCGATCGTATGTGTGAGTTACGACAATAAACGATCGATTTGAAATTAAATCGGTTAATCAAATTTCTATGCGTTTGGGCTCGCCCCGGACAAACGGTAATTCTGATTGACTCGAAATTTGAAACCTTACAATAATATGACATTACGGATCCGATGAAACTAGTTTCGTCAAAATCCGAGACTGTTTGAAAAATCACTATTTTAACTCGTCAATTAAATATTAAAATATTCAATTTTCACAAATTTACTTTTAGTTCGATTTTAAAAGTTCTACAACATCATTCTAACTTTAATATGATGAAATAAAATTTTACAAATCATTTTTAATCATATTAAACCCGTTATTCAATTATCCAATAAATTCCAATTTCAAAATCTTATTAACTCTATTATAATCCCAATATAACTTACATTCACTTGGAAACCAATTTGAATCATATTAAATCAAATTTCAATTATTCACTCTATTTTCATATATTAAATTTCTATATCAAATTAATCATAACAAATTCGGAATTTAATTATTCAAACATTTGTAATATTAAATTTAAACAAATTTGATTATTCTTAAATCACTATCTTTTGAAATATTCAAAATGAACTTATAAAATTTAACAAATTCAAATTATAGAACAACCATTTTCATTAAAACAGTTATTCAATTCCCGTTATTCAATTATTCAATAAATTCCAAATATTAAATTTAAACAATTTAATTGTTCAATATTTGACGGATTTTAATATTGGATTTTTAAATAAAATTTCATTATCAGTCGATTTACTATATTACATCAAATGAATTCCACGTTATTATTTAACTACAGTTAGAGATAATGCACTCAACTAATATATAAACTTTCATTTCAATTGCAATTGGTTTACAAATTCAATTCGACTAACTAAATGAATAGGTAACTTAAATAATTATCACCGTTAACTTTTAATTACTTATAAGTTTATTATTTACAAACAAGTGTCACAACTACCTATACAATACAAATTCATTCAATTACCTTTGACTACATATTATTTCAATTGATTTGGGACTCCATTCAATTCATAAATAATTAACTTAGATAAAATTTGTTGCATTTCATTCTATTTATTATTATTCCAAACGACTTACAATTTTTTTCCAACACTCAATCAAGAAATCTTATTAAATTAGCTATTTTAATTATCGAAAATTTACGGATCGTTACACTCTCCCCCACTCAAAACTTTTCGTCCCCGAAAAGGAAAAAAAGGAAAGGAACTAAGTATAGAATTCAACATTTGATATATTTTATTCAAAGTTACCAACTTATAAAACAATGAAATTCCATTTATAAAGTCATAACTACGCTTCCACCAAGTTACTCCGAACGGCTTTCTAACTCTAAAAGTTAGTTAACAAAACAAGTTATAAAAATTTTAAAACTCGAAAATTTTCTAACACCCGAATTTACAAAAAAATTCGACAAAGTCTCCTTTGCGCGGCTCGATCGAAAATTTTTACAATTCAATATTTAACACAAATATAACCAATATATATCAAATATACATCTCATCTCAATGATGAGGCATCCCATATCTGGGGAAACAACATATATATATCACCAATACCATATAAAACCATAAGCGTACCTTTTATTTAGCATTTATTAGCAATTTACTTACATTCTGCATTTAGCGCAGAAGCGAGCTCCACAACGAAGCGCAACCCCTTTGCTACCCACTAAAATGCTCAATAACTAAGTTAGAACCATGCATATAAAGATAGATCGATATACTTAGCCTACACAACATATATATAACATATATAGCTTCAAAACTGAGATTCCAATTTCAGGACAGCAAACAAATCTTAGTTTTAGGTCACCTAAACGATAAAATTTGACAACAAAATCAAAACAAAAGTTGTTGCATTCATTTTAGGCTTTCCGGAATGTCTAAAATCATCGATTTCAGAGCATATGTTCAAAAATTATGGCCGTTTTACTTAGAGGATACGCCTCATCCTGGGCAATGAATTGTGCAGGTCAGCGACGTTCACCCGCGTTTTCGATCTTCCAAACGACATCAAAACACAAAACACTTAAAACAAAAGTATTAGCTTAAGTTCTTAGCTTTCCAGAAAGTGCAAGATCATAAAAATCCGATAAACCAGTCAAAAGGTATGGCGAAATTACTAAGGGTATATACTACTGATTTTACTTATTTTTACACAGGACAGTGAGTAACATTCAAGTTTTTAACCTAGTAGACGAAGGAATTTTCTCAAGACACTCTAAATAAAAGTTTTGCAATAGTTTCTAAGCTTTTTGAAAAGTCCAAGATCGTCGAATTCCGTTCAGCCATTAAAAGTTATCGTTGTTTTCGTTTTAGCATATAATGGACAATTTTGGATTTTTCCCAAAATTTGCTTTTATTATTTCAAAGTATAAACCATCAAAACTTCAAATTTTCTATAGAACAATCATAAACACAAAGTCATTTATTTTCTTATTCATCCGTGCAATAGGTTTACATTCAATTTGTTTTCGATTTATTCAAGTTTGTTTCATTCACATTTTAAATTCAAGTCAATTTGCTTCAATTTAAATTGAATTCAATTGTATTTAATTTCACTTTGCTTCAAATTTGAATTTAATTATTTTAAAATTTTATTCCGTTTATTCAATTCCATTAACACTAATGAATTCTACTTAATCAATTATCATCCATCTAACAACCAATGCATATCAAACATTAACATCCATCCAAAATCTACACTAAATCAATTATACATTTCCAAGTCAATTTTAATTTCATACACTTCCAAGTTTATTGACATTTAGTTATATTCAAATTTAATTAATTTCCATTTACCAATTTTATATTTCACTAATTTTAAACTTTATCCATCCACTTATATATATCATTCATTTTTCAGCTCAAATTTCTTTTATATTTACAACTATCAATAGATCTTCACATTTTATTATTCACTCTCACACTGGTATATTATTTCTCTACTTATCCTTATTAGCATTTTATACCTTTTAAGTATTTGGTAAGTTATAGTTATGCAAATAGAATGTAGTTAAACAACATACAACTTCTTTTCATTTAAAGTTGAATTTTCAATTAATTAATTCTTAAGTCATTACTTAAATTTCACTATTATTTAATTTCACATTTACATTCACAAATAATATTTCCATTTTATATTAACATAATTGTGAATCACCTTTGAATGTTAATTTAAATTCCAATTATTTACTAACAATTTTATTTATATTTGCAAACCATTAATTAAATGCATATTTCATTATTCAAACCTATACTTGTATATTATCAAATTAACAATTCATATAACATTTTTGAACTTCTTAAATATTTTGGTAAGTTATATCTATGCTATAGAATGAAATTTAATACTATGCAATTTTTACAGTTTCAATTTTATTTTAAGTTCATAATTTCCTAATTCTAAGGATTTCTACTTCAATTGATATTTTCACTTAGCTCTTAGGTTCATTTCTCATTTCACAATTCAGAAGTTCCTTAATGATTCAAGTCTAAATTCATTTCAATCATTAAAAAAAAAATTATTAATTATTAAAGGACTTAAGAATTCCAATCCCGGTTTCATTTCAAATCAAGTTTTGAAATAATATATACTTATATAATTTATATATCAAATCATACTATAGAGAATACAAAATAAAATAAAATTTGAATCAAAACAAGGTTTAGACAAGCTATTAAGTGGTCTCCCCCACTCAGACTCTCGAAAATAAACGCCGATGATGCGTGCGATCATCACCGAAATCATTTTCTAGCGTCAAGAGAAGGGAATATAACACTTATCATTAAAAAAATCCTTCGAAAACAATTTCAACTCAATTATACTATCATATAATACTCATATTATACTTTTCAAATTCTTGTAAGTCAATTTCAAACACCGGAATTTAAATTCCCAAATCCAAGTTAAAATTCATTTATATTCATTGTCAATTGTGTTTACAAGATTTCATTTTCCTAAATCCATTGTTATTTAATCAATTGTTGTAAATATTAACTGATCAAACAATAACGATAATAATCTAATATTATCATCTCCTAACAATCAATTCAATCAAAATGAATAAATATTCAAATAATTCTTTTATATAAAATATATTCCAAAACGATATTGTGTTGGTTTGTCCTATTCGAGTGTTTAGAAATTCCTATCGACGCCTTGGCGTCCCAAGTATCGACCAGAATTCATAAATACTCAACGGAACAAGTTAACGCAATATAAAACCATTTTATATCAAATAACAAGTACGCTATCTCATATACACTCAACTCATTCATATAGTTTACCTCTATTTCAATGAGTTATTCCCCACTAGAGCCAAGGTTTATCGCTAAACCAAGGCTCTGATACCAACTGTAATGACCCGCCTTTTTGGACAGTTTAAACCGACGATCAAATACACATGCCGATTCCAAACCATTCAAAAGGGCAGATGGTTATTGGGGGTAAATAAGAAAAGAAAGGGAAGGGAAATAAAGGAAATGAAACAACACAGAATCTTGCAGCGGAACGATAAATATAATAGTCAAATAAACAGTTCATGAAGCTGTTTACAATACTTTGATCATTATTTATACAACATTTATCAGAGTTATACATATACAATAGAACAAATAAAATAATGCAGCAGATAGCATGATGCAAAGGTAATAATAGTAATAGTATACCAAATCTTCGTCTTTGTCCTCCAGAATAGATCTTCAAAAATCTGAAAACTCAGGACTGACCCGAGCGTAATGAAAAGACAAAACACTCGAGTCAGGACTAAAATATCCTAATGAAAGTTAAATCAATCGTAAATAAATATGAGTGTAACGACGTCAGAGATGCTTACGGGGTTTGACATCTCATATCCAGTGTCAACGTGCGTGCAATAACTCAAGAGATGTTACGGGATTTTCCATCTCTCAAGGATCCGTTAAACTATCTACTAGGTAGTAATGTACGTTAAGTAGATAATGTCTATCAGTAATATAAAGTATCAAAATAGCACTAAGGCGTTACCATAATCCCCCTTAACACGTTTTATAATGCCATAGTCTATACAACACCGTAAGCCCCACCGTAAACTGGTGGTTATCAGAGGGTACCCCATAGGTATAACACAAAACTAAACATAGTGGTCGCGAATAGGATAATCAGTATGACAAGGTACATGAGGTGATACCAACTAGGATACTAGTAGTTGCGTGATCCGGACTGATGTTGAGCATAGCCAGCAGCTACCCCAACACCGCGAAACAACACTCCCAAATCAAGGGGTGCACCCAAATCGAATCACAAATGTAATAGATATGGTATCGAAGAAGTGCGTCCGCTAGAGATGGCGAACCTCAATGGCCCGGCGCGGCTCCTGTTTTAGTCATGTCAGGGGCCATCCAATATCGTTCTCTTTCTTCAGTCAACGCGTTCACCAAACCATCCACTTCATTCTGGATCAACACTCCGCATATAATAGTTATTAAAGTGGTTTTCGGTATCGACAGAGATTATGTCCATATCCGATCCCGGTCTCTTTAATAACTATGTATTATTACACCGTTGGCTCTTTTACATTTCAAATCGATTCATAATTGATATCAAAATATCATATTCGCTTCAAAAATCAAATCCATTTCAAATATCATCGCATCTATTAAAATGTCACATTCCGTTTCAAAAATCATTTTTCGTCTCAATATCTTATTTCGATTTCAAAATCAATTCGGATTTCAATTTAGGTTGCAACTTCATTTAACCCAATTCGTATTTAAATTCAAGATTTAAATATAAACATTTCACCTTATTGACCAGCTTAGAATTTTAGAAAATAGTTTTAAGGAGTTTAAAAGTAGTTTTAAATAATTAAAATACTTAAAAATACTTAAAATCTTAAAATGGATTTGAAATAGATAAATTAGTTTAAAATAATTTAAATCGGGTTAAGTAGATTTAAAATAGATTAAAATAGTTTAAGCATTCAAAATGGTTTATATAACTGAGTAATTTGGAAAACAAAATAAAACAGCTTCAAAACCAAACCATTTCAATTATAACTTCCCAATTCAAAACAATTTCAATTTCCGTTCTACCGATTCAATTTCGATTTTGATTCAATCAGCATCAACTTTGACTTCAAATTTATTCAATTTTATATTCACTTTATATTTATATCGATTTGGAGCATGATTTTTCAAAAATATCCATTTATAACACTTAACAAAATTATCCATCAATATTCAAGTTTAAATCCAAATTTCAAATATGGTTCAATTTCAAGCTCGATTTCAAAATATCATTTTTATATCACTTTTACTTAGTAATATTCAAAGCTCGAATTAAGGTTAAATCTTTATACAAATCAATTTTCGAAATTTAATCATATCCCGATTTTAAATTCCAAAGTCTCCACTTTAATTATTTAACAATTTCTCTTAACCAAAATTTATTTCAACATTCCAAACTCAATTTTTTCGATAAATTCGATTTCTATAAATTGATTTCTATTTATAACTTTTAAATCAAAACATTTAAATAAATTTCAAATCGACGATTTTTAAAATTATTAATTTAGCCAATTCGGTGTCCGTATATAATTTTCTATCCTATGGCCAAGTAATTATTTATTTCAATTAAATGCCAGGGATGAGTATATATTACTTAAACCAATCACAGTGTCAAATGTATGCATAACAGTATATATAAGCAAATAAACATCCAAACATTTAAATATCAACCAATAACATCCATCAAAATACATCATCCAATAGACAATACAATTCATGGCAGTTTCATAGTTATCAATGTCAGGTAATTTAATCGCAATTCAATTTTAATTTCGATTTAACTGTCAATTTAATTTTTCAACGGTTAATTCAAATGACAAGCTATATGACAATTAAATTTTATCAAACAACGACAAATAAAATCATAACACTTCATAATGTCAAATTTAACTAGCATAAAGATATTTAGTACGTTGTGAGCGTTATAAAACACTCACATTGATATTCTGTTGTCGCCGAGACGTTCCGGTTTGGAACTAAAACTGGACGACGCCCAATTTTAGCCCAAATTTCCACCGTCTCCAAATCCATCCAAACCCGTTTCATTTCGAAGCTCTCGTCATTACGATCGCAACACAAAAAGATTCGTTCCAATCGGACTTTCAATCTCAGCCCTCCATTTTCTCAACTGCAGATCTGGGCCCTTCCTTCCATCTTCTCCAAAACGTGAAAAGCACGTACAATTTCAACCCATAGCCGCCGATGCTTAAGCTAATTATACGACCAACTCCGGCATATTGAAGACGATCAGGTTACACCACTTCGAAGCCACCGCCTTACTCCACCTTCACCCCAAATAGCTCCTAGCTCAGTCTCATCCTCTGTCTCGAATTGCGTGAAAAACGCAGCTGCTTCCATCGCGTTTTGCCGTCAAGCCGTGGCTCCGTTTTCGATCTTCACCGTTGGATAGCTAGATCTTGATGCCCTCTACAACTTTGTAGTTGAGAGTTTTTGCTAGTTGTTGATGGATTGAGAGGAAAATGAGGAAGAAGTTTCGAAATTTTCTTGCCATTGAAATGAAAGTGGCGGCTATCACCTTTTGACCTAGGGTTTTAGAAATTTGTGAATTATGAAGTCTTTTTATAGAAAAATACGCGACACTATTCATCCCGGATTTTCCGAACTCCGATTTACGTGCGGTAACCGGCGTTTCTAGGGTTTATCCCGTGTTTCGGACACAATGGAATATGTTTCGAAAGTTAATTCGATCGTATGTGTGAGTTACGACAATAAACGATCGATTTGAAATTAAATCGGTTAATCAAATTTCTGTGCGTTTGGGCTCGCCCCGGACAAACTGTAAATCCGATTGACTCGAAATTTGAAACCTTACAATAATATGACATTACGGATCCGATGAAACTGGTTTCGTCAAAATCCGAGACTGTTTGAAAAATCACTATTTTAACTCGTGAATTAAATATTAAAATATTCAATTTTTACAAATTTACTTTTAATTCGATTTTAAAAGTTCTACAACATCATTCTAACTTTAATACGATGAAATAAAATTTTACAAATCATTTTTAATCATATTAAACCCGTTATTCAATTATCCAATAAATTCCAATTTCAAAATCTTATTAACTCTATTATAATCTCAATATAACTTACATTCACTTGGAAACCAATTTGAATCATATTAAATCAAATTTCAATTATTCACTCTATTTTCATATATTAAATTTCCATATCAAATTAATAGTATCAAATTCGGAATTTAATTATTCAAACATTTGTAATATTAAATTTAAACAAATTTGATTATTCTTAAATCACTATCTTTTGAAATATTCAAAACGAACTTATAAAATTTAACAAATTCAAATTATAGAACAACCATTTTCATTAAAACAGTTATTCAATTCCCGTTGTTCAATTATTCAATAAATTCCAATTATTAAATTTAAACAATTTAATTGTTCAATATTTGACGAATTTTAATATTGGATTTTTAAATACAATTTCATTATCAGTCGATTTACTATATTACATCAAATGAATTCCACATTATTATTTAACTACAGTTAGAGATAATGCACTCAACTAATATATAAACTTTCATTTCAATTGCAATTGGTTCACAAATTCAATTCGACAAACTAAATGAATAGGTAACTTAAATAATTATCACCATTAACTTTTAATTACTTATAAGTTTATTATTTACAAACAAGTGTCACAACTACCTATACAATACAAATTCATTCAATTACCTTTGACTACATATTATTTCAATTGATTTGGGACTCCATTCAATTCATAAATAATTAACTTAGATAAAATTTGTTGCATTTCATTCTAGTTGTTATTATTCCAAACGACTTACAATTTTTTTTCTAACACTCAATCAAGAAATCTTATTAAATTAGCTACTTTAGTTATCGAAAATTTACGGGTCGTTACACTCTCCCCCACTCAAAATTTTTCGTCCTCGAAAAGGAAAAAAAAGGAAAGGAACTAAGTATAGAATTCAACATTTGATATATTTTATTCAAAGTTACCAACTTATAAAACAATGAAATTCCATTTATAAAGTCATAACCACGCTTCCACCAAGTTACTCCGAACGGCTTTCTAACTCTAAAAGTTAGTTAACAAAACAATTATAAAAATTTTAAAACTCGAAAATTTTCTAACACCCGAATTTACAAAAAATTTCGACAGAGTCTCCTTTGCGCGGCTCGATCGAAAATTTTTACAATTCAATATTTAACACAAATATAACCAATATATATCAAATATACATCTCATCTCAATGATGAGGCATCCCATATCTGGGGAAACAACATATGTATATCACCAATACCATATAAAACCATAAGCGTACCTTTTATTTAGCATTTATTAGCAATTTACTTACATTCTGCATTTAGCGCAGAAGCGAGCTCCACAACGAAGTGCAACCCCTTTGCTACCTACTAAAATGCTCAATAACTAAGTTAGAACCATGCATATAAAGATAGATCGATATACTTAGCCTACACAACATATATATAACATATTTAGCTTCAAAACTGAGATTCAAATTTCAGAACGGCAAACAAATCTTAGTTTTAGGTCACCTAAACGATAAAATTCGGCAACAAAATCTAAACAAAAGTTGTTGCAATCATTTCAGGCTTTTCGGAATGTCCAAAACCATCGAATTCGGACCATAGTTCAAAAATTATGGTTGTTTACTTAGAGGATACGCCTCAGCCTGGGCAATGAATTGTGCAGGTCATCGACGTTCACCCGCGTTTTCGATCTTCCAAACCACATCAAAACACAAAACACTTAAAACAAAAGTTTTAGCTTAAGTTCTTAGCTTTCCAGAAAGTGCAAGATCATAAAAATCCGATAAACCAGTCAAAAGGTATGGCGAAATTACTAAGGGTATATACTACTGATTTTACTTATTTTTACACAGGACAGTGAGTAACATTCAAGTTTTTAACCTAGTAGACGAAGGAATTTTCTCAAGACACTCTAAATAAAAGTTTTTCTATAGTTTCTAAGGTTTTTTTAAAGTCCAAGATCGTCGAATTCCGTTCATCCATTAAAAATTATGGTTGTTTTCGTTTCAGCACATATTGGACAATTTTGGATTTTTCCCAAAATTTGCTTTTATTATTTCAAAGTACAAACCATCAAAACTTCAAATTTTCTATAGAACAATCACAAACACAAAGTCATTTATTTTCTTATTCATCAATGCAATAGGTTTACATTCAATTTGTTTCCGATTTATTCAAGTTTGTTTCATTCACATTTTAATTTCAAGTCAATTTGCTTGAATTTAAATTGAATTCAATTGTATTTAATTTCACTTTGCTTCAAATTTGAATTTAATTATTTTAAAATTTTATTCCGTTTATTCAATTCCATTAACACTAATGAATTCTACTTAATCAATTATCATCCATCTAACAACCAATGCATGTCAAACATTAACATCCATCCAATATCTACACTAAATCAATTATACATTTCCAAGTCAATTTTAATTTCATACACTTCCAAGTTTATTGACATTTAGTTATATTCAAATTTAATTAGTTTCCATTTACCAATTTTATATTTCATTAATTTTAAATTTTATTCATTCACTTATATATATCATTCATTTTTCAGCTTAAATTTCTTTTATATTTACAACTATCAATAGATCTTCACATTTTATTATTCATTCTCACACTGGTATATTATTTCTCTACTTATCCTTATTATCAGTTTAAACCTTTTAAGTATTTGGTAAGTTATAGTTATGCAAATAGAATGTAGTTAAACAACATACAACTTCTTTTCATTTAAAGTTGAATTTTCAATTAATTAATTGTTAAGTCATTACTTAAATTTCACTATAATTTAATTTCACATTTACATTCACATATAGTATTTCCATTTTATATTAACATAATTGTGAATCACCTTTGAATGTTAATTTAAATTCCAATTATTTACTAACAATTTTATTTATATTTGCAAACCATTAATTAAATTCATATTTCATTATTCAAACCTATACTTGTATATTATACAATTAACAATTCATATAACATTTTTGAACTTCTTAAATATTTTGGTAAGTTATATCTATGCTATAGAATGAAATTTAATACTATGCGAGTTTTACAGTTTCAATTTTATTTTAATTTCATAATTTCCTAATTCTAAGGATTTCTACTTCAATTGATATTTTCACTTAGCTCTTAGGTTCATTTCTCATTTCACAATTCAAAAGTTCCTTAATGATTCAAGTCTAAATTCATTTCAATCATTTAAAAAAAATCATTAATTATTAAAGGACTTAAGAATTCCAATCCCGGTTTCATTTCAAATCAAGTTTTGAAATAATATATACTTATATAATTTATATATCAAATCATACTATAGAGAATACAAAATAAAATAAAATTTGAATCAAAACAAGGTTTAGACAAGCTATTAAGTGGTCTCCCCCACTCAGACTCTCGAAAATAAACGCCGATGATGCGTGCGATCATCACCGAAATCATTTTCTAGCGTCAAGACAAGGGAATATAACACTTATCATTAAAAAAATCCTTCGAAAACAATTTCAACTCAATTATACTATCATATAATACTCATATTATACTTTTCAAATTCTTGTAAGTCAATTTCAAACACCGGAATTTAAATTCCCAAATCCAAGTTAAAATTCATTTATATTCATTGTCAATTGTGTTTGCAAGATTTCATTTTCCTAAATCCATTGTTATTTAATCAATTGTTGTAAATATTGACTGATCAAACAATAACGATAATAATCTAATATTATCATCTCTTAACAATCAATTCAATCAAAATGAATAAATATTCAAATAATTCTTTTATATAAAATATATTCCAAAATGATATTGTGTTGGTTTGTCCTATTCGAGTGTTTAGAAATTCCTATCGACGCCTTGGCGTCCCAAGTATCGACCAGAATTCATAAATACTCAACGGAACAAAGTTAACACAATACAAAACCATTTTATATCAAATAACAAGTACGCTCTCTCATATACACTCAACTCATTCATATAGTTTACCTCTATTTCAATGAGTTATTCTCCACTAGAGCCAAGATTTATCGCTAAACCAAGGCTCTAATACCAACTGTAACGACCCGCCTTTTTGGACAGTTTGAACCGACGATCAAATACACATGTCGATTCCAAACCATTCAACAGGGCAGATGGTTATTGGGGTAAATAAGAAAAGAAAGGGAAGGGAAATAAAGGAAATTAAACAACACAGAATCTTGCAGCGGAACGATAAATATAATAGTCAAATAAACAGTTCATGAAGCTGTTTACAATACTTTGATCATTATTTATACAACATTTATCAGAGTTATACATATACAATAGAACAAATAAAATAATGCAGCAGATAGCATGATGCAAAGGTAATAATAGTAATAGTATACCAAATCTTCGTCTTCGTCCTCCAGAATAGATCTTCAAAAATCTGAAAACTTAGGACTGACCCGAGCGTAATGAAAAGACAAAACACTCGAGTCAGGACTAAAATATCCTAATGAAAGTTAAATCAATCGTAAATAAATATGAGTGTAACGGGGTCAGAGATGTTTACGGGGTTTGACATCTCATATCCAGTGTCAACGTGCGTGCAATAACTGAAGAGATGTTACGGGATTTTCCATCTCTCAAGGATCCGTTAAACTATCTACTAGGTAGTAATGTACGCTAAGTAGATGATGTCTATCAGTAATATAAAGTATCAAAATAGCGTTAAGGCGTTACCATAATCCCCCTTAACACGTTTTATAATGCCATAGTCTATACAACACCGTAAGCCCCACCGTAAACAGGTGGTTATCAGAGGGTACCCCATAGGTATAACACAAAACCAAACATAGTGGTCGCGAATAGGATAATCAGTATGACAAGGTACATGAGGCGATACCAACTAGGATACTAGTAGTTGCGTGATCCGGACAGATGTTGAGCATAGCCAACAGCTACCCCAACACCGCGAAACAACACTCCCAAATCAAGGGGTGCACCCAAATCGAATCACAAATGTAATAGATATGGTATCGAAGAAGTGTGTCCGCTAGAGATGGCAAACCTTAATGGCCCGGCGCGGCTCCTGTTTTAGTCATGTCAGGGGTCATCCAATATTGTTCTCTTTCTTCAGTCAACGCGTTCACCAAACCATCCACTTCATTCTGGATCAACACTCCGCGTATAATAGTTATTAAAGTGGTTTTCGGTATCGACAGAGAGTATGTCCATATCCGATCTCGGTCACTTTAATAACTACGTATTATTACACCGTTGGCTCTTTTACATTTCAAATCGATTCATAATTGATATCAAAATATCATATTCGCTTCAAAAATCAAATCCATTTCAAATATCATCGTATCTATTATAATGTCACATTCCGTTTCAAAAATCATTTTTCGTCTCAATATCTTATTTCGATTTCAAAATCAATTCGGATTTCAATTTAGGTTGCAACTTCATTTAACCCAATTCGTTTTTAAATTCAAGATTTAAATATAAACATTTTACCTTATTGACCAGCTTAGAATTTTAGAAAATAGTTTTAAGGAGTTTAAAAGTAGTTTTAAATAATTAAAATACTTAAAAATACTTAAAATCTTAAATTGGATTTGAAATAGGTAAATTAGTTTAAAATAATTTAAATCGGGTTAAGTAGATTTAAAATAGATTAAAATAGTTTAAGTATTCAAAATGGTTTATATATCTGAGTAATTTGGAAAATAAAATAAAACAGCTTCAAAACCAAACCATTTCAATTATAACTTCCCAATTCAAAACAATTTCAATTTTCGTTCTACCGATTCGATTTCGATTTCGATTCAATCAGCGTCAACTTTGACTTCAAATTTATTCAATTTTATATTCACTTTCAATTTATATCGATTTGGAGCATGATTTTTCAAAAATATCCATTTATAACACTTAACAAAATTATCCATCAATATTCAAGATTAAATCCAAATTTCAAACATGGTTCAATTTCAAGCTCGATTTCAAAATATCATTTTTATATCACTTTTACTTAGTAACATTCAAAGCTCGAATTAAGGTTAAATCTTTATACAAATCAATTTTCGAAATTTAATCATATCCCATTTTAAATTCCAAAGTCTCCACTTTAATTATTTAACAATTTCTTTTAACCAAAATTTGTTTCAACATTCCAAACTCAATTTTTTCGATAAATTCGATTTCTATAAGTTGGTTTCTATTTATAACTTTTAAATCAAAACATTTAAATAAATTTCAAATCGACGATTTTTAAAATTATTAATTTAGCCAATTCGGTGTCCGTATATAATTTTCTATCCTATGGCCAAGTAATTATTTATTTCAATTAAATGCCAGGGATGAGTATATATTACTTAAACCAATCATAGCGACAAATGTATGCATAACAGTATATATAAGCAAATAAACATCCAAAAATTTAAATATCAACCAATAACATCCATCAAAATACATCATCCAATAGACAATACAATTCATGGCAGTTTCATAGTTATCAATGTCAGGTAATTTAATCGCAATTCAATTTTAATTTCAATTTAACTGTCAATTTAATTTTTCAACGGTTAATTCAAATGACAAGCTATATGACAATTAAATTTTATCAAACAACGACAAATAAAATCATAACACTTCATAATGTCAAATTTAACTAGCATATAGATATTTAGTACGTTGTGAGCGTTATAAAACACTCACATTGATATTCTGTTGTCGCCGAGAAGTTTCGGTTTGGAACTAAAACTGGGCGACGCCCAATTTTAGCCTAAATTTTCACCGTCTCCAAATCCATCCAAACCAGTTTCATTTCGAAGCTCTCATCATTACGATCGCAACACAAAAAGTTTCGTTCCAATCGGACTTTCAATCTCAGCCCTCCATTTTCTCAACTGCAGATCTAGGCCCTTCCTTCCATCTTCTCCAAAACGTGAAAAGCACGTACAATTTCAACCCATAGCCGCCGATGCTTAAGCTAATTATACGACCAACTCCGGCATATTGAAGACGATCAGGTTACACCACTTCGAAGCCACCGCCTTACTCCACCTTCACCCCAAATAGCTCCAAGCTCGGCCTCATCCTCTGCCTCGAATTGCATGAAAAACGCAGCTGCTTCCATCGCGTTTTGTCGTCAATCCATGGCTCCGTTTCCGATCTCCACCATTGGATAGCTAGATCTTGATGCCCTCTACAACTTTGTAGTTGAGAATTTTTTCTAGTTGTTGATGGATTGAGAGGAAAATGAGGAAGAAGTTTTGAAATTTTCTGGCCATTAAAATGAAAGTGGCGGCTATCACCTTTTGACCTAGGGTTTTAGAAATTTGTGAATTATGAAGTCCTTTTATAGAAAAATACGCGACACTATTCATCCTGGATTTTTCGAACTCCGATTTACATGCGGTAACCGGCATTTCTAGAGTTTATCCCGCGTTCCGGACACAATGGAACAGGTTTTGAAAGCTAATTCAATCTTATGTGTGAGTTACGGCAATAAACGATCGATTTGAAATTAAACCGGTTAATCAAATTTCTGTGCGTTTGGGCTTGTCCCGGACAAACGGTAAATCCGATTGACTCGAAATTTGAAACCTTACAATAATATGACATTACGGATCCGATGAAACTGGTTTCGTCAAAATCCGAGACTGTTTGAAAAATCACTATTTTAACTCGTCAATTAAATATTAAAATATTCAATTTTCATAAATTTACTTCTAATTCGATTTTAAAAGTTCTACAACATCATTCTAACTTTAATACGATGAAATAAATTTTACAAATCATTTTTAATCATATTAAACCTGTTATTCAATTATCCAATAAATTCCAATTTCAAAATCTTATTAACTCTATTATAATCCCAATATAACTTACATTCACTTGGAAACCAATTTGAATCATATTAAATCAAATTTCAATTATTCACTCTATTTTCATATATTAAATTTCCATACCAAATTAATCGTATCAAATTCGGAATTTAATTATTCAAACATTTGTAATATTAAATTTAAACAAATTTAATTATTCTTAAATCACTATCTTTTGAAATATTCAAAACGAACTTATAAAGTTTAACAAATTCAAATTATAGAACAACCATTTTCATTAAAACAGTTATTCAATTTCCATTATTCAATTATTCAATAAATTCCAAATATTAAATTTAAACAATTTAATTGTTCAATATTTGACGGATTTTAATATTGGATTTTTAAATAAAATTTCATTATCAGTCGATTTACTATATTACATCAAATGAATTCCACATTATTATTTAACTACAGTTAGAGATAATGCACTCAACTAATATATAATCTTTCATTTCAATTGAAATTGGTTCACAAATTCAATTCGACTAACTAAATGAATAGGTAACTTAAATAATTATCACCGTTAACTTTTAATTACTTATAAGTTTATTATTTACAAACAAGTGTCACAACTACCTATACAATACAAATTCATTCAATTACCTTTGACTACATATTATTTCAATTGATTTGGGACTCCATTCAATTCATAAATAATTAACTTAGATAAAATTTGTTGCATTTCATTCTAGTTATTATTATTCCAAACGACTTACAATTTTTTTCTAACACTAAATCAAGAAATCTTATTAAATTAGCTATTTTAATTATCGAAAATTTACGGGTCGTTACACCAACCTTGCCAATATCCGAGTATTAGTCGGATACTAACCATGTAGCGGTAAATTATCCAATTGCACCTAGTTTGATTGACTCTCCCGGTCCTAATCATTTACTGCAGGAGTTTGATTGTTCAAATTTTCATTTTTCAATGACTATAGTCACTTATACTTAGCTGAGCATGTCCCGCTAGGCCTTAAGCACCATCATGGATATCCCAACCGTAGGTCGATTCATATATCCAAGAACTTGTGCCTTTGGATGCCTACCTTTTTGTATCCACTCTCAGTCTCGCCTATCTCCGAGTGGTGACTGAGAGTACTCATTGACCATCCTTGCTTATCCTTGGCCTAGCTTGTCCTACCAGGCCACTAGCATGGTCATTAAATTTTGGTCCATTCTCCATTATCCGATAAACCCTATGATTGTACTACTTGTATGGATCTTGGACTAAAGGAGTTAATATTCGGTTGTACCGCTAATCATGCAGTTTATGATTTTGGTTACAAGAATACTTTTCCATTGCTTCAGGAAGCCAACTTTCATTTACAAACAGAAAATGCGGCAAGTTATCTCTTATTACATTGCCTCCGGAATCCTTAGGTAGCTTTTTTGTAGAAAATAAATTAAAAAACTAAGTAAAATGACACGTAGCAAGTTGCTATTCAATGCCCGTAGAATTGGGATTCCGTTAACAGTAGCCAGTTTAAATGTTCCATCACTAAACTTTTGTTTGACTGCATAAGGACCTTCCCAATTCAGACCACGTGCCGTCATACCTGGAAGAGGTCATTAGAAAATGAGATCACCTACCTCAAAAGAACAAAGGAAAGGTTCCGAACCTTGGAGTTAAAGTGTCGTGCTATTCTTTTTTGGAAACAAATCTTAATTCTACATCCTCCCTTTTCTCATCAACCAAATCGAGGGACTCAAGAAAGAGTTCCTCGTTTACCTATGGATCGTAATGCCTTCTACGATGAGAAGGGACTTCTAATTCTATCGAGACATAGTCCCTGATCTGTTGGCCAAAGCGAACGACATACGTCCAATTGCAGACTACGGCTACTGCTGGGATATCCACATGCAACGGAACATCCCATGCATTAGCCAAAGAGTCTTTGAACTAATAAAGCAACCCGTACTACTTATCCTTAGTCTCTCATGTACTCCGTCTTCTTATACTGATAGCTTGAATGAATATACCTTAGCAACTAGCAATAGAAATAAATCAAAGTCAAGATGTGGATGTAGTATAACATAGTAGAAAATTCAAGTTTTCTCTTTAACATATCCCCTTCTACTAGTTTGTTTAACCTAAACTAGTCTACTTCGCCTGAAGTGTTGA
Source organism: Allium cepa (assembly GCA_030765085.1). Classification (NCBI taxonomy): domain Eukaryota; kingdom Viridiplantae; phylum Streptophyta; class Magnoliopsida; order Asparagales; family Amaryllidaceae; genus Allium; species Allium cepa. Next base: position 895,534,026 of record CM060938.1, read on the forward strand.
ACCTTGGCTCTGATACCAAGTGCAACAACCTGCCCTTTGTAATACCTTGAAATCAACATCAAATGGTGGCGTCTGAATTCTAAATACCAAAAAAGGTAAATTATCGAAAAAGGAAATTCAAACAAAGATTATAATAAGGCATATGGATAAAATCTCACAGATGAATTACTAAATGTACATGAATAGAATGGGATAAAAATATATGTGCGAGACTATACTAGCAAAAATTATTGATAAGTGAATATCAATATAGAAAATCAAAATACATCAAATCTCGTATATAAATACATATCTGTCATGTATCAATATAATATCAAGTATATATATGCGAAGTACCATCATCGCCTCCATAGAATGCTCCAGCTATCTTGAAAGCATATCCCCAAAAGTACCTGACTTTCAAATTACTCGATCAAGTACCTGAGAGTTGTCATGATATAAACTTACAAAGACTACACAAGTCAGACATAAAGCCGGGTGTGAGGGAACTATCTCAAATACTGCATATTAAAACTACATACAAATAAACTAGAACTACTAAGGCACAGCCGGCTTTGTCCATAATTATGGCTTAAGGGTGATCCAGACTATCACTGAACAAGTAAAGTAAACATATCCAAAATATATGTAATCATACCATAACCTACTCTTCTTCTGTAATAAATGAGTAAGCACAAACAATATAATGTGACTAATATTGTTTGCATAAAAATCGGTCATAAGCACTCAATTAATACGACAACACTGCAAATTCAATATCCAAATCTAAACAGAATGAAGTAGAGGAAAAAATATAAAGAAAGAAAACTTAAAACAATAAGAAAATGAATACAAGAAATTTTATAGTGGTTTGGCTGACTTCATCCTATGTCCACTCCAAAAGTTTTTCCTTTTACTTATACTATTGATTACAGTTACAATCCATGAAATTCAAGAATAAAACGGCAGAGTTCAACAAAGAGAAAAAAAAGAAAAGAGCTAGCCAGAGGATCACTTTCCTTAAGCCAATGAGCCAGTATTTATAGGAGATGATGAAAAAATATCTAGGCGAAAATCAATGTGAAGAAGATTAAGGACCAGAAGGGCCGATTTAGAAAAATAGGGCCCATCTGGGCCATTTTGACTGATCAGCATTGATTCCTGTAAGGGGGATCATCATCGATCAGTGAAGATCATGGAGATGGGGTAGGACCCCTGCTAGGTCCCCTTCTGCTTCCTCTTCGAGTTTTTGTAGTAATTTGCGTAGGTCCCTCTCGCGTTTGTTGAGATACTGACCAAGTTCCTTTGAGTTGATTTGGTGAGTTGAATATCCATATCTGTAGTGATCCAATTCGATCCCCTACATAGGGGAAGTTATTCGACCCGATCCCTGCTTATGGGAAATGCAAATCCATACTTAGTTAATTTTGGGATGCCATCCGCTTGAATCCACTTGACTATCATCCACAGCCTTGCTTATATTTGATGTTCGAACTTTATAATCTCTCTAGGCTTCCTATCTTGATGATCACAAATCCATTTAGCCAACTCCATGGTATCACATCCTTGGCAAAAGCCGAGATAACAAATACATAACAGTATACCGTGATAAAGGTTACCCAACATCCAAAAGTAGGGTAATACTATCGTAAAGTACACAATGATAATAAAAGCAATCATAATAACATAAGCAACTAATAATGCACACAACGTAGGAATTTAAGACAAACAAAGAATACAAATCAACATTTAGCATTATCGATAAATGGACTCTATTATGGACATCTATAGTGATCCAATGATTCCCTTTAAGAGTTCAAAATAAATAGAGTTAATACCAAATTATAACATACACCCCGAGCCACATCTTGAAAGACGAGTCTCATGCAGGCCTTACTGTGCCCTCTGAAGTAAGTATGGGTGATATCTGACCTACTCTATATACTGGAAGCCTAGCCCCAATAGTAAGTAGAGCCACCATACCCTCTGAAGTAAGCATTGGTATTCTATGATCCCATAGTAGATGATTGTCATCATCCCATCTAAGACATGGATGATTTCTCAAATAACTTACGTACATCTCTATCAAAAGAAAACGATGCTCGTGTCTCATATGGACCATAATAGAACACCGATGTCACATAGATATGTGCACACATCAAATATAACATCACGTAATAAAATACGCCTATTACAAACAAAGACCAATATAAAGTCACCGTATATCTATACAAATGATCACTACTGAAAGACCAATAATATGCATGGGTACTAATATAAGGAAAATACGATGTATGATCACTAGTATAAGATAAATAGTAAGCACTATCACTAATATATGAACAATACCATTAATCAAAACATATATATTTAAATAAGTATTTTAGACTACTTAAGGGTATCTTACTTTTATTTACTAAAATCTCTTTAATAAAAGTTTAATATATTTTTATACCATATTATAAAATCCATGCCATTTAAAAAATTAACTATTGGCTTAGAAATCCATCTAAGCACTTATAACACTTGATTTCTTCATTTAAAATTAAGCATTTCTTTCATAAATATTTTATAAAACCTTGCAACTATTTTATAAAATATTACTTTTATACTGTTTTACAGAATCTCATACTATTTTATAAAATATTTCTTTATACCGTTTTATAAAATCCTATACTATTTTATAAAATTTCTTCTTTATACTATTTTATAAAATCTCGTACTACTTTATAAGATATCTATTTTATTTATAAAATCATCCCTTTATATAATTATATTTATAAATAAACCATTCACTTATCAAAATAATCCCTTTACTTCAATTAATATTTATAAGTACTAATTAAGCTTCATTAAGTCTTATAACTTATTTTAAAGGTCATAGTTTTAACTTCCAATTAGCAATAAAATATACATTAATATGTCTATCACTAATTACTTTAAATTAATATCAACTCCATTTAACTCAATTCAATACGAATAGAACACAATATTTGGATATATAGGATTTTATTCAATTATCTCGAATATCTGCAATAAAATATATATAATGATATTTCTATCACTAACAAAACTATAATTTATAGTTCAATTCATTTATAACCATGTTATAAAAACTTCATATGTCTTTATTCAATATAGATATAACATAGAATTTGTTGACGCCAAAAATGGGCATCAACACCCAATAGTATCTAGTAGAGATTAAATGAAGAATGAAGTTAAAGAAAAGGAAAAAATCATAAAGGAACACACATATTTTTATAGTGGTTCAGCAATCTTGGCCTTTACCGTTTAAATCCGTTAATTTAGATCTGAATAAATGCGGCAATTTTAAAAGTTAAAATATTTAAAATGTTTTATGGCAGCCAATCAGTGATTTACAAAAGGCAAGTTGTTAAAAAGAAATTACCAAAAGTTGCTATAATTCAGCCTTAAACCAGAAAAGTAGTTCTGCCCCTATTAGTAAGGACCATTCAACTCTTCTGATTCCACCTCGTTCCTGCCAAAACCTACATAGTCGAAACCACCATAGTCGAAACCAATACACACGATATCACTTGGATGGTACGCAGTGGATTAGAAGGAAGGCGAAAGCCATTGCGTCGAAAGGGTAGCTTCCGATGGGGTAGAAACCCTGCTTTGTTTTCAAAAGTTAAAGAATTGCCTAGTTTTACTTGAAGCTTTTAACATAGTCGAAAGCTATGCTTTTGACAAGGTTTTATAGGTAGCTTTCGAAGAAGGTTCTCATATTGTGTTAAAGTGTTTGCTTTCAAAAGAGTACCTTTTTCCTTTAAATAATTGCTTTTGAATTGGTAGGTTTGTCCCAGTCGAAGCCAAGCCGCTAATCCCCCTTTCGGCTGCATTTAATTCATCTATGTTGCCAAAGGGGTTACTCATATTTTTACTTTAGCCTTTTTCCTATTTGCTTTCAAAAGGGTGGAGGGTTTCGAAGGTGATGGAGTCGGAACGGGTTTCAACTCTATCCTTCAATGTTTTATTTCAAAGGTTTTACTTTCAGCTAAGATGGTTCCGACACCATTAATTTTTCCCTAAACAAATTTTATGTTGTTTTGAAAGAGAAAATTTCATATATTACCATTTTGACCCAGACGATTTTTTTTAAAGATTAAACCCAATGCTTTCGAAAGGGATACTTTCATTTGTTTTGAAGCTCTATATTTTATAAAGGTGATTTGATACCATCAAAAGGTAAAACAGGTTTCGAAAGGGAGTATTTACTAAGAGCTTCGAAAGGTATGTATATGATATTTCGAAAGAGGTCTTGCTTTTGAAAGAGGCTATTTAGAGGTTTCGAGGTATGAAATTTAAGTTGGTTTTTTTATAATGAAAAATTGAAATTCTTTTTTAAGAATTATGGAGTGTGTGTGTATATATATAACTCACTAGTTTCATTGAAAATAAAAAAAGATTTAAAATATGAAAACCTAGAGTGTATCAAGTATCGAAAACGTAGATTACAACTTCTATTGCTGTAATAGATGTTTTCGTGGAAAATAAGAGGAGCGTAGGCTATAACACTATTGTTATAGTAAGTGACTCCTAAGAGAAATATTTTTTCATAGGTATATGAGATTTAATGGTACTTATTTAATTGAATCCATACACTAGCATTTTTTTGGACTGTAGTAACGGTGTTTTACGCAACATCCATTTTAACCCAAATTAAAATCTATTGTAAAAGGTAATTTCGAAGTATAGAAACAAAATGGTTTGTAAAGTACTCTTATTATTAATAAGTATAAGGAAATGTTTTTGCAGTTATGGGAATACTAAAACATTTTTGAAGATAAGTGTGTAAGTTAGATATTAGAAAAAATTTATCATCGAAGAATGTAATTTAAACATATTTTAATCTATTGGAATGAAAAGAATAATGGTATGATTTTCTATGAAACCAATAAAAATGTTTTGTGTAAGTTACAAGGAATACATGAAAGACATATACAAGGTATGAAAAGAACCATATTTTGTATAGCCTATTTCGAAAAATATAAAATAAGTTCCATATAATTTCACATAAACATGAAATTCTCTTTTAAAAGGTTCATAGAAGATTTTAGCGTTAATAACTTCCCATAAGAGAAAGTAGTTCCGAAATATTAAGTATGAGACTGTTAGGTGTAATAAGAAACTGTTTTGAAAAAGTAAATTAGTTTTTGAAATAAAAAACTTAATAAAAGTAAAATTTGAAAATTCAAATTTTTATAGAAAACTATAAAATTCTTTAAAAGAAAGAGAGATATAAGTTTTAAACTTAAAGATTTGTAAGTTTTTCCCTCTAGGTTTGGGAAATAATATTAAGTAACTAAGTATTTTTGAAATTAACAGAAACTGAAAAGATAACATTTCTAAAGACAAAGATTTTTGGATTTGTTGTTTTAGAATTTTTAGAAACCTTAGTTTTTAAAACATGGTGATAAATACCAAACCAAACTCTTAAATGTTGAGTAGATAAGAATCATTTCCTAGAAGTAACGAAAAAGGTATAAGAAGATAGGAGTAATTACTTTTAGAAGTAATAATGGAAGTTTCCGTAAAGTGTATAGGACACTAGTAAGAGCCTAGGAATGTTGATTCATGAAGAATAATAAAATAAAATTAGTAAGATAGTAAGATAAGCATGGTTGAGAACGAGTATTCCCGATTTTGGAAGGACATGGGAAAAGCTGTTTTCTTTAGTGGAATTCATATGTTAGTAGTTTTCAAGCTAGAATTGGAATGGCACCTTTTGAAGCTCTTTTTGGGAAGGCTGTGTCATACATTTTCATGTTGGTTGGAGTCTACGAAAAGGTTGCTTCTTGGTTCTGACATGGTTAAAGAGATTTCCTTGAAGATTAATTTGATTAGGAGAAAATTCGTATCTCATATCCATGTCTCTTGGATAATAGATTTTAGAATACCTTTTTCCATCATTAGTTTTGAATAAGTTCTTTCCTTTATTATCCTTTAGGAGGATAGAACTTAGGATTTAACCTATGGATGGTAGGATTTGACGTAAGCATGTTAATAGAACATGTTACGAATGATGTATTGTAACAACCCGTATATTTGTACCATTTAAATTGACAATATTCCACACATGTCAACTTAAATAATACAAAACACGAATTATTAATAGAGTATATATATATATAAATGAGAATCATCACAGAATCACAGAAATATAACATCACAGAATAGTACAGCGGAAATACAACATAGTCATGAGAGTAGTTCATGAAGCTACCCATAAATACAACAATGTCTCAATAAAAGAAATAGAAAAACATTGAAGTCCAATAGTCCAAATAGAAAGAACAATACTGATAAGATAAGATAGTGATAGTCTTCGGTCTTCAGCTCCAAGTAGAACAACAATAGCAATCCTCAGTCTGATCCGAGCATAAGCATAAACAAACACTCGAATCAGGACATATATTCTTATACAGATAATATGATTCAAATTCAAATAACAATAACTCAAAGATGAATGGAATAACATCTTTCAGGATCCGTTAAACTATTTATAAATAATAGTGTACGATAGACAGATAATGTCTAATAGTAAAGTAAAATATCAAAATAGTGTTAAGGCGTCACCATTGTCCCCCTTAACACATTTCATATAGAATTATAGTCTATACAGCACTGTAAACTCCACCGTAAACTAGTGGGATATCAGGGAGTACTCCATAGGTATAATACAAAACAAAATTGTAGTGGTCGCGTATATGGATATAAAAGTATGACAAGGCACTTGAGGCAATACCCAAGGTAGTGAAACTACCGTTTGCTTGATACAGACTGGTGAGAACGCATCGCCGCAATGATCGCAACACCGCGAAACAACACTCCAAATTCAAGGGTGCGCACCAATCAATAACAAAGTAATGAGTAGTTTACGAAGAAGTGTGTTCGCTCGAGATAGCTAACCTCATTTGACCCGGCACGGCTCCTGTTTTAGTCATTTCCAATTTAACACAAGTGTCAAGGCTATCCATTATCGTTCTCTTTCTTTAACCATCGCGTATGTCATTCCAACCACTTCATTCTGGATCACACTACGCGTATAGTTATTAAAGTGATTTTCGGTTTAGACAGTGAGTACGTCCCTAACCGATTCCGGTTCCTTTAATAACCTTCGTATTATATTTTACCGATTGGTCATTAAATAAATTTCAAAAATCAAATCTATTCAATTGCAATTAGAATTTGAAATTCAAGATTTCATTTGTCTTTTCAAAACAATTTCCGGAATTTACGTTTCATAACTTCCCAATTTCATATCAAAATTGCATAATTCAGTTCCAAAGGTAAACTTCAAATAATTCAAATATACACTTAAATTTGTATATAAGTTCCATTCCATAATTTGAACTAAATTTAACGTTCAAGTCGATATAAACTCATCTATCAATTTCATTCAATACTCGTTAAACTAATTTATCATTAAAACAACTTCAATTAAATTTCCAATTCATTAAATTAATTACTTAAGTTTAACTTCATTATATCAAAGCTTACAAATTTAACTTTAATTAAATTTGTCAAATCCAGTACTTTAAAATTCAAGTCTTTCATTTGTTTCGATAAACGCATTTTATTTCTTATACAAGAAAACTAATTTCATTTACTTATTACCTTAGTTACACTTTCAAACTCAATAAATAAGAAACTTAGTTTACTTATTTAAGAGGTTCCATTTACTTAATAAAGAATTCAACTTAAATCGATTATTAAATAATTCAATCTCATCAATTTATCAATCGTTTCATTTTCTTAAATTTTAATCATTTCAAAACTCATTCATTAATTATTCCGAACTTAATTATTAATTTTTTTAAAAAACTTAATTATTAATAATTTCAAAACTAATTATTAACAATTTCAAAACTTAATTATTAATAATTCCAAAACTTAATTATTTATAATTCCAAATTAATTATTACTAATTTCAAAACTTAATTATTAATAATTTCAAATTAATTAATAATAATGTCAAATTAATTATTACTAATTTTAAACTTAATTATTAATAATTTCAAATTAATTAATAATAATTCCAAATTAATTATTACTAATTTCAAAACTTAATTATTAATAATTTCCAACTGAATTGTGAATTAATTCAAAACTCAATTATTAATCAATTAAATTTTAAAAATGTTCCTTGGCTAATTACCACGTTAATATTTTGTTAAATTTCAATATTCTCATTTCCTTTCATTCAAATTTAAATTCAAATTTTATTTCAAAACTTTATTATTCTTCAAATAAATCTTTATTTTATTTAAATCGAAACATTGACCAATCAGGTTTAATTTACTTTTCTGTCCTAGGTCAACTTATTTGGGTATTTATCGTTTCAACCCGATTCCATTTCAATTCAAAAAATCAAAACATAGCAAAAGGGAACTTGTAGTGTGATAACTGGGATGGTGTCAAAAGTAAATAAACAAGCAATAGCATCCATCCATAAAAATTCAACAATTTATTTAAATAATCCTGAAACAATGGTATTAATTTACATTTGTTATTTATGCAAATTAATATAATTATTCCTAGAATCTACACTATCATTTCATGTAGATTAAAGATTATTACATTATGGTTTTTCACTTGTCATTCAATTACAATTTCAATTTTAATATTACAACAATTAATCCAATGTACATTCAAAGGTTCAAAGTTTAATTTATCAAATTCTACGTGTCAATTAACTTAACAATTAAAAGGGGTCATATTTCTAATCAATATTCATTATATAAAGGGGTCAAGTTTAACAAATCAAAATTCGACATATATAATACATTTTTAAATTGTTGACTATCCTATATCAACTTTAACTTGCATATTATTCATCACTTAACAATAACAATTAACATACAATTTGACATCACATAGCAATCATTCATCAACCAAGCTTGTAGAAGAACATAGTCGGGAAAATTAATTTACCTTTCGTGGATAAAGAAATTTGACGGCGAAGCACAAAGAAGCACGAATGAAGTCGGTACAATACGAACAAACGGACACTGTAAATATCGACAAAAGAGAGATGATATTAATTCAATGAACGTTCATGTATAATTTATAAATTTATATAAATGCGCTTACCAATGACAGAGAAAAGAACAAAAGCTGAAGATCGATGCTGCTGCAAAAAACTTAACCGGTCGCTTCTGCACACAGCAAGCAAAGAAAATTGGTTATTATTTTGGCAACCAAAATAGATATTTGCGAACAATATCTAAAGCAACAGTGTGCCACTGTTCACTTATTTATTATTTATTATTCTTTTATTTTATATAAACAGCCGAGCCAAATGAATTTCTTTCCAACTCCACCGTACGCTTTCAACAACCTCTCACCTCCCCTCAGCCAGACACGCAACTCTCCTTCCCTATAAAATTTTTTCACATGCAAACCCACTTAACACACTCACATATCTCACTCAGTTACAATCCACACAAGCTTCAATAAACACGCATACACATGGTTCACGGCCCAACCAAACACAAATTGCCTTTACCATGCACGCGTCCATAGCTTCATCAATCCTCTCTCCCTCAACAATGCTGTACCCCCACTTATTAACGCACGCATTTCCTTTTTTTTCTCTTTTTCTCCGTACAAACTAAGTTGTACACATTCACTCAAGCTTGCACCACCCATTTTCATCTTTCATTTACACGCATATCAGTCCAACTTTCATCTTCTTCTTTAAAAAAAAACACGCATAGGAAAAAACACAGCACGCACACAATGGAATGCATGCATACAGTCCACCTTCATCTACTTCACGCACACGCACAATGGAATTAATGAAAAGAAGAAACATGGCCGAAGCATGGAACTGTTACAGCACGCACACAATGGAATGAATGCATGCATACACCCAACACCATATGCACGCACTCCTTCATCACACGCACACAACACTCCACATATTCGCGCACGACAGGGAACGAGGTGGTTGCTACGGCGCCTGGTCGGTGCATAATAATGGCGAAATGATCGGGAAGAGGAAGGTGAGAGGAAGTGCTCGGTCGAGCTTGGTGAGGTGAGATGCAGGCGAGCAGCGGCGGTTGTATTGTCGAGATGGGGATGGGTGGGTTGGAGCTCACGATGGTGCTGAGATGGTGCGGAGGCAAATGGAGAGGGGTGGTGGAGTGGGAGGATCTGTGCATGCTTCGGCCATGCCTCTTTTTAATTTTATTTTTTTATTTTTGTAGAAAGAAAGAACTAAGAAGAAGAGAGAAGCAGTGGTGCATTACTTGGTGCCTTAGAAAAGAGGTGAGGAGGAACAGTGAATGAAAGTGACGTTTCCTTTTAAACTTTTTAAAATTTCTGTATACATAAATTTCATTTCTCAAATAACGAACCGTCACAACACTTACCAAAGTTAACCCAGCTCCCAACCACTACCTTAAATGCAGAGTTGAGATTTTAAATTTTCAAATTTAAGTGAATACGGGCTAAGGAATTTGGGCTGAAATTGTTTACCCGGTCCGTCCGGAATGGTAAAATTAACGCGACGATTTACGTCGGACACCGATTTGCACAAATAAATATACCGTTTTGATCAGTGTGACGAGGCGCTTCCAACGGTACACAGATAATTTCTATACGATAGTTTTATAGAAATTCGATTTTACGCCGCTTAAATTGTTCGTTTTGCAAAACAATTTAAACGGAACAGGCGATGACAGTTTTTGACGAAACGAATTACATTATCTTGATCAGAATTTTTTTACAACATAATTGTGCAAAAATATTTGGATTTGAAAGATAAATTTTACGCAGCTTTATATGAACTGATATACAGTAAAACACGAACAAAATTTACTGTAATATTTTGTGATGAAACTTTTTCTATGTTCGTATCTAACTAGACGTATCTCATAAATAAAGTTTGAACGTAAATTGAGATTGTTTATCAATTTCAAAATTTTAGATCAAAACGATGGATTTAAAATTTAAATTGGGTCGGAAATTCATGATCGTTACAATCTCCCCCACTCAAAACTTTTCGTCCTCGAAAAGGAACGAGACGAGAGAAGTAGAAATGAAGTAAGTAGAAAAGTCAAGATAGATTTTAAGAAAATTGAATTATACCTTAAATTAGTAATTCAGGTTTTGAATCCCGAATACTGTCCTCAGTTTCCCATGTACAATCTCGCTCATCTGCACTCCACTGCACTTTGACGAGATTTACCGACTTCCTTCTGAGTTGCTTTGTCTCACGATCGACTTCCGAAGCGGCTTTCGCTCAATAGTCAAATCAGACTCGATAACTATTTCTTCTAACTGAGTAGTGAGAATGGTCATAAATGGATCGTGCACAACTTTGCGAAGATGTGGGACGTGGAACGCATTGTGTACACCGGCGAACTACTCTGGTAATGCAACTCTATAGGTCAATGTTCTGACTCTTTCCGTAATCTCAAATGGACCAACAAATCTGGGAGCTAGCTTTCCTTTCCTTCCAAATCGAACGATATTCTTCAAAGGTGACACTTTCAGAAATACTTTGTCTCCTACACTGAATTCGAGATCTCTTCTCCTTTGGTCAGCGTAGCACTTCTGTCTATCCTGAGCCATCTTTATCTTCTTCCTGATTTCTTCGACTTTTCAGAAGCTTCCATAATTATTTATGGACCAAGAACTAATCGATCACCCGACTCGATCCAACAAGCTGGCGATTTGCACGGCCGTCCATGTAAGGCTTCGAACGGTGCCATACGAATGCTTGCCTGATTTATAAAGAATAATTAATTCAAATTCAAATATACTTATTCAAATTTGAAATTAAATTTCTTTACCTGGTAACTCTTATTATAAGTGAATTCAACCAAATGAAGATGGTCTTCCCAGGATCCACCAAAGTCAATAATACAAGCTCGGAGAAGGTCTTCCAAAATTTGATTCACCCTCTCAGTTTGGCCATCTGTCTGAGGATGGTAAGCTGTGCTCAGATTCAGTTTGGTGCCCAAAGTATCCTGAAATGCTTTCTAGAATTTACTGGTGAAAATAGGATCTCGATCGCATACGATACTGGATGGTACACCATGAAGTTTAACAACTTCTCTCATGTATATCTCTGCGAAACTCGAGGTTGTATGAGTGGACTTGACTGGAATAGAGTGAGCGCATTTCGTCAATCTATCGAAAATCACACAAATGATTTCGTTACCCTTTCTAGTCCTTGGCAGCCCATCAATAAAGTCCATAGAAATCTGCTCCCACTTCCATCTTGGAATCTCTAATGGTTGAAGCAAACCAGCTATCTTTCTGTGGTCAGCTTTAACTTGTTGGCAAGTTGTGCATCTGCTAACATAGTTAGAAATATCGCGCTTCATCCCACTCCACCAATATAACTTCTACATATTCTGGCACATTTTAGTAACACCGGGATGAAATGAAAGCGACGATTTATGGTTTTCTCTCAGCACTTTCTGTCTTATACCATCAACATTATGAACACAAATGCGATTACCAATTCTCAAGAATCCGTTACTATCAACATGTGCACCCAATTTATTGTCAGCATTTCCAACTCTTCAGAGAACTATTTCTTTGATGCGATAAAGCAAAGTGTCCTCGTATTGCTTAGCTATAATGCGATCCACAAGAGCTGGGGAGACGGAAAGCTGGAATAACATTCCTTCAACAAGATTACAACATGCCATTGCTTAATTTCTGCTCAATGCATCAGCTACGGCATTTGCTTTCCGTGGAGTGCAATTAATATCAAGATCATACACGGCTAGGAATTCGAGCCATCGGACTTGTTTCTAATTCAAATCCTTTTGCGAGAAAATATATCTCAATGACTTATGATCATTGAATAACTCGAATTTGGTTCCTAATAGATAGTGCCTCCATAGCTTCAGAGCAAATACAACCGCAAGAAGCTCTAAATCGTGAGTTGCATAATTTACTTCATGGGTCTTTAACTGCCATCCCGCATAGGCAATAACTTTTCATTTCTGCATTAAAACTGCTCCTAATCTATCACGGCAGGCATCAGTATAGACGGTCAATCCTTCGCTACCGTCAATAACTGTAAGAACTGGGGCAGATGTCAATCTTCGCTTCATTTCGTTGAAAGCCGCTTAGCAATTTTCACTCCAAATGAATTTCACATTCTTTCTGGTCGGTACGGTAAGTGGAGCAGCGATACGAGCAAAGTTTTCTATAAATTTGCGATAATAGCCGGCCAAGCCCAAGAAACTGCGGATATCTGTAGGAGTTTTGGGAGTCTCCCAATCCTGCAAATTCAAGGGATTCGAATTTAGATATTGATAAGCTATTTTGATAGAATTGACAAGTAAGAATAGAACTTACATTGATTACGGTGATCTTAGCTGGTTCGACCGAAATTCCATTCTCCGAAACAATATAGCCAAGGAAACGAACTCCATCTCTCCAAAAGTGGCATTTCAAAAACTTGGCTTTAAGCTGATGTCTGCGAAGAGTTTCAAGAACAAAAGCTGAATGTGACCTATGCTCCTTCTCATCTTTAGAGAAGACGAGAATATCATCGATGAAAACAAGAACGAACTTGTTAAGAACATCCCGGAAAACCCTATTCATCAAATCGACGAAATAAGCTGGAGCATTAGTGAAACCAAACGGCATAACTAGCCATTCATAGAATCCATTTTCAGTGCGGAATGTTGTTTTAGAAATACTATCCTCAGCGATTCTGAGTTGATGAAAGCCGGTAGCCAAATCAAGTTGGGAGAATTCTTTAGCTCCATGAAGCTGGTCGAATAGATCGTTGATGCGAGGCATCGGATACCTGTTCTTGTGTGTGAGCTTATTTAGCTCTCTATAGTCCACACCCATTCTGAGAGAACCATCATATTTTATGACAAGTACAATTGAAGCACCCCATTCTGAATGACTACGCCGAATCAAACCTTTATTTCAATTTGAACATTCAACTCTGCCTTTTCTTTAGGAGCCATTCTCCTACGAGGGAGAATTACTGGTCGCGCACCAGGAATAAGGTCAATGCGGAATTCGATTTCCCATGGAGGTGGTAGAGAATTGACTTCTCCAAACACATCAGACAAGAATTGAACAACTGGAGTGGAGCTAAATTCACTTGGATGAGAGTCAAGAGAGAATATAAAACTCCCAACACATTCTTGAGGCGATTTGCCTTTAATAACTAAAGGTAAGCTCTTGTCGTCAATAAGAGAGAAGGTACGAGCTTTGCATGAGATAACGGCTTCGAACTTTCGTAGCCAATCAATACCTGATAGGATATCGAATGCCTTGAATCCAAGTACAAAGAAATCCCAAGTAAAATGATGCATGCCATACATAAGTGTGACATATTTGCAAACCCTTTTGAGGTTAGCGGGCCCTCCAATAGGGTTAGATACACATAAGAAGGTAGATGCGAGAATAGGTTCCAATCCAAGTTTGTTACATAAATCAATAGATATGAAACTATGTATTGCTCCGGTGTCAAATAGAACTCTAACAGGTGAAGAATGCAACATAAAAGTACTCTGTAAAGTACCATGATTATCTGGAACTTCTGGGGAAGGTGTGGAAATAGCAAAAACTCCTGATGGGGTACCTCTCTTCTGTGTTGGGCAGTCTTTCTTAAAGTGTCCTGGCTGTAAGCAGATGTGACAAACGTCTCTCTTGGCCATCTGAGCCGATGGCGGAATAGCTGCACCCTTTGGGGCTGGGCAACTACTGGCAAAGTGACCTTTCTGGCTGCAGTTAAAGCAGGTGATAGAAGAGATGTCTATGGGCTTCTTCTGAGAATAGCCAAGCCCAGATTTCTTCTGCCAGTTCTTCTTCTGTTGCTCGAAATTTGGCTTCCTCTTCCCAGTCTGACTAGAGGATGGCTGAGTAGCTAGAGCCTTAGTGACTGATGTTCCCTTTGGCTTTCCCTCATATCGAAGAGCAAAATCCATCAACTCAGTGAAAGTTCCATGGACATGAGCGGTGAGGAGCTCGTAATACTCAGGGCGTGCGCCATGTATGAACTTCTCATTCTTAAGCAGAGGTGTGTCAATCAAACTGGGTCCGAACTTGGATAGTTCGTTGAATTTCCTTTCATACTCAGTGAAGATCATGTTGCCTTGCTTGAGATCCACAAAAGACCGATAAAGTTGGGCCTTCCCAGCAGCTGGCATCCACTAAGCCGTAAAGGAATCCCTATTTGCAAGTGATATGAAAACGAGTCAAAATTTGACGAGATAAAAGGAATTTTATTTAGATGAAATTGTAGATAGATTACTACCTAAACTGGGCCCAAGTGATGGTTTCCTCATCAGTACGAGAAGTGACTGACTCCCACCAATCCTGTGCAGCATCTTGAAGCTGCCAAGCGGCCAACTTACGCTTCTGAGCGTCTGTGATCTCCAAGCCAGTAAAGATCCTCTCCAAACTCTTTAGCCACTGCTGTGCTTCGATGATACTCTCGGAGCCAGTAAATTTGACTCCGACAAGATGGGTGTACTCCTTGCTAAGAGTGGAGAACTTAACTACGAGAGCTGGGGCACGCGGTTCGGGAGCGTTTCCCCCACCCCTGCCTCTAGCATTTCTTTTGGTAGCCATCCTGGAATACCAAAAGTGATTAAGAATCAAAGATAGAGATTTATGGAACTTAAAGAAATTCAAAACGAATGAATTCAATAAGAAGAGTGGAATCAAAGGATATGGATTATGAAATGATTCTCCTCATTCTAGGGTATGTATACCCTATCTCTAGTGAGCTTTAAACTCCACAGGCTAAGGTTTTTGGGAACCAATGCTCTGATACCAACTGTAACAACCCGTATATTTGTATCATTTAAATTGACAATATTCCACACATGTCAACTTAAATAATACAAAATATGAATTATTAATGTGTATATATATATATATATATAAATGAGAATCATCACAGAATCAAGGAAATATAATATCACAGAATACTGCAGTGGAAATACAACATAATCATAAGAGTAGTTCGTGAAGCTACCCATAAATACAACAATGTCTCAATAAAAAGAAATAGAACAACATAGAATTCCAATATTCCAAATAGAAAGAACAATACTGATAAGATAAGATAGTGATAGTCTTCGGTCTTCAGCTCCAAGTAGAACAACAACAGCAATCCTCAGTCTAATCCGAGCATAAGCATAAACAAACACTCGAATCAAGACATATATTCTTATACAGATAATATGATTCAAATTCAAATAACAATAACTCAAAGATGAATGGAATAACATCTTTCAGGATTCATTAAACTATTTATACATAATAGTGTACGATAGATAGATAATGTCTAACAGTAAAGTAAAATATCAAAATAGTGTTAAGGCATTACCATTGTCCCCCTTAACACATTTCATATAGCATTATAGTCTATACAGCACTGCAAACTCCACCTAAACTAGTGGGATATCAGGGAATACTCCATAGGTATAATACAAAACAAAATCGTAGTGGTCGCGTATATAGGAATACAAGTACGACAAGGCACATGAGGCAATACCCAAGGTAGTGAAACTACCGTTTTCCTGATCCGGACTGGTGAGAACGCATCGCCGCAATGATCGCAACACTGCGAAACAACACTCCAAATTCAAGGGTGCACACCAATCAATAACAAAGTAATGAGTAGTTTACAAAGAAGTGTGTTCGCTCGAGGTAGCTAACCTCATTTGGCCCGGCACGGCTCCTGTTTTAGTCATTTCCAATTTGACACAAGTGTCAAGGCTATCCATTATCGTTCTCTTTCTTCAATCATCGTGTACGCCACTCTAACCACTTTATTCTGGATCACACTCCGCGTATAGTTATTAAAGTGGTTTTCAGTTTAGACAGCGAGTATGTCCCTAACCGATTCCGGTTCCTTTAATAACCTTCGTATTATATTTTACCTATTGGTCGTTAAATAAGTTTCAAAAATCAAATCTATTCAATTACAATTTGAATTTGAAATTCAAGATATCATTTGTCTTTTCAAAACAATTTCCGGAATATACGTTTTATAACTTCCCAATTTCATATCAAAATTCTATAATTCAATTCCAAAAGTAAATTTTAAATAATTCAAATATACACTTAAATTTGTATATAAGTTCCATTCCATAATCATTTGAACTAAATTTAACTTTCAAGTCGATATAAACTCATTTATCAATTTCATTCAATAATCGTTAAACTAATTTATCATTAAAACAACTTCAATTAAATTTCCAATTCATTAAATTAATTACTTAAGTTTAACGTCATTATATCAAAGCTTACAAATTTAACTTAATTAAATTTGTCAAATCCAATACTTTAAATTTCAAGTCTTTCATTTGTTTCGATAAACGCATTTTATTTCTTATAAAAGAAAACTAATTTTATTTACTTATTACCTTAGTTACACTTTCAAACTCAATAAATAAGAAACTTAGTTTACTTATTCAAGAGGTTCCATTTACTTAATAAAGAATTCATCTTAAATCAATTATTAAATAATTCAATATCATCAATTTATCAATCGTTTCAATTTCTTAAATTTTGATCATTTCAAAACTCATTCATTAGTTATTCCGAACTTAATTATTAATTTTTTTAAAACTTAATTATTAATAATTTCAAAACTAATCATTAACAATTTCAAAACTTAATTATTAATAATTCCAAAACTTAATTATTAATAATTTCAAATTAATTAATAATAATTCAAAATTAATCATTACTAATTTCAAAACTTAATTATTATTAATTTCCAACTGAATTATTAATTAATTCAAAACTCAATTATTAATCAATTAAATTTTAAACAATGTTCCTTTGTTAATTACCACGTTAATATTTGGTTAAATTTCAATATTCTCATTTCCTTTCATTCAAATTTAAATTCAAATTTTATTTCAAAACTTTATTATTCTTCAAATAAATCTTTATTTTATTTAAATCAAAACATTGACCAATCGGGTTTAATTTACTTTTCTATCCTAGGTCAAGTTATTTGGGTATTTATCATTTCAACCCGATTCCATTTCAATTCAAAAAATCAAAACATAGCAAAAGGGAACTTGTAGTGTGATAACTGGGATGGTGTCAAAGTAAATAAACAAGCAATAGCATCCATTCATAACAATTCAACAATTTATTTAAATAATTCCGAAACAACCGTATTAATTTACATTTGTAATTTATGCAAATTAATATAATTGTTTGCGCCAAAATTGGTCACAAACCCCAAGTCTCGTGAAAGCACCGAACAACGAACAAAAATCAACAATATTCAAGCATAAGTTTCAAATCCAAGCAAGCAACAAGCAGCAATCCCAAAAATAACAATTAGAAACACAAGATTTATAGTGGTTTGGCTATCTTCGGCCTACGTCCACTTCAAAGTTTTAACTTTTAATTATGTTCTTTCCTGGTTACAAGTGATTGCAGCAGTTACAATGATTGAATTTCGGCTATAACAACGATGGAAGGAAGTAGAATCGAGTCCGGCAGAGTTTGGACGTTGAATGGCCAAAAGATCCCCTTTTCTGTAGGCCTCTGGGGACTATTTATAGGCGTAGGAGGCTTAGATCTCGCTCAAACTCCGGGAGACTTTTTTTGGTACGTGAGTGGGCCCACGCGACCGACCCCACCAAGTTTCGACTCGTTCTGAGATCGATACGAAGTGATTTTGTATCCATCAAGAAATGATCCAATCGAGCTGAAACTTGGCAGGAGCAATCTTTACCTTGTATGGAAGCTTCTATGAAAATTTCGTTGCATTTGGATTGGTGGATCGCGAGTTATTGTCGATACGAAATGTGGTTTTCCGATGGCTGTCTGGTTTGACTCGATCATTTCGAATCGATGCCTTCGAACCGATCTCTTCACGTGGACCTGTGATGACGTGGCACGTACACTTCGCCTCGATCCGGTCTTCACTCTGAGTTGACCTCGTCGACTCCATATATTTCGCCCCATTCGTATCAAAGGACGACAGGTCATCAAGTTTGTTGACTCGGTGGATTCGAATGATGCCTTACTCATGGATTCGAACTGCAACCATTGATGGATACAAATCACTGATGGATACGAACCACTGATGGTTGATGGCTACGAATAGGTCCTTCCTTGATGGATACGAAGCAGGGTAACCTGATGGATACGAAATGCTTTGACCATTGCCTCAGTTGATGGATGCGAAGTCATCGAGTCGAACTAGAACCTAACTGATGCGAACTTCACTAAGCCGAGCCTATGCCGATCAATACGAACGGTATCGATACGAACACAATCTGTGATCGATACGAACACGGTCGATTCGAATTGGTGTACGAGGATGGATACGAAACCGAAGCTTTTCCCTTCAAATTGCATCCATCATAACTTGAGCATACGAACTCGGATTGACTTGAAACTTGAAATATTGGCTTTCATGGCTTTGCTTGTCATGTCTTGTCAATTGCGGCCCGATCCGGACTCGGACAAAATTCATCGATATCCATGGTTATCCTGCAATGCATAGTTGATATTCATGACTAGCTATTATTGATTTTCAGTCAGTTTCGGGTATCTCAGCTTTGCTAAAAGTTGGGATAACACTTTGCCCCCAAAACATGACTTTTGATAAAATGTATGTTTTGATCAGTCTCAGATTGAACGTAGTGAGTTCATGTTTTATTCAGACCTTATAGCATTTTCAATCAAGTCCGTGGCTGTTCGAAGCCAAATCGTTATCAATTTATTCCAGTGGAAGTTTAGAATGAAGTTTTACAGTCTCTCCGGACTATTGATGGTCATTCTGGAACATTGCCAAGCCCATTCTAGACTTGGCGATCAAATAGAAAGATCCTATTGCACTCTGGCATTGCTCTAGTTAAGGCATATGGTGATGTCTTGGTTGTTCTAAACCGATCGTAGCCTCTCCAGGCTCTTGCCGGATCCCTTCCTGTCACTCTCCGTTGAAGGGGAAGCAGTGTTAAGTGAGTCGATCCTGTCGCTCTCCGGCGAAGCAACTCACTTCTTGCACTTCGGTTCAGTGTACCTGAACATTAAGCGATGTCTTGGCCTAGATCGTAAGCCGATCATAGCCTCTCCGGGCTCTCATCGAATCCTGATCTAATCACTCTCCGGTGAATGGGAAACGACGTTAAGTGAGTCGATCCTGTCTCTCTCTGGTGAAGCAACTCACTTCTTGCACTCCGGACCCCGCCTCTCCGGGTAGGGTCATAAAGCGATCATTTTTATATTGGTATTCAATATCCATCCTTTAACTCTCCAGTCAAAGGTTTATTTAAGAAATTCTAATTTATTTATTAAATTCAGGTCCTAGATGTTCAATCTGAAACATCAGGAAAAACCTAAACATTGCCTCTCCGGGCATATTGGTCTATCTCCATCTCAGAGCATGCCTAGGGATCTCTCCAGTTCCCGTACATGAGTAAGTGGAGTAGCCGTTTATTCTGAAAACAGATCTAATGAAATTATTTGGCCGAAGTCCAAATCCTGGACTTGGCCCTTGCCATCTATACTCAGTTGATGATGAGTCGTGATCCCGATCCAGGATCATTTCTGTTAGGTGGAGGCAGTAGTTGTTCAGGCCTTACCGCCGCTGTCCGTTCTCTGACATATTGTGGCAATCTACCACTCCTGGCATGTTCTTCCACCTCATCCTTTAAGTGGAGGCATTCATCAGTAGTGTGCCCTTCCAGCTCGTGGAATTGGCAATATTTTCCAGTTCTACACTCTCGCTCAGTGGGATCTCTCCTGGGTGGTTTTCGATAGGGGAGTTGCCCTCGAGTTTCAGTGTAAATCCTTCTAGACTTGCCATCAGATCCGTGTACTGTCTGAATCTAGGCTCTCGGAATTTCTTCCATTTATCAGGACCATTCACGTCTATCATCCTGCTTTCTCTTTCCTTTGTCCGCTCCGGACTGTTCCCTGGTAGTTCCTTCGCCCTGCACAACATTTATTTCTCTCCTTTCAGCTCGTAACTCTTCCAGCCGAATGAATCTTTCATCTTCATGATAAAATTCTCCAAGATCTTGTGGTGGATCTCTTGCCAAAGAATCCTTGAATTTGGTGCCTTCGTCAACTCCTTCCACCGCCGCCATCAAAATCATTGATGGATCCGGGCGATCTACGGAAGCCACCGTTGCATTGAATCGCAGTAAGAAATCTTTTATGGACTCTCCGGTCCTTTGCTTTATTGAAGCTAAAGTCATCACACTCTTGGGTCGCGTCACGTGGACCCTGAACCGTCTCATGAAGCATTCTATAAGCTCGCCCCATGTTCTGATTGATCCGTTCTCTAGCTGCCTAAACCAAAGCGCAGCCAAATCTGACAAATATAAATGGAAGCATCGAGCCATTACTTCCTCGGATGCCCCCAGCACTTCCATGTGCCTAATGTATCGAGTAATATGCATCGTTGGGTCTGACTTCCGTCATAAGGATACAGCATAGGCAGTTTGAAATTTGGAGGGTTCCTTGCATTCCTGATATTTGGAGTGAACGGACTCCGGCTTACCTCTTCCAATCCTCCATTAGACAATCCTCCTCTCATGATTCGTCGCACTAGACCGACCATTCTTTCTTCTCCATCCGTGGGTTGTCCCCTTGCCATGTTTCTATCCTTCCCCTCAAGTCGTGAAGGGAATTCAGGTACATACTCTTCGGGTGGCTCATTGGCATTAACATTGGCTCTAGCCTGCTAAGCCCCATCTATCGACCTTCCAGTATCTGATCCTGAGGGTCTGCCCCCAAGTGCTTGTTGATTGCCTCCCGGTCTCACATTCTGATCTTGAGCTGGATCTCTGCTAGTTTCTGCAATCCCAACTCCTTGTTCAGTATTAGTAGTGGCTGTAGTTGGTCCAAGGTTCTGCAAATTCACCACTCTTATCTGCTCAAGAAAATTCTGCATCATGTCATGGTGATTCTTCATCATGCTTTCATGTATCGAATTAGCCATAGCCTCCATCTCATCTCTAGTGATGCACATTGAAGCCATTCCTTCTCTAGCTCCAGAGGATGCTTCTTGGCTTCCTCCTTGTTGGCTCCGATTAGCTCTTTTTCTTGTTTGTCGAGTCATCGTTTCTAAGTCAGGATTCTTCAAGCTCTTAAATCTGAAATCTGAATCTGGTGTAGCGGGTGCTAGTTGTTCTCAGTGAAAGCCCTAAAGTGTTTGCGCCAAAATTGGTCACAAACCCTAAGTATCGTGAAAGCACCGAACAACGAATATAAATCAACAATATTCAAGCACAAGTTTCAAAGCCAAGCAAGCAACAAGCAGCAATCCCAAAAATAACAATTAGAAACACATGATTTATAGTGGTTCGGCTATCTCCGGCCTACGTCCACTTCAAAGTTTTAACTTTTATTGATGTTCTTTGCTGGTTACAAGTGATTGCAGCAGTTACAATAATTTAATTTCGGCTATAACAGCGATGGAAGGAAGTAGAATCGAGTCCGGTAGAGTTTGGACGTTGAATGGCCAAAAGATCCCCCTTTCTGTAGGCCTCTGCCGGCTATTTATGGGCGTAGGAGGCTCAGATCTCGTTCGAACTCTGGGAGACTTTTTCTGGCACGTGAGTGGGCCCACGCGACCGACCCCACCAAGTTTCGACTCGTTCTGATATCGATACGAAGTGATTTTGTATCCATCAAGAAATGATCCAATTGAGCTGAAACTTGGCAGGAGCAATCTTTACCTTGTATGGAAGCTTATATGAAAATTTCGTTGCATTTGGATCGGTGGATCGTGAGTTATTGTCGATACGAAATGAGGTTTTCTGATGGCTGTCTGGTTCGACTCGATCATTTCGAATCGATGCCTTCGAACCAATCTCTTCACGTGGACCTGTGATGACGTGGCATATACATTTCACCTCGATCTGGTCTTCATTCCGAGTTGACTGCATCGACTCCTCATATTTCGCCCCATTCGTATCGAGGGACGACATGTCATCAAGTTTGTTGACTCGGTGGATTCGAATGATGCCTTACTCATGGATTCGAACTACAATCGTTGATGGATATGAATCACTGATGGATACGAACCACTGATGGTTGATGGCTACGGACAGGTCCTTCCTTGATGGATACGAAGCAGGGTAACCTAATGGATAAGAAATGCTTTGACCATTGCCTCAGTTGATGGATGCGAAGTCATCGAGTCGAACTAGAACCTAACCGAGAGCCGAACCCATGCCGATCGATATGAATGGTATCGATACGAATGGTATCGATACGAACGGTATCGACACGAATAGTATCGATACGAACACAATCCCTGATCGATACGAACATGGTCGATTCGAATTGGTGTATGAGGATGGATACGAAACTGAAGCTTTTCCCTTCAAATTCCATCCATCATAACTTGAGCATACGAACTCGGATTGACTTGAAACTTGAAATGTTGGCTTTCATGGCTTTGCATGTCATGTCTTGTCAATTGCGGCCCGATTAGGACTCGGACAAAATTCATCGATATCCATGGTTATCCTGCAATGCATAGTTGATATTCATGACTAGCTACTATTGATTTTCAGTCAGTTTTGGGTACCTCAGCTTTGCTAAAAGTTGGGATAACAATAATTATTCCTAGAATCTACACTATCATTTCACGTAGATTAAAGATTGTTACATTACGGTTTTTCACTCGTCGTTCAATTACAATTTCAATTTTAATATTAGAACAATTAATCCAATATACATTCAAAGGTTCAAAGTGTATTTTATCAAATTCTATGTGTCAATTAACTTAACAATTAAAAGGGATCATATTTCTAATCAATATTCATCATATAAAGGGGTCAAGTTTAACAAATCAAAATTCGACATATATGATTCATTTTTAAATTGTTGACTATCCTATATCAACTTGAACTTGCATATTATTTATCACTTAACAATAACAATTAACATCCAATTTGACATCACATAGCAATGGTTCATCATCCAAGCTTGTATAAGAATATAGTCGTGAAAATTAATTCACCTTTCGTGGATAAAGAAATTTGACGGCGAAGCACAAAGAAGCGCAAACGAAGTCAGTACAACACGAACAAACGGACACTGTAAATATCGACGAAAGAGAGATGATATTAATTCAATGAACGTTTATATATAATTTATAAATTTATATAAATGCGCTTACCGATGACAGAGAAAAGAAAAAAAGCAGAAGATCGATGCTGCTGCAAAAAGCTTAACCGGTCGCTTATGCACACGACAAGCAAATAAAAGTGGTTACTTTTTTGGCAACCAAAATAGATATTTGCGAACAATATCTAAAGCAACAGTGTGCCACAGTTCACTTATTTATTATTATTATTATTATTTTTATTTTTTTTATTTTATATAAACAGCCGAGCAAAATGAATTTCTTTCCAACTCCACCGTACGCTTTCATCAACCTCCCACCTCCCCTCAACCAGACACGCAACTCTCCTTCCCTATAAAATTTTTGCACATGCAAACCCACATAACTCACTCACATATCTCACTCAGTTACAATCCACACAAGCTTCAATAAACACGCATACACACGGTTCGCGGCCCAACCAAACACAAATTGCCTTTACCATGCACGCGTCCACAGCTTCATCAATCCTCTCTCCCTCAACAGTGTTGTACCCCCACTTATTAACGCACGCATTTCCCTTTTTTCTCTTTTTCTCTGTACAAACCAAGTTGTACATATTCACTCAAGCTTGCACCACCCATTTTCATCTTTCATTTACACGCATATCAGTCCAACTTTCATCTTCTTCTTTTTTTTAAAAAACACGCTCACACAAAAAAAAACACAGCACGCACACAATGGAATGCATGCATACGGTCCACCTTCATCTACTTCACGCACACACACAATGGAATTAATAAGAAAAAAGAAGAAACATGGCCGAAGCATGGAACTGTTGCAGCACGCACATAATGGAATGAATGCATGCATACACCCAACACCATATGCACGCACTCCTTCATCACATGCACACAACACTCCGCATATTCGCGCACGGCAGGGAAAGAGGTTGTTGCTACGGCGCCTGGTCGGTGCACAAGAGCGGCGAACTAATCGGGAAGAGGAAGGTGAGAGGCAGTGCTCGGTCGAGCTTGGGGAGGTGAGATGCAGGCGAGCAGTGGTGGTTGTATTGTCGAGATGAGGATGGGTGGGTTGGAGCTCACGGTGGTGCTGAGATGGTGCGGAGGCAAATGGAGAGGAGAGGTGGAGTGGGAGGATCTGTGGCGCATTACCTGGTGCCTTAGAAATGAGGTGAGGAGGAACAGTGAATGAATGGGAATGTAGTGACGTTTCCTTTTAAACTTTTTAAAATTTCCGTATACATAAATTTCATTTCTCAAATAACGAACCATTACAACACTTTCCAAAGTTAACTCAGCTCCCAACCACCACCTTAAATGCACGGCTGAGATTTTAAAATTTTAAAATTTAAGTTAATACGGGTTAAGGAATTTGGGCTGAAATTGTTTACCCGATCCGTCCGGAATGGTTAAATTGACGCGATGATTTCCATCGGACTCCGATTTGCACAAATAAATATACCGTTTTGATCAGTGCGACGAGGCGCTTCCAATGGTACACAGATAATTTCGATACGACAGTTTTATAAAAATTCGATTTTACGCCGCTTAAATTGTTCGTTTTGCAAAACAATTTAAACGGAACAGGCGATGACAGTTTCTGACGAAACCAATTACATTTTCTTGATCAGAATTTTTTTTACAACATAACTGTGTAAAAATATTTGGATTTGAAAGATAAATTTTATGCAGCTTTATATGAACTGATATACAGTAAAACGCGAACGAAATTTACTGCAATATTTTGCGACGAAACTTTTTCTTTGTTCATATCTAACTAGGCGTATCTCATAAATAAAGTTTGGATGTAAATTGAGATTGTTTATAAATTTCAAAATTTTATATTAGAACGATGGATCTAAAATTTAAATTGGGTCGGAAATTCAGGGTCGTTACAATCTCCCCCACTCAAAACTTTTCGTCCCCGAAAAGGAACGAGACGAGAGAAGTAGGAATGAAGTAAGAAGAAAAGTCAAGATAGATTTTAAGAAAATTGAGTTATACCTGAAATTAATAATTCGGGGTTTGAATCCCGAATACTATCTTCAGTTTCCCATGTACAATCTCGCTCATCTGCACTCTACTGTACTTTGACGAGATTTACCGACTTCCTTCTAAGTTGCTTTGTGTCACAATCGACTATCCGAAGCGGCTTTCGTTCAATAGTCAAATCAGGTTCGATAACTATTTCTTCCAACCGAGTAGTGGGAATCGTCATAGATGGATCGTGCATAACTTTTCGAAGATGTGAGACGTGGAACACATTGTGTACACCGGCGAACTTCTCTGGTAATGCAACTCTATAGGCCAATGTTCCGACTCTTTTCGTAATCTCAAACGGACCAACAAATCTGGGAGCTAGCTTTCCTTTCCTTCCAAATCGAACGATATTCTTCAAAGGCGACATTTTCAAAAATACTTTGTCTCCTACACTGAATTCAAGAACTCTTCTCCTTTGGTCAGCGTAGCACTTCTGTCTATCCTGAGCCGTCTTTATCTTCTTCCTGATTTCTTCGACTTTTTCAGAAGCTTCCATAATTATTTCTAGACCAAGCACTAATCGATCACCCGACTCGATCCAACAAGCTGGCGATTTGCACGGTCGTCCAAATAAGGCTTCGAATGGTGCTATACCAATGCTTGCCTGATTTATAAAGAATAATTAATTCAAATTCAAATATACTTATTCAAATTTGAAATTAAATTTCTTTACCTGGTAACTTTTATTATAAGTGAATTCAACCAAATGAAGATGGTCTTCCCAGGATCCACCAAAGTCAATATTACAAGCTCGGAGAAGGTCTTCAAAAATATGATTCACCCTCTCAGTTTGGCCATCTGTCTGAGGATGGTAAGCTGTGCTCAGATTCAGTTTGGTGCCCAAAGTATCTTGAAATGCTTTCCAGAATTTACTGGTGAAAATAGGATCTCGATCGCATACGATACTGGATGGTACACCATGAAGTTTAACAACTTCTCACATGTATATCTCTGCCAAACTCAAAGCTGTACGAGTGGACTTGACTGGAATAAAGTGAGTGGATTTCGTCAATCTATCGACAATCGCCCAAATGCTTTCGTTACCCTTTCTAGTCCTTGGCAGCCCATCAATAAAGTCCATAGAAATTTGCTCCCACTTCCATCCTGGAATCTCTAATGGTTGAAGCAAACAACGATTTTCTTTCTGTGGTCAGCTTTAACTTGTTGGCAAAATGTGCATCTGCTAACATAGGTATAAATATCCCGCTTCATCCCACTCCACCAATATAACTTCTTCATATTCTGGTACATTTTAGTAACACCGGGATGAAATGAAAGCGATGATTTATGGTTTTCTCTCAACACTTCCTATCTTAGACCATCAACATTAGAAACACAAATACGATTATCAATTCTCAAGACTCCGTTACTATCAACATGTGCACCCAATTTATTATCAGCATTTCCAACTCTTCCGAGAACTATTTCTTTGATGCGATAAAGCAAAGTGTCCTCGTATTGCTTGGCTATAATGCGATCCATAAGAGCTGGGGAGACGGAAAGCTGGAATAACATTCCTTCAACAAGATTACAACATGCCATTGCTTGATTTCTGCTCAAAGCATCGGCAACCGCATTTGCTTTCCCTGGAGTGTAATTAATATCAAGATCATATGCAGCTATGAAATTCAGGGTCGTTACATGTATGCTAGCGATTACAAGTGTTTGCTAGTGGATGCTAATGGACCCATATAGGTACACTAGGAACTATTATTCCTTAGGGATCGGTCTAATTAGGACACTAGAGCATATTAATATGGATGTGTGTGCATTTTTAATTTATTTCTATGGTTGTTATAAATGGATGTTTACCACATGATTGTTGCATTTGTATGATGTTTGTAGCACACATATAGAATTATCAGTTATCATTAGGAAATTTTCGCATTCATTTGGACACATGGCACAAGCATGATTGCATATAAAGAGGTCAAATAAATCAATGGACTCCTAATCTTTTGCATTAGCTAGGGACATTTACACTACACTAATTGCATAAGTATCATAAATTGCATTAGAAAGACATAAAGACAATGGATGAATGGATGAAGATTGAGTAATTGGTTGTAGAATTGAATGAAAACATTTAGCATATTCTTTTATCCTTAGAGATTTCGAGGATGAGATTCCTTAAGGAGGGGAGAATGTAACAACCCAAAATTTAACTCATAATAATTAATTCGTTAATTAACTAAATAGGAAAATAACATTGTGAAATTATCAGAATTGAGCCACGGGAGTTGCATCATTGTGTTCGTGGTAATTTTTTGGTCAATTTCTATATATGGGACGTTCGAATCCGAGCTAATATGAACAAGTTACAAAATAATAAAGAATCGGAAAATAAGAATATATACACACACACAGGTCGACTTGGCTTGCGACCTGGGCAAGGGCGCGGTCGACCGCCCGGTCGACCCGCCTTGCTTTTTTGCAAGCGAACGGACGTTCGTTCGTTCAAACGAATCAACAATGATTGAACACTTTTTCAATCTCCAAATCCAACGGTTTGAGGTCCACTTCTACAACTACAAATAGACCCCTAGATCTAACACTTTTTCTCATTCTAGGTTTTCTCCAAATGGGTTCACATTTCAAGGAAGGACCCTAAATGGTATAGTTTTTCGAAAGGAGAAAATTGTTATAAATTAAATTCTTTTACAACTCCAAGTGGATTCGAGAAGACCAAATGAAGAGCTTAGGACAGGAGATGAGTGATTGTAATTGTTTTAAGATTTCTTTAAGTAATTTAAAATAATAGGGTTTCCAATAGTTGTAGTTTTACAATGATTTTTGGAATAGCCTTTTCAGTAGTTTATTTACACTTTTTAAAATTATTTTCAGTCTATTTCCTTTCGCCTATTCTTTTTAGTAATTTTAATTCATTTCTTTTAATTATAGCTTTTCATTTATTTACAGTTTATTTACAGTATTTTATTTAATGTTATTTATATGCTATTTACATCTTCTTTCTACGCTTTGGATTTTCTTTAGTTTTCTTTTATTCCTCCTTCTTCTTCATATTGGATTAAAATAGGAATAACGCGAATACGAATTAAATTATAAGAAAACTGCAAGAAAAAATGGAATATAAGATGTAAATTTCAAAGACTGTAATATAAATGGAATTGGACTGAAATTATGCCTAGTTATGACGTTAGTTGGACTGAATTAAAAAGATTTGCCTAATTATAACTCAGAATTATAACTAAAAAGAGTTAAAGATGAAAGAAGCTTATTTTCACAGTTAGACCTTGGGTTAAGTAATAAGCACAATTATAACGTAGATTATAATAAGAAAAAGAACATAATAAGGCTTATTTTAAGACTTAGGGGAAATCATAAGCACAAATTAAAGTGAAAAATATAAAGGCTTATTTAAGTAATTTACCCAAGTTAAGCAAAGATGAAAGCAGGACCTCTACCAAATAGCATTCCCTATTAGACAAAATGGTGAGCCTAGGGCATGCTTATGCTAAGAATGGTAGTAATTAGTCAAATAGAAATCCAAATCATAAGGGATTTAGATAAGGGGTGCAACTAGATATTGTTTGAATGAAGTGCCAGTACCAACAACATTTCCCTATAGATTCTATGGACACACGGTGATCTCACGTTAGCCTGAAGTGGGGTGAGGGGCACACTTATGCTAAAGTTGGAGGTGATAAGAAGAACCAATTGGTGGAGCAAAAGGTGGCATGGACATAGTGGCAGTTACGCGTGCGACTTCCATTCGGGTGTTCAGTCATAGCTATAAATTCCAAGCGTTTAGAATGAGTGTCTTTCGTAGGCACCGTTGCCTTCTGTGCAAAGATCTATATATGTCGTCTGGTCCACAACAACATTTTGTGTAGGGAGTTATATAGAATTTAGTCCATAATAAATGCCTTCTGTGTAGGGAGCTATATATGCCATATGGTCCATAGAAACATTCCATGTAGGGAGTTATATAACATCTGGTCCGTAGAAAGGTACTGTAGAGTAGCAGGCCAATCAAAACGGTAGGATTAGGGTTACATTCTAATGACAGGATTAGGAATTCAACCTAATCAAAGCAGAAATCAAGGACAAGTGCAAACAATCAAATTTAACATATCCTATAGTTAGTCATATCTATTTCCGGTTTACCTCTTTTCTATTTCCTTTGTTTCCCTTTTTTATACTAGAACTGTTGTAGAGTCTATTACTTTTACTTTGCTTAAAGACTCTAGTAATTACTGTCATTCACCTGAATTTTAGTCTGACCAACTCCTTTATTTTCCCCTTTTCCCTCCTTAGTCAATCAAGGGAGAGGACAGTAGATTGCAGTTGCTTGGAGATTTCTTGGAGGAGTTTGCTACCATGTATTTCTTTTCTTTCAGCTTCTATTCTTTCTATGTACTGGTATATTATGAGGATTATTATCTACTCTGATTTTTGAGATTACGAGTTTATGTTTCATGAGACATTTTGGATTTTTAGAGATGTATGTGGTATTTGGTTTTGACTTATTTATGAAGTTTTGTTTTAATTAAGTTATTATTTTAAGTTTTCGCTATTTTCATCTATTTTTGTCTTGTGAATCTTAGTCTCTGTTGGCTTTAGTTATACCTTCAATGCACCATGCCTTGTAATGTGTCCTTTTGGGTATATTAAGGGGTGTGGAATGTTTTAGATTGTGCTGACTTAATATTTACTGGTATTTGGATCAACACCCCAGATAACATGGTTTTATCTCAATCAAATTTGGAGTTTTGAATTAACAAATCTTTGCTATGATTTAAATGAAATGATTTGAAAATGTTTTCCTAAATAAAAGATAAAATAATTTGGAAATGTTTTCCTAAATAAAAGGTGGAATGATTTGGAAATGTTTTTCCTAAATAAAAGATGAAATAATTTGGGATTATTTCAAGATTAAAAAAGGGTTTTATTAACCAAATGATTTGATAAATGAGGCTTAATGATTCCATATACTCTGAAAAAGAGAAAGAAATGATTTAATGAATATACGTTCAAGAGATATCTATGAATGAATATAAAGATGAATTAAATTGATTGATGATTGATAATCACATATGAACTTAACATATTTTAATTGATGATTGATTTGGAGGAACCAAGGTCGGATCTGGAGTAATTGTTATCTGAAAACCACTCCGAACCAGTGTATACGTTCAGAAGTGAAGACCTAATGATTATGATGATTTTGGAAGACGAGGATCTTCATGATGAAAGGTTGCTTGCCACTAGTCTCTCGAGATGAAATTTTCCATATCATATATTTATGGTGGCAGTAGTGCTCCATTAAGAAAATCTTCGATTGCAAGGACTAACCACTACTAATCATAGAGATAATTCCCAACAGGATATGGCAGGAGGAGTGCTTTTGGTTTCTTTCAGTTCCGGAACGAACTAGTGTTGACGAATGTCGGACATTGAATTTCTGAGATCACAAACATTGACTTTTACAAACCTACATCAGTTTGGCTGCTGAGAAGGCAACTTCTCTTAGCTTAACACCCTTCTCTGAGACGTACAACCCCAGATGTTGTATGTTCGATAAAGTCAATAGTGATCAAAATAATGGCAATATGGCATTCAAAATGAAAGCTGTGATGATCAAAGCGTGGCTTTGCATAAAGAAAAGTGTGGCTTTGCGCAGTGTAGCCACATGAACCCTATACCGCAGGAATGGTATGTGATACTATGTAGTCTGAAGGACAAATTTTGGGCTATTTGTTATAAGGAATGAAAGACATCTGTTGCCTTAATGTGATAAAATGGAAAGGTATGGAGGTTGACCGAGATCGTGTAAAGAAACCAAGTAATACGCTGTTCCATGGTAGTGTAATAGTGTAGTTCGGAGGCTGATGAAGATCGTGCAAAACCATTGGAGTGAACTACGACTGTTATAT
Organism: Allium cepa; assembly: GCA_030765085.1. Lineage (NCBI taxonomy): Eukaryota > Viridiplantae > Streptophyta > Magnoliopsida > Asparagales > Amaryllidaceae > Allium > Allium cepa. The sequence continues at coordinate 895,566,035 of CM060938.1, forward strand.
GTGAATTTTTCGAATCTGAATGGTCACTAGTTCCCTATCATGTTGGAAATCCAATTCCAATACGTTGCCTTTATGGTTTTGATTGTAGAACCTACTTTTAAAAAGTAGCTAGTAAGCCGTCAAATACAATCACTGTAACAATTTCGATTATTTTCATATACTATTTGAAAAGTGTTTTCAAAGGAATATCATTAGAAATAATATCAAATTATTTTGGTATAAAAGTGATTTGGTTAACATAAGGTAAAAACCCGTCCATATTTATGTGTGCATATGGTCTTATGAGATACCTTCATTTTCAAAGGTTTTAAACTAGCATCAATTTATATATCTAGTATCTCACACTGGTTTATCAAGCCTGATTAGGGTATTTTAAATACTCAGGTCAGATCCAAGTAGTTTCAATTTTAGTTGAAGATGCTTGGAGTTTCCAAAGGAGTGCTAGAGATCTTCATCTACGTATGGACGTATTCTATTATCCGCTGCATATTACATTTTTTGTTTGATTGTCAACATTTTTAAGGATAGAGGTTTATAACTATCCAGACTGAATCTAGGTTAGACTTTGATATTGTATTCAAAATTTTCCATTGTAAAGATTTTATATTGAAATAATTTATGTCATCCATTCGTGTGAGATTATGTTCTATCTTAATTTTCTTTTTCTCCTAACAATCGAGCTTTTCGGCACTTGGATGTGTGGTGCGTGAATAATGGGATATATTAATGTGGATTTTTGAGGGTCGAGAATCCCGGTCGTTACAAATCCCCATTATGCCCATATGTAAATTAATTAACTTTAAGTCCATTTAATTAATTAAGCATGGCTACATTATTATTTATTCAGATCTCAATCCCTTTTCACTAAAATTTAAATGATTTTATTTAATTTATCTCAAAAATCTCCTGCATAATGTTATATATAAATTTAGGGGTATTACAGGCTCCCTTCCTTAAAGAATTTCGTCCACTAAATTCACTAAGGGCTAAATACTAAACATAGCAATCATCTGTAATGAATCCTAACAACCATACTAGTCTACCTGACTAGCAATTATCTATATAAATCTAACATAGACATACCCTCAAAGCTGATCAAAATAAGTATCTCGAATCCTGTCCTTTGTCTCCAAAGTACAGTCCTTCTTGTTGCCACTCCACTAAACTTTCATCAACTTGACTGTCTTGTTCCTCAATCTTTTTTCATCTCTCGCTATAACCCGAATATGTTGTCTAACAAAAGTCAAATTAGGCTCTACTACTAAATCTTCCGACCCTGTCGGAGGAATAGTAGTCTCTAGATCATGCACATACTTGCAAAGATGAGACACATGAAATACATTATGGACACCAGCCATACTGCTTGGTAACTCTACTTTATATGCATGCTTTCCAATCCCCTCTATAATTTGGAATGGATGAACATATCTCGTTGCCAGTATCCCTGACTTCCCGTATCGTACCACACCCTTCATCGGGAATACTTTAATGAAAACCCTATCTCCAACTGAGAACTCTAGGTCTTTACACCTTTTATTTTTGTAACTCTTTTGTATGGATTGAGCTTCCTTCATCCTTTCTCGGGTCAACTCAATCTTCTTTGACGCCTCCCTAACCAAATCTTGACCTAAGACTAGTCTGTCTCCAGTCTCCAACCAACATGTTGGCGATTTGCACGGCCTTCCATACAAAGCTTCAGTAGGTGCCATTCTCATACTAGTCTAATAACTAATATTATAGGAAAACTCAACCAAATGTAGGTGATCTTCCCAAGATCCACCAAAGTCCAATATAAAAGCTCTCAATAAATTCTCAAGTAACTTATTGACTCTCTTTATGGGCCCATCCGTCCGTAGGTGATATACTGTACTCATATTAAGCTTGGTGCCTAACACATCCTGTAGTGTCTTCCAAAATTCGCTAGTGAACAAAGCATCTCTATCACTTACTATGCTACTAGCAACTGCATGTAGTCTAACTATATTCTTCATGAACAACTTAGCTAAAACAGGTGCCATCCTGCTTGAATTTTACTGGAATGAAATGGGCACGCTTGGTCAACCTGTACACTATGATCCATATACTTTCTTTTCCCCTATTTGACCTTGGCAACCCGCCTACAAAATCCATGGATACCAAATCCCATTTTCAAACTAGAATCTCTAGAGGTTGAGGCAACCCACTCGACTAATGATTTTCGGCTTTCACTTGTTGACAATTTTCACACTGCCTAACCCAAAAGCCAACATCCCTTTCCATACCTTCCCAATAGAAAATCCTCTTCATATCTTGGTACTTCTTAGTCCCTCCAGGATGAAGCTTAAACTTGGATCGATGAAATTCTCTATGGACTTCTTTCCTCAAGTCCTCAACATTCGGAACACATAGTCGTCCCTTATTTCTCAAACATCCTTGTTGATCAAGATCGAAGTCCTTTAAATTATTGATCTCAATTCCAACCCCAAGACTTTTGATCTTCTCAAAAAATAATGGATCCTCCTTCTGCTTAGAAGCAATTCTCTCGATCAATACTGGTCGAACTTCTAAGTAGGACATTATGGTAGTACTCTGACTAGAATTAGCAGTCCTTCTTAACTGCACACTATAAGTAGTCAAAGCTTCTAAATCCATCCATTCTGCCAACATAACTAACACCACATTCTGTTGTCTTCTGCTAAGAGCATCTGCTACTTTATTACCTTTCCCTAATGTATACCCTATACCAAAATCATAAGCAGCCAAAAGCTCCAGCCACCTCTGCTATCTCATATTCAACTCCTTCTAAGAGAATAAGTATCTTAAAGACTTATGATCTATGTATAGCTCAAATCTCTCTCCTAAGAGATAATGCCTCTAAATCTTCGATGCAAAGATCACCACGGCCAACTACAAATCATGAGTTGGATATCTCACTTCATGCGGTCTAAGCTGTCGTGAAGCGTAGGAAATCACTTTACCCTTCTGCATCAACACAGCTCCCAATCCAGTTCCACATGCATCAGTATACACCACCAACCCTTAGTTTTCGTCTGGAACTACTAACACCGATGCATTGATCAACAAATGATTTAACTTAAGGAATGCTTCCTTGAATTTATCGGACCAAACAAACTTCACTTCCTTCCTGGTTAGCTTAGTCAAAGGTGTTGCTATTTGAGAGAAATCCATGATGAATCTCTGGTAATAGCCAGCAAGTCCAAGAAAACTTCTAATCTCAGTCACTATCTCTGGTCTCTTCCAACTATTAACAACTTCGATCTTATTTGGATCGACTGACAACCCTTTCGCTAAAACCACGTGACTAAGGAACTTAACCTCTTTCTTTCAAAAATGGCATTTGAAAAACTTCGCCTTTAGCTGATGCTGCCTCAGTGTCTTAAGTACAACTCTAAGATGATCTTCATGCTCTCTTTTATCTATAGAGTATACCTGTAACAACCCTAGTTTCAGCTAGTTATTTTATTTAATTTATTTTAATTTTTAAATAATATATTGTATAAATTGTGTTTAATAATATAGTTTGAATATTAAATTTTGAGATATATTTTGAAAATTTTTATATGTCAATAAACTTAAACAATAACTGCAAAATTTTAAGCTAGGTTTGAACCGTTAAATTTCGCGTTTGAAAGACGCGTGATTTATAGGGTAAAAGTGACGTTATAAAACGTGTGTTTTCAAAATGTCATTTTTGTGAAAATTTTTGATATTTTAGACTGCGTCTGTTTAACGCAGTGTAAAAATAATATTTTCAAATTTTTTTGAAGAAAATTTTTGGTCAGTGGTTTTAAGACGGACGTTGGTTCGTTTTAAAGGACCGTTGTTTTATATATTTTTGACATACGTTAATATTTTAAACTGAATACATAAAAACGTTAACATTTGCATTTAAAAATGTCAAACTAAATCAGGTAAAACTTAAACAAAAATGAATCCACATTTAATTGGTAAAAACGTCAAGCATTTCTTTGTATTCTTCTCTCGGCAGTTCTTTTTATCTTGTACACGTTCATATTCAAACTGAAAACATGCACATCAACTTCCCTATCTCATGCGTGACCAAGCTGACACCATTCTCACATAAATGAGTTAAAAGAAACCCTGATTGTGTTTGAAATTTGAATATACACATGCACTGGAAAATAATATAAACTGAAAACCATATCAACCATCTTTGTTCAGCCTTCTATTATGAGTACTTACCATTTCTCTCTTTAGCCTGTGCATCATCAAAATTTTAAAACATAAACCACGCAAATCTCTCGTGTATATTATCAAGCCTTGTTTATAATCATGCTTCATCAGTTATCAAAAATAAAGGCATGATATATATAACTGAAATTTTGCATCAACATATCAACCTTTCCCTTAACTTCAACGTCAGTTTCATTTATCAAGGCTGTCATCTCGCAAGCCATATCAATGACCAATTCTTTTCAATTTAAAACAGCCATTAATTGTTTTCCAAATCAAAGCATCAGATAAACTTCAATATTTGAAACTGATTGATAATTTAAGCAAAAGGCTTAACGTTCTGTTTGGGAATTAAAAGCTCTGCATTTACTTTTATCTCCATCTCACCATTCACTGCTTTGATCACGCATCAGCTATTCATATTGAAACTGATGGATTAGTAGCTCGCAAATTCTCTAGAGTTATGACAAAGGAAACTGCCCTTGATTCCTCTGCATAAATTCAAGTCTCGGCCTATATATTCTTCATCTTCCTCTACATATTTTCTCTACAATTCCAGGCCATTCTTTTGTTCAAGCCTATCAGGTAATGGTCTTTCTTTTTCCTATCCTATGTGTTTTTCTTGACTTGCTCGGCCATGCCAATCTTTTTGGTATTGGATCATAGTGTGTTTGTGTAATTGATGGAGTCTGCAATAATTTACATATGTTGTATTGGTGAAGTAGCTAAGTGTTTGAATGAGGAGACTGACTGAAGTAGGTGGAGGTCAGTGGATAGGCAGGGTGATTTCCAGTGCAGTCTAAAGAATAGGCTATAATTTATTATAGGAGTGTCTGTATCAGGATAAGGCATAGGTAGATTGATGTTGGATTGAGACTTTGGTTGCTCAGTTAAGTTTTGCAATAGGCTAGCAGTAGAGTTTGAAAAGAGGGGAGAGATGATGCCACAGTTGCAAATCTGGAGTGTGCACGTGCACAAGGCCTGTGCACAGCAGGGGCACTCAAGTCCAGGCCTGATGGGGTCTGACAAATTGGCATGGTGTATAGGAGGTGGCTGGAGACTGGTGAAGGCAGTGGTAGGAGGAAGGCAGTGGCAGTGAAGACCAGAAGAAGGACTGAGTTCCTGGAAATTGCAACGATTCAATCATTTCCAGGTTTTGACTCGAAGCAAATACCAATTGACCCGAAGCAGAATGATTTGTGACTCGAAGATAGGCCGGGGCTGACTCGAAACATGTAGGATGGAAACTCGGGTTAGAGATTGTTTGAGTCTGTTGTACAGTGGTGACCTGGAATGTAAGTTTGGGTCTGTGTTTAGTTGTAACCTGAAATGAATTTGATGAAATTGTGGAAACCATTTGTGAAGAAAAAAAAAAGAGTGAAATTGATGAATGAATGAAGGGTAGGCAGTGCATAGGTATGGAATAAGCATGAACAAGCTAGAGGAAGAGTGGTGCACTCGAATTCATTTTGCAGTCGTGTTTTAGAAAATTTGGTCGAGCAAGTCAAATTTCTTTTCCTATCTTTAATTTTTCGTTGACTACAAAATCTAAGTCGCGTTCCTATATTTTGAAATTTGTTCTAGATCTAACTCTAGGCGACGCCCGGAAAATTTGACTGTTTTTCTCCGTCAGTCTATACCAGTGAATTTTCAATTTTGAATTCAAAAATTTGCTGCAACATCCAGGTGAGTATTTCTCACCAGACATACGTATTTATATTTCGTAAATTATTACAAGTGTATGTGTAAATTTGTATTTCACTATTGTCTGTCTGTAGTGTAATATAGAATGATAAACCCCATTAAATTTACACCCCATCAGTTATTTATATGTTATATGATATTTGCAGTTATATTATGTTATTATTTACTGCTTAAATCACACTACAAGTTACCTGTTATATATATATTGTTATGGCTGAAATGATAGGCCAGATTGATTGTTATTCACTCTTTATATAACTGCTGTAAATTATCTTGGGATTGCGGGTTCGAAATGATAGAACCCGAAAAATTTTAAGTATCGGATTGAAATGATATAAATCCGTTCCACTTGACCTAGGCTAGAAAATCTTATACAGGCCCGTGGTTTATATATATTATTTTCTGGAAATATTTTAAATTATTTTAAGAAATTGAGGATATTCTAGTAAAAATTTTATAATGTTTTAAATGTTAAAAATAAATAAATATAGAATAAAATTTTAGTATAACTTGTTCCAAAATTTTTGGAGTTTTGAAAGAATAAGATTTAAATTTAGAAAATTATATATATATAACAAGTTATATTTAGAAATAGATTTTTAATCTAAAAATCTACAACAGCATTTAAATGCTATCTTTTGAAATTAGACTAGGTTAAACTCTTAACTTTAGACAGCATTTTGATGCTGTAGAAGATGAATTTGATTTATTTGGAATTCTATAGAAATTTTGAGAATAAGCTAAACTTTGGAATTTAATAAATAAAAGAATCTAAAATTTGAGTTTGGATAGATTTTTGAGGAAAATTTGATTTCTATGTTAAAGGAAATAAAATTCCAAATTGGTTTGAATAAGTTGAAATGATATCTTTTCAAGGAAAATGTTTGGATCAAGGATTTGAAAATTTAAGGTACTTGAAATATATATATATATATTGATTTTAAAAAAAAAAATACCATTTTTTTTAAACTAAAACCACGGGTTATAATAACGTTTGGTTGGCAAACAGACCGGGATCGGATATGGGCATACTCTCTGTCGATACCGAAAACCACTTTGACAACCGTGTACGCGGTGGAGATTCCAGAATGAAGTAGGATGGTGGTGACGGTTTCTTGAAAGGTATATACGTGGACCCGACTCCCGTGAGTTGGCTTAAGGTGGCTAAAACAGGAGCGATCGACGGATTAATGAGGTAGCTCCTCTGATCGAACACACTTCTTCGGTTGCCATTCTATTACTCTTGTGATTGTTTGGTGCGCGCACCTTTGATTTGGGAGTGTTGTTCGAGGTGGGCGGTTGCTGCGGCTTCGCGTTACCACCGGTCGGGAAGCGTAATTGGTATATCTACCCTGGCATTGCCTAGTTGTGCCGTGTCACCTACCATATCGAGCCTTGTACGAGTTTGGTTTTCTCCCGTAGCCCGTGTGGTATCCTCTAGTTGCTTCCCGATCAGGAGGAGCTACGATATTGGATGGACTACTGGGACTATTACGTGTTAAGGGCTATATGGGTAACCCCTTAACGCTATTTAAAAGTAAGTTTATTTTAATATAGACACTATGGTAATAGCGCAATATACTATATAGTAAATAGTTTAACGGATCCTTAGAGGATGGGCGATCCCAAGCATCCTTTGAGTTACTTGCTCTTTATATTACAGTACACTTGATTTAGCTTACCTCATATAAGTATGTATGTCCTGACTCGAGTGTTTTGTTTTATTGTACGCTCGGGTCAGCCTGAGTTGCAGATTCAGCTCTTCTTTCTGGAGCTAGGACTAGATCACTCTTGCTAGTTGGAAGCTTCTTCGTCTTTATCTATTTTGTAATTCAAGACATTTTGGAAGACTATGTTTTATTATGTATTAAAAATTTGTATTAAAGTTTTGAACAATGTATTTCTGTTTGTAAAAGTTTCCAGTGGCGTCATGAACCACTGTAGTATTTTATATTCCGCTGTGAGATTCTGATATCTGTGTCTGTGATTCTGTGTATTTGGTTTCATTTGTTCCTTAGCTATATTTACAATCTATTATTTTGAACTATTCCAGCTCGACAATTATCATATTTGTCGAATTCGAATGGCACAAAATAGTGGGTCGTTACAATACCAAAATGTCATCTATAAACACTAACATGAAGCTAACCAAATACTTTCGAAAGACTCGATTCATCAAATCCCCAAAGAAAGAAGGTGCATTCGTCAACTCGAATGGCATTACTAACCATTCATATGAACCAAACCTAGTCTAGAATGCTGTCAAAGGAATACCTATCCTCTGCTACTGTTAATTGATGGAAACCTATCACCAAGTCCAACTGGGAAAACACTTTTGCTCCACACAACTGGTCAAATAGATCATCAATTCTTGGCAGAGATACTTACTCTTTATCGTCCTTTCGTTCAGCTTACGATAGTCGCACATACTCAATGACCCATCCGGTTTCTTTACAAATTCACGGTTGCTCCCCAAGGCGAACTAGTTGGTTAAATAAAATTCCTTCTATCTAGATCCACTAGCTGCGTCTTCAATTCCTTCATCTCAGTAGGTGTCAACCTCCTAGGTGATCTACTTACAGGTTCAGCCCCTGGCACAAGATCTATCCGAAACTCAACAGCTCGTTTCAGTGGTAGTCCTGTAACTGGCTCAAAGACATCTGCAAACTCTCTTGCTACTCAAACTTGACTTAACTCTTCTTCCACGTCCATTGCACTTAACAAAGCATAACTACTCCAGTCAGAATTCTCTACTGATAATATAATTTGGTTACGACCATCAGGATGTCTTGGTGATATCTCCCCATCCTAGAAAAATATCCTAGCCTCATATCTACTCAACCAATCCATACCCAAAATGATTTCGAAATCTATGAAATCGAAAACATACAGACTGCATGCTAACTTATGACCAAACAATTCAAATTCTAATTTGTCACATCTCATCCCCAGGGTTACGTACCCTCCTATTGGATTCACAACCCTTAAGGAAGTAATAAGGTATGTGGGTTCTAAGCATAACCTATCAACCTAACTCTATGATATAAATGAATGTGATGCACCGGCATTAAATAGTACCCTAATTGGTATACTCTGAATAAAAAATGTACCTGCTGCAGTTGGCTTAGCAGATGATCCAACAACAAAAACCTTATCCTTGCCCACCCAGACTGGCTATAGACACTTGTTCTTAAAATGCACAACTTGATCATAGTTGAAGCACTTCACATTCTTCTTATCTTTAGCCTTCTTTCCCTTGCCTGAGCGGCACTCATTTGCATAATGACCCTTCTTGTTACACTTGTAGCAAACTAAATCAGCCTTTGCCTTCTTGGCAGCATCTCCCTTCTGGGCTCCCTTCTTCTTAAAGAACTTTCTTATCTTTCCCTGAGAACCCTGGGTTTCAACTGGCTTTTCTCTGGCACAAATAGCAAGTATCTCTTCATGGAAAATTTCCATCTTCACAGCCATATTACAAGGATCACGAATATGTGTCAGGGTCATCCCAGCAAGCTTGGGCCTCAATCCCCGAATGAACCCTTATTTCTCCTGATGTCAGTGTCTATAGTAGCATACCCATATCGAGATAACTCATCAAACTTTGTGGCATACTCGATAACCGACATCTCTCCCTAAACTAGATCCATAAACTTTCTCACCAACACTGACTTAGCAAGCTCAGATAAAAACCTCTGTTAAAATCTCCTTTTGAATTCAGCCCATGTTAACTCTTCCTCCGGAACTCCGGCAACAACACTATTCCACCAATGAAGTGTTGGCCCTTGCAATTGCCTAGAGGACAACCTTCTATTCTGCTCATCATCTAAACCCAAATCAGCAAATATACGATCACAATGCAACAGCTAATTCTCAACTTCTATGGTATCCTCCATTTCTATAAACGGTTTCCCACTTAGGTTGGTGTAATCTCTTCTCAGCTTAGCATAATTATTCCCAACTGGAGCCATAGGATTTGCTCCTCCAACATTTCCCGCAACACTAGCAGCAACTCCTACTTGCATCATATTGATGAAGAACTGATATATCGCCCATATATCTACTGGTGGATTTTCAACACTCACATTGGCTTCAGCATTTTGGTTAGCATTAACTTGTCGACGTTGATTTATCCTGGTGTTAGGTCGAGCATTTCCATTGGTTGTGGTGCTTCGTCTACTGAAATTTCCTCTTCCGTTTCCTGCTTCTGTATCTTCTTTCTTGTAAATCTGTATATGAGCCTTAGTAAGATACAGAAGAATGGTATAAGAGAGAGGGGTATACATACTATATATACATACATATATATACACATATATACATATACGTGTACATATACATATACATATACATATACATATACATATACATATACATATACATATACATATACATATACATGTACAAATACATATACATATACATATACATATACATATACATATATGCATACATACATGCATGCATACATACATACATACATATATATATCAAATAAAAGTACATTACTATAGTGTTATCCCAAACCATGATCATATTCTGATTTAATTGATTATGTTTGAAAAAAGTTTTTAGGTTTAGTTTTTTTAAAGTTTTCATAAACTTATGCTGTGATACCAACTTGTGACACCGCCTACTTGGAGGCCCAAAACCAACGGCTACGGATGCTGTAGTCATCCATAGTTGATAATCCTCGACAACCAAATATGACAATGTTTGATTCATTGATACATAGAAGCACATGAATATGGATAGATATTAAAACATCAAATAAGATCATATTCCATTTCGAAACATTTCCAATTTATTACATAATCCTACAATCGTTAACAATGTTTAGAGAAAATATATTCATTATAACATACGCCAAGAGCAACATATGAAGATGCCCCCTCGGATGATCAGAGTATATATAGGAAATTTAACAACTTTGCCATTACAACAACACAATAGAATCAAAATAAAAGAAAACTCCAGATAACTATCATGCCTCCTGCACATCTTTGGAAGCCTAATCGTCTAAAGAGGTACCTGAAAATCTCAACTCTCAAACTACTCAAAATCAATTGAGTAACCAAGAGTTTAAGAGGAAAACATAAACTTCGAGTCGGATATAAATCCTTGTATGAATAATAATCTACCATCTCAAACCATTTAGATATCTAGTGCGACCACACCGCTTAGCGGAATGGGTTTTCCCCTCACTAGTATCCTAAAAACTATATAAAACCATATACCATGCTGCTGCATTCATAATGGTCAAAAAAATTCTAAACAATATGATATGAAGATATGAAAAACAAGTGTATCAATTTTGGATTACCCATCCCCATTCATTTTTGGTTGTCTGTCATAATTATAGTTTCTAGGATTACTATTAACCTAATAGTTTTCATAGGCTGACTAATAACAGGTAAAATGTTTAAGGACTCGCTGTCCAATTACATAGTTTCAATGGGATCACTATGAACCTATTTGTAACTCTAATATCTTTACTCTTATCCTAGTTTTCATGGGCTGACTAGGAACCTATTGACATCTATCAATATCTTAATCTGGATATAGTTTTCGTGGGCTTACTATAAACCAATTGGCCCCTGCCAATATCAGATCATAGTTTTCATTGGCTAACTTTGAACCTGTCTTTATGACATCTTCAAATATATGCAGTTTTCATGGGCTTACTATGAACCTATTGGCCCCTGCCAATATCTTTTCCTATACACGATTTTCATGGGCTTATGGAGAACCTACTGTCCCCTGCCAATATCTTCATTTAATATTTTAGCATCCTATATTCTGGTCTTCCTGACCTCCTCGATGCAGTTCTACTCATTCAGGAGTATTCACTACCGGGTCAGCCTAGCTGGTTATTCTGCCCTTCCTCAAAATATAGTAAAGGGACCATTACAATGTGAATGTATACATATATAAAGAAGCCAACACAACAACTTCATTAATCACTTTAACCTTTTAAATCAAAGAAAACTTCTTCAACTACTCCTTTTTAAAACACTTTATTTATTTACGCCATGGTTTTCTTTCAAAATGAGATTGGGTTATTTGTTTTGAGAAATAAGGCTTTCGAAACCTTCAAAACCTTACTTTTGACCTCACTGAATAACCTCTTTTGAAAGCATATAAATCTCTTTTCAAAATATTAGGCCCTATGTTTCGAAGCACTTTAAAACCACTCTTTCAAAACCTTATGAATGTAATAAGGTATTACTTATTATCTTTTAGAAGCATAGCTTTGAAACCAATGAAAGTACACCTTTCGAAACCTTTGGAAGTATCCCTTCCAAAACCATTGAAAGGCCCTCTTTCAAAATATGAAGTATCCCTTCCAAAACCATTCGAACACCCTCTTACGAAACCTTTGGAAATATCCCTTCCAAAACCATTGAAAGTACCCCTTTCGAAAGCATTGGATTTATATAAAAATATCATTTAGGTCAAAGTTAATCTAACAACAGTATCTCTTTCGAAACCATTCTTTTTTATATAAAAGTATTGGGGAAAACTTGATGGCGTCGGCACCATCCCTTTTGAAAGCTTCAAATCATTTACACAAAACATTGAAGGATAGCATCGAAACCACCTTTCGAAGCCGTTTCCTTTGAAACCCTTGGAACCATTCGAAAGCATTCAGGAAGTGGCTTAGAACATCTTCAAAACAGAAGGATACCCTTCGAAGGCATTAATAACTTCAATTAACTCGTATGGTAAAAGAATGGCAATAGGGCTTCGACTAGGTTGGAACCCCTACTTTCAAAGGCATTATTTTTATAAGTAAAGAAACCCATTCGAAAGCTTATTCTTTAAAACATAAGATGGCAACCCCTTCGAAAGCCTTTAGAAAACCTCTTTCGAAAACATATGCTTCGACACCTTCGAAGGCTTTAATAAAACAAAGGCAGATTCTTCACTTTTTAAAACAAACAAAAGGTATCAACTCCATCAGAAGCAATGCTTTAAACACCTTGCCTTCCGTCATTCTCCCATCCGTTACGTACCGCCTAAGTGATACATTGTGTATTGGTTTCGGCTTAATGGGTTTTGACTTAATTGAAGGTGGAAGCTCTGAGTGGAAAGATACTTCAATTAGAGGTGGAACCTGCTTTTTTGAGTAAAAGCTAATTAATTAAAGCAAATTTTATCTAACTAACCTGCCATGTGTAAAGTTAAGATTAGTTGCCTTAACTTTTTTAATTATTTACTAAAATAACTGACACTTAATTTCATATCTAAGCCATTGTTAAGTTAGCAAATAACCCTTCCATTAAGCAAAACCAATATTGCAAATAAGTCCTTCTTCTAAAATAATTTAATTTGCATAGCAAACCACTTGGGAAAAATCCCCAAAAATTACAGAATTTCATTTTCAACATGTTATCTAACATATCATAATTTTAGACCAAAATTCTCAATATATTTTCCAAAATAAATTTATAAACCCTATCAATCATATTTTGCTTTGAAAAATCATAATAATCTTTCCATAGCACAAAATTAAAACCCAACTCCAAAATCATGTTTTACATAACATAAAAATTTTCCATGGCATTCCAAACCAATTACAGTTGGTTTACCCTTGAAACTGTGAGAAATCATATATAAATAAATTTGTTTAAATCTAACATATTTTTTATCCGAGCGTATCATCATTCAATTCATTATAAAAACGAAATTAATGTTAAATTCGAAAACATATGATCATAAAACAAAATAGAGATGGTATAAATTATTATTCACCTTGATTGTGATAAGGAGATTGGATTGAGATTGAGATTTATTCCCCTAGCTTTAATCCCTAGCTTTACATTGATTTCTTTTTTATTATGCCCAGCTCCTTTTCTTACGTTTTTGTTTCGATTTTTGTGAATGAGAATGAGGAAAATGAAACGTGAACGGCTTAGGAACGAGAATATATAAGGATAAGGGGTTATGAGTGGCTAATCCCCATTATGCCCTTATGTAAATTAATTAACTTTAAGCCCATTTAGTTAAGCAAGCACGACCACTTTACTAGTTTTCAAATTTCAATCCCCTTATCACTTAACATTTAAATTATTCTATTTAATTTATCTGACTAAATTTCCTAAATAACGTTATCAAAAATTAGGGGTGTTACACATATACAATTAAAAGAATAATAAATAAATATGCTCAATTGAAAAGTAATACATATATTCCCGCTTCGCAACTCTAATCATGAGCCGATCAGGACACTATGATACAGTCTAAGCCATATGAGGTCTAACCCTATTTATTTATCAGATCCCACTTTTAACAAAAGTGAGCTCCAATATTTAGTAACTTCCATAGTAATAGTTTATATAATATTATCAAAAAAAATTCAAATGTTTCCTAATGATTATTTCCAATAATCATTTACATTCCTATCCCTTAGTAGTTAATTAAATTACTAACTATCACACACCCAAGGGACTACATCAAAGTCTATCTAGGTTTAGATCTTGACTCTGTGTCAATTATATTCTATAATATTCTGAACACAGCTCTAATACCAAGCTGTAATGACCCCACCGATATGCCATGTTTAGCAAAGGACATTACAAGTAATGTTGTCCGCTAACTAGGAGTATATGGTTAGTTAAGGGTGATCGAATGTGAATATATCTATATACTAACATTGGCACGTCATTTATACCTTTTTCTTTATATCTAAACTAAAATTTGATGTGCATAGTATTAATATAAAGTAACAAAACACTCTAATTTATAATATTCAGAATAGTATATAATACAGAAACAAATATCAAAGTTTTGCAGATCGTAGAGGAATAATATACATCATAAAGTGCGAGTCTACAACGTATCAGTATTAGGCCCACAATATATACATTGCATTAAAATATAATATTAGTCACAACTTACTATCCAAAATAATACATCCGACTAGTCATACCAATATATACAAATGAATAAACTCTAAAGTCAAAATGTTTACTCCAGTGCCAGTCCAAAACATCTAACAGTCCTTGAGTCCCTATACCTGTAACGACAGGGCGACAAACTGATAACATGAATATATTACTTAACAACAATAAAATAAGTCATGATATAAATTTGGTCAAACAATAATCAACATAATAAGGCATATTAAACAAATCATCATTTCATAAGTTCATCTCAAGTCATAATAGATTATCATCTAAAATACGGTGACAACAATCAAAATTCTTTAGAGCCCAAACTATAAAATATCCAACTACAAAATCTTTGTAGAAATATTTCACTAATGAAATAATATGGTAGTCCTCTTCAATATAAAGTAGTATAACACAAAAGCCTACCTAGAACAATATAGGCTTTGCTGCTTATATGGGACATACCCAGAACAATGTTGATATTGTCTATCCAGAACAATATAGACATCGTCTCATATATAGAATCTATCCAAAACAATATAGATAAATAGAATTTATATATCTAGAACAATATAGACAATGTCGAGACTGTCTATTAGACTAAAGGGTTATAGCCTACCCAGAACAATATAGACTATGATGCATCTAAACCTCTACCCAAAACAATAGATATTTACATCATAATAAACCTTCCAGAACAATATAGGTTTGCCTACCCAAATTTAAGAATGTATCGACTCTCGGGTCGATTAAAAATGATTATTTGTCTCATAGGGATCTATCGGCATATTAACGAATCCGAAAACCCCAAGATAATACAACTGTAAAGTGTTGATTGCTGTTACTCAAGCAATCATAAGAATTTAGCTAGCTGCCCTATATAAGAAAGTGAATTCAAGTATTTACTAAAAGCTAGTAATTCCCACTTCAAATCCTATTCAACAAATTATAGAAATAAACGAAAGAATTGTACAAAATGTCTCATGCTAATCTGATAATCCAATCGCTTATTAAAATTCTTTGCCTTATAGAAAAACATGAAATTCAATAAAAATGGAAATCATTCAATTGTCCAACTAAAATCCAAATGGAATTATTAAGCCAATTTTAAACAAAAGAACAATTTTATATGAAAAAATTTACTTTAGTTTATAACTTTTAAATTGGTAAGAAAATTCTTTTCAATATATATATATATATATATGCGTGCGTGTGTGTGTGTGTGTGTTACTAATAATCTTTTTAAAGCTCTTGAATTATTATAAAATCTATCTCGTTTATAATTAAAAATCATAATTTACTATTATAAGAAAAGATTATTTCTTATTAACTATTATTAAGAAAGGTTATTTCCTTTCAAACATATTTTTTTATGTATATACATGTATATACATACATAAATACTCATAGCTCTTTTTAAACAAATATACTAATGAAAATCAGTTTTATTAATGTTTTTATAAAAACACTGTACTTAAAAAATTCCATATTTAACAAATCAAAATTCCAGGGATTCAATAAATATTTCAAGAGATCAAACCACTTCCATAGGTTTAACCGAACACTGTGGAAATACAGTCAAAAAAAGCCAAATACGTCACCAACATGGAGCAGAAGTTTGCTTTAGAAAACACCCAGCAGTTGACTGGATATCTTACCAATCAACTACAGGATCTTTTTCACCCCCTCCCCGGGGGGGGGGGGGGGGTCAATAGGTTGTACTAATAAAAATTAATGTGTAAATAAAACTAAAAACAGAAAGCAATGCAGTAGAGATCACACAAAGATTTACCCAGCTTTGGCGAAAACTGCCTACGTGCCGCCCTTAAGGTTTCTATTAGAAATTAAGCAACCAGTCGCTTTCAACCACACATAAACCCACGATACCCGCTAACTCGATTAACCTAAATCTAAGCATAATATCCTGCCATAACTCAGCCACTGAGTTGTGAATTCTCAAACTACACCCCATAGTTTCTACCAAATTACAGAATTAGTAATCTACAAATTTTTAAATGAAGAAATTACAAAATTAAAAACCAAATCCCTATTTTTTAATTGAAGCCCAATAATCAAGTAAAATTCACCCAACAAAAATAACAGTGCGGTAAAAATGGAGAGGTTTTTTCCCTTTCCTCTTTTATTTTGCGACCACTTGTTTCTTTTGCAATCTGGAAATAGGGGTTTTCAAATTTGAAGACGCCGATATAAATCATTTGATTGAAGTGATGATTTTTCTTCGATTTTCATTATCAATCAACTTCATGGTTTTGAGGGCTCATGGTCGCTTCAATTTTTTCAAGTGCAAATGGTATGAAATTTTTATTTGATTTTTGTTCGTTTTCGATTTTAGCAATGCTCGACTTGATGTGATTCTGCCAATGATGAATTGGGTTAAATAGGGATAAAATCCCTGAATTTTCGTTCGTATATTTTAGTTTGAATTTGTCAATTTTTTTATGCTCAGCGTTGATTTTTGGTCGTGTGATGCATTATTTGTTCATCTTTGATATACTCGAATTTGGTTAAATTGTTTGAATCTGCTCTGTTCTTTGCTGCTATGACTTTGCATTTGAATTTATGATAATATTGACTCGATAAATTTTGACTTGTTTCCCTCTATTCCATTTTCTAAAATATGTTTTCTTATAACTCGAATTCTCTTGACTTTTTCCAATTGCTACTTATAATTTTTGATTGTTTTAAACCACTTCAACAGTCTTTTTCTTTTGGCAATTTTTTCTGAAATGTGTACTGGTCATCTCCATGGGTATGTATATATACATACATATATGTATGTATATATGTGTGTAATCAGTGCAACTCCAATGTGTTCAAGTCTGTAGCTTGAAATGTTTTGTTCTGGTGCACTTGTTTGGTTGAGGCTGTTGTCTTATATGGAACTAGTGTGTGTTGTTGTTTTGCATATGCTCATTGATCATGCACTAAGTTTTGTACATACATGCATGTCTAGAACTGGTGTGGTACCGCTTGAGTCTGGTTGTATGTTATTGCTTTCCATTAAACTTGAGTTCACATGTGTGGTTCCACTTGACTGCTTGTAGTGTCTTGTTCTATTGGCTTGTTTCGCTGTTCGGCCCTTGTGTAATTTGAAATCTGGATGCATTTGAAGTTTGATTTCATTTGTGTAAGGTCTATATTGAACTTGTTCCACTAGTTGTTGTTTCGCACTACACAACCACACTGATCTGGTTTCATGTTGATTTGAATCTTGTTCCAATTTCTTTGTATGTCTGAATGCATGTTGTAGTCATGGTTTCATTTGTAGAGTTTGCATAGGTCTACATTGATGAGTTTGATTTCATGTTGCATTAATGTTCTGGTCTTATTACCCTTGCATTGCTTTGAGTTTATTTGGAGTCTAGTTTGGTTGATATGTTGTTTTCAATTTAAGTTTGGTCTGTGTTGCCTTTGTTATTGAATTTGTGATCATGTCATGTTGATGTTCTCTCTATTCTTGTGCACTTGTTACTGTGGTCTGGGCTTATAGATGACCTACTTGCTTTGTTGTTGTGTTCTAGATCGAAGTCTAGTTGCATGTCTTTGTGTTCACCACTGTTGTGTTCACCACTGCTTTGTTCTGGTTTGGTCGGTTTCGGCCCTTGTTTGCTTTTTGTACATTTTGTTGATTTTACATTTGCACTTGAGTTGAATCCAGTCTTGGCTCGGGTTTGACCTTGTGCTCACTTGTCTCGGCTATTTTAAAAAGCAAGTATATATCGGTATGCACAACCTTGTGGCATGTGCAGTGATACACTGTGCATGTCACAAGTTGTTCGTGTAAGATGAATTAAAATAAATGATGATGAACAACCAAAATAAATGAGACAAATAATATTTTCAAAAAAACACATTATTTTGCACTGTAAAATATTTCTTTTTCAGTTTTACTACATCAGTGTTATTTTGCAGCTAGTTCAGATGCTGGATATAGGCTGGAACAAAGTTGAAGATCAAATACGAGTGTCGAGTGAATTATGTAGTGAGGTGAAATATGTAAGAAAAATTGTATATTGAAATTTTGTTGTAATTGGAACTTGTATAGAGATTGCTTAAATTTGTACTACTCAAATTTGTAATAAAATATTTATTTGAACAAGATATTTGTTTAAATATGAATTCCAAGTTTTTTATATTATTCAAAAAATACTTATTTAATTATGTGGAAAAATAAAATAGTACAATAACAAATACATTTAAATGAGTATATATTTATATATTTATTATCATCCACAAAAATCATAGGCTATTATATTCTACATTCTCTCCCTTTTAATGATAACAAAAATATATTAAGATTTTGACTCTATTGAATGTATTTAATCTTGATGAATTCCATTAGCTCCCCATATTTGAATACATCCCCTGCAACAAAGCTCCCCCTTCACATATGCATGAATATAAATAAAAAATATGCAAATCAAAAACAATAAAAAATGCAGTAACCTAGATGAGAATACGAAAATAAAATTTTTGAACTTATTTGCCAAAATCTTAACTTCTCTCTCCCATTTGTTATTAGTAAAAGGGTAATAGTGTTAGAAAAAAAATGATAAAGTGATATTAATACAACATTAATACCTAATCGAGTATAAATATTAGATTTCAATAAAAAATAAAACAAAAATCATAAATACTATGTTAGGCATATATTCCATTTTAGAGTGATAGGGGTGATGTCGGCATAAAAAACCATATTGTCGTGTCCATTTGTGGTATACTTATGATAGGAATTTAAATACTTACTAACCATGCATAACCATTAGGACTTTTAAATGAGATTAGTAGTATTCTCAAATTTTATTAAACAAATGAATTCTAAGCATCTTCTAACCGCGCATAACCATGAGGACTTTTAAATGGGGTTAGAGTCAACTCGCCTTTTTCAACCAATTTTGATACGTGTTCCATATATGCATAACCATGAGGACTTTTAAATGAGCATGAAAGCACATAATCAAAGATTCCAAGCAGTTCATCCATGCATAACCATGAGAAGTTTTAAACGAGAGTGTGTACTTTTAGATGATTTTATTGCTAATTAATTTTAAAAAAAGAATAATTCCTTGTTTAAATACCACATTTTGACATACTGTATTGGATTTTGATGAGTGATTATCGTAGAAATATGATAGGAATAGATATGGTCATGGAAGTTTTACCAACCAAGTTCATTACTAAGTTTGTTTAAATTTTTAAAGAAATTTACTAAATATACCGTCTCAAGTCATAATGTACGGTTAATATCAACACTCGTCACTTTTCCATTCATAATTTTTCTTTTCGATAAACATTGGGGAGTCAGATTATTTAATATAGGCATGTAAAATCAAATCCAAAAATATAAAATCAAATTCTAAAATGCCTAAACTGAGAGGAAGTCGACAAAAAACTATTTTCTGGAAGGGGTTTTGTAAAAATGTTTGCCAATTGAAAATCAGTTGGAATGAAGTTTATGAAGATATTTTCTTTGGAAATGTGATCTCTTATGAAATGATGTCTAACATCTATAAGCTTGGTGGGAGAATGAGGTACAAGATTATTTGTAAGTTCAATTGCACTTTTGCTATCACATATAATTGGAACTCATTTAAAGTTTAGACCATAATCTTGCAAAGTTTGTATCATCCATAAAATTTTAGCAGAGCAAACGCTAAGAGAAATATACTCTGCCTTGTAGGATCATTGTCACCCTAGAGGGAGGTGGTGAATAGGGTGATGCTAATAATAGTAAAATTTAATGCGAAAATAAAAACATTCGCATATAATAATGCAAAAGAGATCACAAACAAATTTACCCAGCTTTGGAAAAACCCTATCTACGTGCTACCTCCAAGGTTTCTACTAGAAATTAAGTAGTCAGACGCTTACGTATGTAAACTTGCAACACCCGCAAACGATTAACCTTACCCTATGCTCAAAACCCTACCACAACTCATCCACTGAGTTGCGAATTCTCGAACTTCACCACCGTAGTACATAACCTAGTTACAGAACTAGAGTTTCACAAATTCAAAGGAAAATTACAAATTGAAAATAAAAAACTAAACTTAAAAACAAAACCAAAAACCTATTTAACAATTTGAAGCCCAAAACAATTATAACAGCCACGACTTAACTACATAATGAAGACACACCCTTTATTCTCGTTTACTTCGGCTCGTATCTCTTTTAGTCCATGTCGTTCCTTTTTTTCACTTGCGATCTGAAATTAGGGTTGTTGAAATTTGAAGCGGCGATTGTGATATCGATCGATTGAGATGATGATTCTTAGTAGAATTGCTTTATCAGCCGCTCCTAGCATTGACTTGCTCTCGCTGGCTTTAATTTGATCGAGTTTGAATTATACTAGTATGTGATTTTTTACTTTGATTTCTTTTTTTTATGATGCTTGAACTCGAATACCTATGCCGACGATGATATGTGGTAATTTGTAGGGATAAAATCCCAAAAATAATGTTCGTATATTTCATTTTGAATTTTTCATGTTGTTATGTTTGACCATTGATTTTTGATTGAACGATGTGATAATTTTTGACTTTTTCCATCTCTTATATATTTGAATTTCTTTGCGTTTTTTCTACCTTGATTCGTTCATGTGATCGAAGTTGCTTCAGGTTAGTTCCTATGACTTCGGCGTTTTAATTTTTGAGATAATTTCTGCAATTTCGAATTGTTCAATTCATGTTATCGATTCTTTGACTCTGTTTGAATACATTCGAAATTGTTATTTTTAAAGCTGCAACTTGATTTGCTTTGCGTTCTCCTGCCTTGTTCTCGTTCGCACTGCTACTGTTAATAAATCTGCATATATAAACATGTATATACATACGTATATGTATGCGTATATTTGTATGATTGTTCTGCCTATCTACTTGGTTTCACATGAACTTGTTGCTGTGTTCATGTCGGTCTAGGCTACAAATATATATTGCTCTTTCCACCGTGATTTGATTCATGCGCATTGGTTCTTGGTCACTATTTTGGTGCATTGATTTAGTTATCACATGTGGTCTTCATGTGTGCATTGTTCCGGGTTGATTAGTTGGCCTTTTCTGTTGCAATTGAGTCTAAAACCATTGAAGTCTTTTCCAATCACTGCTGTCTTGGTTTTTTTCTGAACCTTACTGCCTTTGAATCATGTAGAGTCTACATTGATGCATGTTCATTCAAATCTTTTGTTTGAAACAGAGCATGTCTGATTTGATGACTAGTTATATGCCTTTTGTGTGTACATTGATTTGAGAACTGCCTTGATGTCTTTGTACATTTGAATGAAATTTGGTTGAGTATGGATTACTATGGTTGCTCTATCCACTTCAGTGCTTGCATTCAGGCATATGTATATATTTTGTCATGTTATAAATATGTATATTTTTCTCGTTTGGAGTTCTTATTTTGATGCATTTTCTTGTAATATTGCTTTCCACTTTATTCTGTCTTGTTGCCTCTGAAGGACTTGAGCTGTAGCTTATTGATTTCGGAAAACATGCACATATTCACGTATATACATGCATACATATGCATGTTTAAATGTGTAGTGAATGTTAGTACATATTTGTCTGGTCTAGTCGAACCGATTGATCTGGTTCTTACTAGCAACATTGTGAAGTGTTGTTGCATTTTGGTGTTGAGGCTTTGCTCTGTGTTGATCTTCATGTTGTATGCAAGTGTTCTTGACTTCATAATATTGGAAGGCCTTATTTGTATGTGGTCATTACTGCTTATATTTGATTGGGCCTGATGTGTTCTCGAGTCTTGTTGTTCTTGTTCATTGTAGTCTGCTTCTATATGTGTCCCACTGACTCTTGTATATACATGTGCACTGGTTCATGTTTGGGCTGATTGTGTACATTTGAGTCCGACCATTGTATTGAACTTTTATTCATGTTCATTGACTCTCATACTTGATCATTCTATTTTTTTTGTATTGCACCTGAGTTGAATCCACCATTTGGTTGGGTTTGACCTTGTGCTCACCCATCCCTACAGTTGTATCAAGTGTATATTGCTGTGCACGGCCTTCTAGCATGTATAGTGATACATTGTGCATGTCACAAGTTGCTCGTGTAAGATGGATTAAAAATAAATGATGACAAACAACCAAAATAACCGAGGCAAACAATATTTTCATAACACGCGTTTTATTGTACACTTGCAAAATAATTTCTTTTTCAATTTTACTATGTTAGTGTTTATATTGCAGATAATTCAGATGTTGGATTCAAGTTGAAACAAAGTTGAAGTTAGAAATACAAGTGTCGAGTGAATATGCAGTTAGGTCAAAATTGTAATTTGTGATGTAATCGAAATTGTATTGTAATTGACAATGTATAGATGTATAGTGAGAGTTTAAATTTGTACTATTCGAATTTGTAATAAAATATTTGTTTGAATAAAATATTTTTTAATTTTGAATTCTGAGTTATTTATTTTATTCAACAAATATTTAATTAATTATGTGAAAAATAAAATAGTACAACAACAAATACATTTAAACGAATATATATATGTTTATTACCATCAAACAAAAATCATATATTTGCATATTCTGCAATCTTCCCCATTTGATAATAACAAACATATATTAAGATTTTGACTCTATTAAATGTATTTGATTTTGATGAATTCCATTAGCTCCCCCTACTCGAACGCTCCCCCCACACCAAGTTTCCCCTTCATATATGCATGAAAATAAATAAAAAAGAAATTTGCAAATAAAAAATAATAAACCATGCAAATGAGCCTAGATTAGAATATGCAATTAAAAAATAAAATATTTGAACTTTATTTGACAAAATCTTAACTTTTTTCTCCCCTTTTTGTTATCAGCAAAAGAGTGGTAGTGTTAGAAAAATAGAGATAAAGTGATATTAATACAACATTAATACCCAATCAAGTATAAATATTAACTTTCAATAAAATGATCAAACAAAAATCGAAAGTACTATGTTAAGGCGCATATTCCACTTTAGAATGATAGGGGTGATGTTGGTATATAAAACAATATAGTTGTGTCTATTTGTGGTATATTTATGACAAGAAACTGTTAAATACTTACTAACCATGCATAACCATTTGGACTTTTAAATGAGATTATCAGTGTTCTTAAAATTTAGAAAAAATGAATTTCAAGCATCTTCTAACCACACATAACCGTGAGGACCTTTAAATGGGATTAGAATCAACTTGTCTATTTAATAATCAATTTTAATATGTGTTCCATACATGCATAATGGTGAGGACTTTTAAATGATCATGAAAGCACATAATCAAAGATTCTGTGTAATTTACCCATGCATAATCGCGAAGACATTTAAATGAGAGTGAATACCTTGGATGATTTTATTTCTTATAAAAAATGAATAATTTCCCGTTTAAAATACCAAATTTTGACATACTATATTTGTTTTTATGAGAGATGGTCGTTAGAAATATGATAGAAATAGAGATAGTCATAGAATTTGTACCAAAAAAAGTTATTTAAATCTTGTTTAAATTTTTAAAGAATTTTATTAAATATACTGTCTCAAGCCATAATATATTATTAATATCGACACTCGTCACTTTTTCAATCACTATTTATCTTTTCAATAATCAATAGGGAGTCAGATTAGTTAATGTAGTCATTTATGATCAAATCCAAAAATAAACATAAAACCAAATTTCTAAAGGTCTAATCTGAAATGAAGTCAACAAAAACTATTTTCTGGAAGGGATTTTACAAAAATGTCAGCTAATTGAAAATCAGTTGAAATGAAAAATATGCAGATATTTTCTTTGAAAATTTGCTGCAACTACTGAATGTCTCAAACATATTCTACTAGTAATTTTTTTATCAACTAGGTTACCAGTGTAATCTGCATCTGAATTCCTCTTTGATTCAAAGTTATCATTAGATAGATATCATAGACCAAATCGTGAAGTGTGCAAAAATATCTTAATCATCTTATAGCTTTTAAAATGTGATTGCTTAAGGATTTTATTGAAAACGCATACATAAACAACTAGTGAACATAGTGTCAGATCTAGAAGCAGTAAAATAAAAAATATATCCACGTGTACCTCGAGTAATCATCAACCAACATAAGACACTATCTCTTACCACCTAAACATTCAATATCGTCAGTCCAAACGAATCTACATGAATTAGTTCAAGGATGAAAAGATGATTGGTCAATATTTTTGCATAATTCAGAATCAAAATCAACATTCATTTCCTTATCAAATAACTAGCTGGTTTAAATCAGATTATGGTGCAGATTTTCAACATATAATATACCGTTCATGATAAATGTATCGCTACCTGTATTACCCTTACCGATAATTTTGCGTTGTTACCCATTGTGACCCTACCACCTTTGTACTAGGCTAAGGACCTTTGATTTGTCGCCTGTCATGTGCTTGGAACAGCTAGCATCCAAATAACACCGTTATTGTTCCTTAGCCTACCACCATACCTACACGAAAAAAGATTTTTGTGACCTAATTGTTTTTATAGGTCCATTGTTGTTAGTGATAAAAGATTTTGAAAATTATGTTTTTATATACCCAAGACAATCTATATTTGTTCCTTTCGGCACCCAGATTTGTTTGACGTTAAAGGATTTTATATTCGTGCCTTTAGGAACCTAAATTGATGTGGATTTCACGTATTGGGTCTATACCAACAATTATTGTGATTGTGTCCAATTTTTCCACAAATCATGCACTTGAAATTGACTTTATTAATTTTGCTTCTAACACGTTCAGATTGAGTATGCCTAATTCCTTGTCTAACCGTATTGACAGTTTCTTTCCCTAATAGCATATTTAGTGAATTTTCTCCTTTAGAGAATTTCCTTAAAGTTGTAGACAATTGTTGGACTTTTGTTTTGAGAGACTCATTTTCATTCAATAACATAGTGCAATTTTTAATAGAATTTTCTCTCCTAGTATTTTTCACTTTCTTTCAAAATTAGAATTTCATTTTCAAGTGATTTAATTTTAATTTTTGATTTTTTAATCACTTCTTCAAATGATGGACACGTATCACACTTAGGGCTCTTATTTCTATAGTTTTTAAACAATTGATCATGATATTTATTTAATTCTACCAAACTATCTTTCTGTGATTCAATTTTAGCATGCTTCTCTAAGTCTTTCAAAACAGCCATTTACTTGATGAAAATATATATATATGTAATTCCGAATGAGTAAGTTTTGATACCGCGCTTGGCTCGTAATCATCAGTGTCAGTTGTTTCTCCTTAAAGACACAAATTTTATTTTTTACTCTCACTGCTAGTGCTTTTATCAGCTTCATCAGTTTCATCCCAAATAGCTGCAAAACTTCTTTTTTCGGTTTCTTTCCTTGGCTGAGTCGATTCTGAGGAAAATTTGGCTTGATAAGACCGGGTTTGTTGCAGTTGTGACAGATGATCTCCTCCTCTTATGAGTTGCCTAGAATTTTGACTATTCTGCATTTCTGTTGTTGATTTAGAGCTAAATTTCCATAATTGTGATTCCACCATTTAAATTTCTTTATTATTAGCGCCAGTTCTGCTGCATCATCATCATTATCATCATCTTCACTTTCAGTTGTTCCTTTTAGAGCTATTGATTTCTTTTGAGTATCACCTCCTCTACGTTCTTCCTTGAATTTCATATCTAGCTCATAAGTGGTGAGATTTCCAATGAGTTCTTCAACTTTAACTTGTTTCAAATCCTTTGATTCTTGAATGGCGGTAACTTTTGCTTCAAAATTTCATGGAAGGACTCTGAGGATTTTTCGGACTATTTCCAATTCTGTGTATGGTTTTTCAAGAGCTTTTGATTTGAATACGAGATTAGAAAGTCATCCGTACATCTCTTTGACAATTTCATCCTTGGCCATTGTGAAGTTCCCGTCTTCGCTACTAAGCATGGCTAGGCGAGAATCTTTGACTTAGGAGGTTCCTTCATGAGTCGCTTCAAGCGTGTGCCAAAATTCCTGCAAAGTTAGACAATGTGAGACACGATTAAATTCAATTTGATCTAATGAACAAATAATAGAATCCATAGCTTTAGCATTAGCATTAGCATTAGCATTATTCGGTTTATTTTCATGATTTGTCCGTTGATCCATTGGTTTTTCAGTTCTTGATTATCTACCACTATAGTTGGTGTCCTATATCCCATCTCAATAATATTCCTTGCATCTATGGGTTTCATAAAAATTTTAATTCAATTTTGCCAGTAAGAATATTCACCATTGAACATGGGTGGTCTAACTGTGGACTAGCACTTAGCAAAAGCATTATTAAAAGAAGACATATAAAAAATAAAAAATAAAATTTTTTTTCTTTTTTTAAAATCAAATTTTTAAAACAAAAAAATGATTTTTGTTCCTAGCTCTGATATAACTTGTAGGATCGTTTTCACCATAGAGGGAGGGTGAATAAGGTGATGCTAATAATAATAGAAATTAATGCAGAAATAAAAAATCACAGATAATAATGCAGAAGAGATCACACACAAATTTGCCCAGCTTCGGCAAAACCCTGCCTAAGTGTTAACCCCAAGGTTCCTTCTAGAAATTAAGTAGTCAGATGCTTGCATACGTAAAGTTGCAACATCTGCTAATAACTAACCAAACTCTTCACTCAAAAGTCTGCCACAGCTCAGCCACTGAGCTGCCAATTCTTGTACTACACCACTGTAGTTCGTAACCTAGTTATACAACTAGAGTTTCACAAATTTAAAGAAAAATTACAAATTGAAAATAAAAAATTGAACTTAAAAAAAAAACCCTATTTAATAATTTGAAGCCTAAAAATAATTATAACAAGCACGGCCCAACTAGATAATGAAGACACTCCCTTTATTCTCGTTTACTTCGGCTCGTATCTCTTTTATTCCATGCCGTTCCTTTACTTTTCACTTGCGATCTGAAATTAGGGTTGTGGAAATTTGAAGCGTCGATTGTGATATCGATCGATTGAGATGATGATTCTTAGTTGAATTGCTTTTTCAACACTACTACAAAAATACCCTTTAATAGCGTTTAAAAAACGCTATAAAAGGCTTTTACAGCGTTTTTATAAACGCTGTATATCAACATGTTGTAATAAATCAGCGACCTATTATTGCAATAGAAGAAACGCTATAAAAAACATGTATTTTTATAGCGTGTTTTACGTACTATAAAAAATCTTATTAATGGCGTTCTTAATATGCTATAATAGGCTTTTACCACTTTTTTATAAACGCTGTAAATCATCATATTGTAATAAATCAATGACCTATTATTGCAACATAAGAAACGCTATAAAAAACATGTATTTTTATAGCATGTTTTACATGCTATAAAAAATATTATTAAGGCGTTCTTAATATGCTATAATAGACTTTTACAGCGTTTTTATAAACGCTGTAAATCAACATATTGTAATAAATCAATGACCTATTATTGCAACAGAAGAAACGCTATAAAAAACACGTTTTTTATAGCATTTTGAACATGAAATAAAAAGTCTTATTAATGGTGTTCTTAACAGCGTTTTGAAAATCATTTTTGCAATACGTATATATCCATTATCACATTACAATCGATAAATTCACATAAACACAATGTATCATTTCACATAATCATATATATCACATTAAACGAGAAATAACTAACCGTTCAACATTCACATAGAATGATGCATAACATATCGTAATATTTAATGAACATTACATTAGAAGTAGCAATAGCAAAACAAAAGCAAGTAATACATACGTTAAAACCAAAAAGTAGTTCTAGCAGCAAAAATAACTTTGATCCATAACTCACTGCAACCTTTTCTTGCATCACAGTCATCCATCTACCTGTAAAGCAAAAGTAATGCTTGATAATCAATTTATCAAAAAAGTGTACACAAAGTTAAATCGGATTCATAATGCAAACACTAAATATTCATCACACTAAAAAGGTAAAGTTTTTCTATCATCTTGAATAAACATCCAAAAATTGTCAAAGGTCTTTGTTTGATCATCAACAAATAGATAACTAGAAGATATATACAGAACTGAAAACATCTAAAATATGGGAATTTATTACCAAAACCAGCAAACGATTAGTTTGTGGCTTTCTTCCAACGAAAAGACATCTACCTTGAGATGGTTTATGTCAACATCACATTGGAAGACCCATATTTCTTTCTTTCTTAAGGAGAGAGTTTCAAACTAGAATTGGCGTATCTAAAGTTATCATATCATTAGACTATAAATTTTGAAGTCCATCACATGAAGCTATGTCATTGTATCCTATAAAGCTTACAGTGATGCATATTAAAGTTATGACTGTAAAGACAGAATTCATATTTCACTAAGTGAATACCAGTTTATTCCATATTGCACTTTGCATTCTAACTATTTGATAGTCTGCATATTCATTTGTTCAGTAAACAAATACCAGTTTACATTGTTAATATTTCTAAAAGAAAAAAAAAATCTAAAAGCTCACCATCCTTGTCCAAAAGGGGGCAATGGCCATAGCATTCTCCACGTGCCCAATAAAGTTCCGTCTGTAGTTGTAATTTCCTTTCCACAAACTATATTAGTATCATATACATATAAAACTGCAACTGAAGACAAGTCATTGTTGAACTTGCCTTGGTGCCGTCCATCGCTGATGCCTTAATAAAATCAATACCATCATCGAATACGTACCTAAGATTACAAATAGCAAGCATAGAATAAGCTTAGGTTACATATGAAAATCAATGGCATGTTATTTTGATTGCTAAAATATGATAGATGATATACATGGTGTTTGATGATGATACAGCTTAAGGGTGAAGTATACCTAACGTGAGACCATAAAAGGAACAAGAAAACACTTACACTCATCTCTGATTGGAACATTCAGATCCAACTGAGATTGACCAGGCGAATTCAGGTTGCGTGCATTTAAACAATAAAAGTCTATGAAGCATTACTGTTTCCATATCAAAAATTATTCCACATAATAATGTTTGTGAAAATAAACCTCTTCGCCTTCTTTCTTGAAAATATATATTACATATGTAAACTATATAACTGATGAGTACTGCTTAATGTTAAACTGATATGATATTAATTATGATAGAAAAATGTTATTCTGATCAACATCTAGTATATATGACATGGAACCATGAAAAAAGAAAGATAACACTTACACTCATTGTTGATGAAACAGTCAGATCCAACTGACCATCTGAATTCACCTTGGCCACATTTGCTTCTGCCTCAGAATTAACACCAAATTAAAGTAATTTGATATAGTGATTTAACTGACAAAGAATAAAAGGGATGATAATAAAGACAAATACACTCAAGTAACATATACCAGCATTTGAGAGATTAGTATTGCTTAGAACGATTACATCCAACCGACCAAGTGAATTCATGTCAGAGACATATGCCTCTGCCATACAAACGTCACCCAAATACAAGCAATTTGATATAAGAATATAATTCCAGTGAAATGGAACAAACAAAATCCAAGTTAATATTCTTGGTCAGTTAATATTCTCTAACTTTGATTTTAAGCTGCTGCTGGAAGTCTGTAGATCAAAATGTAAGTCTGGATTCAAATTTGAATTATAAACAAGAATTAAGTTCAATTACTAATATAAAAAACTCGTAACCATTTCCATTGTTGTAGAACCATCAATCATCCTACTCGGAACTTTGGACTGGCTTTTGGTTCTCTTCTCTAACAACCATATCACCTTTAGTCTTTAATTCAAACATCTGCAAAATTAACATTAATGTATATATTATTAAAACAATTACATTTGGAAATGTAATAATATGTGAGAACAACAATTCTACTAGTCATCAATGAAGCTTGAAGCTTGTTATCAATGAAGCTTGAAGCTTGTTATCTTTCAATATGTAATGAGTTAATTACAATTTGTCGGAGTATTCAATGTCAGATGTACATAGGTGGATGAAATTTGTTCACTGCCTGATCCAATGTTTGCTGCCCTGACACGTCCCACTACTTCATTTGAAAACCAGAACTCAATTATTGACATGTACCATAAATAAAGTTATGAAACAAACTCGTAATCTAAAACAGGTGCAAAAGTATTCCAACCTACCATTGAAACAGATCTGAATAGAGCAGCAGATCGAGTCGGGTATATCGATAAACAACTAGACTAAACTCATTCATTGCAAATTCCCAATCAGTTATTGAATTCGAATTTGCATGTGCTTGGACTTGAGACATCTGATACTGTTAGCACTAGAAAACAACCGTGCTCCTTTTTTTTTACTCAAGTTAGCATTTTTTTTGAATTACTTTTGTAATAATATATTAGTATATTTAATGATGGTTTTAACTCAAAGTCAACGTTGATGCAAATGCAATATGATTGCCATTTGCCAAATCACTTTAACACCTGGTCCTTTTGCGATTGCACCTGAGAACTATGTTATACAAATTCATTTAAGTTTTATGCTGGGAAGGGAGAATCCAGTTTGATATGAAATTTTCGGAAGAAAAAAAATACATTGACAGATTGATTTATTATACTTTAGCCGACCAATCAAATTGGAAAATATATTTTGTTATATTTTTTGATATCGAATAAGTCCACTCAAGTAAATGATTTGTACCAAGAATATGACAGTTAAGTACTTGTTTTAATTATGTGTTTTCATTAAGTGTTTTCGATTAGTTTAAGCTCTATGCAGGGAGCAATCCTAATAACAATATCATGTGTCAAGCATTGACACTATTTGTTATATAAGCTCTGTACAAACTCTCAATACATAGAAAAGTAAGAATTGCACATTAGGCAGACCAAACATATACCTCACTCAACAACACTTCACTGTCATCTTGCAATGTTTTAAAATGAAACATGGGTAGACAACTGAATAATTTTTATAGTAACGTTATCTTGCAATGTTTTAAAATAAGACCGCTTTGCATTTAGAAATATGAGAAAATCACCAACTACTTCAAAAGAAACATTAATAAAGCCAACAGGGAGTACATGTATGTGTTAAAGGGGTAGACAAAACGAATAGAGAAAGCAGATCTCACCTGCTCATAACTTTAGTAGCATAGTTCAAAGCAAATAAAAGAAAAGCTGAAGTGTTGAATATATTTTCTAAATGTCTGCGAAGTTAAGCGCTTGCATGTATTACGAATCCACTTGCGAAGAAAATTGGTTAAAGCAGGTATTACGTGGAATTGTTCAGTTCATATCTAGAAGTTTGACTGTTGATTATTAAATAATAACCAAATAGTGCATATATCACATGTTCATAGTTGAACTTTGAGTAGATCAACTGTACAAAAGCTTAAAAAGGTAGTCTGCAAATTCACATTCAGAGTAAAGATGCACATGTAGAGTGATCAGATCGGCTAATTTGTTATTTGAACTAATTAGTTAACTTCAAAGGCTATTATGCAGACCAAATAAAGGAAGTATATAAAATAAAAAAGATACAAGTTTATTTCCAAAGAATAAATAAAAACCTGATTGGAGTAGTAACACCTAGTAATTAACCAACTTAATTTGGGTTTTAGGAGTCATGTTAGCTGACAGACTTTGCCAATGCTTTTTATATTCTTTGTCTTGTCTCTGTCCTGCACATAATATATTTCCCTGTGTTGGATTCCCAATTTTTATTTGCCTTGCTATATCAGTCTTTGCTGCCTAAGTTGTTGTTATAATTGATTCTCTTGAATCAAAGATTTCTCATGGCTCAAATGTTACAGTTTGCCGAACCAACTCCTGCTTACTGATACTCAATCTTTTCTTTCTTCTATCTACTCTACAACAATAATTTACCCATAGCTATCCACGACCTAGTTAAAATAAAAGTCAGTACACCCAGTCAAAGTAGACAACAGATTTCACATGTGTAGCACACTGTACTTTACATATATATAGTAATATTTACACCAAACAATATATAATTCAACATCCTAATATAATACTAGTAGCCAGCAATACTAAGGAGATAATTCAAAAGCTAAAACAATGAGTAGCCAGCAATGCTAAGGAGATAATTCAACAATGAGTTCTTAGTCATATGCTTAGGAAAATATAATTTATTTATAACTGTTACACTTATCTACATGAAATGCAATGACAAATCTTAGAATAAACTAGCAGGATTTATAATTCCTCTGCATGTATAAAACCCCCTAGAGGTCCCAATGATAAATATTTAGTTTTTTCCATCTGGAAAAGTTAAAGATAAATAAAATAATTTTAGAAAGGAGAAATATTGTAACATTATAATCAAAAACAATACTTGGGTAGGAAAGGTGGAGCAAATCAATGAAAATGTAAATGGTTTACACTATTGAACGGAGGCCAATGATATCCAAATCTATAGAACAAGCAAAGCAAGACATGATATATTAAAAGGAAAACAAAAAAGAACTGAAAACTTGACTGTGTGATTATTGATAGTTCCGAACTATGGATACTAACTCCAGATAATATATGATACATTTTATTTGAAGCCAATAACAGGGCAGCTAATGCTTATTTCCTTCAGACATGTCACAATGATATACAAGCCATGGCTGTATCCCTGATTGAATCAACAGTCCATTAACAATGTCCTAGGATGGTCTTGCATGACAATGTTTAAATCACACAACCACACAGTTGGTAAAATTATCAATAATGGTATGTGGCATTTTAGAAAATAAAAGAAATTTAAATTCACAATGATAACATCTAGGACTACTTGACTTGTCACTCAAATAGTGGGAATTATCCCTGTAGTTAGCTTGGACTTCATTAGAAATAAAAAAGTGGTTCAGCCATGGCGCAATCAGATCTAGAACAAATGTTGTTCACCAAAAATGTCAAATACTATATATTTTGCTTTACCAGATAGACTAATTTATTAGAAAAGGACTTGGCAGATGGAACGACTTAGAAGGTAAAAGATGTATACTTCGTAATACAGAAGATGAAACTGCAACCCACCTATATTTCAACTGTTCTTTATCAAATCTCATTTAGGGGAAAATATCAGAGAAGTTAAGACTGCAACAAATTAATTCAACCAACGAGATACAGCAAGTGAGACAACA
This sequence comes from Allium cepa, assembly GCA_030765085.1. Classification (NCBI taxonomy): domain Eukaryota; kingdom Viridiplantae; phylum Streptophyta; class Magnoliopsida; order Asparagales; family Amaryllidaceae; genus Allium; species Allium cepa. Next base: position 895,599,907 of record CM060938.1, read on the forward strand.
AATTATCTACCATTGACAACAAATCCAAAGAAAACACATTCAATCTTAATTAAATCACAGAAAGGATATAGTGGTATACGCCGGCTTTATCACCAATATCACTTACCGACACCCAAGTTCGCGAAGCTGCCTTGAAGAACTGCTTGAGAAATCACTTAAGGAATCGAGCCTAGAAGACGTGCTTCAGCTTCCTAGAAGGATTCCTAGAAGGATTCCAGTGCATCGCTTGAGGAATCGAACCTTGAGGGTTGCAGAGCTTTGAGGGTTGCGTAGCCTTGAGGAATCGAGCCTTGAGGGAATCACTTGGAATCATTCCAAAGCTTTGAGATTAAAGAAGGATTTTAGTGAAGAGGAGAATAAGAGGGAAAAGAAAGTGAAAAAGGAGAAGTGGATTTGAGCGGCACTGAGAAAAGATGGAGGGAAATAAAATTGGACCGTAAAAAATTCTCCATTGGTATTAACAACAACGCTAAGTTAATAATGATGACGCTAACCTCAACCCTGTATAACCACTAACTAGTTAACTATAGCAAGTCAAGCTCTGATGCAATAGTCATTTGCTATTAATATAACATTTTCTTGTAGTGCAATCACTCCTGGCATTGATTGCACTCGGTGGCTTCAATTTGATCGAGTTCAAATTGTATTGGTATGTGATTTTTTACTTTGATTTCTTTATTTTATAATGCTTGAACTCGAATACCTATGCCAATGATGACATGGGGTAATTTATAGGGATAAAATCCCTAAAATTATGTTTGTATATTTCTTTTTGAATTTTTCATGTTGCTATGCTCGGCCATTGATTTTTGATTGAACGATATGATGATTTTTGACTTGTTCCGTCTCTGATATATATGAATTTCTTTGTGTTCTTTTCTGTCTTGATTTGTTCCCGTGATCGAAGTTGCTTTGGGTCAGTTCCTATGAATTTGGTGTTTTAATTTTTGAGATAATTTCTGCAGTTTCGACTTGTTCAATTCATTTCATTGGCTTTGACTTTGTTTGAATACATTTGAATTTGTTCTTTTTATTGCTGCAACTTGATTTGCTTTGCGTTCTCCTCCCTTGTCCTCGTTCGCACTACTACTGTTAATAATTCCGCACATATAAATTTGTATATACATACACATATGTATGTATGTCTGTATAATTTTTCTGCCTATCCACTTGGTTTCATGTGAAATTGCTGTTGTGTTTATGTTGGTCTAGGCTGCATATATATTGCCCTGTCCACCTTGACTTTATTCATGCGCACTGGTTCTTTGTCGCTGTTTTGGTGCATTGATTCAATTGTCGCATGTGGTCTTCATGTGCGCATTGTTCTGGATTGATTAGTTGGCCTTCTCTGTTGCAATTGAGTCTAAAACCATTGAAGTCTTCTCAAATCGCTGTTGTCTTGGTTTGTTTCTGAACCTGATTGCATTTGAATCATGTGGAGTCTACACTGATACATGTTCATTCAAGTCTTTTGTTTGAAACAGAACATGTCTGATTTGATGACTGGTCATATGCCCTTGTGTGTGTTCACTTGACTGATTTGAGAACTGCCTTGATGTCTTCGTACATTTGAATGAAAGTTGGTTGAGTCATAATTACTATGGTTGCTCTGTCCACTTCAGTGCTTGCATTCAGGCATATGTATGTATTTTGTCATTTTATACATATGTGTATTGTTCTTATTTGGAGTTGTTGTTTTGTTGTATTTTCTTGTAGCATTGCTTTCCACTTTATTCTGTCTTATTCCTCTGAAGGACTTAAACTGTAGCTTATTGATTTTGGAAAACATGCACAAATTCATGTATATACATGCATACATATGCATGTATATATGTGTAGTGAATTTTACTGGATATTTGTCTGGCCTGGACGAATTAATTGATCTGGTTCTTACTGGCAACATTGTGATTTTTTGTTGCATTTTGGTGTTGATGCTTTGCTCTGAGTTGATCTTCGCGTTGTACACATGTGTTCTTGACTCCATAATACTGGAAGGCCTAATTTGTATGTGGTCATTATTGCTTATATTTGGTTGGGCCTGATGTTTTCTCGAGTCACGTTGTTCTTTTTCATTGTAGTCTATGTGTCCCACTGACTCTTGTATGTACATGTGCACTGGTTCATGTTTGGGCTGATTGTGTACATTTGAGTCCGGCCATTGTATTGAACTTTTATTCATGTTCATTGACTCTTGTACTTGATCATTCTATTTTTGTTTTGTATTACACTTTAGTTGAATCCACCATTTGGTTGGGTTTCACCTTTAGCTTACCCGTCCCTGCAATTTTATCAAGTGTATATCGGTGTGCATGACCTTGTGGCATGTACAGTGATACACTGTGCATGTCACAAGTTGTTCGTGTAAGATGGATTAAAAATAAATGATGAAAAACAACTCAAGTAACCGAGGAAAATAATATTTTCACAACACACATTTTATTGTACACTACAAAATAATTTCTTTTTCGATTTTACCATATCAGTGTTTATTTTGCAGAAAATTCATATGCCGGATTCAAGCTTGAACAAAGTTAAAGATAAAAATACGAGTGTCTAGTTAATATGTAGCGAGTCAAAATTGAAATTTGTGATGTAATCGAAATTATATTGTAATTGACGATGTGTAGATGTATGTTGATAGCATTAATTTGTACTATTCGAATTTGCAATAAAATATTTATTTGAATAAAATATTTGTTTAATTTTGAATTCTGAGTAATTTTTTTATTCAACAAATATTTAGTTAATCATGTGAAAAATATACAATAACTAATACATCTAAATGAATATATATATATATGTTTATTATCATCAACCAAAAATCATATAGTAGCATATTCTACATGCCTCAGTGGTAGATAGTTGTAACGACCCGCCTTTTTGGACAGTTTAAACCGACGATCAAATACACATGCTGGTTCCAAACATTCAAAAGGGCTGATGGTTATTGGGGTAAATAAGAAAAGAAAAGAAAGAGAAATAAGGGAAATGAAACAACACAGAATCTCGCAGCGGAACGATAAAATATAATAGTCAAATAAACAGTTCATGAAGCTGTTTACTATACTTTGACAATTATTTATACAACATTTATCAGAGCTATACATATACAACAGAACAATTAAAATAATGCAGCAGATAGCATGATGCAAGGGTAATAATAGTAATAGTATACCAAATCTTCGTCTTCATCCTCCAGAATAGATTTCAAAAATCTGAAAAACTCAGGACTGACCCGAGCGTAATGAAAAGACAAAACACTCGAGTCAGGACTAAAATATCCTTATGAAAGTTAAATCAATCGTAAATAAATATGAGTGTAACGGCGTCAGAGATTTTTACGGGGTTTGACATCTCATATCCAGTGTCAACGTGCGTGCAATAACTCAAGAGATGTTACGGGATTTTCCATCTCTTAAGGATCCATTAAACTATCTACTATGTAGTACAATACGCTAAGTAGATAATGCCTATCAGTAATATAAAGTATCAAAATAGCGTTAAGGCATTACTATAATCCCCCTTAACACACTTTTATAATGCCATAGTCTATACAGCACCGTAAGCCCCACCGTAAACTGGTGGTTATCAGAGGGTACCCCATAGGTATAACACAAAACATAACGTAGTGGTCACGAATAGGATAATCAGTATGACAAGGTACATGAGGCGATACCAACTAGGATACTAGTAGTTGCGTGATCCGGACTGATGTTGAGCATAGCCAGCAGCTACCCCAACACCGCGAAACAACATTCCCAAATCAAGGGGTGCACCCAAATCGAATCACAAATGTAATAGATATGGTATCGAAGAAGTGTGTCCGCTAGAGATGGCGAACCTCAATGGCCCGGCGCGGCTCCTGTTTTAGTCATGTCAGGGGTCATCCAATATCGTTCTCTTTCTTCAGTCAAAGCGTTCACCATACCATCCACTTCATTCTGGATCAACACTCCGCGTATAATAGTTATTAAAGTGGTTTTCGGTATCGACAGAGGGTATGTCCATATCCGATCCCGGTCACTTTAATAACTACGTACTATTACACCGTTGGCTCGTTTACATTTCAAATCGATTCATAATTGATATCAAAATATCATATTCGCTTCAAAATCAAATCCATTTCAAATATCGTCATAGCCATTCAAAATATAAGGTTCCTTTTCAAAATCATTTCTCGCCTTAATATCTCATTTCGATTTCAAGATTATTTCGGATTTCAATTTAGGTTGCAACTTCATTTAACCCAATTCATATTTAAATTCAAGATTTAAACATAAACATTTCACCTCATTGACCAGCTTGAATTTTTAGAAAAATAGTTTTAAGTAGTTTAAAAGTAGTTTAAATAATTAAAGTAGTTAAAAATACTTAAAGTCTTAAAATGGATTTAAAATAGATAAATTAGTTTAAAATAATTTAAATTGGGTTAAGTAGATTTAAAATAGATTAAAATAGTTTAAGTATTCAAAAAGGTTTATATAACTGAGTAATTTGGAAAACAAAATAAAATAGCTTCAAAACCAACCCATTTCAATTATAACTTCCCAATTCAAAACAAGTTCAATTTCCCTTCTACCGATTCAATTTCGATTTCGATTCAATCAACGTCAATTTTGACTTCAAATTTATTCAATTTTATATCCACTTTCAATTAATTCAATTTCTATTTATATCGATTTGGAGTTTGGTTTTTCAAAAATATCCATTTATAACAATTAACGGAATTATCCATCAATATTCAAGTTTAAATCCAAATTTCAAATATGATTCAATTCCAAGCTCGATTTCAAAATATCATTTTTATATCACTTTTACTTAGTAATATTCAAAGCTCGAATTAAGGTTAAATCTTTAAACAAATACAATTTTCGAAATTCAATCATATCTCGATTTTTAAATTCCAAAGTCTCTACTTTAATTATTTAACAATTTCTTTTAACCAAAATTTATTTCAACATTCCAAACTCAATTTTTCGATAAATTCGATTTTTATAAATTGATTTCTATTTATAACTTTTAAATCAGAACATTTAAGTAAATTTTCAAATCGATGATTTTAAAATTATTAATTTAGCCAATTCGGTGTCCGTATATAATTTTCTATCCTATGGCCAAGTAATTATTTATTTCAATTAAATGTCAAGGATGAATATATATCACTTAAATCTAATCACAGTTTCATATGTATGCATAACAGGATATATATAAGCAAATAAACATCCAAACATTTAAATATCAACCAATAGCATCCATCAAAATACATCATCCAATAGGCAATACAGTTCATGGCAATTTCATAGTTATCAATGTCAGGTAATTTAATCGTAATTCAATTTTAATTTCAATTTAACTGTCAACTTAAATTTCAACGGTTAATTCAAATGACGATCTATATGACAATTAAATTTTATCAACCAACGACAAATAAAATAATAACACTTCAAAATGTCAAATTTAACTAGCATAAAGATATTCAGTACATTGTGAGCGTTATAAAACACTCACCTTGATTTCGATGTAGTTCCAGCGTTTTATTTCGAATAAAATTAAACGAGCGTTTAATTTTACCTTAAATTTTCACTAGCTCCAAACGACTCCAATCGAGTTCCATAGCGTAGTGCTCGTCAATACGATTCCAACGCAACTTGTTTCGTCAGTTTTCGACCTCGTATGACAAAGATACGATATTTTAAAGTTTACTTGATTTATAATATAATTTTACTTACAATTTCTTTTCTAATTATAAACTCAACTTGTAACAACCCGCATATTTAACGATTATATATTTAAATGTTTTATTTAAATATAGCGTCGTTAGTCGGATTTTGGGTCCGAAATGTTACTTTTTGCAAATGGCCGAATTGGAGCTCGAAACCATTTCCATTGATTCCAAAATGGCGTTTGCGATCTTTTTGAATATAAGCTTTGATATGTTTGGAGTAAGTCGAATTTTGCTATTTGCTAAGTGGGCTTTTGGGTATGGGTTTCACCCAAACTGTTCTATAACCTAACTCAGCCCTTTCTCTCCTCCATTCACTTATTCATTTCCTTAAAACTTAAGCTAAAAACTGAAATGGGGTAAGAGAATGGAAATTAGAAACTCCTAGCCCTAGATCCTCTTGCAAATCCAAATTCTTGCTCCGAATTCATAGAGAAGCTATTGGTAAGTCTCTCTTCTTCTTCTCCAACTCTTTCTCCTTCAATTTCAGAATGTTTTCCTAAACCTAACTTAGGAAAATACTTGTTTGTTCTCAGATTGAAGCTTGTTGGTTGAAGTAGTGATTAGTTGGTTTTCTTCTTGTGTTGAGCTCCATCTTCTTTGTTTGTGAGATTAAAAGGTGAGTTTTAACTCACATCTACTTCTTGTGATATCATTGATGTTAGGAATGAATTCCTAATATATGTTCATGTTCAATTGCTTTCGATTTGGATTGCTTTGGTGAAATTGCCAAATTATGAATTTTTAAGCCAAATCTATGTAAAACCTTATATGGTTGATGTTTATGTTGTTCGGAGTGTTTGGGTGTGTCCTTAAGGTTGGGAAGTCGTTTGACATAAGCCCATAATCAACACGCATCCGATAGCTTTCGATTTGTTTGGCCATAATGGCCTAGGTTCAGGAAATGCCTGAACATTGAGTTTCAGACGTCTGAAACCTTATTTTCAGACGTCTGAATATTGTTCTGGGGAACATTTTCACCTCCAGAATCAGACGTCCGAATTTATATTCCAGACGTCTGAATTGGTTAAATTTCGACCAGAAAGGAAATAGGAAAATATTGCCTATTTCAGACGTCTGGATGTTTGGATTCAGACGTCTGAATTCTGTTTTGGAAAACAAATTGATTTCCAGATTCAGACGTCTAAATCCCTTCATTCAGACGTCTGAATATGTTGTCTTTGGACAATTTTGCCTTGTTCGTTTAATTTTCCAAATTTGGTCGATGCATATTGATTCCAATTAGTTATTTTGCATATTTGACCTTGATAATTCCGCTTTGAATTCATTCATGGGTTTTTATAAATAATTCCTTCAAATCGTTTTAAAAACTCACTTCTCCGATTTATAAATTCTATTTAAAACACACGCACAATTTCTCACTTCGAGCGAAGTGGAAGGGTGATTAAATGGTTGGGCAAAACAGGACCATGAATCTGTGCGTTTATCCTTCGGATTAATTCCCGACCTATTCAATTGATCATTTTGACCTTCGGGTTTGGTTTACCGATGATAAGAGGAAAACTTTGTACCGCTTTGAGTGTGAAATTAACTAACGGATAGTAATCCGTTTAGTGCGAACGGGTGGTTATGGGACTCACGTTACCACTTTTCGGATTCCTTTCTGGGAGTTTGCGACACATGTTGCCTTGGAATAGTGTCTTCGGACTGTCTCCTTCTGGCCTGTTGCCTTTAGTATGCTTCCGATGTTGGCCGTTATGCGCCACATAGGTGACATTGGGTTGCCCTATTGTATCGCTTCCGATGTTGGCCGTTATGCGCCACATGGGTGATATTGGGTTGCCCTATTGTATCTCTTCCGATATTGGCCGTTATGCGCCACATGGGTGATATTGGGTTGCCCTATTGTATTGCTTCCGATGTTGGCCGTTATGCGCCCCATGGGTGATATTGGGTTGCCCTATTTTATCGCTTCCGATGTTGGCCGTTATGCGCCACATGGGTGATATTGGGTTGCCCTGTTGTATCACTTTCGGAGTTGGTCATTCGTTACCGCTCGAGTGATATTGGGTTTGGAGTCTTCGGGCTCATGGATTCTTGTTTATACAGGATTGAGCTCGAGCAATTTTTATGACGTTTCATTTGATATGAATATTCCCTGGGTACTTATTCGGTGTTGGTCTTTTTAAGCTGCACGATATATAGCGATTATATTGTGGAACCGGTATACCTTCATTGGTATTTGTTATTACCTTTTTGGCTTGTTTTTGGGATATTCCTATCCTTTGTTTCTCTGAGTTGCCGATGATATGAGGCTTGTTTTGTTATGATATGATCCATCTTATGTTAGATGACTGTGTTATATCTTTTAGAGATATTTGATATACATTGTGACCTTGCAGGTTATTGTTGTTCAGTTTATCTAACTGATTTGTTTAGCTAGACTGACCCGTGTATTTTATACTCGGGTCAGACCGAGTTGTTTCAGGTTAGGTGCTTTTGGACTTAGCCTATTTTACTTCAGCATGGACTATTCAGCTTATTCCTTTTTGTCATAGCTTTTTGTGTAGTCCTTTGTTGTAACTCTGATATATGTATTCTTTGGATTCGTCTGTATATTGTGGTTTTCTATACCACTTGACATGTATTATTTTGTATACTCTGTTGTGTATCAGTATATGTGTATATGATGATGGTTTACTGTTCTGTGATGTATATTACATTTGAGTTGTTATATTCTGTTCTGATAGATCCTCCAACCACCTATGGTTTTGTTTTAAGTATTCATTGGGTATGTCGACCTGCTTGGTATGTCTATTGTCGATGTATTCAATAGATAGTTAGAGCAAGGCTATAGATGGTCGCTCCCAACCAGCCTTATTCTCCGTGTTAGTTGACGGCATTACTCTGTAGTGTCCTTGGCTAGCGTGGGTATAGAGTTAGGGCGTCACAGCGTGGTATTAGAGCTGAGTTCAGAACAAAATATGATAAACACAGAATAGAGCACGTATTACGATACATCAAAGTGTATAAGTGATACGAATCTTTGAATCATCGTGCCTCTCTATTCTATCAAGGTTAGATAGAATTTGGGAATGCGTCTAGGAATGCATTTTGTTCCGTAGTATTCCATATTGTGATATCTACTTTGTGAATAATCTTGTTCTTATCTTACTTTCAGCGTATGGCTGGAAGAGGCAGAGGACGATGCTCGGGTGTTGGGCAATCTAGTGGCTCACACCCGGATGGCGTTTATATGTCTGCCGATCAGTTTTTGGAGTTGTTTAGGAGCACTCAGCCTCCAGTTTCTCCTCGAGTGTCTCCACCTCGCAAGTCTGCCGTTGCACGTCAGTGCAGTGATTTTGCTCATCTTGGAGGAAAGCCGTTTAAGGGCTCCGAATCTGTTCTTGAAGTCCAAGCTTGGCTTCGCACGTGCGAGCATATCTTCTCTCGCATGGATCTTTCTGACCATGATAGAGTTCTTGTGACTTCTAGCTTATTACAAAAGCGTGTTCTTGATTGGTATGAGCTTCTTGTAGCCGAGATTGATGAGTCTACTCTTTCTTGGACTCAGTTTCAGGGATGATTTGAACTCAAGTTCGTTCCTGAATCTGAAAAAGTTTTATTGACCCGTCGCTTCCTTGAGTTGAAGCAAGGGAAGTCTTCTGTTTCTGAGTATGTTGCATCATTCGAGGCTTTATCTCAGTATGGTCTTGAATTCATTAGCACTTCTTATAAGAAGAATTTGAAGTTTGTCTCTGGTCTTAAGAAGTATCTTAAGAAGTCCTTGTTGCTCCAGCTTAAGCTTTCTTTTGAGGAGTTGGTGGATTCGGCACTTCATCTCGAGACTGTCGAGAAGGAGTGTGATAGTAGTAATGATGTTGAGGTTTCCAAGAACCCCAACAAGAGGCAGTTTCCATTTCAAAAGTCCAGATCTTTTCCTTCTAAGAAGAAGAAGATTGGTGGTGCTAGTTCTCAGCCTCAGCCTTCTGAAACACCTTTCGTTCGGAAGTGTTTCAATTGTAGTTCTCCTGATCATATGATTCGTGCTTGTCCTAAGCCTCTCTTCTGCCGTTATTGCAAGAAGGAAGGTCATCGTGTTTCCACTTGCCCTACTGTTCTGGCGGGTGCCAAATCTAGCAAGCTTTATGCTGCTAAAGCTTCTGAAGGTCCTTCTCAATCCAAAGGTATATCTCCATCTATTTTAGAAGGTTCTATTTTATTTCATGATCATAGTATTCGAGTTTTTTCGATACGGGTGCTTCACATTCTTTCGTATCGAAGAAGCTCGTTGATGATTTATCTTTGGATGTTTCTTGTTTGGTTACTCCTTTAAGGATTGCGAATCCTATTGGGGGATCCGCGACCCTTAGCTTGCTTTGTGATGATGTTGAGATTGTTTTATGTGGCTTTTCTTTCCGTGCGAATCTGCACGTTATTTCTTGTCTGGGATTTGATATGATTTTGGGTATGGACTGGCTAGTGAGATATGATGCCAGGATTATTTGTTCGGAGAGAATTGTATATCTTCGACATCCGGATTCATTTACTCAGTTATCTCTTGTTCTTCGAGATGTGGATAATTCCAAAATGGCTTTGTATTCTCTTGACCCGCGAGATGATGATGATATATCTCGTATTCCTGTTGCTTGTGACTTTTCTGATATTTTTGAGCCTGTATCGGGTTTGCCACCCAAGCGAGCAATTGAATTCCGCATTGATCTCATTCTAGGCGCGCAGCCAGTTAGTCGTCCTCCTACGAGGATGTCTACAAAGGAAAATGAGAAACTCAAGAAACAGGTTTTAGAGCTTGAGTCCAAGCAGTTGATTCAGTCCAGTTTTTCTCCATGGGGATCCGCGATCGTCTTCGTGAAGAAGTCCGATGGAACTCTTAGGCTTTGCATAGACTATCGCAAGCTTAACGAGTTAACCATCAGGAATAGGTATCCATTGCCTAGGATCGATGATATGTTTGATCTATTGAGTGGAGCTAAGGTCTTTTCTCAGCTTGACCTTGCCACGGGTTTTCATCAGTTACGAGTCGCGGAGGATAGCATACCTCTTACCGCATTCCGCACTCGTTATGGTTCTTTTGAGTGGCTCGTTATGCCGTTCGGTTTGACGAACGATCCTGCTTTCTTTGTTGATCTCATGAATCGGGTATTCCGGGAATATCTCGATAAGTTCGTCCTTGTGTTCATTGATGATATCCTTGTTTATTCTAAGTCTTAAGCTGAGCATGCTAACCACTTGAGAATTGTCTTGATTACTCTCCATCATCATCAGCTTAGAGCCAAATTCTCCAAATGCCACTTTTGGGAGAATAAGGTTAAGTTTTTAGTCCATGTTGTATCTTCCGATGGCATTTCAGTTGATCCCTCAAAGATTGAAGCCATCCAGAATTGGAAGAGGCCTGAGAATGTGCATGAGATTCATAGTTTCCTTGGATTGGCGGGTTATTACCGTCGGTTCATTAAGGATTTTTCCTGTGTTGTGCTTCCTCTCACTAGCCTTACTCGAAAAGGCATTCGTTTTAATTGGTTGGACAAGTGTGAAGCTTCCTTTCTGACATTAAAGGAACTTCTCACTAATGCTCCTATTCTTGTGGTTCCCGAGGGGAATCATGATCTTGTTTTCTACACCGATGCTTGTGGTAGTGGTCTCGGTGCTGTTCTTATGCAGAAGGATCGGGTAGTTGCTTATGCTTCTAGGTAACTACGTCCGAATGAAGTTCGCTATGCCACTCATGATCTTGAGTTAGCCGCCATTGTCTTTGCCTTGAAGATTTAGCGACACTATTTATTGGGCGAGCGCTTCATTCTCTATGCTGATCATAAATCCTTGAAGCATTTGTTCACTCAGAAGGAACTCAATATGAGACAACAACGTTGGCTCGATTGCTTGCTTCCTATGACTTTGATATCCTGTATACCCCTGGAAAGGGAAATCGGGTTGCTGATGCGCTTAGTCGCAAACATTCGGCTGTTGTTTCTATGATGCTTGCCGAATGGGATGTTCTTGAGACTCTATCTTTTTGTGAAATTCATGATCGAGGTTCATATTCTGATTCTCCTATTCTATTATTTAGCTTGGGAGCTCGACCTATTTTATTGGATCGTATTGTCGATGCCCAGCAGCGTGATCCTGATTTGTTACATCTTATTCAGCTTTGTGAGTCTGGATCCTGTGATGAGGCGTTGTGGGATTTCAGCATTGATTCTCATGGGTGTCTTCGCAAGAAGAACCGTCTTTTTGTGCCTTCTGATCTTGCACTTAGGTATGACATTCTTGATGATTGTCACCGCTCTAAGTATACCATTCATCTTGGTAGTAGTAAGATGTACGCCGATATGCGTCGTCTTTATTATTGGGAAGGCATGAAACGCGATGTGGCGAGTTATGTGAGTAATTGCATAACTTGTCAGCGTATTAAGGCTGAACATCAGCGTCCTTCGGGTCTTTTTCAGCCTTTAGAGATTCCATTGTGGAAATGGGATCAGATTTCTATGGATTTTATTGACGGCCTACCTTGTTCGAGATCAGGCCATTCTAGCATTTGGGTTATTGTTGATCGCCTCACTAAATCTGCTCATTTTGTTCTTGTTAAGTCTAATAGGACTGCTTCGCATTTGGCTAAGTTATATGTCAAGGAAATCGTGAGACTTCACGGTGTTCCTAGTTCTATTGTGAGTGACCGTGATCCTATATTCACAAGTCATTTTTGGAAGAGTCTTCAGCAAGCTTTGGGGTCAAAGCTTAATTTTAGCACAGCCTATCATCCGCACTCTGACGGACAGACTGAACGGGTGAATCGTATCTTGGAAGGTCTCCTCCGTATTTGTATTTTTGATTTTGGTTGAAGTTGGGAGGATCACCTACCTCTTGTAGAGTTCTCCTACAATAATAGTTTTCAATCTAGTATCGGTATGGCTCCTTTCGAAGCTTTATACGGAAGGTCATGTCGATCACCTTCTTGTTGGTTGGAATCTGGGGAGAAGCTTATTCTTGGCCCGGATTTTGTTCGGGATTCTTCTGAGAAGATTGATCTTATTCGGTTGAGAATGAATGAGACACAGAGCCGCCAGAAGTCCTACGCTGACAACCGTAGGAAGCCTCTCGAATTCTCAGTTGGTGATCTTGTTTTTATTCGTGTTTCTCCTTTGAAAGGGGTGATGCGTTTCAGTACGACTGGGAAATTGGCTCCTCGCTTTATAGGACCATTTTCTATTACTGAACATATTGGCCCTGTGGCTTATAGAGTTTCACTTCCAGCTCATTTATCTGGCATTCATGACGTGTTTCACGTCTCTCAACTTCGGAAGTGTCTTCGGGAATCGAATTTTGTTATTGATTCTCCTGATTTGCTTGAGCTTGAAGTCTCACCGGACTTATCTATTGTACAACAACCTATTCGCGTGCTTGACACATAGGTGCGACACCTTCGGAACAAGGACGTGCCGCTCGTTAAAGTTCAATGGTCCGCTAACCCCAATGACTGTACTTGGGAAACCAGAGAGTATATCGAGCGATCTTATCCGGGTCTTCTATCTTTGCTTGTCGATGGTGAGTATGTCTTTTCATCTTAAGCTTATTTTCTTCTCTATTGAATGTTGTATGTATGTAGTTGTTACAAGTATCGTCTCTAGGAATTGCGGGGATGCAATTTTTGTTAGGAGGGGTGATCTGTAACAACCCGCATATTTAACGATTATATATTTAAATGTTTTATTTAAATATAGCGTCGTTAGTCGGATTTTGGGTCCGAAATGTTACTTTTTGCAAATGGTCGAATTGGAGCTCGGACCCATTTCCATTGATTCCAAAATGGCGTTTGCGATCTTTTTGAGTATAAGCTTTGATATGTTTGGAGTAAGTCGAATTTTGCTATTTGCTAAGTGGGCTTTTGGGTATGGGTTTCACCCAAACTGTTCTATAACCTAACTCAGCCCTTTCTCTCCTCCATTCACTTATTCATTTCCTTAAAACTTAAGCTAAAAACTGAAATGGGGTAAGAGAATGGAAATTAGAAACTCCTAGCCCTAGATCCTCTTGCAAATCCAAATTCTTGCTCCAAATTCATAGAGAAGCTATTGGTAAGTCTCTCTTCTTCTTCTCCAACTCTTTCTCCTTCAATTTCAGAATGTTTTCCTAAACCTAACTTAGGAAAATACTTGTTTGTTCTCAGATTGAAGCTTGTTGGTTGAAGTAGTGATTAGTTGGTTTTCTTCTTGTGTTGAGCTCCATCTTCTTTGTTTGTGAGATTAAAAGGTGAGTTTTAACTCACATCTACTTCTTGTGATATCATTGATGTTAGGAATGAATTCCTAATATATGTTCATGTTCAATTGCTTTCGATTTGGATTGCTTTGGTGAAATTGCCAAATTATGAATTTTTAAGCCAAATCTATGTAAAACCTTATATGGTTGATGTTTATGTTGTTCGGAGTGTTTGGGTGTGTCCTTAAGGTTGGGAAGTCGTTTGACATAAGCCCATAATCAACACGCATCCGATAGCTTTCGATTTGTTTGGCCATAATGGCCTAGGTTCAGGAAATGCCTGAACATTGAGTTTCAGACGTCTGAAACCTTATTTTCAGACGTCTGAATATTGTTCTGGGGAACATTTTCACCCCCAGAATCAGACGTCTGAATTTATATTCCAGACGTCTGAATTGGTTAAATTTCGACCAAAAAGGAAATAGGCAAAATATTGCCTATTTCAGACGTCTGGATGTTTGGATTCAGACGTATGAATTCTGTTTTGGAAAACAAATTGATTTCCAGATTCAGACGTCTGAATCCCTTCATTCAGACGTCTGAATATGTTGTCTTTGGACAATTTTGCCTTGTTCGTTTAATTTTCCAAATTTGATCGATGCATATTGATTCCAATTAGTTATTATGCATATTTGACCTTGATAATTCCTTTTTTGAATTCATTCACGGGTTTTTATAAATAATTCCTTCAAATCGTTTTAAAAACTCGCTTCTCCGATTTATAAATTCTATTTAAAATACACGCACAATTTCGCACTTCGAGTGAAGTGGAAGGGTGATTAAATGGTTGGGCAAAACACGGACCATGAATCTGTGCGTTTATCCTTCCGATTAATTCCCGACCTATTCAATTGATCGTTTTGACCTTCGGGTTTGGTTTAACGATGATATGAGGAAAACTTTGTACTGCTTTGAGTGTGAAATTAACTAACGGATAGTAAACCGTTTAGTGCGAACGGGTGGTTATGGGACTCACGTTACCACTTTTCGGATTCCTTTCTGGGAGTTTGTGACACATGTTGCCTTGGAATAGTGTCTTCGGACTATCTCCTTCTGGACTGTTGCCTTTAGTATCGCTTCCGATGTTGGCCGTTATGCGCCACATGGGTGATATTGGGTTGCCCTATTGTATCGCTTCCGATGTTGGCCGTTATGCGCCACATGGTTGATATTGGGTTGCCCTATTGTATCGCTACCGATGTTGGCCGTTATGCGCCACATGGGTGATATTGGGTTGCCCTATTGTATCGCTTCCGATGTTGGCCGTTATGCGCAACATGGGTGATATTGGGTTGCACTATTGTATCGCTTCCGATGTTGGCTGTTATGCGCCACATGGGTGATATTGGGTTGCCTTGTTGTATCACTTTCGGAGTTGGTCATTCGTTACCGCTCGAGTGATATTGGGTTTGGAGTCTTCGGGCTCATGGATCCTTGTTTATACAGGATTGAGCTCGAGCAATTTTTATGATGTTTCATTTGATATGAATATTCCCTGGGTACTTCTCTTCGGTGTTGGTCTTTTTGAGCCACACGATATATAGCAATTACCTTGTGGAACCGGTATACCTTCATTGGTATTTGTTATTGCCTTTTTGGCTTGTTTTTGGGATATTCCTATCCTTTGTTTCTCTGAGTTGCCGATGAAATGAGGCTTGTTTTGTTATGATATGATTCATCTTATGTTAGATGACTGTGTTATCTCTTTTAGAGATATTTGATATACATTGTGACCTTGCAGGTTATTGTTGTTCAGTTTATCTAACTGATTTGTTTAGCTAGACTGACCCGTGTATTTTATACTCGGGTCAGACCGAGTTGTTTCAGGTTAGGTGCTTTTGGACTTAGCCTATTTTGCTTCAGCATGGACTATTCAGCTTATTCCTTTTTGTCATAGCTTTTTGTGTAGTCCTTTGTTGTAACTCTGATATATGTATTCTTTGGATTCGTCTGTATATTGTGGTTTTCTATACCACTTGACATGTATTATTTTGTATACTCTGTTGTGTATCAGTATATGTGTATATGATGATGGTTTACTGTTCTGTGATGTATATTACATTTGAGTTGTTATATTCTGTTCTGATAGATCCTCCAACCACCTATGGTTTTGTTTTAAGTATTTATTGGGTATGTCGACCTGCTTGGTATGTCTATTGTCGATGTATTCAATAGATAGTTAGAGCATGGCTATAGATGGTCGCTCCCAACCAGCCTTATTCTCCGTGTTAGTTGACGGCATTACTCTGTAGTGTCCTTGGCTAGCGTGGGTATAGAGGTGGGGCGTCACACAACTAATCAGGGCCGCATGTTCCAGAGATGAAATATGGGCCGCACCTTGCTTTCCCCCTCCCAATTCACTTTCAATTCCAGGCAACTCCATACGCACGCACAAACCCATCTTCAAAAACTAGGGTTAACCATCGCTCGACCACCGCTCGTCGAGAGTCCACCACACCAGCGCCGAGCGAAGCGCCAAGGTCCGCTCCACCTACGGCCGCCGTATGGCCAAGCTCAGCCCCTCCTAAGGCTTGGAAATCGTGCTCGAACTCGGTGCGCTCTCGAGCAGTTTCACGATGATATACTTCGCCATATCCAATCAAGACCGTTGGATTTGTAGCTCTCATTGTGCTCTACGATTTTGTAGTTGCACAATTTTTGAAATTGTCAACGGATTAAGAGAAAAATAAGGAGGAATGAGGACATTTCTTGGCCGTGGGTTTCTATGGAGGCGGCTGAACAATTAGCTAGGGTTTTGATAATTTGTGAAGAAGACGGTGCTTTAGAGAAAATATTTTCAATTTACTATTCATCCGATTTTCCGAACTCCAAATCTCGCGCGGTGACTGGCGTTCCTAGGGTTTATCCCGGGTTTCGGACACAATGGAATAGGTTTCAAAAGCCAATTCGGTCGTGAGTTATGGCAATAAACGATCGAATTTAAATTAAACCGATTCAACTAATTTCTATGCGTTTTGGCTTGCCCCGGACAAATGGTAAATCCGATTGAGACGAAATTTGAAACCTTACAATAATATGACATTACGGATCCGATGAAACTGGTTTCGTCGAAATCTGAGACTGTTTGAAAAATGGCTATTTTAACTCGTCAATTTAATATTAAAATATTCAATTTTCATAAATTTACTTTTAATTCGATTTTAAAAGTTCTACAACATCATTCTCACTTTAATATGGTAAATAAAATTTTACAAATCATTTTTAATCATATTAAACCCGTTATTCAATTATCCAATAAAGTCCAAATTTTAAAATCTTATTAACTCTATTATAATCCCAATATAACTTACATTTCCTTTGGAAACCAATTTGAATCATATCAAATCAAATTTCAATTTTTCACTCTATTTCCACATATTAAATTTTCAATATCAAATTAATCATATCAAATTCAGAATTTAATTATTCAAAGATTTGTAATATTAAATTTAAACAAATTTGATTATTCTTAAATCACTATCTTTTGAAATATTCAAAACGAACTTTTAAAATTTAACTTTTAAAACCAATTCACATCTTAGAACCCTATTTTCATTTTACAGTTATTCAATTATTCAATAAGTTTTAAATATTTAATTTAAACAATTTACCTGTTCAATATTCAATATTTTGATTTTAAATAGATTTTACTTATCAATCAATTACTCTATTATACCCAATGAATTCGACATTTATTATCCTATCCGACTATTGATTTCAAAGGCATTCACTAAGTAGCATTTGTTTTTCAATACTTATTACTATTCAAATCTTCGAAACCAATATATTAAAATTTGTATTTCAACCCAAATAATTCACAATTTTTTATTCACTTATTTACATTTGTTTTTCCATATATTCCCTTGTAACCAAGTTATAACATTTGTGTTAATTCAATTACATTGGAACTCCATTCAATCTATAAATAATTACTTGGATAATTATTGTTGCAATTCATTCCAGTTATTATTATTCCAAACGAATTAATTTTTTTTCTAACATTAAATAACGAAATCTTATTAAATTAGCTATTTTAATTATCGAAAATTTACGGGTCGTTACAATAGTGCAATACAATTTTATTTTCAACTTGACCATGCAACTAACGATTGTCCCAACATAAAGCATGTTCCACCAGTACTTTTTCTACCAACTAGACTACCTGCATAATCTGCATCTGAATACCCTTTTAACTCAAAGTTATCATTAGTTGAATAGCATAGCCAAACCATGAGTATGCAACAGATACCTTGTAATCCTTTTTAAAGCTTTTAAATGAGATTCCATTGGATTTGACTAAAACCGTGCACATAAACAAACAGTGAACATAATGTCTTGTCTAGAAGAAGTAAGATAAAGAAGTATACCCATGTGTATCTTGAGTAATCATCAATCAATACAAAACAATATCTCTTACTAGAAAATAATGTTTCTTTTGATGATTGGTCAACAATTTTGCACAAATCAGAATCAAAAAATAACATTCATTCCTTATCACATAATTGGCTGATTGAATTCAAATTATGGCGTAGATTTTCAACACATAATACATCGTTTAAGGTAAATGTACCATTACATACTTTACTTTTATCGATGATTTTACATTTATCGTTGTTGCCCATTGTGACTCTGCCACCTTTATACTTCTCTAGGCTAAGGAACTTTGATTTATCGCCCGTCATGTGCCTGGAACAGCGAAAATCTAGGTACAACTCTTGTTGTTCGTTAGCCTGCCGACACACTTACACGAGGAAATATTTTTGTGACCTATTTGTTATCTTAGGTCCATGATTGTTAGTGACAAGAAATTTTGAAAAATAAGTTTGCGTAGAACCAAGACTATGTTTGTTCCTTTTGGCACTCAGATTTGTTTGATTTTAAGGGATTTTATATTCGTGCCTATAAGAATCCAAATTGGTATGGTTTTTGTGTGTTTCGGTCTAAACCAGCAATTGTTTTGATTGTGTCCATTTTTTCTACAAATCGTGCACTTGGAGTTTACATGATTAGTTTCACTTCTACCTTTTTCGGATTGAGTATACCTAAGTCCTTGTCTAACAATATTAACAGTTTTTCCCCTAATAGCACATTTAGTGATCTTTCTCCTTTGGAAAATTTTTCTGAAGTTGTAGACAATTGTTGGACTTGTGACTTGAGAGATTCATTTTCTTCAATACCAGAATGCACTTTTTAAAAGAATATTCTCTGTTAGTCTTTTCACTTTCTTTCAAAATCAGAATTTCATTTTCAACTGATTTAATTTTAGTTTCTGATTTTTTTATTTCCACTTCTAATGATGGACACTTATCACACTTAGGGCTTTTATTTCTATAGTTTTGAACCATTTGACCAAGCCATTCAAAATAGCCATTTACTTCATGAAAATATATACATTAATTGCGAATGAAAAAGTTTTGATACCTTGCTTGGCCCATCATCATCGATGTCACTTGTTTCTCCTGAAAAACATAAATTTGCTTTTTCACTCTCAGTGCTAGTGCTTTTATCATCTTCATCACTTTTATTCCATGTTGCTACATAATTACTTTTTTTCGGTTACTTTTTTTTGCTAAATCAATTTTGAAGACAATTTGCATGATAAGACCAGGTTTATTGCACTAGTGACAAAAGATCTCTTGCTCTTCTGAGTTGTCTAGTACTTTGACAATTTTGCTCTTTAGTTGTTGATTTAGGGAATTATTTCCATATTTGCGGTTCCACCTTTTGAATCTCTTTATTATCAATGCCAGTTCAGCTCCTCCTTTATCATCACCGTCATCATCTTCACTTTCCATCATTCCTTTATGAGCTATTGATTTCTTTCGCTTATCTCCTCCTTCACGTTCTTTCTTGAATTTGATTTCTAGCTCATAAGTAGTGAAGTTTTCGATGATTCTTCAACTTTAAATTGTTTTAAATCCTTTGATTCTTGGATGGCAGTCACTTTTTCTTTAAAATTTTGTGAAAGAAATCTGAGGATCTTCCAGACTATTTCCAGTTACGTGCATGGTCTTCCTGGAGATTTTGATTTGTATACAAGATTAGAAAGTCGTCCATACATTTCTTTGATACTTTTGTCCTTTGCCATTGTGAAGTTCTCGTACTCACAACTAAGCAAGGCAAGGCGAGATTCATTAACCTGGGAGGTTCCTTCATGCGTCATTTCAAGCCTGTGCCAAATTTCCTACGTAGTTAGACAATGTGAGACACATTTAAATTCAATTTGATCTAATGAGAACGTAATAGAATTCATAGCTTTGTCATTAGCAATTTTCTGTTTATTTTCAAGATCCGTCCATTGATCCATAGGTTTTTCAACTTCTTGATTATCCACTATTATTGTTGGTGTTCTATATTCAGTTTCAACAATATTCCATTCATTTGTGGTTTTCAGAAAAATTTTCATTCTAGTTTCCCAAAAGCATATTCAGCATTGATCATAGGCGGTCTAGCTATAGACGGATCTTCAATAAAAGCATTATTAAAAGAAGCCACTGAAAGTAAAAATCAAAATATTTTAACAAAAAAATGGTTTTTTTCCTAGCTCTAATACCACTTGTAAGATCGTTTTAACCTTAGAGGGGGGGTTGAAAAGGTTGTACCAGTAAAAAATAATGTGAAATTTAAACTAAAAATAGAAAGTAATGTAGTAGAGATCACACACATATTTACCCATCTTGGGCAAAAACTGCCTATGTGCTACCCCCAAGGCTTCTACTAGAAATTAAGTAATCAGTCGCTTACAAACACATGTAAACTCACGATACCAACTAACTTGGGTAACCTAACTCTAAACTCAAAACCCTACCACAACTCAGCCGCTGAGTTGCGAATTCCCAAACTACACCCCATAGTTTGTACCTAGTTACACAACTAGAAATTTACAAATTTTTAAAGAGAAAATTACAAAATTAAAAACCAAAACCCTATTTTTTAATTGAAGACCAATAATTAAATAAAACCGACCAAAAAAACAATAGTGCGGTAAAAATAGAGAAGTTTGTTCCCTTTTCTCATTTATTTTACGGCCGCTTGTTTCTTTTGCAATTTGGAAATAGGATTTTCAAATTTGAAGGCTGATACAAATCGTTTGATTGAAATGATTATTTTTCTTTGATTTTCTCTGTCAATCAAGTTCCTGGCTTTAAGTGCTCATGGTCGCTTCAATTTTGTCGAGCTCGAATGGTATGAAATTGGAATGTGATTTTTGCCCCTTTTCGATTTTATTTATGCTCGACTTGTTGTGATTCCACCAATGATGAATTATGTTAAATAGGGATAAAATCCATAAATTTCCTTCAGTATATTTTAGTTTAAATTTGTCAATTTTTCTTTTCTCGACATTGATTTTTTATCGTGTGATGCATGACTCGTTCATCTCTGATATACTCGAATTTGGTTGAATTATTTAAATCGGTTCCGCTCTTTACTGCTACGACTTTGGCATTTGAATTTGTGACAATATTAACTTGACGAATTTAGAAACTTATTGCCCTCTGTTCCATTTCTGAAATATGTTTTCTTATGACTCGAATTCTCTTAACTTGTTCCAACCGCAACTTATATCTTTCGATTGTTTTAAAACACTTCAATAGTCTTTTTCTTTTGGCAATTTCTTTCAAAAAGTCTGCTGGTCATCTCCATGAATATAAATACATACATATACGTATGTATATATGTATGTAATTGATGCAGCTCCAATGTGTTCATGTATGTAGCTTGATAAGTCTACATCTGGTGCACTTGTTTGGTTGAGGCTATTGTCGTATATGGAACTAGTGTGTGTTGTTCTTTTGCATATGCTCAATGATCATGCACTTAGTCATGTACATACATGCATGTTTAGAACTTGTGTTGTTCCACCTGAGTCTGGTTGTATGTTGTTGCTTTCCATTGAACTTGAGTTCACATGTGTGGTTCCACTTGAGTCAGGTTGTAGTGTCTTGTTCTACTGGCTTGTTTTCACTATTCTTGGCCCTTGTGTAATTTGAAATATGGATGAATTTGTTGTTTAATTGCATTTGTGTCTGGTCTGGTTTTTAACTTGTTCCATTGGTTGTTGTTTTGCACTGCACAAACACACTAGTCTAGTTTTATGTTGATTTGAGTCTTGTTGCAGTTGCTTTGTACATATCTGAATGCATGTTGTAGTCATGGTTTCATTTATAGAGTTTGCATAGGTCTGCATTGATGAGTTTGATGTCATGTTGCACTGATATTCTGGTCTTGTTACCCTTGCATTTCTTTGAGTTTATTTGGAGTCTGGTTTGGTTGATATGTTGTTGTCGATTTAAGTTTGGTCTATGTTGCCTTTGTTATTGAATTTGTGAGCACGTCATGTTGATGCTCTTTCTGTTCTTGTGCACTTGTTACTGTAGTCTGGGTTCATTGATGACCTGCTCGCTTTGTTGTTATGTTCTGGTTTGAAGTTTGATCGCATATCTTTGTGTTCATCACTATTGTGTTCACCACTGCTTTGTTTTGGTCTAGTTGGTTTTAGCCTTGTTTTCTCTTTATACATTTTGTTGATTTTTCATTTGAACTTTAGTTGAATCCAGTCTTGGCTTGGGTTTGACCTTATGCTCGCTTGTCCCTGCAATTTTAACAAGCAAGTGTATATCGGTATGCACGACCTTGTGGCATGTACAGTGATACTCTATGTATGTCACAAGTTGTTCGTGTAAGATGAATTAAAAGAAATGATGATGAACAACCCAAATAACTATGGCATATAATATTTTCAAACACACACTTAATTTTGCAATGTAAAATATTTCTTTTTCAATTTTACTGCGTTAGTGTTTATTTTGAAGATAGTTTAGATGCTGGATACTGGCTGGAACAAAGTTGAAGATCAAATATGAGTGTCGAGTGAATTATATAGTGAGGTGAAATGTATATGAAAACTTGTATATTGAAAATTGTGTTGTAATTGGAAACTGTATTGATAGCTTAAATTTGTACTATTTGAATTTGTAATAAAATATTTGTTTAAATATGAATTCCAAGTTATTTATATTATTCAAAAAATGTTTATTTAATTATGTGAAAAAATAGTTCAATAACAAATACATTTAAACGAATATATATATATATATATGTTTATTATCATCAAACAAAAATCTTAGGCTATTGTATTCTATATCAATTGGTACAAGTAGACAGGTGGAGCTTACCAGTAGAATTGTACCAATTTTCTAGTGGAGCTTACCAGTAGACTCATACAAGTAGTCTAGTGGAGCTTACCAGTCTACTATTGGGATCGAACCTAGAGCAGTCTACTCTAGGTCCAAACTCAAACTTTTAATTCCAGTCGGATGATCGATCCTGGTCGATTTCGATGAGTTATATAACGTAGTAGAGACTATATCAGATCCTACTAATACCCTAAATACAAGCAATACCTATTTATGTGAAATATGTGTGTCTATGAGCTAGAACAAAATTCATCAAATTTGCTAATTTTTGAATATTCGTTTATGCAATCAACTTCATTTTTTCAGCAATCAACTTGAGGTTTTATTTCAATTTAGAGGCATAACAAGCATATAGATATAGATTGTGTGAGTATAATAACTCATCTTGGATCAAATAGAGAAGAAGAAGTTAAAATTTATGAAGTTAAACAATTACACCTCTTCGTAAACTCCTAATTCAAACTTTACTTCTTTAATTACTCTAGTTACTTCAACAACCCCTTAAGTTCAGAATTTTTAAAGAGTAATAACCCTCTAAACTAATAAATTAATTATATGAGAAGGTAGAAAGAGAAAGGACTTCATACCTTATCCCCTCATGATTTGAAGTGTTTTATTAGATTTCCTATAATGATTTCTAGGGCTGAACTGAATTTCCCTTTTCACCATTTTGTGTTAGCTTTGTAGAAGAAGAGAACGGTGTAAATAAAAATGCTTAAGATTTGGATTCAACTTTTAAACTAAGGAATGAGGTTAAGGGATTTGGTTAGTGGATAGGCTAATGGGCTTGAGAATTATTAAGGCCCAAGTCCTTTAAATTATAATTAGGTAAAATTTCTTTTTTGCCAAATTACTCTTAACAAACATTTTAAAACTCTTACCTAATTAAAGGACAATTGATTCTCCTTCATTAATTTATTTCAAAATTTTAAAAGTCGATTATTTTTTATAAATTTAGAAATTGTCCATTTAATTTAAAATTCCAAAAAATCAATAATCATTTCTTTAAGAGAATTTAGAAAAAAATTACTAAAATTTTAATTTAATTTACCAATTAAATCCTTAATCCAAAATTAAAAATTCATTAATCAATTGTTAACTAGATGACTTTTATAACAACCTGAAAAATAGAGCTTGCAAATTAAATGAGATAAATAATTTTATTTAAGATTTTGAAATATAAGCTTGGAATTATAAAATGTCAATTTCGGATTTATAATTTAATTTAAAGGTTTTTGGGAATAAAATCAATTTTTTCAACATTAAGTAAAGGTTTAAATATATAATCAATTATTTTCATAAGTCCGAAATATTTTTATGGGAATTACAAAGACAAGAAAAAAAAAATTTGGTTTACCCTAAGCACTGGGAATTTTGAATAAATTTTTTATTATTGGAATTTTTGTTAAAAAAGGTTTAAAATAATTTAAATAATGGTATGAGAGTTATAAGAGTGTTTTTATTTTTATTTTCATATTTGATTTTTCTAAAATTTAATCATGTAGCTTTAAATGGAGAAAATGGGAGTAAATGAAGTATAAAGGGGAAATTATCTAAGTATTGTTCATGGGCTAAGCCCACTTACTTATTTATGAAGAACATCTCATTAAACATCCCACCATCCTCTTCTCCCATATCAAAAAAAGAATCACCAAACTCCAACTTACATATCAAAAGCACTTTATTTTTTGGTCTTGAAATTAGAAAACTCTGAGTAAATCTAAATTCCATAGGGTTGACGCTTAAAAGCCAATTTGATCCTTTAAAACTTAAAATCATGTAAAACTCAAAACACGAAAGTTAAAGATGGCAACCTTACTGTGACGAACCACGATTCCATACATTTTGAGCCGGCAATAAACCACACATGTCCGACCCAAATTGCACGAAAGAACGGGTTATCAAGAGTAATAGAGAAAAATTGACAGAACATGTAGCATCCCAGAATTTTAAACAGGATAATTTGATAATTAATTTAATTTTTGGAAATTAAATTATGAATCTATTTGTGAATTAGAAATTTCTAGAATAAATAAATATTTTAGATTATAAATAGAATTATAAAGCTTTAAGATTGAATGTGAGAAACAATTGAAATAAATTTTTATTTGTGCAAATGAGAATATATATCAAAAGGTAGTAAATAAAGGAATTGATTTAAAAATTCAATAAATTGATTTTTAATAAAATTCCTATTTGGAATTCAAAGGTAAATATTTTATAAATAGATTATAAATTGGAATTTGAATTTGAATTTCAAATACAAATGTATTGAAAATAAGTAGGCATTTTGATTAAGAAGTTATGATTTATATAATGACTTGAATTTAAAATTTAAAAACCAGAATGAATATAAAGTTTTAATATGTATTTATCTTTTTAAAAGTAAATGTACATGGATAAATATTTTTAATAAAATTATAATAAGCTTTTTTTATTAGTGTATAATTTTATTTCAAATCGTTTTCAAAAGTAAATAAGAAGCTTTAAATAAATATATATGTGAAGATAAATTGAAAATATAAAATAAAAATATTACGAAATCACATTTAAACCTTTAAATGCATGCAAATGACAAGTGTAACGCTTTTTAAATTATATTAAAAGATTTGTAGCCAAAATACAACATATGATAAACAAATGTAAACAAGATAATGTGCAGAGATAACAAGTGGCATAAATTTCCTTTTGAATTTGAAAAGTATAAAATTTAAAGTTTAAAACCAGGCTTCACATTCATCCTCTCTATATTCTTTGTTGATCAAAACCCGAAATACAAGAATTAGCAACCAGAATTTTTTATAATTTAAAACTTGGAAAACAAGCAAAGCTTCAAACCCGAAACAAAATTTAAAGCAGCATCA
Source organism: Allium cepa (assembly GCA_030765085.1). Taxonomy (NCBI): domain Eukaryota; kingdom Viridiplantae; phylum Streptophyta; class Magnoliopsida; order Asparagales; family Amaryllidaceae; genus Allium; species Allium cepa. The sequence continues at coordinate 895,625,928 of CM060938.1, forward strand.
ACAAACAATTACAAGTCAAAACCTCACAAATCAGCAAACACAAAGAACATTGTATCAAAGCATTTCAACCAGATCAAAGTTCCAGTTCAAAGCTGCAAAAAATCAAAAATAGGGAAAAAGTGGAAGACAAAAACCTGGAACTCAAAATATGATCAAGTTTTCAAACCAGGAAACTAAAATTCAAAACAGAAGCATGTTGAATCAAAACAAAGATCACCTTAAAGCAAAACCTGGAAAACAAGATCCAGATCGAGCAACACTACAACAAAAATGCCCTATTACAACGCCCTTTTTACAATGGGCATTTGCTGCCCGTTGTAATAGAAGGCTATTACAACGGTCGATTCAGGACCGTTGTAATAGATGCCCCTTTTTACAACGGGCATTTGCTGCCCGTTGTAATAGACAGCTATTACAACGGTCCATTCAGGATCGTTGTAATATATGCCCTATACAACACTCTTTTTACAACGGTCCATTCAGGACCGTTGTAATAGATGCCCATTTTTACAACGGGCATTTGCTGCCCATTGTAATAGATTTCTATTACAACGGTCCATTCAGGACCGTTGTAATATATTTATTAATTACACTTAATATTTAATTATTATAATTAATATTCAATTATTTAGTAATTACATTTAATATTCAGTATTTAATATTCAATATTAGATAATTAAATTAGTAAAATTCTAAACTAAATTCATAAACACATTTGAAATTTTCATAAAATTCAAGAATTAAAAAGTAAAATTTTAAGATAACTTAAAATTTTAGAAAGTTTCCAAAATCTTAGAATATTTAATATTTCAAATAATTTAAAATTTGGAAATTTTGTAAAATAAACTTAAAAACATTTGTAAAATTTATAAACAAAAATTTGAAATTTTAATATTCGCACACCCTGTTCACTGAACTAATTCTAACTAGACAATCTCACACTACCTAACCCTAGGTGGTGATTTACCAGTTCTTGATTTTAAAAGTAAAAACAATTTAAACAATAATTAAAAGATAAACAACCCTAATTAATTAAAGCCTAAAAACAAAACCCCCTTTTAACATAAACAAGGCCGGCCCCCTTCACTATCTGTTAGCCCGTTCCTTTATCTCCTTGTGAAAAATGGCGGCCGTTCTTCTCTTTCGTTCCTCTCAGTTCTGAATTTAGGGCTTCGTCCCTGATTTCCAAATTAGGGTTTGTGCAAATTGAAGTCGCCGCTTGATACAGATAGTTGTAGGCTTCGTTTCTCTTCTATTAGCTCACGGCTCTTCAATTTGGATCGAGTTCGTATGTGATTTTCTGGTATGTGTTTTATTCCTTTTGCTCTGCTGATTTTGGCTTTCTCGAACTCGATGCTTTTGATATTGCCGATGATGATGGCTTAAATATGGTTTGTAACCCTAGATTTGCGTTCGTATAAGTTGATTTGAATTTGTCTACTGATATTGCTTTGGCCATTCGATTATTCTTTGATGCTCGTGATTTCACTGACTTTTTCAATTTCGTGTACATTGATATTACTTGATTGACACGGTGTTGATTTATTGCTTGGTCAATACGGTTTTGAACTGTGATGATCACGGCTTGATTTTTAACTTTGTCAATTACCTTTGCTGCCTCGATTTTGACTTGTTCATTATATGACTTCGGTCATTTTACTGTTGACTTTGGCTTCTTGAATTTGATTCATTTCTGTGATGATCACGGCTTGATCGTTTCTGACTTTGACTTCGGTCATTTTTAATTTTTTAAACTGCACTTCATGATATTGATTGAACCTGTACACATGCTTGCTACGGCTTCAGCTCGATCATTTTACTGTTGACTTATTCAACATTGAATTGGCGATTTCACTGTCATTTCGTCCTTTTGATTTTCTAAACTTCGGTCTTGTATCACTGATTGACTTTTAACTTGTTGTGTGAATTTCATTTCTTTGTCAAAAAGGCATTTTGATCGAGCTCTGTCTTCATGTAGCTTGCTATGTTGTTGGTTCATTTGAAGTTGTAGCATTCATGTTTGACATATATGCACTGTGTGGTCTTGAGCATTTGCACATTTGTTCACCTGCACTTGTTACTTCTGTTTACCATTGGTCGCTGTTGCATTCATTGTTTGCTGTAGATTGCATTAACCTGGTTCTCTTTCATTTTCTTTGTTCGTGATGGCGGCCTTGACTTGTTGTTATGTAGTTGCACTGCACTGTTGCCTTGTTGACTACATCACCATACTCTCTGTTTTGATTTGCATTGATGCAGTTTCCATTCATGTTGCCTCTGTGTTTGACATGGTCTTTGTAGTACTGCATGGTCTCATATGCATTGAACTCTGGTTTTTCATCTTGCCCACTGGTTCATTGTGAAGCTTGGTTACTGGTTATCTTGTGGCTTTGTTCATCATTCTGTGGACTTTGGCCATGATTTGTTCATCTTGAAATTCATTTATGAATTCATGTGCTTGTTCATTAGCTCTTGCTTTTATACTACAGTTATCTTCGACATTGTCTTCTGTATATTTTGTAGCATGTCACTGGATGCATTCCTGTAGTAGCTTTGTTGTTGCTGTGTTCCATGAACATGCTTCACTGCATTATGAAAATGTTGCATTGTACTCTGACCTTGTTGCCTCTGTTCATTTGCTTGTGACATCCATGTTGGTTTGGTTGTGCTGTAGTCCAGTGCCCCCATACATATTGTCACTGAGTTGGTCTATGTACATTTGCCTGAGTTTGTTTACTTCTGTTGCAGTGGTTGAAATTTTTGAGCTTGTATGCTTGGTTTGTTTTCCTTAATTACTTTGTAAATGTTCTCTGGTTTGCATTCTTCCATACTGCTATGTTGTTTGTGTACTACTTTGGCTTCACTGTACATTATATGCAGCACCACTGTGTTGTGTGTATTTGTACACTTGAATTTTGGCTGACCCTATGAATTATGTATCTCGACCATTTCATTTGATTTTTCACCTGTGTTGAATCCAGCTTGAGGCTCGGGTTTGACCTTGTGCTATGAGTTGTGACGTTTATGTTATTGCACGTGAGTTGAACCCAGCTTTTCATTTGGGTTTGACCTGTGCTCACCTGTCCCTGTAAATCAATCAAGTGTATCGGTGTGCACGGCCTTGTGGCATATACAGCGATACACTGTGTATGTCACAAGCTGTTCGTGTATGATGAATTCAAATTTAAATGATGACGAACAACCCAAATAACTGAGGCAAATAATATTTTCAAAAATAATATTTCATTTTATATCGCAAAAATATTTCTTTTTCAATTTTTCTACGTTGGTTTATATTTTTGCAGATTGCTCAGATGCTGGATTCTAACTGGAAAGAAGTTGAAGATAACAATACGAGCGTGAGTGATATGTAGTGAGGTTCGGAATGTAAAATAGTGATGTAATGAAATTTGTATCAAAATTGTATAGTGAATAGTGAGAGTTTGAATTTGTACTATTTAAAAATTGTAATAAATATTTGTTTGAATAAAATATTCGTTTGAATTCAAAATCTGTGCTGTAATTTTTTTTTAAAATTTGCATTTATTTTGCAACGGTCAGAAACCGTTGCAATATCATGTATTACAACGGGCATTGCCCGTTGTAAAAATATGTATTACAACGGGCATTACCCATTGTAAAAATATGTATTACAACGGGCATTGCCCATTGTAAAATATGGTCGACCTATTACAACTAGGCCTAATACAACGGGCGCATGCCCGTTGCGAAATGCATACTAGAACAGGCATTGCCCGTTGTAAAATGCCTGTTTGGTTGTAGTGCAAGGTTCAGATCAAAATTTCCAGATTTAAAAACAAAACACTGTCCCTGTTCTTTCCATCTGCAGGTGAGTAAACAGTATACTTAGTGCTTAAATCTGGTTATTATTGATTGTTTGTGATCATGCTCGAGATAAATTTGTGTGAAGTATGTATACATGCTTGAATATGATGTATGCATCTGATTAAATCTGGTGTGCATGTCTGAAAAAAAACAAAAAGAAACTTGCCTCTGTGCACACCTTCCAGGTTTTAAAACCTATTTGAAAATCTAAATTATCCCAATACAAAATATTTTAGGCTTTGTTTGTTGAGAAAAAAAATGTTCATATAAGGGTAACATCATTTATAAAAATATAAATAAGTAAAATTTACAAATAGGTTACTGGAAATTAAAATCTTACAGTAAAAAAATAATAATAATATGCCTCTATTTATATATGACAGGTTTTATAATCCTATTCAAGAAAAAATTCATACTACTCAAAGGGATCAATATCATGCTTTGATCTTTAAAGAAAACTTGTTTGTACTTATCAAACTCAAATTTTAAAATTAATTCCAAGCATTTACATTAAACAGATATTTTTAAATAAAGATATTTCAGAGATGAATATCATTTAATCATAAAAATCGAATGACATAATTTTGAGTTTTGATTATACAATCTGTTTTGAAATGAAAATTGATGATTTCTGATACTAATGCCATGATTTTTAGTAGTGGATATAATGAGAAATTTTGTGATGAAAGGAAAATTCAAAATCATAAATTCCTGACGATCAACATGGAGTCGAGCTTCGAGTTTGAGTTTGTGGGTAGATGATGTGGTGATGGTCGATGAAAAAATGGCACGAAATTTTTTTGATGATTAATTAGTCTTGGGTTTGAAGAATTAGGGTTTAAGAGCCCCAAATTTGGCTGATATGTTCATCGACATCGTGTAATGTCGAGAGTTGATCGGAGTCGTGGGAACTTGTGCAAAATGATGTGTTGAGAGATGGTGAAGCTTTGAACGAAGTTAAGTGATTTCTGGTGAACTAGTTTGTCGTCGGCGAGACGTTTTGGTCAGAGGTGTTAGGTTCCAGGTTAAACCAAATAGCTTGATTTCAATTCTAGGCTACGTTTGTCGATCTGGGCGTTCGAGTTGACCGTAGAGGTCATTGGTGATATGTGGAGAGACTCGGCGATGATCGGCCGCTACTCTAGTGATCATGCACGTGCACGACAAGGCTGGGTATGTCAGTGGAGTGGAAAATGCGTTGGCCCGAAGGAGGATCCAGGAAATTTGGACGAAGACTCATGTTCGTTCTCGGGTTCATTTTCGTAAATATTATATGGTTCAACAGTTAAAAGATTTTTTTTTCTTTTTTTACATAGCAAAGGAAGAAGGGAAAATTGCTTGGGGTTTTAACCGGGAATGGTCCCGAGAAAAATGGCTATGGGCTTAGGGTTTGGTTCAACGAATTTCGAACAAATTTATCTAGATGAAGTTTTGAAGTTTATTTGAATGAATAAGTTTTCAAAAGATTGAAAACAAGATTTTCCCAAAGTAAGAATATTTTATAAGATTTTAAACATGTTTCAAAGTTTAATTGTTAAAATTAAATGTTTTTAAGAAAAATTATTTTAAAGGTTTATCAGATATCTAAAAGATAATCAAGTAATTAATTAAAGTTAATACTTATCTTTAAAGACTTAGGTGATTAAAGTTGATTTATTTATTAATTAATAATAAAATGTTTATTTATTTATTATTAAAGGCTAATTTGTTTTAATCAAGGTGATTAATTTAATAACGTATTAAGGTAAATAATTTGAGGATGATTACTTAATAAAGGTGATTAAGAGGTTAATTACTTAATGTAATTAATAGGGTGATTAATTAAAATTTAAGAATAATTACTTAATCTAAGCAAATTAAAGATTAATTAATGTTGGTAAGATTAATTAAAGATTAATTGACATTAATCAAAGGTTAATTAATTTATGAAATTGATTAGGAATAATTACTTATTAATTAATTAAATGGTAATTAAATAAGGGTTAATCAATTTATTAAATAAGTTATTAAGGATAATTAATGAAGGGTAATTAAATAATTCTTTAATAATTAAGGGTTAATTATTAATGATAATTTTTTTTATTCAATTATTAATTAAGGTTGGTTGATTTATAATTTAAAGTTAAATTAATTTATAATTGATTAATTAACCTAGATTAGTGATTAATCTGGTTTCAATTAATCAGGTGATCAATTTATCTTCCTTATGGATGACTATATTCTATTGAATGATGTGAATTGTTTGATATCCTAGATCTGATATGCTTTGTGCTATGAATTGTTTTAATTTAAGCTATGATGAATGTAATTTATTTTATCTGTGATGAATGTATATTATTTATCTGTGAATCTGTGTATAAATGATAAGCGTTATAGGAATATACCGCTTATGGATATTGATGTGTTTGAATATGTAATAGTTGATGATGTTGCACTATTATGTAAAACCCCTGGACTACACCTTACACACACAAATATGGATTTCACAAGGAAATCGGTTAAGTCACAGGTATTTGAATTTAATGAAATGGTTTTAAAAATTGAATTTTAAATTCAAATGATTTTGGAAATGGAATTGGGGTAAATGTGAAAAGCTTTGAAAAAAGAGCTTTGAATATAAAAGTTATTTTGAATAACTTGTTAAAGTTTTGAAATTTAATTAATTTGATTTGAATTTGAAATCAAAATTTGAAATTGAATTCTATGTTTGGAAACTATGGTTTAAAAAGGTTATACAAGTTATAGATATGTTTATATGGGTTTTAAACAAATATATTATATATATATATATATATTGTTTTGGGAATTTGAATTTAAACCAAGTTTTATACTTGAAAGGCTATAACATGCACAAATCGGATTTTTTCCCAAAAAAAACTATTTGTTTTCAAATAATTAAAGCTTTCATACAAGGAAAGAATTTCCAATTTGTGTTGAAAGAATTTCAAGTTTAAAATGAAAAATGGTTTTCCGAGTTATGAATGAATCTTTAGAAATAGTTTTTGAAAGCTATAAACTAAATCTTTGATTGAAAGATAGAAGGAGTTAATCCAATTTGAAAAGGAAACTGTTTGAAAGAATATGAATGAATCTTTGTTAATGACTGGTATATATTGTTTCAAATTGAAAAGGGATCTTAAAGGTGTGTTCTTTCTATAAAAATTTGAAATGGAAATTGTATGAAATATGAGAACGAGTTTTGTGAAAGATGAATCTTTTTCTTTAAAGATTTAAAATGGTAATTTGTTTAAACCATTTGAATGAAAAGTTTTGTATAATAAGTTGTGACTTAACTTGTAACGACCCGCAAATCCGTACCCCTTGAGTCAACACTATTCTACAACAATCAACTCAAGTTGTACAGATGTACGAACCATTCGGGTTAAAGAAGATGAGGTAGAAGAAAATAGAAAACAACAACAGATTCTAACCATCACAGCGGAATAAAATATAATAGATAAATAAATAATCTTTACTCAAGAATCAAAAATATATGTTTACATATATTACATCATCAGAGTACATCAATCACAGTTCAAAATCAATAACATACAACCGGATACCCAACAACTCAACACAGCGGAATATATATATAAACAAGTACGTGTGTACGTATCGTCATCTTGCTCGTCTCCTGAGCTCCACCGCATCATATCCTGTATTCTATAATACTCGGTCTGACCCGAGCATTACAGTTAAATAACACCCGAGTCAGTCTGGAATCCCAGCGTGACAAAATCGCACTCAATTTATTATTAAAGTTTCAAAAATTCTTTGAAAACAAAAGCATCTCGTAAGACCACGCCACAAATGAACATGTCGGGTTTTTACCTTACGATAGCTAAAACATTTTTATTAAAATTCTCTGATATTATAATAGTGTCTATAGAAAGTAAAATAGAATTTAGCTGAAATGCTTGCGTCTCACGTTTCAGCAATAGTTGGGCACAATCAAAACCGTACGGGCGCGTAGGGAAAATGGATTCCAACTAATGGCTAGGCACTGGGGTACCACCTGTCACAGTACCTGGTCTAGATCAGCGTACCGAGGAGCTACCCTAACTCCCCTGCAACATAAGACCGGAACCATCCCTTACTGGACAGTCCCGAGCAAGATCACCCCGCCGTTGGGATCAGCAACCGCCCACTAAGCCGAAATAAAGGGACATCTTGACAGGGATGACCTCACCCTCCAGTGGGGGCTACCCACGAAGCCTTGCTGCATAACCCCTGATTTTCAGCCATTCCTATTTTATGAGGCTTGAGGCTAAGCGTTGCCTTTTTAAGAACATATCCCTTACAATGCCCATCGTCCACCTGACGATGTTTTGCAAGCATTCATCCATACAAGTCCGTCCCGGGTTCGAACGGAACCGAAGGCACTATTCCTACTACATCCATTTTGGAAATATCCTCAGGATTAGTAGCGACTAGCCCTTGCATTTCACTGCTCCATCTTCTAATCCAAAATCGTTTACACGAAAACGTACAAATCGGATCAAAGTGGTTTTCGAGAAATAAATCTCGATCCCGGTCTCTTCGAAACGATCAGCGCATTTGTCCAATATTGATAGTCGGTTATTTAACTATCAATTAATATTCACAAACATCCATCCAACAATAAATAATTTCCCAAATTATTTATTAACATCAAAATATCTTCACAATATATATTTCTGTTTTCAATCCTTTGAAAACAGTTTCAAAACCATCTTTCCTTTCAGAATAAACTTTCCCAATTATTTTCTATCTCCTCTGAAATCGCCAAGCACAAAAATAGATTTTAAAATAATTTAAAACACTTTACTATGAAATATACTTTAAAACATTTATTTTAAAACTACTTCAATGATTTGTTAAAAAAGTACATACTATATGAATATTTGAAAATAAGGTTACTAAATAAAATATAAAACTAGATTTCTACTTTTTTAAAAATAAAATACTAAGTCACTCTTTAAATAATTATTGCTATAATAGACTAAAAGGAAATGCATACTTTAGAATTTAAATATTTAGAAATAGTAAATTTTTCAAAACATACTTCTTAAAACAACTTTAAACTTTTAATTTATATTTAAAAATTTACTTTGAAAACGTACTTGGTTATTCAGAGTGAAATTTCCAATCTCAATCATTTAGATCAATTTTCCAAATTGATTCCCAATTTATTCCATTTGAAATAAATTTCTTTACTTATCAGTTCATTTCAAAATTCATTAATTATGTACTTTATTATTATTTTAAGTTTGATTTTTAAATCCTTTAGTGAAATATACAAATCTAAGGTCATTCCCAATTTCTTCTTTATTCTTCATAAATAATTTAAATCCTAAATTTAAAATAAATGTTTTGTTCTTTTAAACAATAACGTTGAAGTTTAAGTTTCATTAACTTTCTGTTTATTTAAATTTTCCTTCCCATACTCAAGATTTATTTATTAAAATTTTAAAGTCACTTCATTTCCTTTCCAGTTCAATCATAAATTTATTCAACTTTTCTATAATTATTTTACTTACAACTTCACTTCTTTTATTTTCATTCCCAAACTCAAATTATATATTTGGTAATTCATTATTCCCCGATTATAACAATCAAACCATAGCATTCAATATTTCCACATAATTCATTGCAGAATATCAAATATTCAGAACATAGAATATTAAATAATTAAATAAAGTTGAGGGGTCTAGTTGGATCCCTCCAACTTGTTTTCCCTACATCCACAGATGTTAGCACAATATAAAATGCAAATTCCAAATATATACCACACCACAACACATAAATCAATTCATCCATTTCAAACAATTACTTAAATTTAATCATTTAAATTTAAATTTAACTAAGTGAGATTAACTCACCTTTGCTTCTTTTTGTTTCGCAATCCGATCCAATCTCGACTCGTTCCCTCACAAATTTGACCTTGAATAAACAATTCAAGATTTATTAGCATGTGAATTAACCAATACAATTTACTACAAGTTTTACTTTATTAAATTTTAACTAGTAGCTTAAATTCAACACAAATTCGCTTTTTGTTTTTTCTTTCAAAACCTTATATAATTTCCCAAAACATTATCTTTGAAACTACACCTATAAAAATAATTTATATTACCATTCTATACGTTTATTTACTTACTTTCGTTTTGAAACTGCATATAAAATACTTTACATAGATTTTGTAAATCTGGTTTTATACAAACTTCTTAAAAATTTAAACTTCCCATTTTAAAACCTTATCTTTATATACATCTAATCGATTCCAAAAATCCAACGTTGTAATCCACATCACTACAACTCCTATATCTCTGCTTTGTTCAATTTATGACCTCAAAATAAATTAAGTAAAAGTTTATTAGCTTTCTAAATTTTTAGGTTCTTAGTTAACTAACTAATTATATACTTAAATTAAATTATAGATTAATGCCTCCACGTCGTTCGAATGAGGAACTGACACCACCACGCTCGCCTCCTTCCCTCGTGTGCCTACCCCACGTTGGCGCGCCTTTTCCTGTTCCCCTTTGGTCGCGATGTCCACCTGCCACGAAAGTCGCGGCCACACACCACCAACATCACCTCCATCCTCGAAATTCATACACGATTTGATCGTCGAACCCTAGCTCGTACAACTACTATCGACTTCCACCATCGTATCACCTAGCATCGCCGAACGCCCTCTAACCTCCTTTCGCCAGCACAGCTATGTGTACGCGAGCCCTTCTTATTTACACAAAGAAAATCGATTTGGGAAAAGTGGCTTCGGCCTGATATTTATTTTAATTTTTTTTAAAAGATCTCGTTTTCGATTCTGAAGATAAGGCTTCGGCCAAATTTTATAAAAGTGAAAATGAAGCTTGCGTTAGAAGCTAGGGGTGAGACTTCTATAAAAAGATTTGACTAAGTAAATTAAATTTAATTAGCTTTCTTTATTCATTTATGGGTTGTACGATCAAACGGTAATTCCGAACCTAGCTAAAATTGAAATCCGACAATAATATAATATTACGGGTCCATAGAAACTGGTTTCGTCAAATCCCGAGACTGTGCCTCGGAAGACTATTTTTCAATTCAATTCAAACGATATATTCTTAAAACTGAATAAATCAGTGTTAAATTCAATTTTAAAATTTCTACTATTCTCAGTATAATCAATATAAATTTTATAAGCTTTCAAATTATTTTTAATAGGCTTAAAATTCCAGATTCAACAATTTTCCCAGCTTCGAATTATTTAATTCAATAATTAAATTATCGAATAAATTGTGATATTCATAATTCAAGTTAAAATTGCTCTATTGAATACTTAAAATCACTTAAATATTCCGATTTTTATTGCTTGAAAATTCCGGGTCGTCACATTCCTTCCCCTTTAAAAGAATTTCGTCTCCGAAATTACTAACTAAGAAGAATGGCCCAAAACCCGTTTACATTTTCCCTAAAACCAAACAATCCAACATCTAACCAACTATTTTTTTATAAAAGACCCATTATCATTCTTATTAACTCTCCACTCTCCCATAGTTTCAAACTATACTATTTGTTTAACCATTCAAATTTCAATTTAAAACCAAATCTTGAATTATAAAAAATTTCTCAAAATTTTTCTAACTTCTTAAATTCCCGAAAATTTTTGCCAGCGTCTCCCTTGCGCGGCTAGCTCGGTACAACTACAAAATGGCTCTATGACTTCCCAAATCCAAAAAGAAAACAAAAAGCCAAGTGGCTCAATCCAAAAACCCAATCAAATTTCACAGAAATTTAAACATATACCTTTTTGGTCGGGCAATTCAATTTTTATCATCTGAAATCAAAACCAATTTTTCTTTCTCTTTATAATACCTGCATATCCTGCTTAGCATTAATATCCAATCACAATATTCCCAAAATATCATAGCAACTTTCTTACAAACTGTCGGTATTTATTTATTGAAATATTAACTTAGATTATATTTGTTGTATCAACTCCCAATCAAGAATTCACCATTCCCTTCTTGAGTTAGTATAAGCATTTTATATGTTTCTTATATTTATTTTCACTTTACCACTTTAGTTTATATTCATTTCTATTCAAATCGATTCTTTCATTTCCATATGAATTCAATTTATCTTTAACTCAGAATATATAAATTTTATTTGTCATTTATTACTAATTCATGTCATTACTTTTATTAGTTTCATTTACTAACTTATTTCAATTTTCCAGTTTTAAACCGTTTTGTCGTTAACCATATTTCACTTATTTGCAATAGTTAAAACATATGAATTCTAAAATAAATGCCCACTAAACACTTTTTACAAGAAATTTAAATATTCCAACATTAATTTTAATTGCTTACAACCAATCACATATCGTTTCACTTAATCCGAATGGTTAACAACTCACAAACTTACATTTAATTTATTTGTAAGCAAACTGAACTCACATTTAATTCAATTGCTCTCAAAATCAATTTGTTTTACCCTTATCAACACATAGAATTTTAATTACTTCCATTTACATCCAACGACAATTTATTCCTTGCAATTCGACGAAATTTATGTGAATAAATAAGTATATATGTTTATAACCAATTTAAATTGATTTCAACTCAATTTATACTTAATTCTATTCCATTTTCAATTTATTCACAATCCATATATTCTCATTCTCATCGCATTTCATTTTATTAACCAAACTGGTTTATTTAAACCATTAACAATTTAGGTTCATCTTCATTACCAATTTAATTTCCCCTTTTATTTTAATTCATTCACAACCATTTATTTAGCTCGACACATTCCATTTAAATTTCATTCACAATCCATTCATTAACGTTTTATTCCATACTATTTTATTTAGCTCAAACCAAACCAAGCTATTTCCTTCAATAACCATTTCTCAACTTATTTAAACCACACTTCATTTTGATTCTTATTTATTCTATCCATTTATTTATTCAATATAATTAGTTTATCCACACAATCCATTAGGAATTTTCATTTCTTTAAATATTATTTATAACCACTTATCCAACTCTTCTATTTGTTTGGCTTAAGTCAATTTACTTCATTTTATACTTAAGCTCATTTTCATTTTATAAGTAAATTTTTCTCTTTTCTATTCAACTTAATTCTCTCTCAATTAAATCTCATTCCAATCTACAATTTCTTTTGGTTAGTTAGTATAAAATTTAAATTTCCAGATTCAACTCATTCAACTGATTACATGGCCATTTCCTATTTATTTCCACTTAGTTGGATTTTGTTTGCAATTCATACCATTTCTATTTTAATCCAATTTCATTTTTTTATCCGATACATTTCAATTATATCTAATTTGTTAACACTTCAAGTCGAATTTTAATTAATAGCTCAAGTTCTGATCCACTATCCATTTTCAATTTACCACCAAATTCCATTAACTCACAATTCAATTACATTCTCAATTTATACTTAATTAATTCATTTAATTAATTGCAAGACCATTTCCAATTATATTTTCTTTACTAATGAGTCAAGCCGAATTTGATTTATAACTTGAGTTTTATTTCCAAGCTTCATTATTAACTCACAATTCAGCTTTATTTAATTACATTGAGTACTCATTATATATTTCATTATCTAATTATCATCTAAATAGTCTTTCACCAACTTATAATCCAGAACTTGATTTTGATCTCAAAATCTCTTCATTTAAATTTTTCTTAAGATCAAATTTATTTTATAATTCAAGTTTTGATCTTCATTTTATTTTTCAATTCACCAAAAATATTTATTTTGGGTTTTTATCCCATTTTTTCAAATTTTATAAGTCATAACTTATTATTTACACAATTCCATTCATCATAGGCTTGAATATATCCTTCTTTTATTTTTAACTCAAGCCTTATGCTTATTTATAACCAAACATATGGATTTCTAATTCTTTTATAAGTTATTCCAATTCATTCCATCCAATAACTCAATTGAATTCTTATTCCAATTCAATTTTATTTAATCTCAGATTTATTTAATCTCAATTCAATTTCAACTTAATTCGAATACAACTGGGTATTATTTTCAGCCTATCCAATTTATTCAATCGAGTTAAATTTTATTCCCCAATCCAAGATAATTTCATTTTTAACCTTTCCTTTAAATTTAAATTCCAACATTTAAAGCTTATATTTCCTTCCTGATTTAAAAATCATCTCAATTTATAAGCTTACAACTTATCTCATCAGGATTTTTAAACACACGACTTTTGGTTTCAAATCATTTTGAAATCTTCAACACCCCAAATCACACTTCTCAAAAATTAAACCAATCCTGGTTTTATTCCCCAACAAATTTCCTTTGAAATTTCCAAAAACAAACAGGTTTTCCTGAACAAATCAGTTTGGTAGCAATTTATCACTTAGAAACTCGAAAATGAACATCGATGATGCTGCAGTCACCACCGAAGCTATTTTCCAGCTACTGAAGTGAATTCAATGCTATATCTCTTCCCAAAATTTATTTGAAACAATTACCTTTCAAAGATACCCCAAAAACAATAATGTTATCATTTATCTTCAAAACACTTCGATAAACATTCTCAAAATCTCTGAAATTTTGAATTTCCAAATCCTGCTTAAATAAATTTTAACTACAATTCATTTGTACACTTTATGCTTATACAAATTCTCATCTGATTGTATTTCAATTCATAAATTATATTTATAATTCATATTTATAAATTTCATTTTATAATGAATTTATTCCCTTAATTTTTTTTAATTATATTTCAATTTCTAGTTAAATTTTTACTTAACAATGATAATACTTTAATATTATCATTTTTAACATCCAAGCAACCATGTATTAGCTAAATAGTTTTCAAAAACTATTCTTTATATCAAAATATATTTTTGGGTAAAATTATTTCATTCACCCTTATTTAAAACAATACCGTGTCGATTTTTCTATTCAAGTGTTTAGAAACCCCTTCGATACAGTTGTCCAGACTGTGCCGACGAAGGTTCATATGCCACTCAATAAACCAATCAACACAATATTAAAATATATTCACTAACAAATACACGATCATATCTATTAATACACTCAAACTCATTCTAGAGTACTACGGACTCTAATTTAAATGAGTAATTCCTACCAGAGCCAAGGTTATCTCCAACCTAAGCCCTGATACCAAGTGTAACGACCCGCAAATCCGTACCCCTTGATTCAACACTATTCTACAACAATCAACTCAAGTAGTACAGAAATACGAACCATTCGGGTTAAAGAAGATGAGGTAGAAGAAAATAGAAAACAACAACAGATTCTAACCATCGCAGCGGAATAAAATATAATAGATAAATAAATAATCTTTACTCAAGAATCAAATATATCTGTTTACATATATTACATCATCAGAGTACATCAATCACAGATCAACATCAATAACATACAACCAGATACCCAACAACTCAACACAGCGGAATATGTATATAAACAAGTACGTGTGTACGTATCGTCATCTTGCTCGTCTCCTAAGCTCCACCGCATTATATCCTGTATTCTATATTACTCGGTATGACCCGAGCATTACAGTTAAATAACACCCGAGTCAGTCTGGAATCTCAGCGTGAGAAAATCACACTCAATTGATTATTAAAGTTTCAAAAATTCTTTGAAAACAAAAGCATCTCGTAAGATCACGCCACAAATTAACATGTCGGGATTTTACCTTACGATAGCTAAAACATTTTTATTAAAATTCTCTGATATTATAATAGTGTCTATAGAAAGTAAAATAGAATTTAGCTGAAATGCTTGCATCTCACGTTTCAGCAATAGTTAAGCACAATCAAAAACGTACGGGCGCGTAGGGAAAATGGATTCCAACTAATGGCTAGGCACTAGGGTACCACCTGTCACAGTACCTGGTCTAAATCAGCGTACCGAGGAGCCACCCTAACTCCCCTGCAACACAAGACCGGAACCATCCCTTACTGGACAGTCCCGAGCAAGATCACCCCGCGGTTGGGATCAGCAACCGCCCACTAAGCCGAAATAAAGGGACATCTAGACAGGGATGACCTCGCCATCCAACGGGGGCTACCCACGAAGCCTTGCTGCATAACCCCTGACTTTCAGCCATTCCTATTTGATGAGGCTTGAGGCTAAGCGTTACCTTTTTAAGAACATATCCCTTAGAATGCCCATCGTCCACCTGACGATGTTTCGCAAGCATTCATCCATACAAGTCCGTCCCGGGTTCGAACGGAACCGAAGGCACTATTCCTACTACATCCATATTGGAATTATCCTAAGGATTAGTAGCGACTAGCCCTTGCATTTCACTGCTCCATCTTCTAATCCAAAATCGTTTACACGAAAACGTACAAACCGGATCAAAGTGGTTTTCGAGAAATAAATCTCGATCCCGGTCTCTTCGAAACGATCAACGCATTTGTCCAATATTGATAGTCGGTTATTTAACTATCAATTAATATTCACAAACATCCTTCCAACAATAAAAAATTTCCCAAATTATTTATTAACCTCAAAATATCTTCACTAGATATATTTCTATTTTCAATCCTTTGAAAACAGTTTCAAAACCATCTTTCCTTTTAGAATAAACTTTCCCAATTATTTTCTACCTCCTCTGAAATCACAAAGCACAAAACTAGATTTTAAAATAATTTAAAACACTTTACTATGAAATATACTTTAAAACATTTATTTTAAAACTACTTCAATGATTTGTTAAAAAATACATACTATATTAATATTTGAAAATAAGGTTACTAAATAAAATATAAAACTAGATTTCTATTTTTTTAAAATAAAGTACTAAGTCACTCTTTAAATAATTATTGCTATAGTAGATTAAAAGGAAATGCTTACTTTAGAATTTAAATATTTAGAAATAGTAAATTTTTTAAAACATACTTCTTAAAAAAACATGAAACTTTTAATTTATATTTAAAAATTTACTTTGAAAACGTACTTGGTTATTCAGAGAGAAATTTCCAATCTCAATCACTTAAATCAATTTTCCAAATTGATTCCCAATTTATTCCATTTGAAATAAATTTCTTTACTTATCAGTTCATTTCAAAATTCATTAGTTATGGACTTTATTATTATTTTCAGTTTGATTTTTAAATCCTTTAGCTGAAATATACAAATTTCAGGTTATTCCCAATTTCTTATTTATTCTTCTTAAATAATTTAAATCCTAAATTGAAATAAATGTTTTGTTCTTTTAAGCAATAACATAGAAGTTTAAGTTTCATTAACTTTCTGTTTATTTAAATTTTCCTTCCCATACTCAAGATTTATTTATTAAAATTTTAAAGTCACTTCATTTCCTTTCCAGTTCATTCATAAATTTATTCAACTTTTCTATAATTATTTTACTTACAACTTCACTTCTTTTATTTTCATTCCCAAACTCAAATTATATATTTGGTAATTCATTATTGCCCGATTATAACAATCAAACCATAGCATTCAATATTTCCACATAATTCATTACAGAATATCAAATATTCAGAACAGAGAATATTAAATAATTAAATAAAGTTGAGGGTTCCAGTTGGATGCCTCCAACCTGTTTTCCCTACATCTACAGATGTTAGCACAATATAAAATGCAAATTCCAAATATATACCACACTACAACACATAAATCAATTCATCCATTTCAAACAATTATTTAAATTTAATCATTTAAATTTAAATTTAACTGAGTGAGATTAACTCACCTTCGCTTCTTTTTGTTTCGCAATCCGATCCAATCTCGACTCGTTCCCTCACAAATTTGACCTTGAATAAACAATTCAAGATTTATTGGCATGTGACTTAACCAAAACAATTTATTACAAGTTGTACTTTATTAAATTTTAACTAGTAGTTAAATTCAACACAAATTCTCTTCTTCTTTTTCTTCTTCTTTCGAATACTTATATAATTTTCCAAAACATTATCTTTGAAACTACACCTATAAAAATAATTTATATTACCATTCTATACGTTTATTTACTTATTTTCGTTTTGAAACTGCATACAAAATACTTTACACAGATTTTGTAAATCTGGTTTTATACAAATTTCTTCAAAATTTAAACTTCCCATTTCAAAACCTTATCTTTATATACATCTAATCGATTCCAAAAATCCCAGGTTGTAATCCACATCACTACGACTCCTATATCTCTGCTTTGTTCAATTTATGACCTCAAAATAAATTAGGTAAAAGTTTATTAGCTGTCTAAATTTTTAGGTTCTTAGTTAACTAACTAATTATATACTTCAATTAAATTACAGGTTAATACCTCCACGTCGTTCGAATGAGGAACTGACACCACCACGCTCGCCTCCTGCCCTCGCGTGCCTGCCCCACGTTGGCGCGCCTTTTCCTATTCCCCTTTGGTCGCGATGTCCACCTGCCACGAATGTCGCGGCCACACACCACCAACATCACCTCCATCCTCGAAATTCATACACGATTTGATCGTCGAACCCTAGCTCGTACAACTACTATCGACTTCCACCATCGTATCACCTAGCATCGCCGAACGCCCTCTAGCCTCCTTTCGCCAGCACATCATATGTGTACGCAAGCCTCTCTTATTTACACGAAGAAAATCGATTTGGGAAAAGTGGCTTCGGCCTGATATTTATTTTAATTTCTTTTTTTAAAAGATCTCGGTTTCGATTCTGAAGATAAGGCTTCAGCCAAATTTTATAGAAGTGAAAATGAAGCTTGCGTTAGAAGCTAGGGGTCAGACTTCTATAAAAAGATTTGACTAAGTAAATTAAATTTAATTAGCTTTCTTTATGCATTTACGGGTTGTACGATCAAAAGGTAATTCCGAACCTAGCTTAAATTGAAATCCGACAATAATATAATATTACGGGTCCATAGAAACTGGTTTCGTCAAATCCCTGAGACTGTGCCTCGGAAGATTATTTTTCAATTCAATTCAAACGATATATTCTTAAAACTAAATAAATCAGTGTTAAATTCAATTTTAAAATTTCTATTATTCTCAGTATTATCAATATAAATTTTATAAGCTTTCAAATTATTTTTAATGGGCTTAAAATTCCAGATTCAACAATTTTCCCAGCTTCGAATTATTTAAATCAATAATTAAATTATCGAATAATTTGTGATATTCGTAATTCAAGTTAAAATTGCTCTATTGAATACTTAAAATCACTTAAATATTCCGATTTTTATTGCTTGAAAATTTCGGGTCGTCACATTACTGAGATCCAATATCCATATGATTTTAAATATTGCGCTCATTATTCGGTTTAGCCGGGAGAGGACCTTTGTGTCTTATCCCATTCCGAATAATGATACGATGATATGGATAACATTTGAATACCGTTGGTGAAGACCGGATATTTTCGAAAACGAAAGGATAACCAGTCGAATGTCTCTGCACCGACTGGTCCCCGGTATAGAGATTTGATCACCCTTTGTGATGGGGAGTCTAGACGTGATTAGAGATTATCCGGATTGCGAGGTCTTCTTTTGAAGTGCCTTCGGTTCTGTTCGAACCCAGAATAGATGTAACAACCCGAAATTTTCGAACCCAAAAATTTCAGATAGTTATGAAAAAGAAGAAAGAGATAGAAGAAGAAGAAGATCAGAAACTACATCTCACATTCGCAGCAGATAAAATACAATAATAAATAATAACAGTTTACAAAAGAATACTATTCTGTCAATTACATTTTAATACATCAGAGTTATTCACATATACAAATACTGGACATATACAAATTAACATGTCTCAGATTTACAATAATATAATACAGCGGAATTACTCTATACGATCTTGCCATCCATCTCGCCTCCTGAGCTCCAGGACATCCTTGCTTGAAAATCTGTAATACTCGGTCCGAACCGAGCATTACATCAAAGTAACACCGGGTCAGGCTGGAAACCAGCGTGAGTAAACCCAACTAACATGGAATATCCAAGCAAACAACTTATATAACCCGGGGTAACTCGAATAAATTTACAAATTCACAATTTGATGTTGACATCACTTATTTCACCCATAAATTTTCTAGTACCCAAAATTTGGATTAAATAGACCAATTCACTTAAATCATTTCATTCTAGCCAATAGATTTCACATATCAACCTATAAAAATATACCCGATCCCCGGTCTTTTCGAGTCCAATTTCATTTAGAGAAAAGCTGTTGAAGTCTTAAACTATTCCATTCATGCCTAAAATTTATCACCCATTAACCATCCATGCTAGAACAGTTCAATCCAAACATAACATATTAAACCACATATCAGCGATATCAAATAATCCGGGATATACAATATACTTTAATCATCAATAAGCACGATTAATTGGTCATACCGTTTCTAATTAATTTAATATAAATTAAATTGATTACTTTAACCACCTTAGCCCTGCTTACTCAAGATTAATTAATGAATTTCAACTATTAATTTATCATTCCCTAATTTCCGCTTTAGATTCCTCAAGTAATTTGCCTTAAATTAATAACACAAATCGATTATCCTTCGTCCATTAACCTTAATTTTATTTATCCTATTTAATTACTCAAATCAACAATACCATAATCACTTACATTGATTAATTATCCTTTAATTTATCACTCGTTAATTCTTAATTACTTTCTTAAGTAATTTAGCCTTTAATTATTTTTATCAAGTAATTTCCCATTGTTGCTCTTTTTATTTAACCTTTAATTATTAATTTTATCCTTTAATAATTAATTAGATTTATTTAAACCTGAACGAGTTAATCCTTTAATTACTTACATTAAGTAATTATCATTTAAGTAACGAATTCTCTAGTTACTTATATTAATTTATCTCTACCTATAAATTAATTAGTCTAAAATTAATTAACTTATAACCCCTAATCAATAATTAATTATTTATTAACCATAAATTTATTAGTTTCTCTTTAATTACTGAACTGATTAATTAAATAATCTTAATTACTCAAACCTAAATCAACTAAAAGTTAAGTCAAATTAATTAATTAATTTCTTAATTATATCACTTTAAAATCTTATTTTATAAACCTGGGATTTGATTATCATTAATCTATAATTTAATCTAAGATCTTTAAGTCAAATTTAAGATAAACATTTTATTTCCTTAATTTCTCCTTAAGCACATGTTAACGCTAAAATTTGAACGCTAACACCCCGGTGTATGAGTTATAGTTGTGAAAGCACCACCCGATAACTCGGGAACAGATTATAAACAGGAAAAAGCAGAAAAGCAGCAAAAAACAACAATTTTATAGTGGTTCGGCTTAAGGGTATAGCCTACGTCCACTTTAAGTACTTTTATTAATAATCTCGTTACAATCTGATACAATTCTTCTCAAGTACAATATGTTTCAAGTTACAAGAGATTTGGAACAAGTAGCTCAAGCTTCAATGTTGATTAAAGTCCTTGAATTCATGTTGAAGATGTGTAGTTTCTTCGTGAAGTTCTTTGAGGTATTCCTTTAATCTTCAAAAGCTCTAAATGTTGATGGAGTTCTCAATGCAGCAAGGTAACGTTGTATGAAGAGAATGTGCCAAAAAGGTCCCTTGAATGTTGGAGGTGGTCACCTATTTATAGAGAGTTCTGGTCTGGAATTACCATGTTCTAAGTCGCGGCCGACTTAGTATGAGTTGTGGCCGACTTAACGTATGTCGTCACCGATTCACCGAGCCAAGTCCACAGCTTAATGGAAGCAAGCTTGTCTGAACTCATACCATTTGTCTTGAGTCGTCGCCGAGATAAGCTAGGTTGTGGCCGGCTTAAGGCAAGTCGCGGCCGACTCATCTGGCCCCTCTATGGTTTCACCTAGGTCGCCCCCGAGTAAACACAGCATTCTCTCCGTAACATGGCATCGGACTTGCATTTTAATAGCCTTTAGGTCGCGGCCGAGTCAACATGCGCGTGCCAAGTAACTGTATAGGACTCGCCTTCATTTGCCTGGGTCATGGACGGCTTAGCATACGTTGTTAAGTCGGCTGCGACTTAAGTATAGATTGTGCACCTTTCCAAGTCCTGATCCATTAGGTCGGCAGCTTCCTTAGGTAATTAGATCAACACTCAAGTTAGGTCGGTAGACTTCCTAAGTCGGCACCCCTTAAGGCATTAGGTCGTTATCCATTTAAGGCCTTAGGTCGGGAACTTTTGTAAAGGCATTTGAGTCGTGAAGTACCTTGAGTCGCTGTCCCTTCTGAATTATTAAATCGGCAACCATTGAGTCGTCATTCATTTTAGGTCGGCAATGAGTTAAGGTTGTTGGGTCGGTTCACCTTTTAAGTCGTAGGCTTCTTGAGTCGTAAGTCGGCACGCTCCTCGAGCTCCTTAGGTCGGGCTCCCTGATAAGGCAGTTAGGTCGGCAATCAGTTGAGTCGGTAGCCTTGTTAACATATTAGGTCGGCATATCCCTTATGCCTTAGGTCGACATCCCCTGTTGAACCTTAAGTCGGTATCTTTTCCGAGTCTTATCTTGTTAGGTCGCTAGCTCCTTAACTCGTGGGCTTCTTAACTCGTGGGCGAAACGGGGTTAACATTTGCCCCTCGAAGCACACGCTTAAGTCGTAAGTCGTGTGCTTCGACTTATCATAACCCGGTTGCGCCGATTCAAGTTCTAGTGCCTCCTGATATAAAAGCTTAAGTCGTTCCTCCTATTTCACTATTCTCATTGCTTATCCCCTGAGCCGTTCCTTCCATTGTCACGTCTTCAAGCTTTCAAAGGCGATCTCGATCCAATTAACTACTGACAACCTCTGTTATTCACTGTGTAAGTAAACATTCCTCTTCCCTGATCATAGATTATCGTTGATTCATGAATTCCGTCTCCCAAAATCAAACCGCCTCTTCGTACGATGCTTCATCATGAATTCCGTTACAATTATGGTTGGTGAATCTTAGGTTGCTCGATTTGGCTTTAAATGATCAGTGACATGATGAAGATGGTTTACTACCTTAGGCTAGACGATTTTAATTTGTATTGGGGTCGTGAGGTGTTGAATTTGCGGCAGTTTCGAACTAATCGATGGGACGATTCGATAGCTTGAATGAAACGAAGGCTGTGGTTGATGGAACAGTTATTGGGTTAGCGGGTTGATGGCCGTGGGATGCTGATTCGGGATCAAGTCAGTGAAATTGGGCGAACTAGCCTTTGGCCGACCTGGCTCTTAAAACGAAGTGGTTTAAACTCTAAGTCGTGGCAGGGTTAACCCTTGGGAGAAAATTGCCAACTTCTGCTGATCCAACTTTTAAACCGTAGCCGAGTTGACCCTTTGGGGAATCTCACACTACTTTTTGAATCGGGGCCTTTATCCCTATTACACCTTTACGACCTAGAGGACTACCGACTTAAAGAACCAGGAATTTAGCCTTAACTCGTGAAATACTCCTAGATCGTAGCCGACTTAATACTTGCAAACGTGTTATCATTTAGGAGCATAGGCCTACCTTGAGCATTTGTCTTAAGCTACCAAACTAAATTGCCTGAATTTTTGAACTACCCCAACTTTAAACTTGCCTGAATCTCATTGTATTACTTTACAGGCCGCATTAACTTATAAGCTGCTAACCTGCTAAAAATAACAAACAAAGAAAACCAAGGCGAAAATACTGCCATTGACTGCCCACGTCAGATGACAGATTAGTCAAGACAAAACAAGCAACTTAATTATATTGCATGAAATGTTTGTGAATCAATCAATTAAGGTTAAACATTAGTGCAAAGTATCAACAATCTGAACTGATTTGTCCGCACTAACATCTTATTTGCATATTTAGGCTTAAAACAATAGTCCCTGAATTTCATAACTAACAAATGCTTGCCAGTTTTCATTCCAGTTATATTTGTTTACTGCTTGATTGATTGTACACAACACTTCACACACTTTAGAAAACATGCACCTTCATGTTTGAATACCCAGTTGTTTATGTAGAATGACTTCCCATCAAGAAGAAGAAGTGGTAATTCAAGAAGAAGAAACTTTCCCGATAGATGTTCCCATAGAGAATCCTCCGGAAAGAACCTCGACTATTCTATCTTCGAGAACATTTATTCAGCTGCGCACTCAATTTGGCTTTGCTGAAAGTGATGTCCTATTCCCTGGGCCAAGTGATACTGCTAACAATCCTCCCCATGGTTTCGTTGCAGTTAACCGTCACATGTGCTTAAGTGGGGCGATTCCTCCCTTTAATGACTTCTTTCGAACTCTCCTTCTTCGGTTGACAATTTCTCCATTCCAACTTCATCCTAATGGCTATGCCATCCTGATGGGGTTGTGTGTTTTGTTTAGAAGAACTCTTGATCGCCTACCGAGTTTTGAAGAAATTCGTTATCTGTGCTCATTTGCAAAGAGTAAAGATCACCCTTCCCTCATTATTGTGAGAAGTGCCAGAAACCGCAAGCTCATTTCCGATCTCACCGAAAGTGTTCATGGATTTTTGAACCAGTTTTTCTTCGCTCGCTGTCCCCCAGGGTTTTATGCTACCTGGAGAGTAGGAAGTAAGACCAGTATTTCTATTTACTCTGTTTTGAAACTTTTTCGAGATCCGAGCTTTCAGTTTCTAATTTCATTCTTTGCTCTTTTCAGCACTTCCTCTTCCTTCTAGAGATCCAATTCATAAGCAAATTTTTGAGAGGTTGAGTGCTGTGGCCGCAGAAGAGAGGAGCATAAAATTTCTGTTGAGGGATGAATTTTTACACCAATACGGGCTTCTACATGCTTCTCGTTCTACGCATTCTTGTGAAGTTCCAACGGAAGTCCCCGATTCTCCGACGAAAACTCCTGATGCCCCGGTCTCCACTAAAGAGCGCGTGCAGGGAGAAACTTCTATGGGGACTTCATTAGTAAAGTGCTCTACTCCAAGAGACGACACGGGGCCATCTGAAAAGCCCGCGCCTGCCCCTATAACTGAAGAAGAAGGGGAGCCCCTTTCCCAAACCGGGAAGAATGCTGGTGGAGGAGTTGATGAAGGGAGTTTGATCAGACATGATGGTGATGACGTCTTTGGGGATTTAAGTGACATAATTATCACTTCCCAAGAGCTCTTTAAAGACGACCCTACCTGTGCTAAAACTACACCCCCGATGATTGAAGCGACATCTGCCCTCCAACAGACTCCAACTCTTTTATCCCAAGAACTGTCATCGACAGCAAAACTTATTGCTTCCCCCCAACCGAGGAGTGGTTCGTTAGTTTAACGCGAGTAGTTTGCACTTCACACACAACTAAGGATTTTCCTGCACATTTCTATGCTCTCTTTTTATTTGAAAAGTTTTCAAGTTTTGTTTCTTCTTTTAGGTTCTTCAATGAGGCGAGGCAGCTCATATTATAGTGACTTCCAGCGATATGGGAAACGCAGCCAGTATGGCTATCAATCCTATCCTCCGATTCATAGAGAGACTGATGAAGAAAGGGCTGCCCGGAAGGCTCGGGAAAGACGTGATTATGAGGAACGCTATGGAAGGCCAGACGATCGACATGATTCCTTCCACATAGAGAGTGATTCCCTTAAACGCAAATCTCGTGATGATAGAGGGAAGAGTCACATGACTGACGACTCGAGCAAACGGGCCAAAGCTACTGAGGAGCCAATGCCCGCGCCTTCAGAGAAGATTACTACTCCAATTTCCTCTCAATCTCCTGCCCCTTCCCCTACTGACATCCAAGCAATCATCAATAGGCCATCTTACCAAGTTGGACCAGGTCCAGCCACTCTTCAAAGCCGATTCCCTAATTGGTGTTTAAAAGGAGTTCGCTTCGACCTTGATCTGGTTCCCATAGATAAAAGTGCCATGTTACGGAACCTTGATGCAGTCAGAGCTGATATTGAGAGGATGTTATCTTGGCAGAAACTCGTTGATGAGCTCCAAAGGGTGAATAGGGCTAATCTCGAAGCTATGCTTACCATGGAGAATGACAAAACTGAATGGCAAAAGATCCTTAAACAGCATGATGCAGAAATGAGGAATATTGCCGATTATAACGAGAAACTTGAGGCGGAAGTTGGGAAACTTAAAGAGGAGCTCGCTACTTCTTCCACTTCTTATACTCAAAGGGAAAGTGTGCTTCTTCAACAGGTGCGGGATGCTCATGCCGCGCAAAGGGATGCTGAGGCCAAGGCTGATGAGTTGGAGCAGATTATAGAGGGCAATCGTACTGATATTACTCAGTTACGAGGACAAACTAGCCTTCAGGCTGCAGAGATTGAAAAATTGAAAGCCCAGCTATCCAAAGTCGAGAGAGAGCGAGATGAGGCTGTTGCGGGTAGAATTGCAGCTGAGGAGGCCCATGAAGCCACCAAAGCCGATATTGGCTCGACACTATTTGATTTCTACTTGCATTGTGTATTAGGGCGTGGCAGCCTTGCATTCCTGGGCCCCAAGTATGAGATTACCCTGGCCGAAGTGTGGGAGGCCGCGGTAGATATGTTTAAAGGGGCCGGATACACCGAAGAGGAATTGGAGGTGCACTACTTAGACTTTGAGACTCGCACAGCCCTTGCCAGAGGGAAGGAGCAACTTGCCAGATCGCGGGTTGAAATAGTGGAGGAAGAACATCGAGAAAAAGAAACAAATTTGACTGCTCCTGTTCCTTCTTCAACTTCAGTCGATGCTGGCATTATTGGTTCTAGCTCTTATGTACCAATCTCTGCTCAAACTGATACCGGGGCCAAAGTTACTCAAGCCACAGATGAATCGCAAGAGAGTGCTGAAGCTCCAGACTATGAAATTGACGTAGTAAAGACAACTTCTGCAGGTAATTCTACTGTAAATTTCGCCACTGTCAATCTTGTTCAAGTGGATTGCTCGTTTATTTCACATGGGTTTAATGAGCTCCTTGACTATCTTCTCACCCCTGATGAGCCTTCGTCTCCTCTCTTTACTGACTTTATTGATGAGCCTTCATCTCCTCTCTTTACTTACTTTAACCCCTTTTCTTCTGTAGAGAAAATATCAAGCACTGCTCAGATTTCTACTCCTCTGGTTATCCCTCCTCCATCTCTTCAGGTGGCTCCTCCTTCCGCTTCGCAGCCTGGATCACAGGAGGAGCAAATAGAAGCTCTTCATGGCTTGGATGATCCCATCGCTTCGCAAGAGCAGAAAGATGAGAGACTTGAGGGAGGTGACATATCTCCGGAGAGGACTCCTTCTGATGACATAGCTCTATCTAAACTTGTCACTCCAGGGAGTGAGTCTTCCTCAAAAAGGAGAAAAAAGCGTGGGACATCAAAAAGGAGGGGGAAGATAACCACTGCTACTGAAGACGAACCAGAAGTTGGACCAGCTGTGCCTACCTCTCCTTCTTCCCTTATGCCCACTGATCGTCCTGAAAAGCTGATCATTCGGCCGGGCAAAGGGTCCAAAGGTGGTAAAAAGAAGTGAAGATTTTAGCTTCTTGTCTTTTGTTTGTATCGGTCGAGAATTGTGCGGGTACCGGCCCCCACTTTTTTGCTTTGGAACCTGTATCTGTAATATATTTGAATAAAATGATTTTTTTATTTGCACATATTCTTGTTTGAATTTGAGAATGCATTTATTATTCATTTCTACACAAGTCTACTTATGATATTGCAACGGGCTTGCGGTATGTTGCTTGAGTATTACCTTACCGACGTAGCTATACCGTTTTGTATGTAACTATACCATGTTGCCCCCATACCATAAGCTTGTTGCAATTATTTTATACTTCGAGGGGACTTGCACTCTTATTTGCTGAAGAATAATTATTTTATTCTTTAAAGAAAATTTTTGTAGAGTACAACCCCCTTCGTATAAGTTTTTACGCTTCGTCCTTCGAAGAAATCACTTCTCTCTTTTGCTTATGTACATATTTTGCCAAGTGAATTCTTTTACGTGGCAAAGCGAACCTCTGAAGGGTACTTTAACTCTTTCCTTCTTCTTCTTTTTTTTTTTTTTTTTTTTTTGAGGAAGATCATTTTCCAGGATAGGTAAATTATTCTTCCTTCGGAAGTTAAAGTATGCTCTTGATGAGGATTTTTTTTTATAGAAAGTTGTACCTCTGAGGAGGGATTTTTTCACGTTTCAACACTTGGAAGTTTTATTTCGATCTCGGTGAAACGTGTACCTCCAAAGAGTTGTGCCTTTGAGGAAAGCCTTTTCACGTTTCAACACTTGGAAGTTTTATTTCAATCTCGGTGAAACGTGGGCTTCCGAAGAGGTCTTTCTTCTTGCTTGCATTTCAACTCTGGTGAAGTGAAATTCCGAAGAGCGGCTGCTACACTTCAACTCCTGGTGAAATGTGCCCCCGAAGAGGTCTTTATTTTGTTTGCATTTCAACTCTGGTGAAGTGTAATTCCGAAGAGCGGCTGCTACACTTCAACTCCTGGTGAAATGTGCCCCCGAAGAGGTCTTTATTTTGTTTGCATTTCAACTCTGGTGAAGTGTAATTCCGAAGAGCGGCTGCTACACTTCAACTCCTGGTGAAATGTGCCCCAGAGAGGGTTTGCATTGCCTGGAAGTTACTCTCTCATGGTTGGAGGGTCATGACTTCTCCAATCTTTTTTGTTGAGTAGAGAACTCTCTTTTTTGTGGCATATGTCCCATTAGAGGTCTTTGTCCTCCGAAGAGTTGTGCCTCCGAAGAGGAGCTTTTTGCCTCTGAAGAGGGCTTTGGTCTCTTGAGGAGAAGCATTCGGTCTCCGTAGAGAAGCTTTTCGCCTCCGAAGAGGGCTTTGGTCTCTGAGGAGAAGCATTCGGTCTCCGTAGAGAAGCTATCTGCCTCCGAAGAGGGCTTTGGTCTCTGAGGAGAAGCATCTGGTCTCCGTAGAGAAGCTTTTTGCTTTCGAAGAGGGCTTTGGTCTCTGAGGAGAAGCATCCGGTCTCCGTAGAGAAGCTTTTTGCCTCCGAAGAGGGCTTTGGTCTCTGAGGAGAAGCATCCGGTCTCCGTAGAGAAGCTTTTTGCCTCCGAAGAGGGCTTTGGTCTCTGCGGAGAAGCAACCGGTCTCCGTAGAGAAGCTTTTTGCCTCCGAAGAGGGCTTTGGCTCTGAGGAGAAGCATTCGGTCTCCGTAGAGAAGCTTTTTGCCTCCGAAGAGGGCTTTGGTCTCTGAGGAGAAGCATCCGGTCTCCGTAGAGAAGCTTTTTGCCTCCGAAGAGGGCTTTGGTCTCTGAGGAGAAGCATTCGGTCTCCGTAGAGAAGCTTTTTGCCTCCGAAGAGGGCTTTGGTCTCTGAGGAGAAGCATCTGGTCTCCGTAGAGAAGCTTTTTGCCTCCGAAGAGGGCTTTGGTCTCTGAGGAGAAGCATCCGGTCTCCGTAGAGAAGCTTTTTGCCTCCGAAGAGGGCTTTGGTCTCTGAGGAGAAGCATCCGGTCTCCGTAGAGAAGCTTTTTGCCTCCGAAGAGGGCTTTTCACATTTCATCTCACGGGAGTATGCCGACCGATTGTGGTGAAATGCGTGCCCCTGAGTAGGGTTATTGTTAGGAAGCTTGGGGTTTCCGTTTCTTCGTTGGACGGATCCTCGGGAGTATGTTGACCGATAATTCCGCAACTTTGTAACAAGAAGGACGCCCCTCTTTTCGGTGAAGCCCGCTTAAGGTCTTTATCCTCCGAAGAGTTATGCCTTCGAAGTGGGCTTGTGCTTCTGAAATGGTTTGTTGCTGGCTGACGCTTGCTCCAGCATGTCTCTCTGCCATTGATTCATGTTGACGATCCCCCTTATCTTTTGCAAGTGTCATTACTTTTAGTTGCCAATCATTTCCCTTGCCCAAAGGTGTATATTTTATAGTTGAGCAAATTGGTGGTGGCAGACATAGGTTCTTCAACTTGCTGTTTGTTTGTTCAAACATTTGCAGCTAGTTACATATGATCTGCTTCTATCCACATTGCTCACTTTTGTTTGAAGTTCTTCCTTTGTAGGATTTGAATATGGGAACTTCGAATGGCTCAGTGCTTGACTGCCGAATGATGTTGCGGATCACTTGGTCTCGTGACCGGTAAGCTTTGTTTTTATGGCCTGCATCATTAAAGCGACTTTTTTAGTAACACAATTAACGTATTTCATATGCCGAAATAAAATAAAGCGGTTTATAATAGTAGGGAACACAAGAATTATAGTGGTTTAGCCGAGTCTGGGCTTATATCCACTTTATAGCTTTTATTATTCGCCTGGCTTGCAATTGCCTTTAACAGAAGAATCATATATTTGTAAATTCTTTGCAATATTTCAGCAAAGTTTTCACGTAAAATACGGATGCAAATGGTTGCTGTTCCAAGTTCTTGTAATTGGCTTTCTTCTGACAGTTGTGAATTCGATTGATTATATTAGCAATCCCCTGGTGCCATCTTTAAGCGTGCACCATCTTCTTCTACTGGCGGGCAGTTTTTAACTGAAGAAATATACTCCAGTCAAATCCTATTTGCTTGCTTAGAGTACTTCGTATTCGGGATTCGACCCTGGAATTTTGTTGTTTAAGACTTGCTTTTGAATGCTACCAAGGGTCGTTTGATATCGCAATGAGTCAGCTTGATATTGATCGCCTGCAAATTTAGATCGATATTCTTAGTGATATTCTCAGAGTATTTCACATATCGAAATAAAATAAGCGACTTGTAATAATAGAGAAAGCAAGACTTATAGTTTCTATTATTTATTTGCACTGTTTTTACAACAGATTTTGATACAAGAATTATTAGATCAGCATTCTTTTACAAATTTGAAGCAAAGTGTTCAAGTAAAGTGTGAAAGCAATTGCTGCCCCAGGCTTTAGGGGTTGAATCTTCGGCATGAGAGGACTAAATGGCAACATCTTTCAGAATCGAAACTTTCTTTCACTTTGAAGGTCTCCTTGAAGCGTGAGCACGTCTTCCCGCCTCATCCAATTTTTTCCTACCTCGTGAGGGCTTGCCGTGATGATACTGATAATAGGACCCTCATCTCCCTGTGCTACAGTTCTTTTATTTAAGCCGCACTGTTGAGTGGGAACTAGCTGCACTTTAGGGGATGAGGAGAAGTCATTTCCATCTTTCTTCACATATTGTTGCAGTTCATTTTGTTTGAGCAACTTTTCAATTTCTTTCCTCAAATGGCGACATTGGTTAGTGTCATGGCCAAGCTGATTGTGAAATTGGCAGAATTTTCCATTATCTGTCGCGCTTCTCCTCATCAGAGTTGGTTTGGGGTACATAACAACGTCTTTTGTTGTCAAGAAGATATTTTCCGGAGTGTCGGTCAAGGGAGTGAAGTCGGAGGGTCTGAGGCGTCGAGCTTTTTTCAAGAGTTTCTGCTTTCTCCTTCCTCCATTCTCCTCTCTTTGTTCAATCATCTCCAGTATGTATTCTTCATCATTACCAGGACTCAATGGGTAGTCGTCAACTATTCTTTCAAAAGTTCGCCTTGACAAACGTTCATGGATAGTTGGTCGTGGCCATGAGTTCTCCATTTGGGGGATTGTTCCAATAGTAATGCCAGTTGCTCGTTGAGGAGTATTCCATTCTTCTGAAACATGGGCCTCTTTGGCAATGGTTTTTATATCACTTTCTAGTTGATGGACCTCCTCTTGCAATGCATTTATCTTGTCAAGTATCCTGTTGTTCTGAACCTCCATGTGTTGATATAATCCATATACCACGGCGTTTAATTCAGCCCTTGTGACTCCAATGTTTGAAGCTGTTTCGCTTAGCGTGGGAAGAGCTATGGCGTTGCTGCAAGTACCTTCAAACCTTGGAAACTTTCGTTTCCTTTCAAGAGCCATGATTTCTGTTAGTCTCTTGGCTTGGGGAGAAATCCTTTTTACAGGCTTTTGTTGAACAATGGTTGAAGTTTTCCCTGAGTTCAATTCTCAGTGAAAGCACCAAAAATGTTAACGCTAAAATTTGAACGCTAACACCCCGGTGTATGAGTTATAGTTGTGAAAGCACCACCCGATAACTCGGGAACAGATTATAAACAGGAAAAAGCAGAAAAGCAGCAAAAAACAACAATTTTATAGTGGTTCGGCTTAAGGGTATAGCCTACGTCCACTTTAAGTACTTTTATTAATAATCTCGTTACAATCTGATACAATTCTTCTCAAGTACAATATGTTTCAAGTTACAAGAGATTTGGAACAAGTAGCTCAAGCTTCAATGTTGATTAAAGTCCTTGAATTCATGTTGAAGATGTGTAGTTTCTTCATGAAGTTCTTTGAGGTATTCCTTTAATCTTCAAAAGCTCTAAATGTTGATGGAGTTCTCAATGCAGCAAGGTAACGGTGTATGAAGAGAATGTGCCAAAAAGGTCCCTTGAATGTTGGAGGTGGTCACCTATTTATAGAGAGTTCTGGTCTGGAATTACCATGTTCTAAGTCGCGGCCGACTTAGTATGAGTTGTGGCCGACTTAACGTATGTCGTCACCGATTCACCGAGCCAAGTCCACAGCTTAATGGAAGCAAGCTTGTCTGAACTCATACCATCTGTCTTGAGTCGTCGCCGAGATAAGCTAGGTTGTGGCCGGCTTAAGGCAAGTCGCGGCCGACTCATCTGGCCCCTCTATGGTTTCACCTAGGTCGCCCCCGAGTCAACACAGCATTCTCTCCGTAACATGGCATCGGACTTGCATTTTAATAGCCTTCAGGTCGCGGCCGAGTCAACATGCGCGTGCCAAGTAACTGTATAGGACTCGCCTTCATTTGCCTGGGTCGTGGACGGCTTCGCATACGTTGTTAAGTCGGCTGCGACTTAAGTATAGATTGTGCACCTTTCCAAGTCCTGATCCATTAGGTCGGCAGCTTCCTTAGGTAATTAGATCAACACTCAAGTTAGGTCGGTAGACTTCCTAAGTCGGCAACCCTTAAGGCATTAGGTCGTTATCCATTTAAGGCCTTAGGTCGGGAACTTTTGTAAAGGCATTTGAGTCGTGAAGTACCTTGAGTCGCTGTCCCTTCTGAATTATTAAATCGGCAACCATTGAGTCGTCATTCATTTTAGGTCGGCAATGAGTTAAGGTTGTTGGGTCGGTTCACCTTTTAAGTCGTAGGCTTCTTGAGTCGTAAGTCGGCATGCTCCTCGAGCTCCTTAGGTCGGGCTCCCTGATAAGGCAGTTAGGGCGGCAATCAGTTGAGTCGGTAGCCTTGTTAACATATTAGGTCGGCATATCCCTTATGCCTTAGGTCGACATCCCCTGTTGAACCTTAAGTCGGTATCTTTTCCGAGTCTTATCTTGTTAGGTCGCTAGCTCCTTAACTCGTGGGCTTCTTAACTCGTGGGCGAAACGGGGTTAACAGCACACTAATAATTAAATTTCGAATTTGACTTAAGAATCTTCCTGCTTAATTTAAATGAAACATACAGCTTAGATTAATAAATATTAAACAACAACATTATCAAAAGAAGGGTTTAAGAATTTAGTTTTAAACTTGATATTGCTGAATTTTAAACCTTGAGAATATTCTCATATTTGACTCGAGACAATTTGAGAAAACTCACCTGCTAGATCACCACTGCAAGCCTCCAAAATCGTAACCAAACTCCACCGAACCAAATACTAATATCTTAGAAACTCCACCAAACCCACATGCAGCATCGAGCAACCCCTTGCCCTAGCTCAACTCGCACCCCAAAACTGAACATGCTCTACCGTATCATCTTTCGTGCCTTCCTCCAGTCGCGATGTTCCTACTCGCGACGAACTCTTCGTTGCCGCCTTGTGCGTCCCATGCGAAATCCTAGTTTCGAATACCACTGCAATCTTCCAACATCGTGCTTCCCTACAGCTCGCTCTTCCTCTGGCTCGCGCCTGCGGTAATCGCGATTTCGTGAGATCGCAGGATCGAACCGGTCGCCATTATTATTTTTTATTTATTTATTACGTTCGATTCTATTGAAGGTTAGAGAGAGGGGACAGGGGTAAGTCATATGGTTGGGGACGGCTTCCTGAATACGCGTTGTAAATGAAAATATCGTGCTAATTTACTTTAAATTTAATTATATTATAAAACTCCAAAATGTCTCATTAATCGCCAACTAAAATTTGAACTCCTCTTAAGGAATGCCGCTAGGCGATTGTAAGGTTTTACCCGCGTTCCAAACACAATGGAACGTTTTTCGAAAGCTAATTCGATCATATGTGAAAGTTAGCATTTTAAATTGATTTAAAATATTAAATTATCGATTTTTATTTCGACACGTTTCTCACCCATACGTGCAAATGGTAAATCCAAACGCTACGAAAATTGAAATCTGATAATAAATAACTATTACGGATCCAATGGAACTGGTTTCGTCAAATTCCGGGACTGTGCCTCGGAAGGCTATTTTTAAATATCGATTTAAACGATATATTATTAAAACCGAACAAATTACCTTTAAATTAAATTTCAACTATTCTATTATTTTCAGTATCATCATTATAAATTTTATAAGCCTTCAAATTATTTTTAACAGGCTTAAACATGAAGACTCAATAATTTACCCAATTTCAGTTTATTAAATCTAATAACTGAATTGCTATTAATAATATATTTGAATTCAAGTTAAAACTAACTTTTGAATATTTTAAAATCAATTACCTATTCAAATTTTAAATTGTTAGATATTCCGGGTCGTCACATTCCTTCCCCCTTAAAAGAATTTCGTCCTCGAAATTACTAGTTAGGAAGAATGGTCCAATACCCATTTACTTCTCCCAAAACCCAAAATTCAACATCCTACCAACTATCTTTTATTAAAGAACCACTATCACCTCAACCAACTTTCCAAAACCTTTTATAGTTTCCAACAACATTATTTACTGCACTTATTCAAATTTTAAAATTTAAATTCAAATTTAAATTATCACATTTTTTTCAAAAAAATTCTAACACTCTAAATTTTCTAATTTTTTTTTGCCAGCTTCTCCTTTGCGTGGCTAGGTCGGTACGACTACAAAATGCCTCTACGGGCTCCCAAATTCCAAAAGAAAACAAAAGCCATGTGGCTAGATCAAAAACCCAATCCAATTTTATACAGAAATTTAAATACATACCATTTTGTTGAGCAATTTAAATTATCTCTCGAAATCAAATCCGATTTTCTTTTCCCTTTATAATACCTACATATCCTTCCTAGCAATAATATCCAATCATGCCCTTTTAAAACCTTTTCATACATTTCCTTACAGAAGTTCTCATATCTATTTCTATTTAAATTAGTTTTCCCATTTCCATATGAATTTAGTTTACCTTCAATTTTGAATATTGAATTTTATTTTTCATTTATAACTGATTCATATTAGTTTCATCTACTAATTAACTTTAATTTCCAATTTGAAATCGTTTTGTCGTTAACAAAAATTTTCCCAAAAATTTTCTAACTCCCAAAATTTCCGAATTTTTTTGGCAGAGTCACCTTTGTACGGAGGAGCTTTTGCAAATTGACAAGTGATATAAATATATATACGTCGACCCACATAGTCAGAAAAAGCAAAAACAGTTCATATTTCCTATTATTATTGTGCAGGCATACCTTTATTTAGTATTTTCAAGCAAGCAGCTTATTATTTAAGCAATTAGCACAATCCAAATCTAGCCAAACGGCCTTCAGGTACCTGTATTTACTCAATGTAAATATGTAAGTGCCATATATAGAAAACTTATTTGCATTCCACTTACTTTCAATAACTAAACACATGCATTACATAAACAACAAGCACCAAACGCTTCCCATAAATGATTTATATGATTTAAAGCTAATTCAATTGCTTTCGACCAATTCATATGCCATTTCATTTAAATTTTAATGGTTCACAACACAATTGCTTATATTCAATTTATTTTTAATCCGAACAAGCTCATATTCACTTCAAATGATTCAAAAATCAATTTATTAAATCTCTATCAATTTGCAGAATTTTAATTACTTTTGTTTACGTCAAACGACAACAATTTATATGTAAATTCGACGATATCCGCTTAATTGAGTATTCATTTTAGTTTATAACTACTTTAAATTAGTTTTAACTCATTCTGTATGTAATTCCATTTCAAATTTATTCACCAACCATACATATGCATTTCATTTCATCTCCGCGTCGTTTCCATTTTAAAACTTTTCTATTGAGCTTGACAATACTCGTTTCTTATATTAATATCCATTTTCTAGATAAATTTAACCCAAATCCTAATTTAATGGTCTACTATTCGCACTCGAAACCAAGCTTTTATTTAAGTAATTTTGCTTCAAATTAATTCGCCTCATAACTTAAGTCCATTCTAAAAATCCAATTCCAATTAAAACCTTGATTCAATTTTTATTCATCAGACTTCATCCATTTGTTATTTAATCCCATTAACCCATTTTATATTTTTAATTCAATTTCTTAATTCATTTGCGAATTTATTTTATTTATTGTAACAACCAGCAGATTTAACAATTATACATTTAAATGTTTTATTTAAATATAGCATCTTTAGTCGGATTTTAGGTCCGAAACGTTACTTTTTGCAAACGGGCAAATTAGGACTCGAAACCACTCCCATTGAGTTCAAAATGGCGTTTGCGATCTTTTTGAGTATAATCTTTGATATGTTTGGAGTAAGTTGAATTTAGCTACCTTTTCTAATTGGGTTTTGGGTTTGGGTTCAGCCCATTTGTGAGTTTAATAACCTAACTCAGTCCCCCTCTTCCCCATTCACTTATTTCATTTCTTAAAACTCAAGCTAAAAACTGAAAATGGGGGAAAGGAAAGGAAATAGAAATTCCAAGCCCTACTTCTTCATTGCAAGCTTGAATTCTTGCTCAAAAATGAAAGAGAAACTATTGGTAAGCCTTCTCTTCATCTTCTCCAACTCTTTTCCTCTTCAATTTCAGAAAGTTTCCTAAACCTAAATTTAGGAAATACTTGTTTTGATCTTAGATTGAAGCTAGTTGAGTTGAAGTGGAGATTGGTTGGTCTTCTCCTTGCAAATTGAACTCCTTCTTTGTTTTTGGGTTAAAGGTGAGTTTTAAACTCACATCTACTTCTTTTGATATCATTGA
Organism: Allium cepa; assembly: GCA_030765085.1. Taxonomy (NCBI): domain Eukaryota; kingdom Viridiplantae; phylum Streptophyta; class Magnoliopsida; order Asparagales; family Amaryllidaceae; genus Allium; species Allium cepa. Next base: position 895,662,723 of record CM060938.1, read on the forward strand.
TGTTAGGTATGAATTCCTAACACTTGTTCATTTCCATTTGCTTTCGATTTGGGTTGATTAGGTGAAATTGCCAAATTATGATTTTTTAAGCCAAATCTATGAAAAACCTTATATGGTTGATGTTTATGTTGTTCGGAGTGTTTGGGTGTGTCGTTAAGGTTGAGTAGTCATTTGACGTAAGCCCATAATCAACACGCATCCGATTGCTTTGGATTTGTTTTGCCATAGATGGCATTGGTTCAGGAAATGCCTGACCATCAGGTTTCAGATGTCTGAAACCCTATTTCAGACGTCTGAATATTGTTTGGGGAAGATTTTTATTCCCAGATTCAGACGTCTGAATTTATATTTCAGACGTCTGAAAGTGCTAAATTTCAACCAGAAGGAAATAGGCAAAATAGTGCCTATTTCAGACGTCTGAAAGTTTGGGTTCAAACGTCTGAATTCTGTTCTGGAAAACATATTAATTTTCAGATTCAGACGTCTGAACCACTTCTTTCAGACGTCTGAATCTATTGTCTTTTTCCAATTTTCCTTGTTCGCTTAGTTTTCCAAATTTGATCGATGCATATTGATTCCAATAAGTTGTTTATGCATATTTGACCTTGATGATTCCTTTTTGAGTTCATTCATGGATTTTATAAATGATTTCTTCAAATCGTATTAAAAGTTCGCTTCTCCGATTTATAAATTCTACTTAAAACACATACACAATTTCGCACTTCGAGCGAAGTGGAAAGGTGATTAAATGGTTGGGAAAAACACGGACCATGAATCTGTGCGTTTATCCTTCCGATTAATCACCGACCTATTCAATTGATCATTTTGACCTTCGGGTTTGGTTTACCGATGATATGAGGTGAACTTTGTACTGCTTTGAGTGTGAAAGTGACTGACGGATAGTAAACTGTTTAGTGCGAACGAGTGGTTATGGGACGCACGTGACACTTTTCGGATTCCTTTTCGAGAGTTGTGACACATTCCGCCAGGTAGTGGTGTCCAATACTGGGTCTTCGACCTTCACCACTACGGTTTGTTGCCTTCGGGGTTTGTTGCCTTCGGGTATGTTGCCTTCGGGTATGTTGCCTTCGGGTTTGTACCTTCGGGTTTGTGCCTTCGGGTTTGTTGCCCTATACTATCGCTTTCTATGTTGGTCGTTATGAGCCGCATGGGTGATATTGGGTTTGGTGTCTTCGGGCTCATGGATCCTTGTTTATACAGTACTGAGCTCGAGCAATTTTATGATGTTTCGTTGATATGTATATTCCCTAGGTATTGCTCTTTTGTGTTGGTCTTTTTGAGCCGCACGATATATAGCAATTACCTTGTGGAACTTGTGTTACCTTCATTGGTATTTGTTATTGCCTTTTTGGCTTGTTTTGGGATATTCATATCCTTTGTTTATTTGAGTTGCCGATGAGATGAGGCTTGTTTTGTTATGATATGATTCATCTTTTGTTAGATGATTGTGTTATCTCTTTTAGATATATTTGATATACATTGTGACCTTGCAGGTTATTGTTGTTCAGTTTATCTAACTGATTTGTTTAGCTAGACTGACCCGTGTATTATACTCGGGTCAGACCGAGTTGTTTCAGGTTAGGTGCTTTTGGACTTAGCCTATTTTGCTTCTGTGTGGACTATCCTGCTTGCTCCTTTTTGTCATAGCTTTTTGTATAGTCCTATTTTGTTATAACTCTGATATGTATTCTTTTGACTCGTCTGTATATTGTGGTTTGCTATACCACTTGACATGTATCAGTTTGTATACTCTGTAATGTATTTGTATATGTGTATATGATGATCTACTGTTCTGTGATGTATAATACATTTGAATTGTTATATTTTGTTCTGATAGATCCTCCAACCACCTATGGTTTTTTTTTTAAGTATTCATTGGGTATGTCGACCTGCTTGGTATGTCAATTGTCGATATATTCAATAGATAGTTAGAGCAAGGCTATAGGTGGTCACTCATAAACAGCCTTATTCTCCGTGTTAGTTGACGGCATTACCCTGTAGTGTCCTTGGCTAGCGTGGGTATAGAGGTGGGGCGTCACAGCTTGGTATCAGAGCTGAGTTCAGAACAAAGTATGATAAACACAGAATAGAGGCACATATTACGATACATCAGAGTGTAATAAATGATACAAATCTTTGAACATCGTGTCTCTCTATTCCTTCTACCATCAAAGTTAGATAGAAATTGGGAATACGTCTAGGAATGCATTTTGTTCCGTAGTATTCCATATTTGGATTGGGGACATCTACTTTGCGAATAATCTTGTTCTTATCTAACTTTCATCCTATGGCTGGAAGAGGCGGAGGACGATGCTCGGATGCAGGGCAATCCAGTAGCTCGCATCCGGATGGCGTTTATATGTCTGCCGATCAGTTTTTGGAATGGTTTAGGAGTGCACAGCCTCCAGCTCCTACTCGAACATCTCCTCCATGCATGTCCACCTTCGCACGATTGTGTAGTGATTTTTCTCATCTTGGAGGGAAGCCGTTTAAAGGCTCCGAAATTGTTCTTAAGGTCCAAGCTTGGATTCGCATGTACGGGCATATTTTCTCTTGCATGAGTCTTTCTGATCATGATAAAGTTCTTGTAACTTCTAGCTTATTGCGAGAGCGTGCTCTTGATTGGTATGAGCTTCTTTTAGCCGAATTTGATGAGTCTGCTCTTTCTTGGACTCAGTTTCGGGAACGATTCGAACTCAGGTTCGTTCCTGAATCTGAGAAAATTTTAATGGCCCATCGCTTTCTTGAGTTGAAGCAAGGGGAGTCTTTCATTTCTGAGTATGTTGCATCATTCGAGGCCTTATCTAAGTATGGTCTTGAATTCATTAGCACCTCGTATAGGAAGAATCTGAAGTTTGTATCTGGTCTTAAGAAATGTCTTAAGAAGTCTTTAATGCTCCAGCTTAAGCTTTCTTTTGAGGAGTTGGTTGATTCGGCACTTCATCTCGAAGTCTTCGAGAAGGAGTGTGATTGTGGGGATGATGTTGGGGTTCGCAAGAACACCAACAAAAAGCATTTTCCATTCGGTAAGCGGAAATTTTTCCCTTCAAAGAAGAAAAGGCCTATTGAATCTAATTCTCAGTCTCAGTCTGCTGGAACACCTTCTATTCCGAAGTGTTTCAATTGCGGTTCCCCTGATCATATGATTCGAGCTTGTCCTAAGCCTCTCTTCTGCCGCTACTGCAAGAGGAAAGGCCATCGTAGTTCCACTTGTCCTATTGCTCCGAATAATTCTCAATCTGGCAAGCTAAATATATCAGATGCTCCTGGAGGTTCTTCTTAGGGATAAGGTATATCTCCATCTATTTTGGAAGGTTTCTATTTTTCTTCATGATTTGATTTCAAATTGATGGCATCATTTTATTCTTTTAAACCACATGACGAAGAAAAATGTTATTTTTCTCATTTTGGTAGTTTGTAAAAATTTTCGGTATTTTTGAGCTTGTCTCAGGATTATCTCCTAAGCAATCTTTTGAGTGGTGTTATGGTCTTTTCAGCTCGACCTTGCCACCTGTTTTCATTAGCTTCGAGTTGCGGAAGTTAGCCTTCCATTTACCACATTCCGTACTCGTTATGATTCTTATGAATGACTTATTATGTCATTCAGTTTGTCTAGCTTATTCATCCATTTTATGAATCGAGTATTCTATGAATATTTCGATGACTCCTTTTTGTATTTATTGTTTTGGATGGAAAATAGTAATTTAAAATTTTGCAAATCTTTTTCATAAGATATTTATAAGTATAAATGGGTTTTGTTCTTGAAACGAACAAAGAGTATTCATGAAATTTTTAAGATCCATTTTCATTATATGGAAGATGATTTTGTGATTGTATTGCCCATTGAGTGCTTTAAGAATTCTGGTCGATGCGCTTGATCAACGTTATCGATAGGAATCTCCTAAATGTTTTGATGAGACAATTTGACACAACAAATTGACTTATAAAAAGTAAATTTTTCTAGAAAAATGATTACATAAAGATAATTGTAATTTTGGAAGTTTTAGCTTTTCGGGAAAGAATATTATTTAAAAGAACTCTTTTCCGATACTCATATCCTTGTGGTCCCCGATGGGAACCAAAACTTCATTTATTGCACCGATACTGGTCATATTGGTTTGGGTGTTGTTCTCTTGCAAAATCGAACGTGCTGCCTTTTATGATTCTAAATAATTGAAGCCTGCTGAGACTAGGTATACCACTTATGATCTAGTGCTCACGGCTATTGATTTCACTTTTAGTGTGGCGTCATTGTTTTTGGGGGAGAAATTTGTTCTCCTCCTCGATCGTAAATCTTTAAAATATTTATTTTCTCACAAGGAACTTAATTTGTGTCAACAACGTTGGCTCAAGTTTCTTGCCTCCTTTGACTTTGATATCCAGTATACCACTGGTAAGGGTGATCGTGTTGCTGATGCTTGCCGAATGGGATATTCTTGAGACTCTACCTTTTTGTGAAATTCGTGATCGAGCTTTATTTTCTGATTCTCCTATTCCATTACTTAGTTTGGGAGCTCGACCCTTTTCATTGGATTGTATTGCCGATGCAAAGCGGCGTGATCTTGATTCGTCGCATCTTATTCAGCTTTGTGAGTCTAGATCCCGTGATGAGGCGTTGCGAGATTTAGCATTGATTCTCATGGGTGTCTTCGCAAGAAGAACTGTAACGACTCGATTTTTCGTAGCCGAAAAACCGAATAGTTAGGGTTTTTAAAAAGAAGAAAAAGAGAGAACAAGATAGAAAATAGAGGGAAAGAAAATAGAACAACAGAACAGAAAGGAAACAACTAAACAACATCAAAATCTCACAATTCGTAGCGGAACAATATATAATAATAAATGAATAATCTTTAAACAAAGAACTATATCAGTTATTACATTATATTACATTTCATTACATCATATCATCAGAGTGTACAACAACATACAACATCAAACAGCGGAAAAGAAATACTAGTAATACGCCATGCCATCCCGCTTGCCTCCAGCAACTCCTGAATATCCAGAATATCCTGATAAACCTAACTCTTAACTGCCCATGTGGAAATTGGTGGGCACCCAGAGTTTAGGTAGGAAAACAATAAACTCCGAGTCAGTCATGTGACTGGTGTGAGAACTCAAAACAGTTTATTTATCTTTAAAAATCAAATAGAAGAATATTTTTAAAGTCAATTCGCAATGCTTTTAAAAATGAGACTACCATAAGGCCTCCCGCACACACACACATGCAAACGCAGAATCGGAGGAGATTTCTCCTTATGATAGTCAAAGATGCTTGATACGCATTAAAAAGAAACATTTGATATTATTTCTAGTGCATAGTGTAGAAAAATCATTTCAAAAATAAAGATATAAATCTTAGCCAGCATAGGCATTTCGCATTTATGCCTACTATAGCTACCATCCAAACAGTGCTGCGACACCATAAGTGAATGATAGGTCCTACAACTAAAAACGTACAAGATCGTATTGTTTCTTTGGATTTCCAACAAATGGTCAGGTCAAGGAACTTCCCATTGCCACATGAGAATGCCTCTGGAAGGACATCCCCAAGAACCAAACCGGATCTCTACCAACACAAGGCCGGGTTACCCCTAACTGAGTAACAACTGACCGAATATGCCATCCCCCGGTCCTTTAGGACCTTTATCACCGAGCGCTCGTAATCAATTCACACAATCATAAAGTGTTTTCAACATGAGTAAGTATCTAGGCTCCATACCATGATACCACCCTTTTCCAGAAGGAAATGCACATATCCTAAAGGGCGCTACCCCTCATAACCTTGCCGCATCTTTCCTGTTTTGACCATTTCCGGGATGTGAGGCTCGACGAAGTCACGTCCACAAAAACATACTTTATACAAAAGCCATGCTTTGGGTCAACAAATGATCATAGAAATGATCACCAAGATAGACGATCAAACAAATGATCCTATCACAAATAATCAACACAATGATCATTTACAGCAACACTCAGCATGTCACATTACCTAATTGGGAATATATCGCTGATAACTTCAACTATATAACCTCTGAGCTCATACGTCTCAGAGAAGGGTGTTAAGCTAAAAGAATAAATTCTCCACCACCAACAGAAATATATTTGAAAGAAATCGGCTTTATATCTCAACTTGTAATGTCAGGCATACAATCCATACAAGTCTGTTCCGGGCTCGAACAAAACCGAAGGCACTTACAAAGAAGTCCTTGCAATCCGGATATCCACAATCCTGATCGGATTTCCCATCACTTATGGAATCTCTATACCAGGAGCTACCCAGTGCAGAGACAATCGACAGGTCATCCTATCGCTCTCGCAAATACCGGTCTTCAACACCGATCTTCAAATGCAATTCATAATGACGTATCACATATTCGAAATGGGTTATACGACCCCATGGTCCTTTCCCGGTTAACCCGAATAGTGAGCGCTTATTCAAAAATAAGCGTGGCATTCAAATTCAAACCAATCACATCAAATACCCATTCAAAGGTAAATATTGATAGTCGGTTATTGAACTATCAATGGATATGCACACATCACTAGTTTCCAAATAATTTTCCAAATTATTTATTTTCCAAAATATCTTTACAAGATATACTATTTCAACACTTCAAAAATAAATCAATATTTATTTTAAAACAAATTCCACTTTATTTTATAAATTCAATAGTGAATTTATATTCCAAAATATCTATGCATATACGATTTCAACTATCCATTTTCAATTTATCTTCAAAAAGGTAAATTCTCAAAATATTCACTTTATATTGGAAAACAATTCCATACTTATTTATTTATAAGTAATTCACGAACCTATTTATTTTCAAAACTTGAAAAATATTCAATATACTTAAATCGAGATTAAGTATATATTTCATTCTTTAAGGAAATCATTCTCTTAAACATATTTATTTGGCTAAAACGAATGTTGCGTAAAACATCATTACGACAACCCAAAATCACTAGTATAGGGATTCGAAATTAAAATAGATATATAAATCCCAATACTATTCAAAACATTTCCTTTCGGAAATCATTTACTATAACAACAGTGTTATAGTCCACCATTTCCTTTTATTTCTCGAAAACGTCTATTTCAACAATGAATGTTGAAATCTATGGTTTCGAATCATAACACATTTAAAAACATCGTTAGATCGTTTTAATTCTATTTAAAACATCACATTCTAAACAATTTCTTTAACATATTATTCACTATTCAAAAACGTGAATATACTACGTTAACAATTTCATCATTTCTATTCATTTCATTTCAAAGAATTATTCACTGTCTAAAACGTGAATATAACTCCATTAATAGGTTACAACAATTTACTTATCAAAATAAGTCGTTGGTGAATTTATAAAACAACGTTTATAAATTCCTTTTCTTATTTATTTTATATCAACTCCTTTTATAAATTCCTTTATTAACCTATTCGATTTATAACTCAATTATAAACTAAAGGTTCATATTATAAGTTAACCACATATAATTTATTTGTTTGCAAAAATCATTCCTTTGAACTTCATAATCATAAGTCTTATAACTTATAAGATTCAATGATTTATCCAAAACCATTCTTTTAATAACTTTATAAATTTTATAAACCTACTGTTTATAAAATTCCATTTATAATTTAACCGTTTATAATTCTATAAATTTCATTCAATTTATGAAATTCATTTTCACTTCATTCAAACACTTATAAAAACTCGTTTTATAATGTAAATATTTCAATTTATAAATATCCATTTATAAATCTCTTAATATAAATCAATTTATATTATTCTTCAAAACGTCTTTAAATTCCTTTAAAAACTTCATCATTTTGATTTATAAAATAATCAAATTTTATAAATCCTATATATAAGCTTTTTATAATAAATCCAAAACTCCCAATTTAAACTATTTTATAAAATTATTAGCCCATATTTCTCAAAAATCAGCTTTTAACTATATTTCTCAAAAATCATAATTTTTTATAACTTTAAAAATTATAACGTTTATTTATTTAAAATGGATCAATTCCAAAAATAAAGTATATTTCCAAAAATCACTTTAAAAACCTTTTTAAAATTCCCAAAATTTGGTCCAATGATGCTACACACCAAATAGTCAATCACGACTACAACGACCATCATATATCAATATGATAATCCATCAAATATCAAAATATCTGAAATCAAATAAAAACTGTTAAGGAATCCAGTTGGATCCCTCCAACCTGTTTTCCTGCATCCACAAACATTAGCACAATACCAATTTCGCTCCAGTACGAAATTACCGCGGTATATGTTTTTAATAAATATTATCCGCTATTATGCGGCGCAATAGGGTCTCATCCGCTAAAAAATGCGGGAAATCAACAACTGCAATATATACATATGCCAATATATATATTGATATTATATATAATACCAATTTCACTGTTTATGAAATATTCGCGGTATATGTTTTTAATAAATAACATCCGCTTACTAACGGCGTATAATGTCTATTTTAACAATCAATAGATATCAATCATCATTCAAACATGCATTCAATAATTTTAAATCTAACTATTTAAAATAAAATCGAAACCGATTCGATTGAGTGAGAAGTTCTCGCCTTAGTTTCAATTTCGTTTTAGCGATTTATTTCGAATAAAATTAAACGCGCGTTTAATTTTATCCAAAATTCTCACTAAATCCAAACAACTCCAATCCAACTCCATCGCGTAGTGCTCGTCCATACGATTCCAACGCAACTGGTTTCGTGCGTTTTCGACCTCGTATGAAAAATATATGATTTTTACAAGTTTATACGAATTTAAATATAAACTAATTTACAACAAAATATCCTTTTATAAACCTAAATCAATATAAGCCGTAGGATCTTGCATCTTCTCATCATGACCGCGCGTTCATCTTCCTCCTCCCTCCAGATCTTTACGCGATAACGCGAACCCATATCATATAATTAGGGTTAAATTTATCGCCCACCACATCGCGTTTGAAGGTGATCAGCTAGTTGCACCTCGAAACTCGAAGCTAGCTCCACACTCGGCTCCAATTTGGTGAAGCTCGGTTCACCCTATCGCACGCAACACGTGCACGAACCGCTCGCGTTCAAATGCTTATAGCCACCAATCCATCTCGAATTAAACGATCTCCACCGTTGGATATGTGGATCTCCTCACGCTCTACAACTATCTAGTTGAAAGATTGTGATAAATGTTGATAGATTGGAAGATAATTGGAGAAAAGCAATGGTGATTTTCGGCCATTCAATTTGAACTGGCAGCTGCGTTTAGGGTTTAGTCTATTTTTTTTTTATTTAATGAAGGGAGAGGGGGCTATTTATAGAGTTTTGAACGAACACTATTCATTCCGATATTCCAAACTCCGATTTACGCGTCAAAACTGACGTTCCTAGGGTTTATCCCACGTTCCGGACACAATGGAACAGGTTTCGGAAGCTAATTTGAAAATCTGTGCGAGATATGGCAACAAACGTTCAATTTAAATTAAACCTATTTAAATCAATTTCTAGGCGTTTTAATTCGTACCGGACAAACGGTAAATCCAATTGACACGAAATTTGAAACCTTACAATAATATCACATTACGGATCCGATGAAACTGGTTTCGTCGAAATCCGAGACTTTTTGAAAAATGGCTATTTTAACTCGCCAAATTAATATTAAAAACAATTCGATGCGTTTCGAGCTGCCACGATCAAACGATAACTCCGATTGACACGAAAATTGATATCCGATAATAACTAACTATTACGGATCCAATGGAACTGGTTTCGTTCAATTCTGAGACTGTTCAAAAATTGGCTAATTTCACTAGTCGATTAAATATTAAAATATTCAATTTTCACAAATTAACTCTTAATTTGATTTTAAAAGTTCTAAATATCATTCTAACTTCAACATGGTAAAATAAAATTTTACAAATCATTTTCAATCATATTTAACTCAATTTTCAATATTTTCCATAATTTAACATATTAAATTATCGATTTAATCATTCAATTAAATCTAATTATTCGAAATAAAATTTATTCGACTTATAAATTTCACTTATTAATATTTAAAATTAATTAAATATTCAAATTTTAATTAAATAAAATTCTGGGTCATTACAATCTTCCCCCCTTAAAAGAATTTCGTCCTCGAAATTACAAGTAAGAAAAGTTACAGAATCTATTAATTTTCCCAAAATTCATAGTTAAACTTCTTACAATAACTTTACTAATTTTCCAACCATACTTAGTTATCTTTTCAAAAACAAACTATATCATTTAACTTTCAATTTCAAATCAAAGATATAGTTTTCAAAAAAAAAAATTCCAATTTTCTCAAATTTTTCTAACGCCTTAAATTTTCGAAAAAATTCGCCATAGTCTCCTTTGCGCGGCTCGATCCGAAAAAAAATGACGGTATATATATCACAAATATACATCTCATCAAGTAATGAGGCATCCCGCACGGAAAAAAATGTAAAAGTACGATATTTAATCCGAGATATGTACCTTATATTTTATTAGCAAGCATATACGGCTAATATAGCGCGAAAGCGAGCTCCAAATGCGAAGCAAACGCGATCCGCACCTACTAAACACTCAACAAACAACATGAGAACATACATATATGAAAGTAATCTCAATATACAACATATAGCAACATAATGACTATGTATGCCAATTTAGCAAATGCAACCAAACAACAAATGCAAACATCAACCAACTAACATCCATAATCGATAATATTCATTCATATTCTCATTAATATTCAATGAATTGGGTTTTCAATTTAAATCATATTTGATTCATTAACAGTGGATGTTTTTACTAACATTCATTCTCAATTAGTTTATATTCACTAATTCATATTCAAGTTAGTTCACTTACAAATCAAATTCAATTCTATTTAAGATTCACTTAACTTCCAATTGAATTTCAATTACTTTAGCTTCCCATTTCATTAACACTTAATGAATTATATACAATCAACTAACAATCATATAACAACCAATGTATATTAATTTCAACCAAATTCCTTTGCTTTTATTCATTCAATTTGGTTTAACACCATCACTTTCAATTGGTTTAATTAAATTGATTTTCATTCAATCTTTCAACTTTCAATAACATTAGATTTTAATGAATTAACACTTATATTCATTATTCCATATCAACTTAATTTACATTCATTTGATTAACATTCAATCCATTCATTCAATTCAATTACAAGAGTTGAATTTCATTCATATAACTCAAGTTCATATCCATCTCTTAACTTATATTTCATTTATAAATCAAATTCAGATTTCCATTCTAAGTAAATTTTTATTTAACCTTTACCTATGTCAAATTTTATTACTTATTCAAACTCATTTTATTTACAAGTCATATTCATAAATATATTCATATAGTTTCACTTCTTATATATATAAGTTTATTCCACAATTGTAAATCACTTTAATTATAATTCAATTCTTATAATTCATTTGCTTATACAATTATTCTTTTATTTACATTATTCAAATTACCAAACAATCAACTTATATACACTTTAATAATTCTGAAAAATTATTCCTTTATATATAAAATATAATCAAGGTAAAATTATTCCATTTACCCAATTCAAAACAATATTATGTCGAATTGTTCTATTCAAGTGTTTAGAAACCCCTTCGATTCAGTTTCGAAGCTGCACCGACGAAGGTTCATATACCACTCAACAAACCAATCATCACAATATAGAACAATTTTTATATTCACTAACAAATACGCTCTCATAGCTATTATTACACTCAAACTCATTCTAGAGTACTACTGACCCTATCTCTAATGAGTAATACCCAACAGAACCATGGTTGTCGCTTAACCAACAGCTCTGATACCAAATGTAACGACTCGATTTTTCGTTGCCGAAAAACCGAATAGTTAGGGTTGTTAAAAAGAAGAAAAAGAGAGAACAAGATAGAAAATAGAGGGAAAGAAAATAGAACAACAGAACAGAAAGGAAACAACTAAACAACATCAGAATCTCACAATTCGCAGCGGAACAATATATAATAATAAATGAATAATCTTTAAACAAAGAACTATATCAGTTATTACATTATATTACATTTCATTACATCATATCATCAGAGTGTACAACAACATACAACATCAAACAGCGGAAAAGAAATACTAGTAATACGCCATGCCATCCAGCTTGCCTCCAGCAACTCCTGAATATCCAGAATATCCTGATAAACCTAACTCTTAACTGCCCATGTGGAAATTGGTGGGCACCCAGAGTTTAGGAAGGAAAACAATAAACTCCGAGTCAGTCATGTGACTGGTGTGAGAACTCAAAACAGTTTATTTATCTTTAAAAATCAAATAGAAGAATATTTTTAAAGTCAATTCGCAATGCTTTTAAAAATGAGACTACCATAAGGCCTCCCGCACACACACACATGCAAACGCAGAATCGGAGGAGATTTCTCCTTATGATAGTCAAAGATGCTTGATACGCATTAAAAAGAAACATTTGATATTATTTCTAGTGCATAGTGTAGAAAAATCATTTCAAAAATAAAGATATAAATCTTAGCCAGCATAGGCATTTCGCATTTATGCCTACTATAGCTACCATCCAAACAGTGCTGCGACACCATAAGTGAATGATAGGTCCTACAACTAAAACCGTACAAGATCGTATTGTTTCTTTGGATTTCCAACAAATGGTCAGGCCAAGGAACTTCCCATTGCCACATGAGAATGCCTCTGGAAGGACATCCCCGAGAACCAAACCGGATCTCTACCAACACAAGGCCGGGTTACCCCTAACTGAGTAACAACTGACCGAATATGCCATTCCCCGGTCCTTTAGGACCTTTATCACCGAGCGCTCGTAATCAATTCACACAATCATAAAGTGTTTTCAACATGAGTAAGTATCTGGGCTCCATACCATGATACCACCCTTTTCCAGAAGGAAATGCACATATCCTAAAGGGCGCTACCCCTCATAACCTTGCCGCATCTTTCCTGTTTTGACCATTTTCGGGATGTGAGGCTCGACGTAGTCATGTCCACAAAAACATACTTTATACAAAAGCCATGCTTTGGGTCAACAAATGATCATAGAAATGATCACCCAGATAGACGATCAAACAAATGATCCTATCACAAATAATCAACACAATGATCATTTACAGCAACACTCAGCATGTCACATTACCAAATTGGGAATATATCGCTGATAACTTCAACTATATAACCTCTGAGCTCATACGTCTCAGAGAAGGGTGTTAAGCTAAAAGAATAAATTCTTCGCCACCAACAGAAATATATTTGAAAGAAATCGGCTTTATATCTCAACTTGTAATGTCAGGCATACAATCCATACAAGTCTGTTCCGGGCTCGAACAAAACCGAAGGCACTTACAAAGAAGTCCTTGCAATCCGGATATCCACAATCCTGATCGGATTTCCCATCACTTATGGAATCTGTATACCAGGAGCTACCCAGTGCAGACACAATCGATAGGTCATCCTATCGCTCTCGCAAATACCGGTCTTCAACACCGATCTTCAAATGCAATTCATAACGACGTATCACATATTCGGAATGGGTTATACGACCCCATGGTCCTTTCCCGGTTAACCCGAATAGTGAGCGCTTATTCAAAAATAAGTGTGGCATTCAAATTCAAACAAATCACATCAAATACCCATTCAAAGGTAAATATTGATAGTCGGTTATTGAACTGTCAATGGATATGCACACATCACCAGTTTCCAAATAATTTTCCAAATTATTTATTTTTCAAAATATCTTTACAAGATATACTATTTCAACACTTCAAAAATAAATCAATATTTATTTTTAAACAAATTCCACTTTCTTTTATAAATTCAATAGTGAATTTATATTCCAAAATATCTATGCATATAGGATTTCAACTATCCATTTTCAATTTATCTTCAAAAAGGTAAATTCTCAAAATATTCACTTTATATTGGAAAACAATTCCATACTTATTTATTTATAAGTAATTCACGAACCTATTTATTTTCAAAACTTGGAAAATATTCAATATACTTAAATCGAGATTAAGTATATATTTCATTCTTTAAGGAAATCATTCTCTTAAACATATTTATTTGGCTAAAACGAATGTTGCGTAAAACATCGTTGCGACAACCCAAAATCACTAGTATAGGGATTCGAAATTAAAATAGATATATAAATCCCAATACTATTCAAAACATTTCCTTTCGGAAATCATTTACTATAACTACAGTGTTATAGTCCACCATTTCCTTTTATTTCTCGAAAACGTCTATTTCAACAATGAATGTTGAAATCTATGGTTTCGAATCATAACACATTTAAAAACATCGTTAGATCGTTTTAATTCTATTTAAAACATCACATTTTAAACAATTTCTTTAACATATTATTTACTATTCAAAAACGTGAATATACTACGTTAACAATTTCATCATTTCTATTCATTTCATTTCAAAGAATTATTCACTGTCTAAAACGTGAATATAACTCCATTAATAGGTTACAACAATTTATTTATCAAAATAAGTCGTTGGTGAATTTATAAAACAACGTTTATAAATTCCTTTTCTTATTTATTTTATATCAACTCCTTTTATAAATTCCTTTATTAACCTATTCGATTTATAACTCAATTATAAACAAAAGGTTCATATTATAAGTTAACCACTTATAATTTATTTGTTTGCAAATATCGTTCCTTTGAACTTCATAATCATAAGTCTTATAACTTATAAGATTCAATGATTTATCCAAAACCATTCTTTTAATAACTTTATAAATTTTATAAACCTACTGTTTATAAAATTCCATTTATAATTTAACCGTTTATAATTCTATAAATTTCATTCAATTTATGAAAGTCATTTTCACTTCATTCAAACACTTATAAAAACTCGTTTTATAATGTAAATATTTCAATTTATAAATATCCATTTATAAATCTCTTAATATAAATCAATTTATATTATTCTTCAAAACGTCTTTAAATTCCTTTAAAAAGTTCATCATTTTGATTTATGAAATAATCAAATTTTATAAATCCTATATATAAGCTTTTTATAATAAATCCAAAAATCCCAATTTAAACTATTTTATAAAATTATTAGCCCATATTTCTCAAGAATCAGCTTTTAACTATACTTCTCAAAAATCATAATTTTTTATAACTTTAAAAATTATAACGTTTATTTATTTAAAATGGATCAATTCCAAAAATAAAGTATATTTCCAAAAATCACTTTAAAAACCTTTTAAAATTCCCAAAATTTGGTCCAATGATGCTACATGTTAACTCCTCTACTCAAGCGACTCAAATCAGGCTCATGATCCACAATGATTGCCGACTCAACAAATTAAGGCGTTGTACGAGATAAAGAATTGACCGACTTATGACTTAGAAGAAGGCTACGACTCAATGGCTCAAGAGATGACGTGGCCAAGGAGAGAAGTAAGTGAACGGCTCAGAGCTATCCACGACTCATCCACTTGAGTTTCCAAAACGACTTAAAGCCTCTACGACTCAAGAAGCCTACGACCTAAGATCTGCAACTGAAGGAATGTTACGAGTTAAGAAACCTAACGAGTTAAGGCATATATGACTTAGGAAAATGAACGACTTACGACTTAAAGGTTGTGCGACTTTAAATATGATACGACCTAATTATGGCTACGGTTGAATGACCTAAGACTTCAGGGACAAGTTCAATACCATGCTGAACTGAGATAATTCATTGACGAGTTACGACCGATGATGAGTCGTGTACGACTCATGCTAGCATAAAGGAAGTAACGTTTGGTTAACTCATGAATGACTTATCTCTTTGGACCAAGCCGTGAGCTAACCCAGTAGGTCGGCCGCGTGTTAACATGGCACGACTCATTAGAGTTACGACTCAGGGAAGGTACCGACTCAACTGGTAACGACTCATCTGCTCAAGGCCTAGGCCGACCCAGCGACTCAGAGCTCACAAGGACTCATAGATCAACGACTCAACTGTTGTGTGATTCGTGGGTGTTACCGACTCAACGACTCATGGTTCAACGACTCATCTAGTTCGCGACTCATCTTATGAGACGACTCAGGGGGAGTGACGACATAAGAAAGAGGATCCCTGTGCCGCTTCATTTATATACCGTTACCTGATAAGTCGTTAACGGCTTAACGACTCATAACTGATGACTCGTTCATGACTTAGAGCCATTGAGACGTAATCCATTGCCACAGTGTCTATGCCAAGGAGGTTGACCCGTAAGCGACCCATGACTTGGAATTCTAGAAGGTGAACTATTGAGGGACCGTAGGCTTAATTAGATAAGCCGGCCACGACTCAACTTGACTCGGCCACGGTTCAACTTGACTCGGCCACGGCTTAGCCTGAGTCGGTCACGACTCAGGACTTTGGGCGAAGAACTCTTATCCAGATTTGCCTATAAATACATAGCGACCTCCAACATTCAAAGGGACTTTTGGGCTGATTCATCTCAAGCGCCATCACTCTGCTGCATTGGGAACTCCATCAACACTTAGAGCTTTTGAGATTCAAAGAACACTTCAAGGAACTTCACGAAGAAATCATACATCTTCAACATGAGTTCAAAGACTTTGATCGACATTGAAGCTTAAGCTACTTGTTCTAAATCACTTGTAACTCGAAGTGTGTTGTAATCAAAGTGTAATTGTATCGTCTTGTAATCAAGTCATCAATAAAAGTGCTTAAAGTGGACGTAGGCTATACTCTTGAGCCGAACCACTATAAAATTGTTGTTCTTTACTGCTTTTCTGCTATTATCTGCTTGCAATCTGTTCCCGAGCTATCGGGTGGTGCTTTCACAACTATAATTCACACACTGGGGTGTTAGCGTTCAAATTTTAGCGTTAACATTTTTGGTGCTTTCACTGAGAACCCAACTCAGGAAACGTGAACCATTGTTCAACAAAAGCCTGTAAAAAAGATTTCTCTCCAAACCAAAAGTCTAACAGAAATCATGGCTTATGAAAGGAAACGAAAGTTTTTGAGGTTTGAAGGTATTTGCAGCAATGCCATTACTCTTCCCACACTAAGTGAAACAGCTTCAAGTATTGGAGTCACAAAGGCTAAATTAAACGCCGTGGTATATGGATTATATCAACACATGGAGGTTCAGAGCAATAGGATACTCAACAAGATGAATGCATTGCAAGAGGAGGTCCATCAACTAGAAAGTGATATAAAAACCATTGCCAAAGAGGCTCATGTATCAGAAGAATGGAATACTCCTCAACGAGCAACTGGCATTACTATTGGAACATTCCCCCAAATGGAGAACTCATGGCCACGACCAACTATCCATGAACGTTTGTCAAGGCGAACTTTTGAAAGAATATTTGACGACTACCCCTTGAGTCCTGATGATGATGAGGAGTACATACCGGAGATGATCGAACAGAGAAAGGAGAATGAAGGAAGGAGAAAGCAGAAAGTCTCGAAAAAAGCTCGGCGCCTCAAACTCTCTGACTTCACTCCCTTGACCGACACTCCGGAGAATATCTTCTTGGCAACAAAAGATGTTGTTGTGTACCCCAAACCGTCTCTGATGAGGAGAAGCGCGTCAGACAATGGAAAATTCTGTCAATTTCACAATCAGCCAGGCCATGACACTAACCAATGTCGCCATTTAAGGAAGGAGATTGAAAAATTGCTCAAGCAGAATGAACTGCAACAATATGTGAAGAAAGATGGAAGTGACTTCTCCTCATCCTCTAAAGTGCAGCTAGTTCCCGCTCAACAATGCAGCTCAAATAAAAGAACCGTGGCACAGGGAGATGAAGGTCCTATTATCAGTATCATCACGGCAAGCCCTCACCCGGTAGGGAAAAATTGGATGAGGCAGGAAGACATGCCCACACTTCAAGGAGATCTTCAGAGTGAAAGGAAGTTTCGATTCTGAAAGATGTTGCCATTTAGTCCTCTCATGCCAAAGATTCAATCCCTAAAGCCTGGGGCAGCAATTTCTTCCATACTTTACTTGAACACTTTGTTACAAATTTGTAAAAGAATGCTGATCTGATGGTTCTTGTATCAAAAGCTATTGTAAAAACAGGGCAAATAAATAATAGAAACTATAAGTCTTGCTTTCTCTATTATTACAAGTCGCTTATTTTATTTCGATATGTGAAATACTCTGAGAATATCACTAAGAATATCGATCTAAATTTGCAGGCGATTAATATCAAGCGGACTCACTGCAATATCAAACAACCCTTGGTAGCATTCAAAAGCAAGTCTTAAACAACATAATTCCAGGGTCGAATCCTGAATATGAAGTACTCTAAGCGAACAAATAGGATTTGGCTAGAGTATATTTCTTCAGCTAAAACCACCCGCCAGCAGAAGAAGATGATGCACGCTTAAAAATGGCTCCAAGGAATTGCTAATATAATCAATCAAATTCACAACTGTCAAAAGAGAGCCAATTCCAAGAACTTGGAACAGCAACCAGTTGCATCCTTATTTTACATGAAAACTTTGCTGAATTATTGTAAAGGAATTACAAATATATGATTCTACGGTTAGAAGCAATTGCAAGGCAGGCGAATAACAAAAGTTATAAAGTGGATATAGGCCCAGTTTCGGCTAAACCACTATAATTCTTATGTTCCCTACTATTATAAACCGCTTTGCTTTATTTTGGCATATAAAATACGTTAATTGTGTTACTAAAAAGTCGATTTAATAATGCAGGCCATAAAAACAAAGCTTACTGGTCACGAGACCAAGCGATCCGCGAAATTGCCCAGCAGTCAAGCACTGAGCCATTCAAAATTCCCATATTCAAATCTTAAAAAAGAAGTGCCTCAGACGAAAGAGAGCAATGTGGATGGAAGCAGATCATGTCTAACTAACTGCAGATGTTTGAACAAGCAAACAACAAGTTAAATAACCTGTATCTGCCACCACCAATTGGCTTAACTATAAAATATGCTCCTCTGGGTAAGGGAAAGCGTTGGCAGCTAAAAGTGATGAAACTAGCAAAAGACAATGGGGATCGTCAACATGAATCAACGGCAAAGAGACATGCGTGAGCAAGCGTCAGCCAGCAAAAGACCATTTCAGAAGCACAAGCTCTCTTCAAAGGCATAACTTTTCGGAGAATAAAGACCTCAAGCGGGCTTCACCGAAAAGAGGGGCGTCTTTCTCGTTACAAAGTTGCGGAATTATCGGTCAACATACTCCCGAGAATCCGTCCAACCAAGAGAGGGAAACCCCAAGCTTCCTAACAATAACCCTATTCAAGGGCACGCATTTCACCATAATCGGTCGATACACTCCCGTGAGATGAAATGTCAAAAGCCCTCTTCGGAGGCAAAATGCTTCTCTACGGAGACCGAATGCTTCTCCTCAGAGACCGAAGCCCTCTTCGGAGGCAAAATGCTTCTCTACGGAGACCCAGTGCTTCTCCTCAGAGACCAAAGCCCTCTTCGGAGGCAAAATGCTTCTCTACGGAGACCCAATGCTTCTCCTCAGAGACCAAAGCCCTCTTCGAAGGCAAAATAACTTCGAAGGCAAAATGCTTCTCTACGGAGACCCAATGCTTCTCCTCAGAGACCAAAGCCCTCTTCGGAGGCAAAATGCTTCTCTACGGAGACCCAATGCTTCTCCTGAGAGACCAAAGCCCTCTTCGGAGGCAAAATGCTTCTCTACGGAGACCGAATGCTTCTCCTCAGAGACCGAAGCCTTCTTCGGGGGCAAAATGCTTCTCTACGGAGACCGAATGCTTCTCCTCAGAGACCAAAGCCCTCTTCGAAGGCAAAACGCTTCTCTACGGAGACCGAATGCTTCTCCTCAGAGACCGAAGCCCTCTTCGGAGGCAAAATGCTTCTCTACGGAGACCCAATGCTTCTCCTCAGAGACCAAAGCCCTCTTCGGAGGCAAAATGATTCTCTGCGGAGACCGAATGCTTCTCCTCAGAGACCAAAGCCCTCTTCGGAGGCAAAATGCTTCTCTACGGAGACCGAATGCTTCTCCTGAGAGACCGAAGCCCTCTTCGGAGGCAAAATGCTTCTCTACGGAGACCCAATGCTTCTCCTCAGAGACCAAAGCCCTCTTCGGAGGCAAAATGCTTCTCTACGGAGACCCAATGCTTCTCCTCAGAGACCAAAGCCCTCTTCGAAGGCAAAATGCTTCTCTATGGAGACCCAATGCTTCTCCTCAGAGACCAAAGCCCTCTTCGAAGGCAAAATGCTTCTCTACGGAGACCCAATGCTTCTCTTCAGAGACCAAAGCCCTCTTCGGAGGCAAAATGCTTCTCTACGGAGACCGAATGCTTCTCCTCAGAGACCAAAGCCCTCTTCGGAGGCAAAATGCTTCTCTACGGAGACCGAATGCTTCTCCTCAGAGACCGAAGCCTTCTTCGGGGGCAAAATGCTTCTCTACGGAGACCCAATGCTTCTCCTCAGAGACCAAAGCCCTCTTCGAAGGCAAAATGCTTCTCTACGGAGACCGAATGCTTCTCCTCAAAGACCGAAGCCCTCTTCGGAGGCAAAATGCTTCTCTACGGATACCCAATGCTTCTCCTCAGAGACCAAAGCCCTCTTCGGAGGCAAAATGCTTCTCTGCGGAGACCGAATGCCTCTCCTCAGAGACCAAAGCCCTCTTCGAAGGCAAAATGCTTCTCTACGGAGACCGAATGCTTCTCCTCAGAAACCGAAGCCCTCTTCGGAGGCAAAATGCTTCTCTATGGAGACCGAATGCTTCTCCTCAGAGACCGAAGCCCTCTTTGGAGGCAAAATGCTCCTCTTCGGAGGCACAACTCTTCGGAGGATAAAAGACCTCTAATGGGACATATGCCGCAAAAAAGAAAGTTCACTACTCAACAAAGAAGATTGGAGGAGTCATGACCCTCCAACCATGAGAGAGTAACTTCCCGGCAATGAAAATCCTCTTTGAGGCACAATTCACCAGGAGTTGAAGTGCGACAGCCGCTCTTCGGAATTCCACTTCACCAGAGTTGAAATGCAAACAAAATAAAGACCTCTTCGGAGGCACATTTCACCAGGAGTTGAAGTGTAACAGCCGCTCTTCGGAATTTCACTTCACCAGAGTTGAAATGCAAACAAAATAAAGACCTCTTCGGAGGCACATTTCACCAGGAGTTGAAGTGTAACAGCCGCTCTTCGGAATTTCACTTCACCAGAGTTGAAATGCAAACAAAATAAAGACCTCTTCAGAGGCACAATCAAGAAGAAAGACCTCTTCGGAAGCCCACGTTTCACCGAGATTGAAATAAAACTTCCAGGTGTTGAAACGTGAAAAGGCTCTCTTCAAAGGCACAACTCTTTGGAGGTACACGTTTCACCGAGATTGAAATAAAACTTCCAGGTGTTGAAACGTGAGAAATCCCTCCTCAGAGGCACAACTTTCTATGTTTAAAAAAAAAAATCCTCATCAAGAGCATACTTTAACTTTCAAAGGAAGAGTAATTTACCTACTCTGGAAAGTAATCTTCCTCAAAAAAAAAGAGAAGAGTTAAAGTACCCTTCAGAGTCCGCTTTATCACATAGAAGAATTCACCTGGTAAAATGTATACATAAGCAAGAGGAAAAGGTGCATTCTTCGAAGAACAAAGCGTAGGAACTTATATGAAGGGAGTTGTACTCTACGGGAAATTTCTTCAAGAATGAAATAATTATTCTTCAGAAAATAAAAGTGCAAGTCCCCTCGAAATATAGAATATTGCAGCAAGCATATGGTATGGGGGCAACATGGTATAGTTACATACAATATGGTATAGCCATATCGGCAAAGGTAATGCTCAAACGACATGCCATAAGCCCGCTGCAATATCATATAAACTCGTGCGAAAATGAATAATAAATGCATTCTCAAATTCAAATAGGAGTCTGTACAAATAAAGGATCACTTTATTCAATTTTATTGCAGATACAGGTTTCAAAATAAAAAAGCAGGGGCCGGTACCCGCACAATTCTCGACCAGTACATGCAAAAGACAAAAAGCTAAAAACTGAAGTCCTCATTTCTTCTTACTACCTTTGGACCCTTTGCCCGGTCGAATGATTAACTTTTCTGGTCGATCAGTATGCATAAGGGAAGGAGAAGAGTGAGGGGCAACTGGCCCAACTTCCGGCTCCTCCTCGGTAGCAATGACTTTCTTCCCCCTCCTCTTCGATGTTCCACGCTTCTTTCTCCTCTTCGAAGAGGACTCACTCCCTAGGGTAACAAGAGCAGACAAAATTATGTCATCAGAAGGAGTCCGCTCCGAAGATATCTCACCTCCTTCAAGCCCTTCGTCTTTCTGCTCTTGCGAAGCGGTAGGATCGTCTAAGCCATGAAGAGCCTCTATTTGCTCCTCTTGTGATCCAGGCTGGGAAGCAGAAGGAGGTGTCGCCTGAAGAGACGGAGGAGGGATAACCAGAGGAGGTACTTTCTCTACGGAAGGAAAGAGGTTAAAGTCAGTAAAAAGAGGAGATAAAGGCTCGTCAAGATTCAGAAAATAGTCAAGAAGCTCATTGAACCCATAGGAAACAAGTGAGCAATCTACTTGAGTGAGATTTACAGTGAAGTTACCTGCAGAAGTTGTCTTTATCGTGTCAATTTCATAGTCCTGAGTGTCAGTGCTCTCTTGAGGCTC
The DNA here is from genome assembly GCA_030765085.1 of Allium cepa. Classification (NCBI taxonomy): domain Eukaryota; kingdom Viridiplantae; phylum Streptophyta; class Magnoliopsida; order Asparagales; family Amaryllidaceae; genus Allium; species Allium cepa. The sequence goes on from CM060938.1 coordinate 895,685,447, forward strand.
TCCTACGGCCCCGGAAGTTGTAACTCCGAGATCAACTTTGTCCTGAGGCAGAGAAAAAGAACTGGGACCAGCTATATCAACGCCAGCTGAAACTGAAGGGGGGACAGGGGCATTTACAAGTGGTTCCTTCTCTGGGCATTCCTTTCTTATCGTTTCAGCCCGAAATTTAGCAAGTTGCTCTTTTCCCTTGGCCAACGCTGCTCGAGTTTCCTTGTCAAAATAATATTCTTCAAGCTGGTCTTCAGAGTAACCAGCACCCCTAAACATATCTATGGCAGCCTCCCATACTTCAGCCAGTGTAATTTCATATTTAGGACCCAAAAACGCAATGCTACCGCGTCCCAGAATGCATTGCAGATAAAAGTCAAAAAGTGTAGAGCCGATGTCGGCTTTGGTAGCTTGGTGAGCTTCCTCAGCCGCAAATTTACCAGCGATGGCCTCATCGCGCTCTCTTTCAGCATTGGCAAGTCGAGCTTTTATTAATTCTATCTCCATGCTTTGGGAGCCAGTTTGTTCACGCAGCTGTGCAACTTCAGCACAATAGTCTTCTATGACTTTTTCTTTATATGCAAGCTTGTCCTCAGCCGCCCTTTGACTGGCATGCGCATCTCGCACTTGCTGCTGGAGCATGTTATCCTTTTGAGAATAAGAAGTGGAGGAAGTAGCAAGTTCTCCTTTAAGATTTTCAACTTCCGCTTTGAGTTTTTCATTATAGGAAGTAATGTTCCTCATCTCAGCGTCATGCTGTTCAAGAGTCTTCTGCCACTCAGTTTTATCATTTTCCATTGTGAGCATGGCTTCAAGGTTCGCTCGATTAACTCTTTGAAGCTCGTCAACAAGTTTCTGCCAATTGGACATTCTTTCAATGTCAACCCTGACAGCATCAAGATTTCGTAGCATAGCCGGTTTGTCAAGAGGGACTAGATCAAGATCAAATCGAACCCCTTTTAAGCACCAATGTGGAAATCGACTTTGAAATGTGGGTGGACCTTGCCCAACTTGGTATGCGGGCCGGTTGATAATTGTTTGAATATCAGAACGAGTAGGAGCCGGAGAAGGAGCGGGGACATTTTCAGAAATTAAGGGCACTGTTCCTTCACTAAGTTTAGCACGCTTGCTGGAAGAGTCGACCATATGACTTTTCCCTCTCTCATCATGGATCTTTCGTTTATGAGTGTCCTCATCTCTACGAGAAGGGTCATGTCTTTCTTCCTCTCTCCCGTAGCGCTCTTCATAGGAGCGTCTCTCCCTAGCCTTGCGAGCGGCCCTCTCCTCATCAGTTTCTCTGTATACGGGAAGATGGCGCCTATAGTCATACTGCCCGCGTCTCCCGTATTGTTTGAATTCATCGTAAAAAGAGTCGCTTCGCCCCATTGGAGAACCTAAAATTAAAGAAAGAAACAAAACTTGAGAATCTTTCAAGTATTAAAAAGGGCATGTGCATGGAAAGGTTAAGGAAATCCTAAGTGCATGTGATGTGCAAACTACGCGCGTCAAACTACAAACCACTCTTTAATTGAGGAGTAGTCGTGGGTGTAATAGTTAGCGTCAACTCTTGGGTCGACGGAGTTTGTTGCAGAATAGAAGTAGCCTCGGCTACTGAAGAAGAAATCCCGGTGGTGATAGGATCGTCTTTAAAAATCTCTTGTGAGGTAGCAAAGAGGTCGCTCAGTCCTTCGAAAGTATCGTCCCTACTCTCCTTAACAAGACTGGATTTCTCAGCCTTTTCACCAGACTCTTGTGAATGATGGGAGGATTCCTGAGGCTCGTCTTCCTCGATAACCGGGGAAAGTTTGTCGGATGGCCCCGCAATATCAACAGAAGTGGAGCATTTCACCAAAGAAGTCTCAGGAACATGTCCTTTTGACATGAATGTGTCAGTAGAAGCTGGGGCATCCGGCGCTTTAGCCATGGCATCAGGAGTTCTCATCGGAGAATCAGGAACTTCCACTGGAACTTCATGCGGCTGAGTGAAGCGAGAGGAATGGAGAAGCCCGTATTGATGTAAAAATTCATCGTTTAACAAAAACTTTATGCTCCTCTCTTCTGCCAGCACGGCGTTCAATCTTTCAAAAATTTGCTTATAGCATGGATCCCTAGCGGGAGGTGGAAGTGCTGAAACAGGAAAAGAGCGAAGTTAGCATTTAGCAACTCAGATCTCGGAAGGCTCAAGAATGGAGAAATAAAGATAGGAAATCTTACTTCCCACTCTCCAGATGGCATAAAACCCGGGAGGGCAATGAACAAAGAAAAACTGATTCAGAAATCCGTGAACGCTTTCGGAAAGATCGGTGATGAGTTTGCGGTTTCGAGCGCTTCTTATAACTACGATAGAGGGATGATCTTTAATTTTTGTAAATGAGCAGAAATAGCAAATTTCCCCAAAGCTCGGTAATCGATCCAAAACTCTCCTGAATAACACACATAACCCCATCAGAATAGCATGCCCGTTGGGGTGTAATTGGAATGGAGAGATAGATAACCGAAGCAGGAACTGCTGAAGGAAGTCATTAAAAGGTGGGATGGCGCCGCTCAAGCACATTTGGCGATTGACAGCAATAAAGCCAGGAGGGGGCCTATCTGCAGTATCATTTGGCCCCGGCAGTAAGGCGTCAGCTTCGGCAATGCCAAATTGGATGCACAGTTGGTTAAACACCCGCCGATTCAGAGTTGTGGAAGTTCACTCCGGAGGGTTATCTAATGGGTTAGCTATTGGGAAGACATCTTCAGCCTGGCCCATCGGTTCTTCTTGTTGAGAAGTCATTCTACACAAGCAACTGGATGTTCAAATACGAAGGTGCACGTTTCCTAAAAGTGTGAAGTGTTGTGCGGAACTAATGAAAATAAACAAGTAAATAAAACTGGAGTTAAGCTTGTGATAATTGATCGACTGCGAAAATTTCAGAACTTGTTAATCTAAAAAATTTCAAGCATAATATTAGCGCAAACTGGTCATTTTCAATTGACTATGTCAGTGTTGCTTTAATATTTTACTTGAAATTGATGAATTGAAAGCACTTCGTTCACACAATTTATTCAAGCTAATTATCTGTTACTAATTAATCTGTCATTAGATGTGGGCAGTCAATGGCAGTATATTCGTCCCAATCTTCTGTGATCGTTGTATTAAACAGGTTAAGCACTTGCAAATTGAAGCAATCTGTAAGACTAAAATATGCAACAAAGTTTAACAGGTTAAAGTCTAGACAATTCAATATTCAAGTAGTTTATTTCAGCAATTCAAGTCAAAGATCAGGTCAGAATTATGCTTCAAAGCAATACAATGTGATAACTCATCCATGTTTTAAAGTTCAGGGCAGTGTGAAATTTTCCAAGTCCTGTCTCGGCCGCGACTCAAATCCCAGGTTGCATTTAATTAAGCCGGTCATAAGTTCAAACCACAAGGAGTAATTCGGTATGAAAAATAGTCCAAGTACTGAGTCGGTCACGGCCTATGGCTTGAGTCGGTCACGGCCTATGGCTTGAGTCGTCCACAGCCAGAGGCTTGAGTCGTTCGTGGCCTTTGGTGTAAGTCGCTCACGGCTCAATAGATGAGTCGCGGTGAGGATCTAAAGGGCTGAGTCGCCCGTACAACCAAAAACCTAAGTTACCAGAAAGCCAATGAGCCCATATGAATCCTAAATCATCTCCTCAACTGGTCATCCACTCTCCAACCCATTAACCCGTTAAGGGTCATTTCATCTCTTCCAAATCCACAAACCAGATAATTCAAGGCGCAATAATCCATTGCCTTCCCCTCACACCATCAGAAAGTCGCTCAGAAGACCAACTCGAATCGCTCCAAGCGCAGCTATGTCATCATGAACAATAACGACAGCGTGATTGATGGCAGTTGTAAATTGATCAGAAAACGTGGATTCGTGATGGAACATGGCACGAAAATGAATTGGAGCCAGGAAATGGGGAATCTAGATTCGCGAGTCAATAGTAATTAAGGATTGAGCAGAAGGTGAATTCACTTACGCAATGTAAAGGCGAAGATAAGTTGGCAACTGATTAGCTTGGACTCGTCTCTGGAAACTTGGAAGATCGTTAATGGCAGGATCAAATGAAACAGATAAGCATTAAAGTGAGGAGGGAGGACCGACTCAACGGCTTATATAAGGAACAGGGGGAAGATGGAAGGACTTACGAGTCATGAGCCTCTTTGAGTCGTTTACGACTCATACACTAGGTCGAAGCACACGACTTACGGTGTAAGCGTGTACTTCGAGGGGCATTTGTTAACTCCTCTACTCAAGCGACTCAAATCAGGCTCATGATCCACAATGATTGCCGACTCAACAAATTGAGGCGTTGTACGAGATAAAGAATTGACCGACTTATGACTTAGAAGAAGGCTACGACTCAACGGCTCAAGAGATGACGTGGCCAAGGAGAGAAGTAAGTGAACGGCTCAGAGCTATCCACGACTCATCCATTTGAGTTTCCAAAACGAATTAAAGCCTCTACGACTCAAGAAGCCTACGACCTAAGATCTTCAACTGAAGGAATGTTACGAGTTAAGAAACCTAACGAGTTAAGGCCTATATGACTTAGGAAAATGAACGACTTACGACTTAAAGGTTGTGCGACTTTAAATATGATACGACCTAATTATGGCTACGGTTGAACGACCTAAGACTTCAGGGACAAGTTCAATACCATGCTGAACTGAGATAATTCGTTGACGAGTTACGACCGATGATGAGTCGTGTACGACTCATGCTAGCATAAAGGAAGTAACGTTTGGTTAACTCATGAACAACTTATCTCTTTGGACCAAGCCGTGAGCTAACCCAGTAGGTCGGCCGCGTGTTAACATGGCACGACTCATTAGAGTTACGACTCAGGGAAGGTACCGACTCAACTGGTAACGACTCATCTGCTCAAGGCCTAGGCCGACCCAGCGACTCAGAGCTCACAAGGACTCATAGATCAACGACTCAACTGTTGTGTGATTGGTGGGTGTTACCGACTCAACGACTCATGGTTCAACGACTCAACTAGTTTGCGACTCATCTTATGAGACGACTCAGGGGGAGTGACGACATAAGAAAGAGGATCCCTGTGCCGCTTCATTTATATACCGTTACCTGATAAGTCGTTAACGGCTTAACGACTCATAACTGATGACTCGTTCATGACTTAGAGCCATTGAGACGTAATCCATTGCCACAGTGTCTATGCCAAGGAGGTTGACCCGTAAGCGACCCATGACTTGGAATTCTGGAAGGTGAACTATTGAGGGAGCGAAGGCTTAATTAGATAAGCCGGCCACGACTCAACTTGACTCGGCCACGGTTCAACTTGACTCGGCCACGGCTTAGCCTGAGTCGGTCACGACTCAGGACTTTGGGCGAAGAACTCTTATCCAGATTTGCCTATAAATACATAGCGACCTCCAACATTCAAAGGGACTTTTGGGCTGATTCATTTCAAGCGCCGTTACTCTGCTGCATTGGGAACTCCATCAACACTTAGAGCTTTTGAGATTCAAAGAACACTTCAAGGAACTTCACGAAGAAATCATACATCTTCAACATGAGTTCAAAGACTTTGATCGACATTGAAGCTTAAGCTACTTGTTCTAAATCACTTGTAACTCGAAGTGTGTTGTAATCAAAGTGTAATTGTATCATCTTGTAATCAAGTCATCAATAAAAGTGCTTAAAGTGGACGTAGGCTATACTCTTGAGCCGAACCACTATAAAATTGTTGTTCTTTACTGCTTTTCTGCTATTATCTGCTTGCAATCTGTTCCTGAGCTATCGGGTGGTGCTTTCACAACTATAATTCACACACTGGGGTGTTAGCGTTCAAATTTTAGCGTTAACACTACACACCAAATAGTCAATCACGACTACAACGACCATCATATATCAATATGATAATCCATCAAATATCAAAATATCTGAAATCAAATAAAAACTGTTGAGGAATCCAGTTGGATCCCTCCAACCTGTTTTCCTGCATCCACAAACATTAGCACAATACCAATTTCGCTCCAGTACGAAATTATCGCGGTATATGTTTTTTAATAAATATTATCCGCTATTATGCGGCGCAATAGGGTCTCATCCGCTAAAAAATGCAGGAAATCAACAACTGCAATATATACATATGCCAATATATATATTGATATTATATATAATACCAATTTCACTGTTTATGAAATATTTGTGGTATATGTTTTTAATAAATAACATCCGCTTACTAACGGCGTATAATGTCTATTTTAATAATCAATAGATATCAATCATCATTCAAACATGCATTCAATAATTTTAAATCTAACTATTTAAAATAAAATCGAAACCGATTCGATTGAGTGAGAAGTTCTCACCTTGGTTTCAATTTCGTTTTAGCGATTTATTTCGAATAAAATTAAACGCGCGTTTAATTTTACCCAAAATTCTCACTAACTCCAAACAACTCCAATCCAACTCCATCGCGTAGTGCTCGTCCATACGATTCCAACGCAACTGGTTTCGCGCGTTTTCGACCTCGTATGATAAAGATATGATTTTTACAAGTTTATACGAATTTAAATATAAACTAATTTACAACAAAATATCCTTTTATAAACCTAAATCAATATAGGCCGTAGGATCTTGCATCTTCTCATCATGACCGCGCGTTCATCTTCCTCCTCCCTCCAGATCTTTACGCGATAACACGAACCCATATCATATAATTAGGGTTAAATTTATCGCCCACCACATCGCGTTTGAAGGTGATCAGCTAGTTGCGCCTCGAAGCTCGAAGCTAGCTCCACACTCGGCTCCAATTTGGTGAAGCTCGGTTCACCCTATCGCACGCAACACGTGCACGAACCGCTCGCGTTCAAATGCTTATAGCCACCAATCCATCTCGAATTAAACGATCTCCACCGTTGGATATGTGGATCTCCTCACGCTCTACAACTCTCTAGTTGAAAGATTTTGATAAATGTTGATAGATTGGAAGATAATTGGAGAAAAGCAATGGTGATTTTCGACCATTCAATTTGAACTGGCGGCTGCGTTTAGGGTTTAGTCTATTTTTTTTATTTAATGAAGGGAGAGGGGGCTATTTATAGAGTTTTGAACGAACACTATTCATTCCGATTTTCCAAACTCCGATTTACATGCCGAAACTGACGTTCCTAGGGTTTATCCCGTGTTCCGGACACAATGGAACAGGTTTCGAAAGATAATTCGAACATCTGTGCGAGATATGGCAACAAACGTTCAATTTAAATTAAACCGATTTAAATCGATTTCTAGGCGTTTTAATTCGTATCGGACAAACGGTAAATCCAATTGACACGAAATTTGAAACCTTACAATAATATCACATTACAGATCCGATAAAACTGGTTTTGTCAAAATCCGAGACTTTTTGAAAAATGGCTATTTTAACTCGCCAAATTAATATTAAAAACAATTCGATGCGTTTCGAGCTGCCACGATCAAACGATAACTCCGATTGACACGAAAATTGAAATCCGATAATAACTAACTATTACGGATCCAATGGAACTGGTTTCGTTCAATTCTGAGACTGTTCAAAAATTGGCTAATTTCACTAGTCGATTAAATATTAAAATATTCAATTTTCACAAATTAACTCTTAATTTGATTTTAAAAGTTCTAAAATATCATTCTAACTTCAACATGATAAAATAAAATTTTACAAATCATTTTCAATCATATTTAACTCAATTTTCAATATTTTCCATAATTTAACATATTAAATTATCGATTTAATCATTCAATTAAATCCAATTATTCGAAATAAAATTTATTCGACTTATAAATTTCACTTATTAATATTTAAAATTAATTAAATATTCAAATTTTAATTAAATAAAATTCTGGGTCGTTACAAGAACCGTCGTATTGTGCCTTTTGATTTTGTACTTAGGCATGACATTCTTAATGACTGTCATCGTCCTAAGTATACCATTCATCCTGGTAGTAGTTGGATGTATGCCGATAGGTACTGTCTTTATTATTGGGAAGGAATGAAGCGCGATGTGGCGAGTTATGTGAGTAATTTTATAACTTGTCAGCGTTTTAAGGCCGAACATCTGCATCCTTCGGGTCTTCTTCAGCCTCTAGAGATTCCATTGTGGAAATGGGATCAGATTTCTATGGATTTCATTGACGGCCTACCTCATTCGAGATCAGGCCATTCTAGCATTTGGTTTATTGTTGATCGCCTCACTAAGACTGCTCATTTTATTCCTATTAAGTCTAATAGGACTGCTTCACATTTGGCTAAGTTGTATGTCAAGGAAATCGTGAGACTTCACGATGTTCCTAGTTCTATTGTGAGTGACTGTGATCCTTTGTTCACAAGTCATTTTTTGAAGAGTCTTCAGCAAGTTTTGGGAAAAAAGCTTAATTTTAGCACAGCTTATCATCCGCAGTCTGACTGACAGACTGAACGGGTGAATCTTATCTTGGAAGATCTCCTCTGTATTTGTATTCTTGATTTCGGTGGTAGTTGGGACGATCACCTACCTCTTGTAGAGTTCTCCTACTACAACAGTTTTCAGTCCAGTATCGGTATGGCTCCTTTCGAAGCTTCATACAGAAGGCCATGTCGATCACCTTCTCGTTGGTTAGAATCTGGGGAGAAGCTAATTCTTGGCCTAGATTTTGTTCGTGATTCTTCTGAGAAGATTGATCTTATTCGCCTGAGAATGAAAGAGGCACAGAGCCGCCAGAAATCCTACGCGGACAACCGTAGGAAGCCTCTCGAATTCTCGATTGTTGATCTTGTTTTTATTCGTGTTTCTCCATTGAAGAGGGTTATGCGTTTCAGTACGATTGGAAAATTGGCTCCTCGCTTTATAGGACCATTTTCTATTACTGAACGTATTGGCCCTGTGGCTTATAGAGTTTCACTTCCAGCTCATTTATCTGGCATTCATGACGTGTTTCACGTCTCTCAACATCGGAAGTGTCTTCGGGAGTCAGATTTTGTTATGGCTTCTCCTGATTTACTAGAGCTTGAGGTCTCATCGGACTTATCTATTGTACAACAACCTATTCGCGTACTTGACACGGAGGTGCGACACCTTCGAAACAAGGACGTGCCGTTCGTTAAAGTTCAATGGTCTGCTAACTCCAATGACTGTACTTGGGAAACCAGAGAGTTTATCAACCGATCCTATCCGGGTTTTCTATCTTTGCTTGGCAATGGTGAGAATACCTTTTTGTCTCAAGCTTATTTCCTTTTTTTTGAATGTTGTATGTATGTAGTTGTTACAAATATCGTCTCTAGGAATTGCGGGGATGCAATTTTGTAAGGAGGGGAGATCTGTAACAACCCGCTTATTAAACAATTATACATTTAAATGTTTTACTTAAATATAGTGTCGTTAGTCGGATTTTAGGTCCGAAATGTTACTTTTTGCGAACGACCGAATTAGGACTCGAAACCACTCCCATTGAGTTCAAAATGGCGTTTGCGATCTTTTTGAGTATAATCTTTGATATGTTTGGAGTAAGTTGAATTTGGCTACTTTTTCTAATTGGGTTTTGGGTTTGGGTTCATCCCATTTGTGAGTTTAATAACCTAACTCAGTCCCCCTCTTCCCCATTCACTTATTTTGTTTCTTAAAACTCAAGCTAAAAACTGAAAATGGGGGAAAGGAAAGGGAAATAAAAATTCCAAGCCCTAGTTCTTCTTTGCAAGCTTGAATTCTTGCTCCAAAATCAAAGAGAAACTATTGGTAAGCCTTCTCTTCATCATCTCCAACTCTTTTCCTCTTCAATTTCAGAAAGTTTCCTAAACCTAAATTTAGGAAAAACTTGTATTGATCTTAGATTGAAGCTAGTTGAGTTGAAGTGGAGATTGGTTGGTCTTCTCCTTGCAAATTGAACTCCTTCTTCTTTGTTTTTAGGTTAAAGGTGAGTTTTAAACTCACATCTACTTCTTTTGATATCATTGATGTTAGGTATGAATTCCTAACACTTGTTCATTTCCATTTTCTTTCGATTTGGGTTGATTAGGTGAAATTGCCAAATTATGATTTTTGAAGCCAAATCTATGTAAAACCTTATATGGTTGATGTTTATGTTGTTCGGAGTGTTTGGGTGTGTCGTTAAGGTTGGGTAGTCGTTTGACGTAAGCCCATAATCAACACGCATCCGATTGCTTTTGATTTGTTTGGCCATAGTTGGCCTAGGTTCAGGAAATGCCTGACCATCAGGTTTCAGAGGTCTGAAACCCTATTTCAGACGTCTGAATATTGTTCTGGGGAAGATTTTTATTCCCAGATTCAGACGTCTGAATTTATATTTTAGACTTCTGAAAGTGCAAAATTTCAACCAGAAAGGAAATAGGCAAAATAATGCCTATTTCAGACGTTTGAAAGTTTGGGTTCAGACGTCTGAATTCTGTTCTGGAAAACATATTAATTTCCAGATTCAGACATCTGAACCACTTCTTTCAGACGTCTGAATCTATTGTCTTTTTCCAATTTGCCTTGTTCGCTTAGTTTTCCAAATTTGATCGATGCATATTGATTCCATTTAGTTGTTTATGCATATTTGACCTTGATGATTCCTTTTTGAGTTCATTCATGGATTTTTATAAATGATTTCTTCAAATCGTATTAAAAGTTCGCTTCTCCGATTTATAAATTCTATTTAAAACACACACACAATTTCGCACTTTGAGCGAAATGGAAGGGTGATTAAATGGTTGGGCAAAACACGGACCATGATTTTGTGCGTTTATCCTTCCGATTAATCCCCGACCTATTCAATTGATCGTTTTGACCTTCGGGTTTGGTTTACCAATGATATGAGGTGAACTTTGTACTGCTTTGAGTGTGAAAGTGACTGACGGATAGTAAACTGTTTAGTGCGAACGAGTGGTTATGGGACGCACGTTGACACTTTTCGGATTCCTTTTCGAGAGTTGTGACACATTCCGCCAGTTAGTGGTGTCCAGTACTGGGTCTTCGACCTTCACCACTACGGTTTGTTGCCTTCGGGGCTTATTGCCTTCGTGGTTTGTTGCCTTCGGGTATGTTGCCTTCGGGTTTGTGCCTTCGGGTTTGTGCCGTTGAGTTTGTTGCCCTATAGTATCGCTTTCTATGTTGGTCGTTATGAGCCGCATGGGTGATATTGGGTTTGGAGTCTTCGGGCTCATGGATCCTTGTTTATACAGTACTGAACTCGAGCAATTTTATGATGTTTCATTGATATGTATATTCCCTAGGTATTGCTCTTCTGTGTTGGTCTTTTTGAGCTGCACGATGTATAGCAATTACCTTGTGGAACTTGGGTTACCTTCATTGGTATTTGTTATTGCCTTTTTGGCTTGTTTTGGGATATTCATATCCTTTGTTTATTTGAGTTGCCAATGAGATGAGCCTTGTTTTGTTATGATATGATTCATCTTTTGTTAGATGATTGTGTTATCTCTTTTAGAGATATTTGATATACATTGTGACCTTGCAGGTTATTGTTTTTCAGTTTATCTAACTGATTTGTTTAGCTAGACTGACCCGTGTATTTATACTCGGGTCAGACCGAGTTGTTTCAGGTTAGGTGCTTTTGGACTTAGCCTATTTTGCTTCTGCACGGACTATCCTGCTTGCTCCTTTTTGTCATAGCTTTTTGTGTAGTCCTATTTTGTTATAACTCTGATATGTATTCTATTGACTCGTCTGTATATTGTGGTTTGCTATACCACTTGACATGTATCAGTTTGTATACTCTGTTATGTATCTGTATATGTGTATATGATGATCTACTGTTCTGTGATGTATATTACATTTGAATTGTTATATTCTGTTCTGATAGATCCTCCAACCACCTATGGTTTTGTTTTAAGTATTCATTGGGTCTGTCAACCTGCTTGGTATGTCAATTGTCGATGTATTCAATAGATAGTTAGAGCAAGGCTATAGATGGTCGCTCCTAAACAGCCTTATTCTCCGTGTTAGTTGACGGCATTACCCTGTAGTGTCCTTGGCTAGCGTGGGTATAGAGGTGGGGCGTCACATTTATAGAAAGACATTCTCAATTTATTTCTACTTACTTGGGTTTTGTTTGTGATTCAAACCATTTCTGTTATAATTCACTTTCATTTCATTCGACAACACTTCAATTATATCTAATTTACTTGCAAATTTCGTTAAATATTATTCATATCACACTTGAATTTTATTTGTAATTCAAACCATCACTATTTCGATCCAACTCTATTTTATTTCTATTTTTATAGCATCTCCACTTATTTAATTCATTATCAAATCCAAGTCAAATTCTATTTATAATTCGAGCTCATTTATAAACTTCATTATTAACTTACAATCCATTTTATTTAACTGAGTTAAATTTTATTAACATACTCTATCGAATAATTACTTAGCCAATTAGCTTACTTCCAATTTCTAAATCAATATTCGATTATAATTACAAAAATCACTTCACTAAATTTTCCTGAGTTCAAATTTTGTTTTTCATATTTCCAGTTTGGATTTTCTTTCATTTTCCGAAAATTCCAACACTTTTATTTTAAAATTTTAGAAATGCTTTTAAATTCAGATAATACTATTAAAATAGCTTTTTATAAAATACTTCTTATAACTCGATGTCTCAACCAGTCCATCCTTGTTCTCACAGAAATTCAGCCATACGTTGATCAGGCGTAGGACTGAAAATCTGTAAGTACTTGGTAAACCCGTTTTCAACATCCAGTGAAAATACTTGGAAAATAATTTTATTGAAAATATAGAAAACAGTTTTTGAAAATAGAGGAAATATCTTTGGTGAGGATGCTCTGTAAATCATCACTCCCATCCATGGTCGCAGTTACATCCTGGGTTACATTGCCATCGCAGCAAAAGTCCATGTAACTGTAGGCACTCCGCGCCCCTCGATTATGCTATGGAACCCACAATAGATTGCGGTTACATTCCAGGGTTACGTTGCCATCGCAGTAAAAGTCCATGTAATTGTTGGCTCTCAGCGGCACAGACGACTTTCGCTGTCAAAATGAAACTTCTCCACTCCTACATAGGTCGAAGTCTACCGATATAAAATCAAACGCAGACTGTTGGCTCTCAACGGCACACACGACTTTGGCTATGTTACCATAGGTCGCAGTTACATCCTGGGTTACGTTGCCATCGCAGCAAAAGTCCACGTAACTGTTGGCTCTCAGCGGCACACACGACTTCCGCTATGGTATACTCTACTCATAATCCTCAGGAACTAGTTTTGTCCGGACTACTCACAGGATCAACTTTAGAACCCCCCTTGGGGCTTAAGGAAGCACCGCCCGGTGGCATTCCTGAGAAGTTCATTTCAAGGAAGCGCCTTTTTCCCCAGAGCCATTATCAAAATACTTTATACTATACATATATAGTATCTTTCAAATCATATACCTAGCATGATCCCATACAAAGCTCCTTTACACAAAATCGATTATCCCAAAATCGGTAATTCTCAAACTAGGCTTTCCAAATTTTCATATTGATTTTACCCAAAAATCAAAAGCCTTTCCAAATCCAAAGGTTCCCTAAACCTTTTTCAAAATCCTCATAAGATCCTTTATATATATATATATATAATTTTTTTAAAACTTTGGATCATTCAAACTTGTATAAAATCCCTTTATAATTCAAACATTTTAAAAAAAACATTTTCTTCCGACAATAGATTCAACAAGGGAAGGTTTATCTTATATAACAAAGATATATAGCTTCGTTTATTCAAAACAAATATTCAAATTTTGATTACTCTTTTTAATATCAATTTCATTCAAATCCGTACGATGTACACTTATCATCCGTACGCTATACCAATCTGATCGCTCACTTGATTACAAAATTTCGCTTCCAAACTAGTATCGTCCACCCGACTTCCTAGAGCGGACACAAATATGGTTTTCTTGATTAGAAACTGTCATTCTCCTTGCATGGCCATAACTATGATATAGAATATCTAGAACAAATCAACAACCCATATCCAGGCTCGCCATTGAAAATCGAGTGAAAAATCCCACTCGGATCGACATAACTATCTCGAAATTCTGTGCTCGAATCTGGATCAAATCACTATGCGAATAGAATAATATACCTACATCCTACGTATTTATTTCCATTCATTATCAGCCAAATCAATTTCCTTTTTATTCACATTACCTTTATTTCCCATTCACTTATTTACAATTGCCTTAATTCTCATTTGGATCATATATTCAATCCTTATCTCAATTGGGCATTTAATCAATAATAGTTTGAACTCCGACCAGTTTATGTTTAGAAAATAGATTGAAAATTTTAAAAATAGATAAGTAGTTGAAAAATAATTATTATCTTGCAAAATAGCTATAAAATAGTTAACTAATTGTGAAATAGTTGGAAAATAGCTAAATGGTTTCAGAACTTTTAGATAATTGCAAAATAATTGTAAAATAGTAATTAATTTGTGATATAGTTGAAAAATAGTAATTATTTTATAAAGAGTAAAAAAAATTGTTAAATAGTTCCAAAAATAATGGTAAAAAATATATAAAATAAGTTAGCTTTAAAAAGTAAGGTTGTATATATTTAATAGCTTGGAAGAATAAGTTTATATTAAAACAATTTATATTGAAAATAGTCCAGAGTCAAAACTGTTCACTTTCTCATCAATTCAATTTAAATTTCCATTCCCATTTAAATTGACCCAATTCCAATTTAAACAACTCCAATTTCCATTGGAGTTGATTTTATTCCCAATTCAAGTTGAATTAATTCTCAATTTCTTTCCAACTTCAAATCAAATTCCATTTGATTCTTACTTATTCAACTTTATTTACAGTTTCAAATTATTCAAATAAATTTGGACTAATTTCAATTTGAATCCACTTTAATTTCAAATGATTTCAATTCCTGCTTGAATTTAATTCCAATTCCCATTCAAATTTTAAACCTTCAGATTAATAATCTTTCCACTTAAGTTTAAAACTTGCTTCACTTTGGGTTTCACATCACATTCCAAGGAAAATTCAAAGCTCAACCTTAGAGTTTATTTTCATATTTGTTTCCTTTACACACTAGGCTACTTTTAAATTTTAAACCACCCTTGGTTTTAATTTCAAAACAAATCCCTTAAAGATCTTCCAAACATTTCTTTGTTTTAAAAATAAGTCTATATTCAAAATAGTCTGAATTATATTATTGGTTATTTTCTTTAATTCTTTGAAACAATTGATTGTTTTCTAGACTTAGGTTTTAAACTTCACAATTTTAAAACCTACTTGAATTTAGAAGTTATATTCATCTTATAATTTGGCTTACTTAATAACAAATATATCCTTATTAAACACAATAACTATTTATAATAATACCCAAGGTTATCATATCTAGATAACAATTCCTTTTTATATTATTCTTACTTCTATAAATTCAAGATTAAATTTTAGTTTGAATCCATTTCAAACTTACCTTTATTTAGTGTTTTTTTTAAACAATTTAATTTGTGAGCTCAAATTCTAGAATTTCATTTCAATCAATTTAATTTTAATTGGGTTGTATTTCTGTTACCACTTAATTTAATTCCAATTCAAGATTTTAGTTATGTTGTATTTTATATTACTTCTTAATTTTAATTTCAATAATTTAAAAACCAATCGTCTTAATATTTATTAGAATGAAATATTTCTTTATATATCAAAATATACTTTTAGATAAAATCATCTAAAACCTTTATATAAGAAAATAACAAGTACGCGCTCATACACACACACACACTCAACCCATTCTAGAGTACTACGGACTCTATTTAACGAGTAACTCCTATTAGAGCCAAGGTTCTCGCTTAACCATTCAGCTCTGATACCAACAGTAACGACCCAAAATTTCCAAACCCGAAAATTTCAGATAGTTATGAAAAAGAAGAAAAAGATAGAAGAAGAAGAAGATCAGAAACAACACCTCGCATTCGCAGCGGATAAAATATAATAATAAATAATAACAATTTACAAAAGAATACTATTCTGTCAATACATTTTAATACATCAGAGTTACTCATATATACAGACACTGGACATATACAAATCAACATGTCTCAGATTTACAATAATATAATACAGCGGAATTACTCTATACGATCCTGCCATCCGTCTCGCCTCCTGAGCTCTAGAACGTCCTTGCCTGAAAATCTGTAATACTCGGTCTGACCCGAGTATTACATCAAATAACACCCGAGTCAGGCTGGAAACCAACGTGAGTAAACCCAACTAACATGGAATATCCAAGCAAACAACTTATATAACCCGGGGTAACTCGAATAAATTTACAAATTCACAATTTAATGTTGACGTCACTTATTTCACACATAAATTTTCTAGTACCCAAAATTTGGATTAAATAGTCCAGTTCACATAAATCATTTCATTCCAGCCAATAGATTTCACATATCAATCTATAAAAATTCGAAGTGGTTTCAGGTATTTTCTAATACCCGATCCCCGATCTTTTCGAGTCCAATTTCATCTTAGAAAAAGCTGTTTAAGTTTTAAACTATTCCATTCATACCCAAAATTTATCACCGATAGACAATCTATGCTAGAACAGTTTAATCCAAACATAGCATATTAAACCACATATCAGCGATATCAAATAATCCAGGATATTCAACATACTTTAATCATCAATAAGCAAGATTAATTACTCATACCGTTTCTAATTAATTTAATATAAATTAAATTGATTACTTTAACCACCTTAATCCCGCTTACTGAAGATTAATTAATGAATTACAACTATTAATTTATCATTCCCTAATTTCCTCTCTACATTCCTTAAGTAATTTGCCTTAGATTAATAACACAAATCTATTATCCTTCATCCATTAACCTTAATTTTATTTATCCTAACTAATTACTCAAATCAACAATACCATAATCACTTACACTGATTAATTATCCTTTAATTTATCACTCATTAATTATTAATTACTTTCTTAAGTAATTTATCCTTTAATTATTTTTATCAAGTAATTTCCCATTGTTATTATTTTTATTTAACCTTTAATTATTAATTTTGTCCTTTAATAACTAATTAGATTTATTTAAACCTAAACAAATTAATCCTTTAATTACTTACATTAAGTGATTATCATTTAAGTAACGAATTCTCTAGTTACTTACATTAATTTATCTCTACTTATAAATTAATTAGTCTAAAATTAATTAACTCATAACCCCTAATCAATAATTAATTATTTCTTAACCATAAATTAATTAGTTTCTCTTTAATTACTGAACTGATTAATTAAATAATCTTAACCACTCAAACCTAAATTAATTAAAGTTAAGTCAAATAAATTAATTAATTTCTTAATTATATCACTTTAAAATCTTATTTTATAAATGTGGGATTTGATTATCATTAATCTATAATTTAATCTAAGATCTTTAAGTCAAATTTAAGATAAACATTTTTTTCCTTAATTTATCCTTAAGCACACTATTAATTAAATTTCGAATTTGACTTAAGAATCCACCTGCTTAGTTTAAATGAAACATACAACTTAGATTAATAAAAATTAAACAACATCATTATCAAAAGATGGGTTTAAGAAGTTAGTTTTAAACTTGATATTGCTGAATTTTAAACCTTAAGAATATTCTCATATTTGACTCGAGACAATTTGAGAAAACTCACCTGCTAGATCACCACTGCAAGCCTCCAAAATTGTAGCCAAACTCCACCGAACCAAATACCAATACCTTAGAAACTCCACCCAACCCATAGGCAGCATCGAGCAACCCCTTGCCCTAGCTCAACTCGCACCCCAAAACCGAACGTGCTCTACCGTATCATCGTTCATGCCTTACTCTAGTCGCGATGTTCCTACTCGCGACAAACTCTTCGGTGCCACCTCACGCATCCCACACGAAACCCTTGTTTCGAATACCACTGCAATCTTCCAACATCGCGCTTCCCTACACCTCGCTCTTCCTTTGGCTCGTCCTTGCGGTAATAGCGATTTCGTGATATCGCGAGATCGAACCGGTCGCCATTAATTTTTTTCTTTTCTTTGTTTATTTATTTATTTATATTACATTCGATTATGTTGAAGGTTAGAGAGAGAGGACGGGGGTAAGTTATAGGGTTGGTAATGGCTTCCTGAATACGCGTTGTAAATGAAAATATCGTGCTAATTTACTTTAAATTTAATTATATTATAAAACTCCAAAATGTCTCGTTAATCGCCATTTAAAATTTGAACTCCTCTTAAGGAATGCCGCTAGGCAATTTTAAGGTATTTCCCACGTTCCGAACACAATGGAACGTGTTTCAGAATCTAATTCGATCACATGTGGAAGTTAGCTTTTTAAATTTATTTAAAATATTTAATTATCGATTTTAATTTCGATGCGTTTCTCACCCGTACGTGCAAACGGTAAATCCAAACGCTACGAAAATTGAAATCCGATAATAACTAACTATTACGGATCCAATGGAATTGGTTTCGTCAAATTCCAGGACTGTGCCTCGAAAGGCTATTTTGACATATCGATTTAAATGATATATTATTAAAACTGAACAAATTACCTTTAAATTAAATTTCAACCATTCTATTATCTTCAGTATCATCATTATAAATTTTATAAGCCTTCAAATTATTTTTAACAGGCTTAAACATGAAGATTCAACAATTTACCCAATTTCAGTTTATTAAAACTAATAACTGAATTTCTATTAATAATAATATTTGAATTCAAGTTAAAACTAACTTTTGAATATTTTACAATCAATTACCTATTCAAATTTTAAATTGTTAGATACTCCGGGTCGTCACAAAAGACTTGTATGGATGTGCGTTTGATGTTATACTTTGAGATGTAAAACTGGTTTCTATCAAATACATTTCTGTTTGGTGGCGGAGATTTATTCTCTTAGTTTAACACCCTTCTCTGAGAAGTACGAACTCAGAGGTTATGTAGTTGATGGTTGCTAGTGATACATTCCCAATTTGGTAATGTGGCATACGAAGTGCTACCGATCATTTGTTGATCAAAGCGTGGCTTTGTAAAAAACGTAGATTTGTTGACGAGACTTCGTCGAACTTCACAACCCGGAATGGTCGGGGGGTAGCACCCCCTGAGGGTATGTTCAATTCCTTCTGGATAGAGGTGGTATCATGGCATGGAGCCCCGATAATTAACCTATATGGTTGCTGCAAATTTATTACTTTGTGGTTGTTGGTGAATCACGGGACAAAGGTCGGTTACGACCGGGGGATGGAATACTCGTGTCAATAGTTACCTAGTTACAGAGGTAACCCGGCCTTGTGTTAGTAGAGATCCGGTTAGGTTCTCGGGGCATCCCTCCAGAGGCGTACCCATGTGGCAATGGGAAGTTCCTTGACCTGACCATTTGTTGAAAATCCAATCATCCAATACGCACCTTGTATGGTTTTAGTTGTAGAACCTGCCATCTAACATGATAGCTATAGTAGGCATACTATAATGGTACGTATGCGGGCTAAGATTAATATTATACTTTTGAAATGTTTTCCACTATGAACTAATAATAATATCAAAAAGGATTTTGCGTAGTAAGCATTTTTGACTATCATAAGGAGAAATCTTCCCCAAGTGTGTGATTGCATTGTGTGTGTGCGGGAGGCCTTATGGTAGTTTCCTTTTCCAACAAGCATTGCGGATTTCAAAGCTTGAATTCTTTGTTTGTTTAAAAGACAAACTGATTTTGTTTGCTCATACCAGTCCCATGACTGACCTAGAGTTTATTGTTCCCTTCCTAAACTCTGGGTGCCCACAAATTTTCCACACGGGCAGTCTAGAGTTTGGTTTTTTAGATAATCAAATAGTAGGAAATGATTCGATAACCTTCGAAGCCCTTTTGGATTCGTGGATCACATTTGCTACACTTCAGCTTTCACGGACCAGACTTGCTTAGCTTAGTGCAACTTGATGGTGGTTCAAGCTTATGGTTTGAAGCTATGACTTGGAGCTTTGGATTAGGATGCAGTTGAGGATTCTTTTTTTTCTGAAGTTCACTTGGAGTTATCCCTTCTATTGATATCTTTTCCGCTGTAGCATTGTATCATGCCTCTGATATTTGTTGAGCATTCTTGATATCACTATTGTATATCATTCTGGATATTGTATTCATTGGAGTTTTATATGATATCATTCATTTCTCTTCCGCTGTGTTGTTATACTTAATGTGTTATAAGCTCCGACGAGCAAGATTCGGCATTTGAACCTACGACATTCGAGTACAAGAGAAGTACGGGTGCCGATTTTCGAAGGCCGAGTCAGGATCGTCACATCTGGTATCAGAGCTGAAGGTTGAAACTTTAGCTCAGGAGCATAACACATTAAGTAACACATTAGAGATAGGGTAAAGTAACCCCTAGAATGAGTATCCCTAAGATATCCGTTCGTATGCCTCAGCAAATTCTCTTGTTATCCACTGATAGGAAGTATGAGTGCAAAAAGAGGACGAGATAGGGGACAGTGGACTACCAATACAAATGTTCAATCCCTGTAGCAACTAGGAAACAATTCTTCTCAATTTCCTTTGATTCGATTTCAAATTCTATGATTGCTTCATGACAGGTCGAAGAAGAAGTTTTGGTGCGATGGTGGCCCTGCGTAACTAGAATATATCTCTCCTTAACCTTAATGAATTGGAAACTTTAATTGGGAATAAATGGGTTAATGAATGAAGTTAAATTTAAATTTTATCGATAGAATGATTTTGGTCAAAACCAAAATTTGAAATTCTGCTGTAAATTTCTTGTGAAAGATCAATGTCCGAAGAGGGGCAAGTTGATGTATACTTTGGGATACCCCGACCTGATTTTGGAATCAATACCTAATGTTTGAATATTGTGAAGGATTGAATCCATTTGTTTGTTCTGTTGGGTCCTGATATATTCTACAAGTGGTTACTTATCCTTCGGACTAACCCATGCCTTGTATATCTTTGTAGATCTTGTGACCTGAGTACCATGTGAGATACTGAATGAATTCGTTCTCATATTTTTGATATTCTGATTTGGTAAGCCGAATGCAGAATAAATATTCAGTTTAATGTGGTAAACCATATCTTTGATATGTTCATCTGTTCTTTGTTATCTTCCCGTTTGACAAATTTCGAGGACGAAATTTTCTTAAGAGGGGGAATCTGTAACATCCCTAAATTTTAACCAGGATAATTTGATAATTAATTTAATTTTTGGAAATTAAATTGTGAATCTATTTGTGAATTAGAAATTTCTAGAATAAATAAATATTTTAGATTATAAATAGAATTATAAAGCTTTAAGATTGAATGTAAGAAACAATTGAAATAAATTTTTATTTATGCAAATGAGAATATATATATCAAAAGATAGTAAATAAAGGAATTGATTTAAAAATTCAATAAATTGATTTTTTATAATATTCGTATTTGGAATTCAAAGGTAAATGTTTTATAAATAGATTATAATTTGGAATTTGAATTTGAATTTCAAATACAAATGTATTGAAAATAAATAGGCAATTTGATTTAGAAGTTATGATTTATATAATGACTTGAATTTAAAATTTAAAAACCAGAATGAATATAAAGTTTTAATATGTATTTATCTTTTTAAAAGTAAATGTATATAGATAAATATTTTTAATAAAATAATAATAATAAAAATAATAATAAGATTTTTTTTATTAGTGTATAATTTTATTTCAAATCATTTTCAAAAGTAAATAAGAAGCTTTAAATATATATATATGATGATAAATTGAAAATATAAAATAAAAATATTATAAAATCACGTTTAAACCTTTAAATGCATGCAAATGACAAGTGTAACCCTTTTTATATTATATTAAAACATTTGTAGCCAAAATACAACATATGATAAACAAATGTAAATAAGATAATGTGCAAAGACAACAAGTGGCATAAATTTCCTTTTAAATTTGAAAAGTATAAAATTTAAAGTTTAAAACTAGGCTTCACTTTCATCCTCTCTATATTCTTTGTTGATCAAAATCAGAAATAAAAGAATTAGCAACCAGAACTTTTTATAATTTAAAACCTGGAAAACAAGAAAAGCTTCAAACCTGAAACAAAATTTGAAGCAGCATCAACAAACAATTACAAGTCAAAACATCACAAATCAGAAAACAAAAAGAACATCGTATCAAAGCATTTCAACCAGATCAAAGTTGCAGTTAAAGTTGCAAAAAATCAAAATTAGGGAAAAAGCGGAAGATAAAAACCTAGAACTCAAAATTTGATCAAGTTTTCAAACCAGGAAACTAAAATTCAAAACAGAAGCAAGTTGAATCAAAACAAAGATCACCTCAAAGCAAAGCCTGGAAAACAAGATCCAGATCGAGCAAGGTTCAGATCAAAATTTCCATATTTAAAAACAAAACACTGTCAATGTTCTTTCCATCTGTAGGTGAGTAAACAGTATACTTAATGCTTAAATCTGGTTATTACTGATTGTTTGTGATCATCCTCGAGATAAATTTGTGTAAAGTATGCATACATGCTTGAATATGATGTATGTATCTGATTAAATCAGGTGTGGATGTCTGAAAAAAACAAAAAGAAACTTGCCTCTGTACACACCTACCAGGTTTTAAAACCTATTTGAAAATCTAAATTATCCCAATACAAAACATTTTAGGCTTTGTTTATTGAGAAAAAAATGTTCATATAAGGGTAACATTATTTATAAAAATATAAATAAGTAAAATTTACAAATAGGTCGCTGGAAATAAAAATCTTACAGCAAAAATAATAATAATATGCCTTTACTTATATATGACAGGTTTTATAAGCCTATTCAAGAAAAAATTCATACTACTCGAAGGGATCAATATCATGCTTTGATCTTTAAAGAAAACTTGTTTGTACTTATCAAATTCAAATTTTAAAAATAATTTCAAGCATTTACATTAAACAAATATTTTTAAATAAAGATATTTCAAAGATGAATATCATTTAATCATAAAAACCGAATGATATAATTTCGAGTTTTGATTGTACAATCTGTTTCGAAATGAAAATTGATGATTTTTTTATACTAACGCCATGATTTTTAGTAGTGGATGTAATGAGAAATTTTGAGACGAAAGGAAAATACAAAATTGTAAATTCCTAATGATCAACATGGAGTCGACCTTCGAGTTTGAGTTTGTGGGTAGATGATGTGACGATGGTCGATGGAAAAACGACACAAAATTTTCTTAATGATTAATTAGTCTTGGGTTGGAAGAATTAGGGTTTAAGTGCCCCAAATTTGGCCGATATGTTCATCGACAACGTGTAATGTCGAGAGTTGATCGGAGTCGTGGGAACTTGTGGAAAATGATGTGTTGAGAGATGGTGAAGCTTTGAATGAAGTTAAGAGATTTCTGGTGAACTAGTTTGTCGTCAGCGAGACGTTTTGGTCAGAGGTGTTGGGTTCCAGGTTGAACCAAATAGCTTTATTTAAATTCTAGGCTACGTTCGTCGATCTGGGCATTCAAGTTGACCGTAGAGGTCATTGGTAGTATGTGGAGAGACTCGGCGATGGTTGGCAGCTACACTGATGATCGTGCACATGCACGACAAGGCTGGGTATATCAGTGGAGTGGAAAATGTGTTGGCTCGAAGGAGGATCCAGGAAATTTGGACGAAGACTCATGTTCGTTCTCGGGTTTATTTTCGTAAACATTATATGGTTCAATAGTTAAAAGATATTTTTTTTATATAGAAAAGGAAGAAGGGAAAATTGCTTGGGGTTTTACCTGGGAATGGTCTCGAGAAAAATGGCTACGGGCTTGGGGTTTGGTTCAACGAATTTTTAACAAATTTATCTAGACCAAGTTTTGAAGTTTATTTGAATGAATAAGTTTTCAAAAGATTGAAAACAAGATTTTCCCAAAGTAAGATTATTTTATAAGATCTTAAACATGTTTCAAAGTTTAATTGTTAAAATTAAATGTTTTTAAGAAAAATTATTCTAAAGGTTTATTAAATATCTAAAAGATAATCAAGTAATTAATTAAATTAATAACTTATCTTTAAAGACTTAGGTGATTAAAGTTGATTTATTAATTAATTAATAATAAAATGTTGATTTATTTATTATTAAAGGCTAATTTTTTTTAATCAAGGTGATTAGTTTAATAACGTATTAAGGTAAATAATTTGAGGATGATTACTTAATAAAGGTGATTAAGAGGTTAATTACTTAATGTAATTAATAGGGTGATTAATTAAAATTTAAGAATAATTACTTAATCTAAGAAAATTAAAGATTAATTAAGGTAATTAAGATTAATTAAAGATTAATTGAGATTAATCAAAGGTTAATTAATTTATGAAATTGATTAGGAATAATTACTTATTAATTAATTAAATGGTTATTAATTAAGGGTTGATCAATTTATTAATTAAGTGATTAAGGATAATTAATGAAGGGTAATTAAATAATTATTTAATAATTAAGGGTTAATTATAATGATAAATTTTTTTTGTTCAATTATTAATTATGGTTGGTTAATTTATAATTTAAAGTTAAATTAATTTATAATTGATTAATTAACCTGGATTAGTGATTAATTTGGTTTCAATTAATCAGGTGATCAATTTATCTTCCTTATGGATGACTATATTCTATTGAATGATGTGAATTGTTTGATATCCCTGATCTGATATGCTTTGTGCTGTGAATTGTTTTAATTTAAGCTATGATGAATGTAATTTATTTTATCTGTGATGAATGTATATTATTTATCTATGAATCTGTGTATAAAAGATAAGCGTTATAGGAATATACCGCTTATCGATATTGATGTGTTTGAATCTGTAATAGTTGATGATGTTGCACTATTGTGTAAAACCCCTGGACTACACCTTACACACACTAATATGGATTTCACAAGGAAATCGATTAAGTCACAAATATTTGAATTCAATGAAATGGTTTTAAAGGTTGAATTTTAAATTCAAATGATTTTGGAAATGGAATTGGGATAAATGTGAAAAGCTTTGGAAAAAGAGCTTTGAATATAAAAGTTATTTTGAATAACTTGTTAAAGTTTTGAAATTTAATTAATTTGATTTTAATTCAAAATTTGAAATTGAATTCTATGTTTGGAAACTATGATTTAAAAAGTTTATACAAGTTATAGATGTGTTTATATGGGTTTTAAACTAAAAATAATAATATTGTTTTGGGAATTTGAATTTGAACCAAGCTTTATACTTGAAAGGCTATGACATGTAAAAATTGGATTTTTTCCAAAAAAAAATCTATTTGTTTTCAAATAATAAAAGCTTTCATATAAGGAAAGAATTTCCAATTTGTGTAGAAAGAATTTCATGTTTAAAATGAAAAATGGTTTTCCGAGTTATAAATGAATCTTTGGAAATAGTTTTTGAAAGCTATAAACTAAATCTTTGATTGAAAGATAGAAGTAGTTAATCCAATTTGAAAGGGAAACTGTATGAAAGAATATGAATGAATATTTGTTAAAGATTGGTATATTTTGTTTGAAATTGAAAATGGATCATAAAGGTGTGTTCTTTCTATAAAAGATTTGAAATGGAAATTGTTTGTAATATGTGAATGAGTCGTTGTGAAAGATGAATCTTTTTCTTTAAAGATTTAAAATGGTAATTTGTTTAAACCATTTGAATGATATGTTTTGTATAATAAGTTGTGACTTAACAGAGATCCAATATCCATATGATTTTAAATATTGCGCTCATTATTCGGTTTAGCCGAGTGAAGACCTTTGTGTCATATAACCCATTCCGAATAATGATACGACGATATGGAAAGCATTTGAAAACCGGTGGTGAAGACCAGATATTTTCGAAAACGAAAGGATAGCCCGTCGAATGTCTATGCACTGACTGGTCCCCGGTATAGAGATTTGATCACCCTTTATGATGGGGAGTCTGGACGTGATTAGGGATTATCCGGATTGCAAGTGCTTCTTTTGAAGTGCCTTTGGTTTTGTTCGAACCCAGAACAGACTTGTCTGGATGTGTGTCCGACGTTACACTTTGAGATGTAAAACTGGTTTCTATCAAATACATTTCTGTTTGGTGGTGGAGATTTATTCTCTTAGCTTAACACCCTTCTCTGAGACGTACGAACTCAGAGGTTATGTAGTTGATGGTTACTAGTGATACAATCCCAATTTGGTAATGTGGCATACGAAGTGCTGCTGATCATTTGTTGATCAAAGCGTGGCTTTGTAAAAAGCGTAGCTTTGTGGACGAGACTTCGTCGAACTTTACAACCAAGAATGGTCGAAACAGGAAGAATGCAGCAAGGTTATTTGGGGGTAGCGCCCCCTGAGGTTATGTTCATTTCCTTCTGGATTAAGGTGGTATCATGGTATGGAGCCCAGATACTTAACCTATGTGGTTGCTGCAAATTTTTTACTTTGTGGTTGTTGGTGAATTCCGGGATAAAGGTCGGTTACAACCGGGGGATGGCATACTCATGTTAGTAGTTACATAGTTACAGAGGTAACCTGGCCTTGTGTTAGCAGAGATCCGGTTAGGTTCTCGGGGCGTCCCTCCAGAGGCGTACCTATGTGGCAATGGGAAGTTCCTTGGCCTGACCATTTGTGGGAAATCCAATCATCCAATATGCACCTTGTACGGTTTTAGTTGTAGAACCTGCCATCTAACATGGTAGCTATAGTAGGCATACTATAATGGTACGTATGCTGGCTAAGATTAATATTATACTTTCGAAATGTTTTCCACTATGCACTAATAATAATATCAAAAAGGATTTTGCGTAGTAAGAATTTTTGACTATCATAAGGAGAAATCTCCCCCAAGTGTGCGATAGCATTGTGTGTGTGCCGGGAGGCCTTATGGTAGTTTGATTTTCCAAAAACCATTGCGGATTTCAAAGTTTGAATTATTTGTTTGTTTTAAAGACAAACTGATTTTGTTTGCTCATACCAGTCCCATGACTGACCTAGAGTTTATTGTTCCCTTCCTAAACTCTGGGTGCCTATAAATTTTCCACACGGGCAGTCTAGAGTTGGGTTTTTCAGATAATCAAATAGTAGGAATTGATTTGATAGCCTTCGAAGCCCTTTTGGATTCGTGGATCGCATTTGCTACACTTCAGCTTTCACGGACCAGACTTGCTTAGCTTAGTGCAACTTGTTGGTGGTTCAAGCTTGTGGTTTGAAGCTTTGACTTGGAGCTTTGGATTAGGATGCAGTTGATAATTCATTTTTGTCTGAAGTTCACTTGGAGTTATCCCTTCTATTGATATCTTTTCCGCTGTAGCATTGTATCGTACCTCTGATATTTGTTGAGCATTATTGATATCACTATTGTATATCATTATGGATATTGTATTCATTGGAGTTGTATATGATATCATTCATTTCTCTTCCGCTGTGTTGTTATACTTAATGTGTTATAAGCTCCGGTGAGCCAGATTTGGCATTTGAATCTGTGGCATCCGAGTACAAGAGAAGTACGGGTGCCGACTTTCGAAGGCCGAGTCAGGATCGTTATAGAATAGAATCTCACACAAATGGAATAATATATAATAATATTGAAAAAATATCTTTATAGAAAAAACTTTTAAATAATACATATATATATATATATATATATATATCTAAGTCTAACCTAAATTCAGCTTGGACAGTTATAAAATTTGTCCTTACAATTGCTAGCAAACATTAAACAAAAAAAACAGACAACAACGGATAATAGAATATGTCCATACATAAATTATACCTCCAACTCTCCTTTGAAAATTTCAACCGTCTTCGACTAAACATGAAACTACTCTGATCTGACCATTGTATTGAAAATACCCAAATCAGGCTTAATAAACCAATGTGAGAAAAAATCAGTAATAAATGACAATGTCATATATTTACCTTTGAATAAATTCCTTTGAAAAGAAAGAGTATCTCTTAAGACCATGCCCACACAAAAAAACAGGGATGGGTTTTTACCTTATGATAAATAAAACGCTTTTATAACAAAACATTTGATATTATTTTTAATGACATCCCTTCGAAAACAATTTCAAATGAACTTATTAATCTTAGCCAAAATGTCTATCCATATAGCATTTCAAGGCTATTCATTACGCCAATACAAACAAAACAGTAGGTTTTTATTAGAGAATGGATTTCTATACAAATGACAAGGTGAAGGGACTGCATTCCGATGTGTACGCCTCTAGATGGATGTCCTGAGGCACAAAACATCTACCCTCTACCGAAACAAGACTGGCCTGCCTCTTTAACTAGGTAGTACTGAGCACGCTTTAGCATACAAACCACATTAATTTACATCCCAAACGTCATAGCGGAAAGAAAGATATCTAGAGGGGGATGATCATACCCTAACTGGGAATGACCCGCCTAGCCTAGCCACATCTAACCCTGTTTCGATCATTTCCGGTTGATAAGGCTCGAGGCAACGATGACCTTTTCACAAAGCACATCTTCTTTCATTTTGAACGCCACATTGCCATTCCATATTCACATGACTGATATCTATAAACGTATAACTTCCTGAGCTCGTATGTCTCGGGAAAGGATGTTAAGCTAGGAGAAGGTGTCTTCTCCGCCACCGACTGATATACATTTATGGAGATCACTCATTGTGATTTACAATGCAAGGTCAGACACTCATTCATACAAGTTCATTCTAGGACTAAACGAAATCGAAGGTACTTTCCTTGGCCATTACTATGCGAGAAGTCCTAGTGGTTTTGAGGTTTTTCATAACAAAGAGACCACGGCTATAATATAGTAAATCAAGAGTTTATCCAGAATTAATCAACACTAGTCCTTCGTTATTATTTTTCTCAATATCTCTGTCTTCAAACATCTTCATTCTTCGAACACGTAAACTGGTTTGAAGAGGTTTTTGGATAGGAATCACCCAAATCCGACCATGGTTCCATCGAAATCCAATTATCGATAAAAAGTGACTGTGAGTATATAGGATTTATTAAGCCTCTTTTCACATTAATTATTCTTGGATGATTTCAAAATCTCTTCCTTTTTTCCTTACAGTAATTAATTCATTCTTTTGCTTTGGATAATACCAATCTTCTTTTATTTTGGAAAAATCAATATAATCTTTTTAGAGCATCCAGGATTTCCTTTTGATATGTTCCACCCCTCGCCTAAGAAAAGAAATCAGAGGCTAGGTAAGTTCAGGGCACTAGTTGCTTCATCCCTAACCTTAGATAAACACCTTGTTTTATCTTCCTAAATCTCACAAGTGGGACAAATGTACTAGTCGTTTCCGCATACTCAATTATTAGATTTATTTTGAAATTGTTTATAACATTCTAAATTATCTTTTAAACGCTTAATTTTCCATTTGAAAACCTTCACGATAGATTCTACGAAAAATCGTTACGTTCAAACTCATATTCAAAAAGTTATAGAATTCGCAGCATAAAAGTGCTACGGAAAGTGGTACATAGGCTTATTTGATTCAAACCACTTTTAATATTTGAAAATTCATATTTTCCACTCCAAATCTATTTTAAACTATTTAAATAGATTTATCAAATTTATTCCACATTTTTCTATAATTAAAAACGTTCATTCAAATGGATTTTTCCGTTATGGTCACTTAACTGTACTAGTGCGATTTTTCTAGAAAATTGATTTGACATATTTTAAAATATACTTAACGAAATTTTGATTTTCTTCCTTTTTTTGAAGATATGGATACAACCGTCTGGATTTTCTTATTTCGAAGAATTCCGAGCTATAATCCACTCTATACACTCATTTGAACTTTTCGGTGTGAAATCGCGAACTACCGTTGCGCGATGCACCTAGATTAACTTATTTTTCAATACTTGGAATAATTTATTCGAATTAAATTTATTTACTTATAAAACCATTGAAAATTATTTTAAATCAATATTTTCACTTTTTAAAGTATTTGAAACGTATTTTCACTATTACCATATATTATTTTATTCCTATTATTTTAATACTAAATTTTAAAATCCAATTTCAATTCTAATTTCAAACTAAACTCAATTAAAACTTAGATTTTAAATCTAATTTCAATTCTAATTTAAATTTCAACCTTATTCTCAATTTCAATTTTCAAAATCAATTTCAATTTCAATTTCACTATTCATTCAAATTTTAATTTAGATTTACCTTTCCATTTCAAATCCAATTCCACTTCTAATTTTAAATTCTCTTTTATTTTAATTTTAATTTCAAATCCACTTAAAATGAGACTTATTTTTCCAAAGCATATCATATCACCAAAATAGGGACTTATTTAATAAAACGAATACTTAATCAAAATGAGCATAACCAAGTTTTACATTTATCACTAACATAATTATGGTCCATACACAACTAATATGATGAATAATCACAACCATAAACACATGCAACTATTTAAACATAACACAAACATATCCAAACATCCATAACAATATTTGTAACGACCCATAAAATTTTGATAATTAAATTTGTTAATTTAATGAATCTTGTTATTTAATATTGGAAGAAATAAAAAGTTATAAGGTAATAATGTTAATGCAAGTTGATAAATAATTTGTGCAATCCCAACTAATTGAAACAGTTGTCAAGTTATAATTGATTGTATTTAGTAAATTAGGAAATAAATTTCAATAAATATAATTAAATATTATGTTAATGTAAATTAAGAATTTTTTTGAAAATAATGTTAATTCCAGTTATAATATGACAATTGGTTGATTTAAAGAATGGAAATCAAGATTTATTAGTTTATTTGAATTTAAATTATAGTGATTGGGTTTATTGCAAATAAATGGAATTAAATATTTAGATATGAAATTAAGATGAAATATGATGATTTTAATGTAATAAATCATGAACCAATGTTAGTTGCATCCATATTGTGATAAAAGATGTGAATAAAAAGGTTTAAAAATTTAATAAACGGATTTTTGGGAATTTTAATATATAATTTCTAAATTAAATGAAATTGAAATTAAACACTGAAATTGATGGATTAATCAACTTTAATTTGATATCTAGATTTGTTTAAAATTATTCTGATTGTATAAGAAATCAAAAATGTTAATATTTGTTGATTATAGAATTTAAATTGAAGAAGTGACTAATTAATTTAATATTAAATTATTTAATTAATTGGAAAATAGCCATTTTGGCCATTGACTCGGATTTCAACAGAACCAGTTTCATCAGATCCGTAACGGTGAATTATTATAGGATTTCAAGTTTCATAACGACACCGATCGATCGTTTGATCGTACGTACTCAAACCGCCTAGAAATCAATTTAATTGAAATTAATTGAAATCAATTTGAAATAACTTGATTTTGGCATAACTTCTTCATACGATGGAATTTGGACTTAAAATCTATTCCATTGCTTTTAAAATATTTAAAAACATCTATTTTGATATATGGTTTGACGAATTTCGTTCCAGAGTCAGAACGGGCTTTTCAGGCCATTTATCGTTCAACGGTCCAAACCAATCGTATCTGTCCCTATATTTTCTGCCCTTCCTATATATATCCAGTTATGAACCATACCAGCCTTTCTATTTCTCATTTCTGTATGTATAAAAACTTATGTAGCTCCCCTTCCCCAATGGCTGAAAACCCTAATCTTCCCAATCCAATTTTAATTCAAAATACAACTTCAAAAATTAAATCTCCTCAAATTATATCGAATTGCATATCAATTTGAAACTCTCGACGAGCGCAGCTTAGATCTGCAATTTGTTTTTGATTTAGATCACAGATTTTCTAGAAATTCGAGGATTATTCTCAGCCGTTCAATATACGCGATCACCCACGACCGACCGTAGATTCGTTTGTACCGCTGTGAAGAGAGTCAATTGCGTAGTTCATCAGGGCAAGTAGCTTGGTGAATTAACGGCTGAATTTTATGCAAAAATTCACTAGGGTTTCGGTAGAACCTGGTGACGGCTGCTCTCCGTTCGTCGCGACGTGGTTGCTGGGTCGTTCGCAAGAAGGGTCCAGAGCTGAGAAGAGGTGGGCGATGTCAGATGGTGCCTCCGGCACACGTGCGATCGAGTGGAAGGGGGTGGCGTTCTTCGTGTGTGCATGTTCTGCAGGCAGCCTAGGGTTAGAGCCTGAGAACGAAGTGACGTGACCGGTAATTCCTTTTTTTGTTTTTTGTTTGTTTATTTAATTAAATTTCGTTTTAAAAATGATTTAAATTACCTAACTCTTTCTTACGAGGTCCGGTTTCATGTGTAGTTTTTTCCGCTAGGTTCGTATCGAAATTCCGGATATTTTGACGCAAGTATAGGCGTATTCTATGGCTGTTCAAATTTTGGGTTTAAATTGGATTCAAATTCAATTTAAATTCGAAAGGTGAGCGTTTTAACCCACTCACAACTTCTAAAATTTCTTATGTTTGTTAAATTGATGTGTGTTGTGATTAGAAATTTATTTATGACTATTTGGCATTTTGAATCATCATCTCAGTTTATTTGAAATTATTTGGATAAAATAGTATTTAATTTAATATTGAATATAAACTGCCAGTAAATGCCTGTTATTTATTATCTGTTCTATATTGATGTTATTGATTGAATTGGATGATGATTGTATTATATATCGTTATAAACTGTAAGTTGTTATGGATTTTTATTTCATTCGGGATTGTGGCTTGAAATGATATATAACCGTATTTATATATTAATTTACGGATTGAAATGATGAATATCCGTATCGCTTGACCATAGGATAGAAAATTATATACAGGCACCGTGGTCTATATATAAAAATATTTTGAAACAATTTCTATGGTTTTGTAAAGTAATACATAGTTTTATATAGATACTGATTTTAGATATTACATAAATGT
The DNA here is from genome assembly GCA_030765085.1 of Allium cepa. NCBI lineage: Eukaryota > Viridiplantae > Streptophyta > Magnoliopsida > Asparagales > Amaryllidaceae > Allium > Allium cepa. Next base: position 895,718,318 of record CM060938.1, read on the forward strand.
TATACACATATATAGTCGAATTCTTAACTTTAGCTATGTTTAAATTTGTTGATATAAATAAGTTAAAAATAAAGTTTGATTTTATCTAAAATATAATACGGTTAAGTATTTATTTAAATTATATTTTAATATAGAATTTATAATGATATCAATAAATTAAGGTTGAAAGATAAATTGGAAATTGATTTAAAATTGTATTTAATCGAGAAACTTATTTAATAAAAATCGATTTGGGACTCATTGAATTTGAGATTTTAAAGAACATGATTTTTAACTTGATTTTCACTTAAGGTTATATAAATGAATATATCATGTTTGAATAAAGTGAGGGAATATTCAGTTATTTGAAATTCGAGTTTATTTGAATGATATTGGAATTATAAAGTAAACATTTCAAAACTAAATAATAGTATGCTGAATTTGATATATATATATATATATATATATATATATATATATATATATATAGAGTTAACAAATTTAGTTTTGGTGTGTTGAATATTGAAAGCTTTGAAATCTATTGAAAGGGTTTATTTGGAGGTTTGAATCTATGTTTGAAATCGATATAAATTGAAAAGGTTTATTGAAAACTGAAAGTGAATTGAAAGTTATGAATTGAGATCTAGTTTAAAGTGAATAAAATTGTGAAGTCGATAACTTTTTTAAATTTATAAAGTAAATTTAAATCCAAACTATTTTATTACATATATTGTTGGGTATCCAAACCATTTAAGTGGTGGAAGTTATGGTTTAGAAGCTATGAAATTCAAAAGTATTATGTTTTGAAAGGTTATATTTCATTCATTGGTTTCGAAATGTTATAATTTTGGAAGTATTATGGTTTTAGAAAGGACATATTTGAAATAAAATGATATCGTATTAATTTTGGTTTTGAAATGGAAATGATATCATATTTGTATGGTTTTGGAACAGATAATATATTCTTGTTTTGAAATATAAGCTATTTTGAAAGTGACCGTAGTATTATAATAACATTTGGTTGTTAAAGAGACCGGGACCGGAAGTTGTCATCCTCTCTGCCAACTCCGAAAACCAATTTAACAACCGTGTACGCGGTGGAGATTCCAAAATGAAGTAGGATGGTGGCGACATCCTTTGAAGTATGAACGTGGACCCGACTCCCATGAGTTGGCTAAAGGTGGCTAAAACAGGAGCAACCTCGGGCCAGTGAGGCAGCCCCTCTAATCGGACACACTCCTTCGATATTATATTCTGACTTTGAGATTGATTTGGTGGCAACTTTTGACTTTTGATTTTGGGGGTGTGGCTCGAGGTGGGCGGAAGTTGCGCGATATGCATCACCACCATCCCGTGTGCGTAATAGGTATATCTACCCTGGCATTGCCTTGTATGCCATGTCACTTACTCTATCGCGCCTTGTACTAGTTTGGTTTTCTCCCGTAGCCTGTGGAGTATTTAGGGTAGTCTCTCGATCTGGAGATGCGTTGATATTGGATGGACTACTGGTACTATTATTGTGTTAAGGGGGAGATTGGGTAACTCCTTAACGCTATTTAAAAGTAAGTTTATTTTACTATAGGCGTTATTATAATAGCAAAGTATTACTACATAGTAAATAGTTTGACGGATCCTTAGGAGATGAAATCTCGAACATCACTTAAGTTATTGCACTCACGTTGACACTGGATAGTAGATGTCAAATCCCCTAAATATCTCTGACGCCGTTCCACTCATATTATTTACCATTGATTTAACTTACATAAGATCTTTTAGTTCCGACTCGAGTGTTTTGTCTTTTCAATTCGCTTCGGTAAGTATGAGTATTTCATGATTTGAAGACCTTATTTCTAAAGGACGAAGACGCAGATTGTATTATTGCTATTATTTAATATATTATTCCACTGCATTCATACCGTTCCGCTGCATTAGTTATTATTCTCTGGTATGTGTAACTTTGATATGTGTTGTATAAGTATAATCAAATGTTTTGTAAAACAGCTTCATGAACTGTTATTTGATTATTATATTTTGTCATTCCGTTGTGAGATTTTGTTTTGTTTTCTTCTTACCTTGCTTTTCTTATTCACCCCAATAACAATCAGCCATTCTGTAAGGTTTAAGTCTGATGCATGTGGTTCATCGTCAATTTAAAGCGTACAAAAAGGTGGGATGTTGCAACGTGGTTTCAGAGCTTTGGTTTAGCGATAAACCTTAGCTTTGTGGGGTCTGACTCTTTACTAATAGGATAGCAATACCCTATGATGAGTCGCTGGGCGTATATATATGCGAGAGCTTATTTGTTAGTGTTATAAAAATCTTTCTATATTGTATTAATTTGTTCCATTTTGTATTTATAAATTTTGGCTGGTGCATAGGACGCTATGAATAGGGATTTCTAAACACTTAATAGGACAGACCGACACATTGTTTGAATATAGGTGAATGAAATAATTTTGCCTATTATATTTTCTATATATAAAGTAATATAATTTATAAAGGATATATTTGGTTGCAATATATTGGTTGTTAGGTAGTGAAATTTATAAATATTGGTTGGAAATAAGATCTGAAATAAAATAATGAAAATTGGAAATTTCAGAACTTAAGTTCCGGGACTTTTGAAAACTGCTTTCAAAGGATGTTGGAATATAATGATATTGTTTGTAAGTATTTTCTGATATAAATATTTCAATATGATTTGAAATAATTGTTTTAAATTAATTTTGGAAGAAATAAGTTATGTACTCCCCTCTCTATCGCTGGAAAATAATTTCGGTGATGAGTGCACACATCATCGACATTCATTTTCAAGTTTCTAAGTGGGAAGGCCACTGTAATAGTTTTACTGCAGATTTATTTTGATAAACAAATATAAATTTTATATTGTTTTAAATATAAGTGGATATACAAATTGTAAGTATATACATTTATCTATTATTTTAAAATGATTTGAAGTTTAACCCAGTATTTAGTTATTAAGTTTCCGTTAATTAATAGTTTCAATTATTGTCGTGAAATGGGTTGTAACTAATTAATAATTGGAACCATTAATTAAAATATGAGATCAAATGCTAGGTTATATAAAAAATTTCAAGAAAGTTAAATCTAACGACCCTGACTTGACCTTCGAAAATCGGCACCGAATACGACACTCGTATTCAAATGCCGCAGATCAAAACGTCGAATATGGTTCGTCAGTGCTTATAACACATTGAGTACAACATAGTGGAAGAAAAAGAATATATCACCATACAACATTGATACAGTATCTGATACAACTGAATGATACAATGAATATACATCAGAGATATGATACAAGACAATAGCAGCGGGAAGAAAAGATAACACAAACAGTAGAACAATGTCTCCAATGTGGTCTTCAAGAAAGAACTCCAGCATCGGTAATCTCCATCTCCCAGGCACCAATCTAGAAATAGCTCAAACTCCCAATAACGATGAAGTGAAGCAACTCGATCCAAATGAGATTGCCAAATCCTAAGGCTGAAAGTTATCGAATCTACACCTACTATTGATTATCTGTAAAACCCAACTGTAGACTGCCCGTGTGGGAAAATTGTGGGCAACCAGAGTTTAGGAAATAAATAATAAACTCCAGGTCATTCATTGGACAGGTATAAGCAAACAAAAACAGATTTTATCTTTTAAAACAAACAACAAATAATTTAAAATAAATCAGCAATGCTTTATAGAAAATGAAACTACCATAAGACCTCCCGCCACACACACAATGCAAACGCAGAATTGGAGGATATTTCTCCTTATGATAGTCAAATATGCTTGATAGGAGAAAATTTCTTTGATATTATTACTAGTGCATGGTGTAGAAAAACCAGTTCGAAAGTATAATATTAATCCAAGCCAGCATACGACCAATATCGTATGCCTACTATAGCTACCATGTTCAATAGCAGGTTACCACCACATTCTATGGCAGGTTATACAACTAAAACCGTACAGGGCACGTATGGTTTTGTTTGGATTTCCAACAAATGGTCAGGCTAAGGAACTTCCTACTGTCCATGGGTACGCCTCTAGCGGGACGTCCCGAGAGCTTAACCAGCTCTCTGCTAACACAAGGCCGGGTTATCTCTGTAACTTGGTAACTACTACACGAGCGTGCCATCCCTTGGTCCTTTGGGACCTTTATCCGAGGTACCTCTAATCCAACAACCACAAAGCAATCACAAAGTAAAAGATCAGCAGTATCCACATGAGTGAAGTATCTGGGCTCCATACCATGATACCACCCTTTTCCAGAAGGGAATGACACACCCTAAAGGGCGCGGCCCTCATAACCTTGCCACATCTTTCCTGTTTCGACCATTTCCGGGGTGTGAGGTCCTGATGCAGTCTCGTCCACAAAGCTACGCTTTATACAAAAGCCATGCTTTGATCAAAAAATGATACACAGCAGCACTCAGCATGCCACATTACCAAATTTTGGAGTATGTCACTGATACCTATCAACTACATAACCTCTGAGCTCGTACGCATCAGAGAAGGATGTTAAGCAAAGAGAATAAATTCTCTACCACCAAGCAGAAATGTATTTGATAGAGATAAGTTTAATATCTCAAAGTGTAGTGTCAGACATACAACCATACAAGTCTATCCCGGGTTCGAGCAGAACCGAAGGCACTTCCGAAGAAGCCCTTGCAAATCCGGGTATCCACAATCTCGATCGGACTTCCCATCACTTAGGGAATCTCTATAGCGTAGCTACTCGGTGTAGAGACAATCGATAGGTTATCCTAACGTTCTTGCAAATACCCGGTCTTCAACAACGGTCTTCAAATGCAATCCACAACGTCGTATCACTATTCGAAATGGGCTATATGACAGAAGGTCCTCTCCCGGCTAAACCGAATAGTGAGCGCAATATTTAAAATATATATGGATATGGGATTTCAGTTAAGTCACAACTTATAAAATCCAAAACTTTTCTTCAAATGGTTAACAAATTACCATTTCAAATCTTTAAACGAAAAGATTTATTTCAAAAAATTCACCTAGTTTCACAAGGATTTATTCATAGATTCCCAGAACACTTTCGTCTCAATTTGGATTAACTCATTTAAATCTTTAAGTCGTGGATTTAACTTATAGCTTCCACACCGTTTCCAAAGTTTTATTTATAACTTGGAAGACCATTTTTATTTTAGACTTGAAATCCTTTTAACACAAATTGGAAGTTCATTTATTATGTGAAAGCTTTTATTATTTGAAACAAATAGTTTTTATTTTGGAAAAATCCAATTTTATTTATACAAGTTAAAATCTTGGGTTAAATTCAAATTCCCAAAACGACACTTTTTAAAATTGTTTAAAAACCCATATAAACAAATTTATAAGTTGAATAACCCTTTTAAATCATAGTTTCCAAATCATAGAATTCGATTTCTAATATTGAATTCAAATTTAAGTCAATTTATTTAAATTTCAAAACTCAATCAAGTTAATCAAAATAAATTTTATTTTGAAATTCACTTTCAAAAGCTTTCAATTCTAATTCCAAAACTATTTTGGATTCAAAAATTCAATCTTTAAAACTATTTCAAAATCTGTAACTTAACCCATTTCTACGTGCAATCCATATTTGTGTGTGTATAAGTGTCGTCCAGGGGTTTTACACAATAAAAGTGCCACATCATCAATCAACACGGATTCAAATACAGCAATATAGTTGATAAGCGGTATAAACTATAACGCTTATCTTTCATTCACAGATCACAGATATATATATCGCAGATAATTAACACAGCTCAAATCAAAACATAGCATCACATATCAGGGATATCAAACAATTCAATCATCTAATAGAATCCAAACATCTATAAGTAAAAGCAGTTAATTTCCTGATTAATTCAAATCAGATTAATTACTAATCCTGGTTAATTAATACTAATAATTTGCAAATCATTTTGATTAATTATTCTTTAATCATTTATTAACTAACCATTAATAATAAATTAATTAACCTGTAATTACAATTAATCGACCTTTAACTATTAAATAATTAACCTTTAATTATTTAATTCGCCATTTAACTAATTATCTTTAATTAATTAATTAACTCTTAATTAATTAATTACCACTAAATTAATTGTCCTTAATTAGTTACGATAAGTGACTATCCCTAATCTTAAATTAATTTTTTTCCACTTGATTAATCCACCTTTGATCGTTAATTAATCACTTTAAATTAAGTAATTATCTTCAAACAATTAATTACCTTTAATTGTTTTTTTCATTAATTTAATCTTCATTTATTAAGTATATCAATTAATAAATCCTTAATTATAAATTGATTAACTTTATGTTAATAATTAATTATCTTTGATTAATTACAATGATTGATAAATTAATCCTTAATTAATAATGATTCCTTAATCACTTTCATAAATTAATTTGTTTTTAATTAATTAATTATTTCCAAATTAGTTACCTTTATTAATTAATCACATTAATTAATTATTCTTCAAATTAACTAACCTTTAAACACTTGATTTATAAATCTTTAAATCATTTATTATTCATCTTTAATTACCTTCATTAAGTAATTACTTTTAAGAAATTCATCATTCTTAAATTAGCTATTCCTTAATTTCTTGATTAATTAAACTTCTAATCATGCATTAATTACACTTAATTATATCAGTTAACTTAACCTTTAAGTTGACAATTTAGAAACAAAACGATTTCAAAATATTTGCTTTAACATTTGAAATGTTGAAACTTGTTTTTAAAATTTGAAACTCCATTTACTTTCCTTTGGAAACTTGTTTAGTTTAAATATGTTTTAAAACTTTGTTAACTTAAAAAAATTATTTTTGTAACTAAAAGAACTGTTGCATTTTTAAAACTTGAAAACATCTTCTTTTTTTCTTTTAGGCACAAATCTGGTAACAGGTTAATCAAACCCAAGCTCTACTTTAGGTTAAACACGATTTACCACTAATAAGACTTCAAACCATTGCTCTTCTTCCCCGATCCCAAATTCACCCAGATACATGAAGATACTCGTGCACGTGTACTGGACGCTGGTGATGCTCCGACAATCGCGACTATCACCAACAAGTCACCGGTCATCCCTTCTTCCGATTCGAACACCCAGATATCAAAATTTTATAACAAATCGAAATTTTTATGATCGATCGAAAACTGAAACAAAGTACAAACAACAACTTCCCAGCCGCCGTCTACCGCGATGACTAGAACCCACCGTACTCCCTCCAGAGTAGCCTCCCATCATCAAGTCGCGATCACCACCATTGCGATTGAGCCTGAACCTCTATTGACGCCGAGATCACCTCGATCCTCAACTCCACAAAAACAGGGCACAAAACCTTATTACGTCGATTCCTTACCACTACAATCACCAGAAAAATCCAACTGTATTTTTCTAATGATCGTCATCAATAGAACTACCATTGATCACAATCTTGAGCTTCTTCTTGACAAAGATCATCGACAATTGCCGAAAACCCCCAAAACTAAACAACCCAGATCATCGCACTTAATCCCAAATTTAAAATCGAGATTATCATCTCAAAAATCATCATTTGCAATGATAAACCAGTTTATTAATTCAATTTAAGAAATTGAATCATTTGATTTTCTGATTTAAATTTGTTCTTTACTGTAAAACTTGTTTTTGAACTATAAACTAAATAGTTCACCTGGAATCTATTTTTAAAAAGAACTTACATTTTAAAAATCATTTTCTATTTAATAATTGTAGCTAGATATAGATTTGGAAGAAAGATTATTGTATTTGAACTTGTAATCTAACTTGTTGATTCAAAACAGAGAGAAGCATCATCACTATGCAGGCATGCATCCATATTATACACAACACATCATACAAATATATAAATGCATTCCTACATATATGCATAAGCAACCATATTTCTACACAATACATTACAACATCTAGTAATGACCACAGATTTAATGTGTTTATAAAATTTAGGTTTATTCACATTGATAGGAAGAAGCAGAGAAGTAGGTTTAGATTCTCTTCTATACTTTATTTACTTTAACAGGTCTAAAACCTGTAAAATCCAAAACACACATTCATGTCTGTTCCAACATGCACAATTCAATCTATATATTCAAACATCCAAGCAAGTTCACACTATCATTCAACCATATTTCATATCATACTTCAGAAAACATCAAGTTAAAATCAGTGTTAGATGGTTTGCTTACCTGAGTGCACAGTACAGGGAAGAATAGAGGACATGTTTTTGATCTGAAATCTGGAAAGTTATTGTTGTCTGCTTGTTTCAATTTAATTTCATTTGAGTTGATCTGAAGTTTGCTCACTTGACTCTGAACAGAAAAGCAAGGCCTGAAACTGCATCTGACCTTGAACTTGATCCGCTTGCAGGTTGAAAGCTTTTGCATTCTATCTTTTGATTTTTTTGATAAATCTTCTGGTTTTTTTGCAACTGAATTGATCTTTAGGTTGCAGTTTGAATTTGTTTGAAACTTCCAGATTGATGAGTTTTATTGAGTTGATTGCTCTTTGTTGTTTCAGATTTTGAGAGGAGAATGACAATTTTTTTCTGATTTTTTTTCTTTCTACTTTATTTTTTTCTTGGATGTTGAGATTTGAGACACTCAATCCTTTTTACTGTACTTTTCAGATTGGTGAGAAGTTATGGGATTTGAATATGGGGAGATGGAACGTTTTCTATAATTTTTAATCCTATTATTTTATTCAAGCAATTATATTGGGCGCCATTTGTAAAAAGAAATGATTGTAAGATCTAATGCATGTTGATTGCTTTACTTCATATCTTTTGTATATGTTTATCGTTTGTAATTTTCAAAGACAAAAGAAATTTTTTAATAAATTTTTATATCATATTTGTTTTATAAATAAACCTACCCCTTTCCTACTTAATCTTTATATTTACAATATATAAAATATAAATTACACCTTAATGATTTTCAAAAACCAAATATTTTTTTCTAAAATTTATTTTAAATTTAGATTCAAATTTTCAATTCACTTGAATTAAAAATCTGTTTATGTCTTTATATATATTTATACATAAAATTATGCAAATTAAATTCAAATTCAATGTTCACATTTGTAAAATGTTTATGTTCCCTTTTACATTTATATTTACACAAACAAAATTTATCCCAATTAATTTTCACATTGCAACCTTAAATTTTGTTCAACATATTTATACACTTATATATTTATAAAATTTACAGTTATACATTTTCTTATTATTTATTTTTGTACAACTTTTAAAAGAAAAGAAGGATTTAAAAATTTTGATTTCATATCAACAAATAGTCACATTTATTTATATAAGAGAATTAAATCTTAAAAATAAATCTTTTGAAATTTATTACACCTTCCAAATATTAATATAATCTAAAATTTAGAAAATAAACTGTCATTATCTTTTTATTAATCTCAAAGCTTTTAATTTCTATTTTATTTTTAATACATTTATTTTTCCTAAATACAATATTTATTTATAAGATACTTATGCTTAAATTTCAATATAAATTTCTATTTATAATCAAAAATTTATTTATTTATTCTAGAAATCTCTAGCTAATTCACATTTTATTTTCAAAAGTTAACTTAATAGCCAAATTAAACTAGGTAAATTTTTAGGAATGTTACAGATTTCCCTCTTAAAAAATTTCGTCCTCGAAATTCGCAAGGAAGACGAGAAAGAATAGATGATAGATAAGGAAATGATTGATCGGATCAGATCGAAATATTTATTCTGCATTCGATTTACCAAATCAGAATATCAACAATATGAGAACAAACTCATACAATATTACACAAGATATTTTGGTCCACCGGTCCACGAATATGCAAGGGCATTGGTTAGTTCATAGGGATAACTAATCGTTCGTAGAATATGTCAGTCCCTAGAGAATAGATAGATGCATTTAATCTTCTACAATTCTCAAACACTAGATATGGGTTCCAAACTTAGGTCGGAACCCCCTAAAGTATATACCAACCTGTCCCTCTTCGGACCTCAATCTACACAAGAAATTACAATAGAATTTCAAATTTGGTTTTAAATGAAATCGTTTCATCGATACAATTTATTTAACTTTATGTTTTAGTTATCCAATTTATTTAAAATTTAAATTTCAAATTTACTTGAAATTTTCAATTTCAAATTTCAAGTTCATTAAAGTTTAGACAGAAAAACTAATAAGAAACCGATGAAGAGACGAAGTAAGGATTTTCTACAACGATTCGTAGGGCCACCATCACAACGAAACTTCTCCTTGCAGCTGCCATGAAGATATCAAAGAATTTTGGGATCGAATCAAAGGAGTTTGATAGAGAAAGTTATTCCCACTGTTGTAGGGTATTGACCATTTATAGTGGTACTTCCATGTCCAATATCTCGTCCTCTTCTCGCACTCATACACTATCAGTGGATAGTAAGAGAATTTACTGAGGCATTCGAACGGATATCTTAGGGATATACTCATTCTAGGGTATACTTCACCCTATCTCTAACGAGTTACTTAATGTGTTATACTCCTGAGCTAAAGTTTTAACCTTCAGCTCTGATACCACTCTACATAAACAGTCCAAAAAAACCCTATTACGTAGATTCCTGACCACTACAATCACCAGAAAAATCCACCTATATTTTTCTAATGATCGCCATCACTAGAACTACCATTGGTCACAATCTTGAGCTTCTTCTTGAAAAAGATCATCGGCAATTGCCGAAAACCCCCAAAACTAAACAACCCAGATTATCGCACTTAATCCAAAATTTAAAATCGAGATTTTCATCTCAAAAATCATCATTTGCAATGATAAATTAGTTTATGAATTCAATTCAAGAAATTGAATCATTTGATTTTCTGATTTAAATTTATTCTTTACCGTAAAACTTGTTTTTGAACTATAAACTAAATAGTTCACCTGGAATCTATTTTTAAAAAAGAACTTACCTTGTAAAAATCATTTTCTATTTAATAATCATAGCTAGATATAGATTTGGAAGAAAGATTTTTGTATTTGAACTTGTAATCTAACCTGTCGATTCAAAAACAGAGAGAAGTATCACCACTATAAAGGCATGCATCCATATTATACACAGCACATCATACAAATATATAAATGCATTCCTACATATATGCATAAGCAACCATATTTCTACACAATACATCACAACATCTAATTATGAACACAGATTTAAACTACTTTTAAAATTTAGGTTGACTCACATTGATGGGAAGAAGCAGAGAAGTAGGTTTAGATTCTCTTCTATACTTTATTTAATTTAACAGGTCCAAAACGTTTAAAATCCAGAACAGACATTCATATCTGTTCCCACATGCACAATTCAATCTACATATTCAAACATCCAAGCAAGTTCACACTATCATTCAACCATATTTCATATCATACTTTAGAAAACATCAATTTAAAATCAGGGTTAGATGGTTTCTTACCTGAGTGCACAGTACAGAGAAGAACAGAGGACATGTTTTTGATCTAAAATCTGGAAAGTTATTGTTGTCTGCTTGTTTCAATTTAAATTCATCTGAGTTGATCTGAAGTTTGCTCATTTGACTCTGAACAGAAAAGCAAGGCCTGGAACTGAATCTGACCTTGAACTTGATCTACTTCCAGGTTGAAAGCTTTTGCATTCTATCTTTTGATTTTTTTGATAAATCTTCTGGTTTTTTTGCAACTGAATTGATCTTCAGGTTGCAATTTGAATTTGTTTGCAGCTTCAAGATTGATGAGTTTTATTGAGTTACTTGTTGTTTTTTGTTTCAGATTTTGAGAGGAGAATGACAGTTTTTTTTGCTGATTTTTTTTTTGCTTTCTACTTTAATTTTTTCTTGGGTGTTGAGATTTGAGATACTCAATCCTTTCTACTGTACTTTTCAGCTTTGGTGAGAAGTTATAAGATTTGAATATGGGGAGATGGAAAATTTTCTATAATTTTTAATCCTATTATTTTATTCAAGCAATTATATTCAACGCCATTTGCAAAAAGAAATGATTATAAGATCTAATGCATGTTGATTGCTTTACTTCATTTTTTTTGTATATGTTTATCATTAGTAATTTTCAAAGACGAAAGAAATTTTTTAGTAAATTTTTATATCATATTTATTTTATAAATAAACATACCCCTTTCCTACTTAATCTTTACATTTACATTACATAAAATATAAATTACACCTTAATGATTTTCAAAAACCAAATATTTTTGTTTCTAAAACATTTATTTTAAATTTGGATTCAAATTTCCAATTCACTTGAATTAAAAATCTATTTATGTCTATATATATATATATTCATACATAAAATTATGCAATTTAAATTCAAATTCAATGTTTACATTTGTAAAATGTTTATGTTTACTTTTACATTTATATTTACACAAAAAAAATTTTATCCTAATTAATTTTCACATTGCAACCTTAAATTTTGTTCAACATATATATATACACACTTATATATTTATATAATTCACATTCATACATTTTCTTATTATTTATTTTTGTACAACTTTTAAAAGAAAAGAATGATTTAAAAATTTTGATTTCATATTAACAAATAGTCAAATTTATTTGTGTAAGAGAATTAAATCTTAAAAATAAATCTTTTGAAATTTATTACACCTTCCAAATATTAATATAATTTAAAATTTATAAAACAAACTGTCATTATCTTTTTATTAATCTCAAAGCTTTTAATTTCTATTTTATTTTTAATACATTTATTTTTCCTAAATACAATATTTATTTGTAAGATACTTATGCTTAAATTTCAAATTAAATTTCTATTTATAATCAAAAATTTATTTATTTACTCTAGAAATCTCTAACTAATTCACAATTTATTTTCGAAAGTTAACTTAATTTCGAAGTTAAACTTGGTAAGTTTTCAGGAATGTTACATTAAAATTGTACTCTATAAAAAAAATGATATGATTAGTAACAACATGCAAATTTTCGATAATTTAATTGTTAATTTTTATTAAATTTTGTTATCTAATATTGGAAAAACAGAAATTTGTGATTCATTAATGAAATAATAACTTAAATGAGATGTAATAATGCTAATCTAAGTTAATTATTAACTTTTTGAATGAAGTTACAATTAATGAAATTAATGTAAATGTTATACTAGGCTATAAACTGAATATGAGAAAACAAACGTTAATATTGAATTAATTAATGAATTAATATATATTGAATGGTAACTGAATAAAATCAATGTTTAGTAGAAATTATAACATTGGTTTGGAAATGATACACTTACAAAAATGTGATTGAGAGTTAATGATAACAATTATTATAAGTTAATCACTTATTTAGTCCATTAAATCAAAAGTTTCAATCAATTGCAATGAATCTCAATTCAATGTTATGTTAGGGTAAATTAAGGAAATAATTGGAAATAATGTTAATTATATTCATAATATGACAATTGGTTGAATAAAAATAATAGATATCAAGATTTATTAATTTAATGAAATTTAAACTTAATAATTGGATTAATTGCAACTAAATGAAATTTAATAATTTATTATTACGTTAATAGAAATTAAGATGAAATCTGAGAATATTAATAAAATAAATCATGATCCAATTTTAGTTGCATCCTTATTGTGATAAAAGACATGAATAACAAAGTTTAAAAATTTAATAAATGAATTTGGAAAAATTAATTTATAATTTCTGAATTTAATGAAATTGAAATTAAACACCGAAATTGGGGAATTCATCTATTTTAAATCGACAAAAAAATTTGTTTAAATTATTTGTGAATGGTTAATAAATCAAAATTAATAGAAATTGTAAAGTATTAAAATTTAAAATTGGAAAGTGATTAATTAATTTAATATTAATTTATTTAATTAGCTAGGAAATAGCCATTTTGGCCATTGACTCGGATTTCAACGAAACCAGGTTCATCGGATCCGTAACAGTGAATTATTGTAGTTTTTCAAGTTTCGTAACGATCGGACTTGTCGTTTGGTCGTAGGGACCGAAAACGCCTTGAAATCAATTTAATTGAAATCAATTGAAATCAATTTGAAATAACTTGATTTTAGCATAACTTATTCATGCGATGGAATTTCGACTTGAAACATGTTCCATCGATTTTAAAATATTTAAAAACGTCTATTTTGATATATGGGTTGACCCATTTTCGTTCCGGAGCCGAAACGGGCTTTTGGGCAGATATCATTCAATCAAATCTGATTCGTTCTTTCTATTTTCAACCCTACCCATATATATCCGGTTATAAACCCTAGCAGCCTTTCTATTTCTCATTTCTGTATGTACAGAAATTTTGGTTCCCCCTCTTTCTAATGGCTGAGACCCTGAAACTCCTCAGTAATCCAAAATACAACTTCTGTAACAGCCCGCAAATCCGTACCCCTTGAGTCATCACTATTCTACCTAAAAAAACTCAAGTTGTACAGAAATACGAACCATTTGGGTTAAAGTAGAAGAGGTAGAAGAAGAAAATAGAAATCAACAACAGAATCTAACCATCGCAGCGGAATAAAATATAATAGATATTAACATATCTTTATACCAAAATCAAATATAGCTGTTTATATATTACATCATCAGAGTACATCAATCACAGCTTAACATCAACAACATACACATGGATTCACAGCAACTCAACACAACGGAATATATACATAAACAAGTACGGAAATACGTATCATCATCCAGCTCGTCTCCTGAGCTCCACAGCAACATATCCTATATCCTATAATACTCGGTCTGACCCGAGCATTACGGTTAAATAACAACCGAGTTAGTCTGGAATACCAGCGTGTGAAAATCACACTCAATTGATTATTAAAGTTTCGAAAATCCTTTGAAAACAAAAGCATCTCGTAAGACCACGCCACAAATAAACATGTTGGGTTTTTACCTTACGATAGCTAAAACAATTTTTATAGAAATCCTCTGATATTATAATAGGGTCTATATACAAATACTTATAAAATAGCCGAAATTGTTACATTATTAAATTTCAACAACTAGCCACAGAGTGGGTAATATAAACAAAACTCGTTCAAGGCTCGTAGGGAGAATGGATTTCCAACTAATGACTAGGCACTGGGGTACCAACTGTCACGGTACGTGGCCTAGATCACAGTACCGAGGAGTACGCCCGCTCCCCTGCAACAGAAGATCGGGACTACCCCTTACCGGATAATCTCGATTGAGATCACCCCACGGTTGGGATCAGCAACCGTCCACTAAGCCGAATAAAAAGGGACATCTAGGCAGGGATGACCTCACCCTGCTTGGGTGCTACCACCTAGCCTTGCTGCATAACCCCTGATTTTCAGTCACTTCCATTTTATGAGGCTTGAGGCTAAGCGTTACCTTTTTAGAATATATCCCTTAGAATGCCTATCATCCACCTGACGATGTTCCGAAAGCATTCATCTATACAAGTCAGTCCCGGGTTCGAACGGAACCGAAGGCACTACTCCTACTACATCCATTTTGGAAATATCCTCAGGATTAGTAGCGACTAGCCCTTGCACTTCACTGCTCCAACCTCGAATCCAAAATCGTTTTCTACGAAACGTACAAACCGGATCGAAGTGGTTTTCGAGAAATAAATCTCAATCCCGGTCTCTTCGAAACGATCGGCGCATTTGGCCAAATATTGATAGTCGGTGATTTAACTATCAATTAATATTCACAAACAACCATCCAACTATAAATAATTTTCCAAATTATTTATTAACCTCAAAAAATATCTTCACAAGGTATATTTCTATTTTCAACCTTTTGAAAACAGTTTCAAACCATCATTCATTTCAGAATAAACTTCCCAAATATTTTCTATCTCCACTGAAATCACTAAGCACAAAACTAGATTTTTAAAATAAATTTAAAATGCTTTACTTTGAAATGTACTTTAAAAACATTTAAGTTAAAAACTACTTCAATAATTTATTACAAATACATACTATATGATTATTTGAAAATAAGGTTACTTGATAAAATATAAAACTAAATTTTCACTTTTAAAACAAATACTAAATCACTCTTTAAATAATTATTGTTATAATAGATTAAAAGGAAATACTTACTTTAGAATTTAAATATTAGAAACAATAAATTTTCAAAACTTGCTTTTTAAAACAACTTTGAAACCTTTAATTTATATTTAAAAATTTTCTTTGAATACATACTTGGTTATTCAGGGAGAATTCCCAATCTCAATCACTTAAATCAATTTTCCAAATTGATTCCCAATTTATTCCATTTAAAATAAATCTCTTTACTTACTCGATTCATTTCCAAAATTCATTAATTATGGATTTTATTATTATTGTTATTATCTTCCGTTTGATTTTAAATCCTTTAACTGAAATATACACATTTCAGGTTTTTTTTTAATTTCTTCTTTATTCTTTTCAATAATTTAAATCTTGAAATTTAAATAAATGTTTTGTTCTTTTAAAATAACAATACCGAAGTTTAAAATTCATTAATCTTTAAATTATCCAAAATCACCCTTTTTATACTCAAGATTTATTTATTAGAATTTTATTGTCACTTTATTACTTTTCCAATACATTCTTAAATTTATTCAAATTTCCTATAATTATTTTACTTCCAATTTCACTTCTTTTATTTTCTTTCCAAAATCCATTTTATATATTTTTGGTAATTCATCATATCCAATTATATCCAGTCGAACCATAGCATATAATATTCCAATATAATTCATCATAGAATATCAAATAATCACAACAGAGGGCATTAAATAATTTAAATAAATGTTGAGGGGTCCAATTGGATCCCTCCAACCTGTTTTCCCTACATCCACAGATGTTAGCACAATATAATATGCCAATTCCAAAATATACCATACTATAGCACATCAATCAATTCAATCATTCAAACAATTATTTAAATTAACCCGTTTAAATTTAAATTTAGCTGAGTGAGATTAACTCACCTTTGGTTTTTATTGCAGCCCATTTTCATTCCATTTTGTTTCTCCATGATTTAGACCTTGTAACAACATATAAGGTTTATTAATATTCGAATTGATGGAACATTTTATTATCGTATTTTAATTTAATTAATTAAGGATTTATAAACTAGTAATTAAATTCTGAACTAATTTCCTTTTAAATAGAAATATTTTTATCAATTAATAATTTAGTTTAAACCAATTCCCCTTTAAAATACCTTTTAGTGACAAAATAATTTAAATAAGTTTATTAACCACATTAGTCACCTTAATAAAATTATATTTTAATCAAAACTAATAAATTTAAATGTATATATGTATATTTATAATTCTTTTGAAACACATATACTAAAATAATCTATGTAAGTAAAAAAATCGAATTCTTATATAAACTCTAAAATATTTAGAATTATATATTTCCAGAATATATATATATATATATATATATATATACATACATACATACATACTTCGTCTTATCATTCCTTTAAAATCAAACTATAGATTCGCTTCCATCTTTCTTTCTTTATGTGTAAACATTAATTACTTAATTAAATTAAAACAATACGATACCTAAAACACGAAGGGGAATTCACTATCACCGAGCTTCTGCTCGAAATTCAAAACGTGCTTGGTCGAGCTCATCCCACTGTGAAACCGTAGCCTCTCGCACCCTCATCTCCACGTCGCCGCTGATGAGGTGCTCAGGTCTTCTCAAACTCGCAGCGAGTTCACGCAAATCGAAGTGCCGCCTCCATCATGACAACCCTCTGACCTGCGGCGCCACCAACAAAGCCGACCACGACCTCGCGGCAACCCCAAATCGCGATGCCCCAAAACCCTAACCCCCTTGCGAACGACTCCTTCCCGATGCCTCTTCGAAACCACCGCGTCTCGTAACCAAACTTCCCTCATTTTTGCGAAATCGATTCCCGAGTTCGATTGGAATTTTCGTGAAAAGAACCGAGAAATTGAGAAAGAGAGGGCTCGAGTTTAATTGAATCGAGCTCGGCCATTTCTCTGAGGGATTTATGATGTTCATATCTTTAATTATTTTTATTATATATAAAATGAAGATGTCTTCGGCTGGAAGATAAAGGATAGAGTGATTGCGTATGCTGATGTGCGTATCAGTTGATATTTTGTATGCTGATGTGCGTGTGTAGGTCAATCAACCAATATATATATATATATATATATATATATATATATATATATATATATATATATATTTAAATTTTAAATCGTTACAATTTTACAACTTAAAATCTTGATCGTATGGAGAAGATAGCCCCTATTTTTTTTAGGATTAGTTATTATATTGAATTCGATATAGATTTCAACGCGTTTACTTATCGTACGCTCACACAACAACTCCAAAAGCTACGAAATTCGAAATCCGATAATAATCCAATATTACGGACTCAATGGAACTAGTTTCGTCAAATTCTGAGACTGTGCCTCGGAAGGCTATTTTTAAATTCAATTTAAACTATAAAATTTAAAAACTGAACAAACTGTAGGATCGATTTCACCCTAGAGGGGGGTGAATATGGTGATGCTATTAATTATAAAAATTAATCGCGGAAGCTTTACAAAATGTTTTCAACACAGATCACAAAATAATAGCAGCACAGAAAAATAGCAGAATAATAAAATACAGAAATAGAACGACACAGAATTTACCCAGCTTCGCTAAAACCCTGCCTACGTGCTGCCCCCTAGGTTTCTACTAGAAATTAGATAGTCAGACGCTTACACACGTAAACTCGCGACACCCGCTATCGACTAAACCTAACTCTACGCTCAAAACCCTGCCATAACTCAGCCACTGAGTTGCGAATTCTCAAACTACTCCACGTACTTTGTCCCCTAGTCACACGACTAAAATTTACAACGGTTTAAAAACTAAAATACAAATTAAAAACACTTTAAATTATAAAACAACACTAATTTAAAAAATAAAGCCTTTTATAATATTAAAGGCAAAGCTCTAAAAAAGGCCGGCCCCTTTTATATTTTGACCCGATCCTCTTTGCTTCGTTCCTTTGTGAAAATGGTTGTCGTTCCTCTTTTTACAGAAATTAGAGTTATTTGAAATTCGAAGCTTGCGACTGTAAATGCTCGATTGAATTATTGATTCGGCGTTCCTTTTCTGTCAATCGATGGTTTCCTTTTTTTGCTTCGACTGCTTCGAATTTGATCGAATTCGAAAAGCTTCGGTATGTAATTTCCGCTCTTTTTGCTTTTCTGTTTGTATGCTTGAATTCGATGCTGAAATTGCCGATGATGATTTGTTTATATAGGAGTTCGATCTCCTTGAATTGCGTTCGTCTGATTTGTTTAATATCATGCTTTCAGCCATTCGATTTTTGTTGAACGTTGATGATTTATTTCTGACTTTTTCAATTTACTTGGATAACACGGTTTAGAACTCTGACTTGGTCATAATCGATTTTGATTTGTTCATCTTATACTTTGATCGCTTGATTATCACGGTGTTGACTTGGTTCGTCTATCATGGTTTTGAACAGTTCGATTCCTTGTTTGTGAAATTCGAGTCAGTTAGCATTTTTGACATACTGTATTGAGTTTGCTGTCACTTGAGACTATATTGTTCATGTCATTCTGCTGTGTATTGCTCTTCGAGTTCAGAGTTGCATACTCTCTGGTGCATTACTGTTTATGCTTTGCTTTTCTTTGAAGTCTCTGTGCATTGTGCATATCACTGCACTGCTTCGAATCAGGTTGCATATTTGTTTCATGACACTTGAAGTTCGTTGATAATATTGCACAGCTTCATATTGTATATTTACCTTTGAGCCTGGGTAGTTGTACACTTGGTTACATTCTTGGTTGAAACTGGTCATTCATTGTTGCCTGGGTTAAGTCTAGTTTATATTGGTCTGGTTGCAGTTTGTTATTTGAATTTGAGACTTCCATTTGTTTTCAGTTGCATGCTGTATGATTTCTTTTCATTCTATGATTTTTTGCACTTTGTATCATTTCTTTCGTTCAATGCTTATATATGTACACTGTGTCATTTGATTGCCGAGTTTTGAGCATTGTTGTGTCACTTGATTCTTCTGAAGCTCGAGTTGCACACTGCTGTGTATTTAATGCTTCGATTTGAACTTGCAGTGTTTATTCGAGCTGCTGCAGTTTGATTTGTAGACTCTGGTTCTTTATTATTTATGTCTTGCACACATACTGTTTCATGTGCTTGTTCCTTCTGTAGCATGCATATAGCCATACTGTTGCAGTCTTGTACATGTATTATTAGCTTGAGGCTATGTTGTTGTTTATCGAGGTTGTTGTGCACTGACTTGAGCTTCTGGCCTTGATGTCATGGTGTACATGTAAGTTGAATTGCTGTTGCAAATTTGGGGTCTTGTTCTTGTACATGTAGATAGCTCATGTGGTCTTTTTATCTGTTCTTTGAGTCAGTGGTATTGTCTATGTTGGTTTTGGATTTTGACCATTTTATTGAGCTTGTACACTTACATTGCACCTAAGTTGAATCCAGCTAATAGCTCGGGTTTGACCTTGTGCTGAAGTTTGTGACATTATTTTATCGCACCTGAGTTGAATCCGGCGTTTTTGGTTTGACCTGTGCTTACCTGTCCCTGTAAATTTATCAAGTATATATCGGTGTGCACGACCTAGTGGCATATACAGTAATACACTGTGTATGTCACTAGCTGTTCGTGTATGATAAATTCAAATTTAAATGACGACGAACAACCCAAATAACTAAGGCAAATAATATTTTCAAAATCCATATTTTATTTTATATTGCAAAAATATTTCTTTTTCAATTTTACCGCGTTAGTGTATATTTTTGCAGATTGCTCAGATGCTGGATTCTAACTGGAAGTGAAGTTGAAGATAAAATACAAGTGTGAGTGATATGTAGTGAGGTCAACTGTAAATGTAAAATTGTGATGTAATTGAATTTGTATCAAAGTTGTATAGTGTATAGAGAGAGCTTGAATTTGTACTATTCAAAATTGTAATAAATATTTGTTTGAATAAAATTTCTATTTGAATTCAAATTCTGTGTTATTTAATTTTATTCAGCAAATATTTATTTAATCTGTGAAAAAAGAAATAGTACATTACCAAATACATTTAAATGAATATATATATATATATATATGTTTATTATCATCAAACAAAAATCATATAATCGCATATTCAACAATCTCCCCCTTTTGATGATAACAAACATATATTTGTGATTTTGAGTATGTTAAATGTACTTGATCATTGATATGCTCTAATTGCTCCCCCTATTTAAATGCTTCCTCTCTACACAAAGCTCCCCCTATATATATGCATACAAATAAAAATATGCAAATGAACCTAGATGCAAATAGAAAATTATTTGACCTTTGCTTGATTTTATTTGACAAAATCTTAACTTTTCTCTCCCCCTTTTGTTATCAGCAAAAGAGTAATAGTGTTATAGAAAATAGAGATAAAGTGATCGATATCAATCCAACATTAAAACTCAATTGAGTATAAATATTAAATTTCAATAAAAAAATCAAACAAAAATCATAAATATTTTGTTAGGCGCATATTCCACTTTTAGAATGATGGGAATTATGTCATCATATAAAACCATACAGTTGTATCTATTTGTGGTATATTTATATTAGGAATTTGAATACCTACTAACCATGCATAACCGTTAGGACTTTTTAATGAGATTAGTAGTATTCCAATTTTATTTTAAAAAAAAATGAATTCAAGTATCTTTTAACCACGCATAACCATGAGGACTTTTGAATGGGATTAGAATCAACTTGTTTATTATCAACTTTTGATATGCGTTCCATACATGCATAACCGTGAGGACTTTTAAATGAGCATGGAAGCACATAACAAATTCCAAGTAATTCACCCATGCATAACCATGAGGACTTTTAAATGAGAGTGAATACATTGGTATTTATTTATTTATTTATTTTATTTTTTTTAAAAATAAATATAAAATGAAAAACGAACGTTTCCTGTTTAAAGTACCACATATCGACAAACTATATAGAATTTTGATGAGTGATGGTTGTTAGAAATATGATAGAAATAGAGATGGTCATGGAATTTTTACCAACAAAAGTTTTATAACTCTTGTTTAAATTTCTAAAGAAATTTACTAATTATACCGTCTCGAGTCATAATATATGATAAATATCAACACTCATCACTTTTTCAATCACTATTTATCTTTTCGATAATTATTAGGGAGTCAGATTTGTCAAAATAGTCATTTAAAATCAAATTCAAAAATAATTATGAAATCAATTTTTCAAAACGACTAATCTGAAAATACGGTCAAAAATGATTTTCTCGAGGGGGTTATATAAGAAAATTTTCTGCTATATGCAGAATTTTTCTTTGAAAAACGATGCAGTTACTAAATGTCTCAAAAATCACGTTCAACTAGTAATTTTTCTATCCACTAGATTACCAGTGTAATCTGCATCTGAATTTCTTTTTCACTCAAAATTATCATTAATTGAATTTGATCGATCAAACCATGAAGTGTGCACCAAAAATTTCAAATTCAATTTTAACAACAATTCAAATGACATTCTCTTGAATTTGAAATGAAGTCGTGTAAATAATCAAAAACCGGGAATTTAGAGTTAGCCATATTATAACCAAATGTATTATCATCCAACAAAACACTATTTTTAATCTAAACTTATATATATGAAGTAATTCAAAGAATCTAGATATTTTTATAGTGTTTTTGGCATAAGAATATAATTGGCCAACTATTTTGAATAAGTCGGAATCAAAATCATCATTTTTTCATCATCACATTATTGGCTGATTTAATTCAGAATATGGTGCAAATAATCACATTTAATATATCGTAAATATACCTTTACCTATTTTACCTTTACGATATTTTTCGTTGTTGTCTGTTGTGATTCTGTCACCTTTATACTAGGCTAAGAAACTTTGCTTTGTTGCTCGGTGTGCTCTCGGAATAGCCAGAATCCAAGTAGCACTATTGTTGTTCCTTAGCCAGCGACCACACCTACACAATGAAAGATTTTTGTGACCTATTTGTTTTTTTAGGTCCATGGTGGTTAGTGGCAGAATATTTTGAAAAATAATTTTGTGGAGACCCAAAACTATTTATATATGTTTCTTTTGGCACCCAAATTTGTTTAACTTTGAGAGATTTTATATTTGTGTCTTTTGGAACCCAAATTGGTATAGTTTTCATGTGTTTGGGTTTATACCAACAACTATTGTGATTGTGTCCAAATTTTGTACAAATTGTGCACATACAATTGACTTGATTAATATTGCTTTCAACAATTTTAGATTGATTATATCCAAGTCCTTGTCTAATCATATTAACAGTTTGCTTTCCCAATAGCATATTCAATGACTTTTCACTTTTTGAAAATTTATCTAAAGTCGTTGGCAAACATTGGACTTGTGTTTTGAGAGATTCATTTTCGTTTAACAATTTTGTGCACTTTTTGATAGATTTCTCTCCCCTAGTATTTTTACTTTCTTTCAAATCATAATTTCATTTTCAAGCGATTTCATTTTAATTTCTGATTTTTTAATTTCTTCTTCAAATGTTGGACACTTGCACACTTAGGGATCCTACTTTGATAGGTTTTAACTAATTGGTCAAGTTGTTCATTTAATTCTATCAAAGTAACTTTTTGTGATTCAAGTTTAGCATATTTCTCTGACGCAGCGGATTAATCGAAACAAACTTCAATCGGTGAGATGTAGCAATCGGTGAGTTGAGAATACTGCAAGGCCCAAATCCGTTGATCCAAAGATACCGGATTCTAGCTATCTTCGTCTCGTTGATCGCGCACGATGCCGAGAAACAAAGATCTACGATTCTTCGCACGTTGATCTAGCGCACTAGATTTCGTGAATCAGCTTCACGAACGTGGATTCGAGCGCACTCGAATGACGTAGGTGGAAATAGGAGATCGCACTCAACTACCAATTAGAGAAAGCACAAAGCAATCAAAGAGAATTTTATTCCAAAATCAACCCCCTGTCAAATGTACAACTCACGCGTATTTATAGAGTTTTCACAACACAGCCCCTTAAGTCGTTGCCGACTCACGACTCATCCCTAGCACACATTCGGCCGACTCACCTACAGGCCGACCTACGACTCAGCAGATACACCGACTCATCACACTAGTATATATACAATGACTCATCACAACACAGTTCATACGACTCATGACTTAGGACTCATGACTTAGCAACAGCGCAACACATACATGCATCAGAACATAGCACACGGCATACGACTCAAGACAAATACGACTCAACTTATTTACATACATGACCGACTCAAGATTTCGCCGCTTCAACATAGGTCGTTAACGGCTTACGACTCAACTAAGGACCGACTCAAGACTCATACGACTCAAGCTTCCAAGTTCCTTGCGGCATGTCTCTTCGAACGACTCAGTTAGGTCGTTGGCATGTCTCTTCGAACGACTCAGTTAGGTCGTGCTCCACTTCCTCCGACTCAAGGCTTTCCATAGATGGAACCTTCCCTTGCTTCATGATAAGTCACTGACGACTTATAGTAGTGTTGTTAGGTCGGAACCGAGCTTTGTTAAGTCACAAACGACTCAAATCCCCTTCATTAACTCGTAGCTCTTCCCGTGTGTCCCCTATGGCCTCCAGTTGAGTCGTAGGCGACTCAATTCCACCACGTTGAGTCGTGGACGACTCAATTTTCCCCAATGCCGAACGACTCACAGTTTGGTTAGGTCGTGCCTTCTCTAACTCGTTCCCCTTTACTTTGATAAGTCGCAAACGACTTGGAGTCTTCTCCTTAGGTCGTGAACTATGTTCCTTAAGTCGGTAACGACTTAAAATCTCCGAGCTACCCAACTCCAAAGCTTCCTCCACACGACCTAGAACCATGTTAACTCGTGACCGACTTAACTCTTGAGGAATTGTAGATCGTGCTGCATCATTCTCCCAAAGTCATTCAAAGCAGCCATTTATTTCGTGGAGATAAACAAGTAATTCAGAGTGAGTGAGTTTTGATACCTCGCTTGGCTCATCATCGTCGCTATCAGTTATATTTCCATGAAGGCACATATCTGCTTTCTCACTCTCACTGCTAGTACTTTGATTATCTTCATCACTTGTATTCCCCGTGGCTGTAGCATTTCTCCGTTTTGATTTCTTTTCAAAATCACGTTGAAATCGGGGATAATTGGGCTTGATATCACAGGGTTTGTTGCAAATGATCTCGTGTTCTTCCGAGTTGTCTAGTGCTTTGATTATTCTGCTTTTTAATTTTTGATTTAGAGCTGGATTTCCGTATTTGCGGTTCCACCTTTTGAATTTCCTCATTATTAACACCAGCTCAGCTTCTCCATCATCATTATCCTCATCACAACTGCTTTTTACAAATCTTGTTAAGCACATTTCTTTAACTGTGTTGGTTGTGGAGGATTTCTCATTGATGTTGACTTTTGCACCATATATTGCACCGAAAGTATTCCAGATTTCCTGTGCATTTTCACAATGAGAAATGAAATTAAAATTATCTTGATTAATATGAGAATATAATATATGCATAGCAAGAGCATTAATCGAGATAATTTTCTTGTCATTTATATCACACCCATTTTCAATAATATTCCAACATTTCATATTAACAGATTTTAAATAAAATTCCATTTTCAATTTCCAATTCAAAAAATCTGTTCCATCGAAAATAGAAGGAATAATATTGGAAAGACCCTCAATAAAAGTATTATTAGAAGAAGCCATTTTAAAAATTCAAATTTTTAAAACAAAAATTGGTTTTTGAAAAAAACGAATTTTTTAAAATAAAAGTTGACTTCTATTCCTAGCTCTGATACCACTTGTAGGATCGATTTCACCCTAGAGGGGGGTGAATAGGGTGTTGCTACTAATTATAAAAATTAATCGTGGAAGCTTTATAAAATAATTTCAACACAGATCACAGAATAATAGCAGCACAGAAAAATAGCAGAATAATAAAATGCAGAAATAGAACGACACAGAAGTTACCCAACTTCGGCAAAACCCTGCCTACGTGCTGCCCCCAAGGTTTCTACTAGAAATTAGATAGTCAGAAGCTTACACACGTAAACTCGCGACACCCGCTATCGACTAAACCTAACTCTACGATAAGAACCCTGCCACAACTCAGCCACTGAGTTGCGTATTCTCAAACTACGCCACGTAGTTTGTCCCCTAGTCACATGACTAGAATTTACAACGTTTTAAAAACTAAAATACAAATTAAAAACACTTTAAATTAAAAAACAACCCTAATTTAAAAAATAAAGCCCTTTATAATATTAAAGGTAAAGCTCTTAAAAAGGCCGGCCCTTTTTATATTTCAATCCGATCCTCTTTGCTTCGTACCTTTGTGAAAATGGCTGCCGTTCCTCTTTTTACCGAATTTAGGCTTATTTGAAATTCGAAGCTTGCGACTGTAAATGCTCGATTGAATTATTGATTCGGCGTTCCTTTTCTGTCAATCGATGGTTTCCTTCTTTTTGCTTCGACTGCTTCGAATTTGATCGAATTCGAAAGGCTTCGGTATGTAATTTCCGCTCTTTTTGCTTTTCTGTTAGTATGCTTGAATTCGTTGCTGAAATTGCCGATGATGATTTGTTTATATAGGAGTTCGATCTCCTTGAATTGCGTTCGTCTCATTTGTTTAATATCATGCTTTTGGCCATTCGATTTTTGTTGAACGTTGATGATTTATTTCTGACTTTTTCAATTTACTTAGATAACACGGTATCTGACTTGGTCATAATCGATTTTGATTTGTTCATCTTATACTTTGATCGCTTGATTATCACGGTGTTGACTTGGTTCGTCTATCATGGTTTTGAACAGTTCGATTCCTTGTTTGTGAAATTCGAGTCAGTTAGCATTTTTGACATCCTGTATTGAGTTTGCTGTCACTTGAGACTATATTGTTCATGTCATTCTGCTGTGTATTGCTCTTCGAGTTCAGAGTTGCATACTCTCTGGTGCATTACTGTTTATGCTTTGCTTTTCTTTGAAGTCTCTGTGCATTGTGCATATCACTGCACTGCTTCGAATCAGGTTGCATATTTGTTTCATGACACTTGAAGTTCGTTGATAATATTGCACAGCTTCATATTGTATATTTACCTTTGAGCCTGGGTAGTTGTACACTTGGTTACATTCTTGGTTGAAACTGGTCATTCATTGTTGCCTGGGTTAAGTCTAGTTTGTGTTGGTCTGGTTCTATTTTGTTATTTGAATTTGAGACTTCCATTTGTTTTCAGCTGCATGTTGTATCATTTCTTTTCATTCTCTAATTTTTTGCACTTTGTATCATTTCTTTGGTTCATTGCTTATATATGTACACAGTGTCATTTGATTGCCGAGTCTTTGAGCATTATTGTGTCACTTGATTCTTCTGAAGCTCGAGTTGCACACTGCTGTGTATTTACTGCTTCGATTTGAACTTGCAGTGTTTATTCGAGCTGCTGCAGTTTGATTTGTAGACTCTGGTTCTTTGTTATTTATGTCTTGCACATATACTGTTTCATGTGCTTGTTCCTTCTGTAGCATGCATATAGCCATACTGTTGTAGTCTTGTACATGTATTATTAGCTTGAGGCTGTGTTGTTGTTTGTCGAGGTTGTTGTGCACTGACTTGAGCTTTTGGCCTTGATGTCATGGTGTACATGTAAGTTGCATTGCTGTTGCATATTTGGGGTCTTGTTCTTGTCCATGTAGATAGCATATGTGGTCTTTTTATATGTTCTTTGAGTCAGTAGTATTGCCTATGTTGGTTTTGGATTTTGACCATTTTATTGAGCTTGTACACTTACATTGCACCTGAGTTGAATCCAGCTAATAGCTTGGGTTTGACCTTGTGCTAAAGTTTGTGACATTATTTTATCGCACTTGAGTTGAACCCGGCATTTTGGGTTTGACCTGTGCTCACCTGTCCCTGTAAATTTATCAAGTATATATCGGTGTGCACGGCTTTGTGGCATATACAGTGATACACTATGTATGTCACAAGATGTTCGTGTAAGATAAATTCAAATTTAAATGACGACGAACAACCCAAATAGCCGAGGCAAATAATATTTTCAAAATCAATACTTTTATTTTATATTGCAAAAATATTTCTTTTTCAATTTTACTGCGTTAGTGTATATTTTTGCAGATTGCTCAGATGCTGGATTCTAACTGGAAGTGAAGTTGAAGATAAAATACAAGTGTGAGTGATATGTAGTGAGGTCATTTGTAAATGTAAAATTGTGATGTAATTGAATTTGTATCAAAGTTGTATACTGTATAGTGAGAGCTTGAATTTGTACTATTCAAAATTGTAATAAATATTTGTTTGAATAAAATTTCTATTTGAGTTCAAATTTTGTGTTATTTAATTTTATTCAGCAAATATTTATTTAATCTGTGAAAAAAGAAATAGTACATTACCAAATACATTTAAATGAATATATATATATATATATATATGTTTATTATCATCAAACAAAAATCATATAATCACATATTCAACACAATCCACTGTTAATTTCAATTTTACAACTTCTATTATCCTTAGTACTATCAATATAAATTTTTCAAGCCTTCAAATTATTTTTTAATAGGCTTAAAATTCTAGATTCAACAATTTACCCAACTTCAAATTATTTAATTCTATTATTTAATTATCAAATAAATTGTGATATTCGTAATTCAAGTTAAAATTACTCTACTGAATATTTAAAATCAATTAAATATCCCGATTTTAGATGCTCGAAAATTCCGGGTCGTCACAACTTCAAAATTCAAACTCCTAAAAAAAATTCGAAAAAAATATAAGGTCGAAGGTCTCAACGATATAAATCAGCATCCAGTGTTCGTTTGTCGTAATTATGCTTCAATTATCGGCAAATCGCAGTCAAACCTTGAAATTTTCGAAACCCTAAGGCCAATTCGCGTTTTCTGATTTTGGATCTAATAGTCGAAATCAAGATATGGGTTTTGTTAGGATTGGCTTTAGGAGTGCGACGGTGGTGGTCGAGTGGCATAATTTGGTGATGCAGCGCACCTTGTTATACGACCTAAATTTGTTATGCGACCCAACGACTTATGCCTTAAGTCGCACCCGAGTTATGCCAACCACCAACATAGCATGTTATGCTTTAGGTCGCTGACCCTAAGTCGCTCAGGACATACGAGCGAGCTACGACCTAGCGAGGAGTGCAAGTTAAGTCACAAGTTCGAGAGCAACGACCTAATAAGTTTACACCACGATCCCTTAACTCGTTTGAAGCATAGATCGTTTCACTATGCCGCATTTTCTTCAGTTTCCTTAGGTCGCTCAAGCAAGATAACGACCTAATGAGTTAAGTCGTCACTTCTTTATGCCGCATTGCCTTAGGTCATTTCTGATGACTCGCGTACTTTCTTATGTCGCTCAACTGATAAGTCGCTTGATGTGTATCTTCATATATTGTTGGGCCGCAGGTTGTTAGGTCGTTTACTAGTAAGTCGTAGGTCGCTTATGTGTTAGGTCGCGAGATATCAGTGTTGTGTCGAATATGTAAGCCGTGTGTTGTCTATTGTAACTTGTATTTGTTATATCGTATTGATGTGTTGTATTTGTATTTCTTTAAGTCGTATGTCGTTTGTATGTTGCATATGTTGTTAGGTCGCAATGGCCTGTAGTATGTCGTCTGTTAGGTCGTCAACGACCTATGTTAGGTCGTGTGTCGTGTGAGTTGTAACCCTATAAATAGGGGTGTTGGGTCATTTGTAAAAACGGTTGATTTTGAATAAACTTTTGTTTGAGTGCTTTGTGCCTCTTTGAAAATGGAAGTTGAGCGTTGTCTCCTTTCTCCATTTTCGGTTATTCGAGTGTGCTCGAATCAACGGATTTGAAGCCGATTCATGGAATCTTGTGCGCGAGATCAACGTGGAAGAATAGTATATCTTTTAACACGGTATCATGCGCGATCAACGTGTTGGAGATAGCTAGAATCCGGTATCTATTGAGATTAAAGGATTTGAGCATTTGGGTATCTTTAATCCATCGATTTATATTGTTTCACCTAATCGTTTCATCAATTAGTTTGACACAAAATCTTCATTTCGTTGTCATCCGTTATATCCGCTGCGTCAGTTTGTTATTAGAGCTAGACTTAGCCAATCATAGCTAAGCCGAGCCTATTGGGAGAAGATTTGAAGTGTTGGAGTTTGAGCCGAGTTGAAGTTTCGGATCAAGGCCGAGAGTTACAAGCCGAGCCGAGCTAAGTGCAGGCCGAGTGAAGTCAAGTTCAGATTTGAGTTAAAGTTGTGCTAGTTGAAGTGTGTGTTTGGAAATTGTTGTTTGATAATCATGCCGCCGAGACGTGTTAACCATTTTGAAAATGTTGAAGATGTGTATCGAAGACAAGAAGTTGAGCAAATGGAACAATGTATCAATGAAAAATTCAATGAAGGTATTGGGAAGTTAGAGAAATTGATGAATGATATGAATCAAAGTCAAAGGAGAAGGCCACCAATCTCAAACCATGGAGGAAACAGAGTTTCTCCATGGGTTGCGGAAGCGAGGAGGTTGTCACCACAATCTTCTAGAGAAAGAAGAGAATCATCATTTTCAATGAGATGAGAATACCATGAGTACAGAAATGAAGAGAGAAGAACTCCACATGAGTTTGGAGATGAACCATATCGTGATGCTAAAAGACATAGTAAAAGAGATATGCGTGATCATGGAAATGTTGATGGTCGAGATCGATACCGAAGTACATTTGATTATGATGAAGATGGTGATAGATGTATTGTTCATTATCGAGATCGAGACCAAGTTCGAAATCCATATCGAGATGTAGAAGATGATCGTAAATGGGAGTCGGGGATGAAAACAGAGATTCCAGAATTTAAATGAGGAATGATAGCGGAAGAATTTTTGGATTGCTTATCAAATGTTGAAGAAATTTTTGACTTCAAGGAAGTACCCGAGCATCGTAGAGTTAAGTTGGTGGCTACACGATTGAGGGGAAGAGCTATGGCATGGTGGCAACAAACTAAACTTACACGGGAAAGGATGGGAAAGTACAAGATAGTTTCATGGGAGAAGATGAAGAAGTTGACGAAGGCTACTTTTTTGCCTTATAATTATCAGTCTCTTATGTATCAGCGCTTACAGAATTTGAGACAGGGAACAAAGTCGGTGAATGATTATGCAGATGAGTTTTATCAACTGATTGCCAGAAATGATATCATGGAGACAGAGGAATAGTTGACAGCTAGATTTGTTGGAGGATTGAGAATGCAAATTCAGGATATGGTGAATATTTTTGATCCATGATCCGTAGCTGAGGCACACCAGAAAGCTCTAGCTTGGGAGAAGCAAGGTAGAAGAGGAGGTGGTGTGTTTACAAATTCCAACAATCAAGTGAAAGGGACTAGTAGCAATACTAACGTCTCCAAGGCTGTTAGTAAACCGGTTGTCAATGAAGCTGCCAAGACCAAGGTCAACAACAATTTCAAGTGTTACAGCTGTCAGGTGTTTGGTCATAAGAGCAATGAATGCCCGAAGCCTAAGAAGCGAGTAATGGTTGCTGAGGTTGAGGATGAGAATGCAGTAGTAGAATATTCAAATTCACCACAAGTTGAGGAGGAAGAAGACTTATTATCGGGAGACGAAGGATATTCTTTAATGATGAGGAGGTGTTGCTTGACGCCAAAGCAGGAAGAGGAGACTAGTTGGTTGAGGAGTAATATTTTTCAGTCAACGTGCACTATTTTGGGAAGGGTTTGCAAGTTTGTCATCGATGCAGGAAGTTGTGATACTATCATCTCTACAGAAGCTGTAAAGAAGTTGGCATTAAAGACTGAGAAGCATCCCAAACCTTACAAATTAGCGTGGTTGAGGAAAGGTGGGGAAGTGAAGGTTGGTCGAAGAGCTTGTGTAACTTTTTCCATCGGAAAGAAGTATAAAGATGAAATTTAGTGTGATGTTGTGGATATGGATGTATGTCATTTGTTGTTGGGGAGACCGTGGCAATACGATAGAGCTGTGCAACATGATGGAAGGACTAACTGCTATAGTTTCATGTTCGAGGGCACCAAAATCACTTTAGTTCCTAAAAAGCGACAACAAGATGAAAACAAGTTGGAGGAGATTGAAGAACTAAAGACTCTATTATATTTGAAAGAATTTGTCAAGGAAGTGGAAGATGAGCCTGAAGTATTTATGTTGATTGGACGTGAAAGTAGTGAAGTAGTAGAAATTCCTGAAGAAGTTAAGCCGGTATTGAAGGAGTTTGAAGATGTATTTCCTAAAGAATTGCCAACAGAGTTGCCACCGTTGAGAGACATACAACACCAGATTGATCTTGTTCCGGGAGCTGTGTTACCACATAGACCACATTATAGAATGAGTCCGAAGGAACACGAGGAGTTGAGAAGGCAGGTGGAAGAGTTACTTGAACAAGGGCGCGTACAAGAAAGTTTGAGTCCTTGTGTAGTACCAGCATTGTTAGTGCCGAAGAAGGATGGAACTTGGAGAATGTGTACAGATAGTCGAGCACTAAAAGAGATTACAGTGAGATACAGATTTCTGATGCCAAGATTGGATGACTTGTTAGACCAGTTGAATGGAGCTGCTATCTTTTCAAAGATTGATTTGAAGAGTGGATATCATAAGATTCGAATTCGACCAGGGGATGAATGGAAGACCGCATTCAAGACACGGGAAGGGTTGTATGAGTGGCTGGTAATGCCGTTTGGTCTTTCGAATGCACCTAGTACTTTTATGCGAGTGATGAATCAGATCTTTCGACCGTTCATTGGAAAGTTCGTGGTGGTATACTTTGATGATATATTGATATACAGTGGGAGCACCGTAGAGCATCTACTACATTTGTGGGATGTGTTGATGATACTTCGTCAGGAACAATTTTATATGGCAACAAAGAAATGCGTGTTCATGACGCATAGTTTTTCGTTTTTGGGGTATGTATTGTCCAAGGAAGGTATCCAGGTGGATCAAAGTAAAGTTGAAGCAATCAGAAATTGGCCACAACCCAGGACGATAATAAAAGTTAGAAGTTTTCATGATTTAGCATCATTCTACCGAAAGTTTATTCCACATTTCAGTAGCATGATGGCGCCTGTTACTGATTGTATGAATGGCAAGCAGTTTTCATGGTCGAAGGAAGCACGATTTGCTTTTGAGCGAATCAAGGAAATTTTGACGACAGCACCAATTCTAGTTTTGCCGAATTTTCAGTTGCTATTTGAATTACATACTGATGCATCTAAAGTTGGAATTGGAGGGGGGTTGAGTCAGAGGGGCCGTCCCATTGCTTATTTCAATGAGAAGCTTTCGGGAGCAAAGATGAGATATAACACTTATGATGTGGAGTTTTATGCTATTGTGCAAGCTGTGAAGTATTGGAGACATTATTTGTTCCATAAAGAATTTGTTCTGTATACTGATCATGAAGCATTGAAGCATTTGTAGGGGCAGGATAAGGTTGCAGCCAGACATGCTTCATGGATCGCATACTTGCAGCAGTTTACATTTGTTGTAAAGCATAGGTCATGAATTACAAACCGGGTGGTAGATGCATTGAGTAGAAGGAATCATTTGTTGACTACGATGGGAGTTGAAGTGACGGGGTTTGATGTACTTCCAGAATTGTTTGTTGAGGATCCTTACTTTGTTAAGATTATAGATGAAGTCGAGAAAGGGAAGACGAATGAGTATGTGTTGGTGGATGGGTTTCTTTTCAAAGGAAAACGATTGTGCATACCAGCGTGCAATTTATGAATGAAGATTGTGAAGGAATTGCATGAAGAAGGACATGCGGGAAGAGATTGTACTTTGCAATTGATTTCTCAATCTTATTTTTGGCCTTCCATGAGGAATGAAGTTGAAAGATTTGTGGAGAGATGTCACATATGCCAAGTTTCCAAAGGGACAACTATGAATGCAGGATTGTATATGCCATTGCCCATGCCTACTAGACCATGGGTTGATATTAGCATGGACTTTGTTTTGGGTTTGCCAAGAACACAACGAGGGAATGATTCTATATATGTTGTGGTGGATAGATTTTCGAAGATGGCACATTTCATAGCTTGTAAGAAGACAGCTGATGCAGTCCGTGTTGCTCAATTATTCTTTAAAGAGGTTTATCGACTACATGGGCTACCAGAGATCATTGTTTCTGACCGGGATACTCGATTTCTAAGTCATTTTTGGTTGAGTTTGTGGAAGATGGTTGGAACTAAGCTGAATTTTAGTAGCTCCTATCATCCGCAAAAAGATAGGCAGACAGAAGTGGTAAACAGATCTTTGGGAAACTTGTTGAGATGTCTTGTGAAAGATAATTTGAAGAGCTGGGTTGTGAAGTTATGTCAGGCGGAATTTGCACACAATCATGCCGTTAATCGAAGTACTGGATTCAGTCCATTTCAAGTAGTATATTCAGCAATTCCAAAGGGACCGTTGGATTTGTCGATAGTTCCATTTCAGAAAGGGGTTGTCAAACGAGCTTGTGATTTCGTGAATGAGTTGCGGGAATGTCGCAGGATTGTTCATGAACGGTTGCTTAAGTTAAATGAGAAATATAAACAACTGGCAGATAAGAAGCGAAGCAGTGTGGACTTCAAAGAAGGTGATTTTGTTTATGCAGTATTGACGAAAGATCGTTTTCCAGTTGGAACTTACAACAAATTGAAAGCTCGAAAGATTGGTCCAGTAGAAATTTTGAAGAAGATCAATGATAATGCGTACCGGTTAAGGTTGCCGGAAGAGGTTCATACTTCTGATGTTTTTAACGTCAAACACTTGATTCCATATCATGAGCATAAGCTTGTCGAAAAAGAGGAAAGTGTGAATTCGGGGTCGAATTCTTTTCAACCAGGGGAGGATGATGCAGCGCACCTTGTTATACGACCTAAATTTGTTATGCGACCCAACGACTTATGCCTTAAGTCGCGCCCGAGTTATGCCAACCAGCAACATAGCATGTTATGCTTTAGGTCGCTGACCCAAAGTCGCTCAGGACATACGAGCGAGCTACGACCAAGCGAGGAGTGCAAGTTAAGTCACAAGTTCGAGAGCAATGACCTAACAAGTTTACACCACGATCCCTTAACTCGTTTGAAGCTTAGGTCGTTTCACTATGCCGCATTTTCTTCAGTTTCCTTAGGTCGCTCAAGCAAGATAACGACCTAATGAGTTAAGTCATCACTTCTTTATGCCGCATTGCCTTAGGTCATTTCTGATGACTCGCATACTTTCTTATGTCGCTCAAGTGATAAGTCGCTTGATGTGTATCTTCATATATTGTTAGGCCGCAGGTTGTTAGGTCGTTTACTAGTAAGTCGTAGGTCACTTATGTGTTAGGTCGCGAGATATCAGTGCTATGTCGAATATGTAAGCCATGTGCTGTCTGTTGTAACTTGTATTTGTTATATCGTATTGATGTGTTGTATTTGTATTTCGTTAAGTCGTATGTCGTTTGTATGTTGCATATGTTGTTAGGTCGCAATGGCCTGTAGTATGTCGTTTGTTAGGTCGTCAACGACTTATGTTAGGCCGTGTGCCGTGTGAGTTGTAACCCTATAAATAGGGGTGTTGGGTCATTTGTAAAAACGGTTGATTTTGAATAAACTTTTGTTTGAGTGCTTTGTGCCTCTTTAAAATTGGAAGTTGAGCGTTGTCTCCTTTCTCCATTTTCGGTTATTTGAGTGCGCTCGAATCAACGGATTTGAAGCCGATTCACGGAATCTCGTGCGCGAGATCGACGTAGAAGAATCGTAGATCTTTTAACACGGTATCATGTGCGATCAACGTGTTGGAGATAGCTAGAATCCGGTATCTCGCGAGATCAACAGATTTGAGCGTTTGGGTATCTTTAATCCATCGATTTATATTGTTTCACCTAATCGTTTCATCGATTAGTTTGACATGAAATCTTCATTTCGTTGTCATCCGTTATATCCGCTGCGTCATTTGGCCTGTGGAGGTCAGAGTTGGCGAGGTAGAGTTTCGAAACCCTAGCTAGGGACGACGGCCGGCGGCGAATGGGTGGATCAGACTAGATGAGGGGCGTGGAGGCGATGACGGCTGTGCTGGGGGATGGATCAGCAAAGCGCGTTGGCGGCCAAGGGGGCGGTAGCTCTTAGTCAACATCTTGACATGGGTCATTCATGATGGCGTTGTGCGCGATGAGGAGGTGACGTGCGGTTATGACTTGTTTTCTGTTTATTTATTTTATTATTTAAATTTTGATTCAAAACGTTCTAAAGTGAATAAGTTTCACGTATGAGGTCCGTTTCATGCGCGGTTTTCTCCGCTAGGTTCATATTGGAATTTCGGACATTTTGACTCTGGTTTGGATGAATTCTAAGGCTGTTCAATTTTTGGGTTTAAATTGGATTTAAATTCAATTTAAATTTAAAAGGTGAGTGTTTTAATCCCACTCACAACTTCTAAAATTTCTTATGTTTGCTAAATTGATTTATGATGTAATTACAAATTTATTTCTAACTGTTTGGCGTATTTTTAATCATCATCTCAGTTAAATTGAATTTATTTAATTAAATATTCCTTTAATTTATTATTGCATATAAAGTGTCAGTTAAATAGTTATTTAATTTATTATTGAATATAAACTACCAGTAAATACCTGTTATTTATTATCTGTTATATATTGATGTTATTAATTGAATTGGATGATGATTGTGATAAATGTTTGTGATTTATATTGGATGAATGGACATTGTATTTTATCTTGTTATAAACCGCAAGTTGTAATGGATTTTATTTCATTCAGGATTGTGGTTTGAAATGATATATAACCATATTTATATTTAAATTGCAGATTGAAATGCTAAATATCCATATCACTTGACCATAGGATAGAAAAATTATATACAGACACGGTCGTCTATATATATAAATATTTTGGAAATGATTTCTATGATTTTAGAAAGAAATATATGGTTTAAAAATATTGATTTTTGATATTATATAAATATTATTTTATATATAGTTAAATTCTTGAATTTAAGCTATATCTAAATTTGTTTAATAAAAATAAGTTTAATAATGGAGTTTTATTTTATTAAAATGTAATATGGGTAAGTATTTAAATTATATTTTAATATAGTGTGTATAATGATTTAAATAAATTAAGGTTGGCAGACAAATGTGAAATTTTATTTGAAACTGAATTTAGTTAAGAATTAAACTCAAATAAGTTTGATATGAAATGTATTAAATTTGAGATTTTAGAAGGTATGAATTATAACTTGATCTTGTTTAAGGTGAATTAAATGAATGTTTCATGTATAAATAAATTGAAGGAAACATTTAGTTATTTGTAATCGGGGTTTTGTTTAAATGATAATGGATTTATTAAGTAAATATTTCGAAACTAAATAATAGAAAATCGAATTCGACATATATGAAATTATCAAACTTAGTTTTGAATTTGTTGAATACTTATAATTTGAAATATATTGAATTTGAAATGGGTTATTCTGTGGATCTAATCTGTCTTAAAATCAATAAATTTGGAATAGTTTATTTGGAAACTGAATTAAATTGAAATTATGATTTGGGATTTGGTTAAATATAGAATTTATAAATTCAATTTGTTTTGGAATCGATCTGTGAAATTGAGTAAGCTAGTTTATTATATAAAATATTTTAATTTTTAAACAATTAAAATGGTGGAAGTTATGTTTCAAAGTTAGGAGTTTCAGAGTAGTATGATTGAAGGTGTTATATTTCAAGTATTTTAATTTTGAATTGTTATAACGTTGAAAGCGTTATGATTTTAGAAAAGGATATGTTTGAAATAACATGATATTATATTGATTTGGGTTTAATAAAAATGATATCACATTGGTTTGATTATTGAAATGGATACGATATCGTATTTATCTATTTTAAAAGGGATATTATATTGTGGTTTTGAAGTATAAATTATTTTCAAATGACCGTGGTGTTTTAATAACGTTTGGTTGTTAAAGAGACTGGGATCGGAAGTTGTCATACTCTCTGCCAAACTCCAAAAACCACTTCAACAACCATTTATACATTAGAGATTCTAGAATGAAGTAGGATGGTGGCGGTGTTTCTTTGAGGTATATACGTGGACCCAATTCGAGCGAGTTGGCATAAGGTGGCTAAAACAGGAGCGATTGACGGGCTAATGAGGTAGCACCTTTGATTGGACATATCCCTTCGATGTTATACTCTGACTTTTGGATTGATTCGGTGGCCACTTTTGATTTTTTGATTTAGGGATATGGCTCGACGTGGGCGGTAGTTGCGGCTATGTGTTACCACCGGCTCGTAAGCGTAATTGGTATATCTACCCTGGCATTGCCTAGTTGTGCCGTGTCACCTACCCTAGTGTCCCTTGTACGAGTTTGGATTTCTCCCATATCTCGGGTGGTATCCTCTGGTGGCTTCTCGATTAGGAGGGACTATGATACTTGGTGGACTACTGGGACTATTATTGTGTTAAGGGGGAGATTGGGTAACTCCATAATGCTATTAAAAAGTAAATTTATTTTACTATTAGACACCATTATAATAGTGAAATATTACTACGTAGTAAATAGTTTAACGGATCCATAGGAGATGTGAATCCCGAGCATCTCTTAAGTTACTGCACTTACGTTGACACTGGATAGGAGATGTCAAACTCCGTAAACATCTCAGACGTCGTTCCACTCATATTATTTACTGTTGATTTAACTTACATAAGATCTTTTAGTTCTTACTCGAGGCTTTTGTCTTTTCAACTCGCTCGGGTCAGTCTGAGCTTTTTAGGATTCGAAGGCTTTATTTCTAGAGAATGAAGATTTTATTACTATTTTATTATATTATTCCTCTGCATTCATACTTTTCCGCCGCATTGTAATTGTTATTCTCTGGTATATGTAACTCCGATTCTATAGTGTATAAGTATAATCAAATGTTTTGTGAACAGCTTCAATGACTGTATTTGATTAATATATTTTGTCATTCCGCTGCAAGATTCTGTTTTGTTCTATTTCCTCCTCTGCTTTTCTTATTCACACCAATAACAGTTCGCCCTTTGTATGGTTTGAGTCTGATATGTGGGTTTATCGTCGATTTAAAACGTACAAAAAGGCAGAATGTTACATCTGATATCAGAGCTTTGGTTTTGCGATAAACCTTAGCTTTCTAGGGTCTGACTCCGTATTAATAGGGTAATAATTCCCTATGATGAGTCGCTAAGCGTATATATATGAGAGAGCGTATTCGTTAGTGTTATAAAAGGTCTTATATTGTGTTAATTTGTTCCGTTTTGTATTTATAAATTCTGGTTGGTGCATAGGACGCTACGACATCAATAGGGATTTCTAAACACTTAATTCAACAGACCGACACAATATTTGTTTCGAATATAGGTGAATGAAATAATTTTGTCTATTATATTTTCTATGTATAAAATAAAATTTTATAAATGATATATATTTGGTTTTAATATATATTGGTTGTTAGGTAGTGAAATTTATAAAGATTCGTTGGAAATAAGATTTGAAAAGAAAATAAAATAAATGTAAACTAGAAATTTTAGAACTTAAGCTTTGGGATTTTGAATTTTCTTTCAAACGATTTTTGGAATATAATAATATTGTTTATAAGTATATCTGATATAAATATTCCAACTTAATTTGAAAGAATTATTTTAAAGAAACTTAGGAAAGAAATAAGTTCTGTACTCACCTCTCTATCGTTGGAAAATAACTTCGGTGATGAGTGCACGCATCATCGACATTCATTTTCGAGTTTCTAAATGGGAAGGCCATTGTAGTAGTTTTACTGCAGATTTATTTTGATAAACAAATATAAATTTTAATTGTTTTAAATATAATTGGATATATAAATTGTAAGTGTATACATCTATCTATTATTTTAAAATGACTTAAAATTTAACCCGACATTTAATTCTTCGGTTTCCATTAATTAATAGTTTCAATTAGTGTAGTGAAATGGAATTTTGACTAATAATTGAAACCCTAAATGAAATAAGAGATTTAATGCTAAGTTTTAAATGGGATTAAAAGAAATTTGAAATGGTAACCTATGAAACAAAGGCTATTAGGATTGAACATTTAGTTAATTAAAAGAAATAAAATAAACTTGTGTAACTTTCAATTACATCCTTAAAAGCATATATATAACTTGCAAAATATTAAAAGGGCTAATGCTTATAAGAAATGCAATAGGATATTATATTAGTAAACTTGAAGTAATGAAAAGTATTCAATGAAATTCCTTAATAAATAAGAATTTGATGTTGTAGTTGTTATAAACTTATGTTATAATCGAAAAATTACTATAACAAATTGTGATAGAAAGTAAGCATTATAAGAAAGTAATTAAAAACTTAAGTATAAGTGCGAATAAGTGAAATAAACACTGAATCAATAGATGGAAATTGAAACTTTGCAAGAAATAAATGTAAATAAAAAGATAAATCATTGTATAAATAAAAAGGAAATCAAATGACGAATGTTATGAAATAAAATTAATAAGAATGAACTTGATCTATTGTTTGAAATTGTTGTTTTTTTTGGTTTAATAGTTGGTTGGGTAAAAGATACTTTTAATTGCTTAGATGTATGAATAATCTACTGATTTTGTCTAAGGCGATTGAGTAAGTGGAATACTTCATCGTTATTTGTCATTCTATGTGATTTAAAGTGTCTTAACCCGAACAAATCAATTACTGTAACGACCCGCCTTTTTGGACAATTTAAATTGACGATCAAATACACATGTCGATTCTAAACCATTCAAAAGGGCAGATGGTTATTGGGGTATATAAGAAAAGAAAAGAAAGAGAAATAAAGGAAATGAAACAACACAGAATCTCGCAGCGGAACGATAAAATATAATAGTCAAATAAACAGTTCATGAAGCTGTTTACTATACGTTGACAATTATTTATACAACATTTATCAGAGTTTATACATATACAACAGAACAATTAAATAATGCAGCAGATAAAATGATGCAAGGGTAATAATAGTAATAGAATACCAAATCTTCGTCTTCATCCTCCAGAATAGATCTTCAAAATCTGAAAAACTCAGGTCTGACCCGAGCGTAATGAAAAGACAAAACACCCGAGTCAGGACTAAAATATCCTCATGTAAGTTAAATCAATCGTAAATAAATATGAGTGTAACGGCGTCAGAGATGTTTACGGGGTTTGACATCTCCTATCCAGTGTCAACGTGCGTGCAATAACTCAAGAGATGTTACGGGATTTTCCATCTCTCAAGGATCCATGAAACTATCTACTATGTAGTAATATACGCTAAGTAGATAATGCCTATCAGTAATATAAAGTATCAAAATAGCGTTAAGGCGTTACCATAATCCCCCTTAACACATTTTATATTCCCAAAAGCATATACAAGACCGTAGTTTCCCCAAAACCGGAATTCACCAGAGGGCAATCCATATACTCAAGGTACAAATCAAAACGTAGTGGTCGCGAATAGGATAATCAGTATGACAAGGTACATGAGGCGATACCAACTAGGAT
This sequence comes from Allium cepa, assembly GCA_030765085.1. Lineage (NCBI taxonomy): Eukaryota > Viridiplantae > Streptophyta > Magnoliopsida > Asparagales > Amaryllidaceae > Allium > Allium cepa. The sequence continues at coordinate 895,759,967 of CM060938.1, forward strand.
ACTAGTAGTTGCGTGATCCGGACTGATGTTGAGCATAGCCAGCAGCTACCCCAACACCCCGAAACAACACTCCCAAATCAAGGGGTGCACCCAAATCGCATCACAAATGTAATAGATATGGTATCGAAGAAGTGTGTCCGCTAGAGGTGGCGAACCTCAATGGCCCGGCGCGGCTCCTGTTTTAGTCATGTCAGGGGTCATCCAATAATCGTTCTCTTTCTTCAGTCAACGCGTTCACCAAATCATCCACTTCATTCTGGATCAACACTCCGCGTATAATAGTTATTAAAGTGGTTTTCGGTATCGACAGAGAGTATGTCCATATTCGATCCTGGTCTCTTTAATAACTACGTATTATTACACCGTTGGCTCTTTTACATTTCAAATCGATTCATAATTGATATCAAAATATCATATTCGCTTCAAAAAAACAAGTCCATTTCAAATATCATCGTATCTATTCAAATGTAAGATTCCGTTTCAAAAATCATTTTTCGCATCAATATCTCATTTCGATTTAAAAATCATTTCGAATTTCAATTTAGGTTGCAACTTCATTTAACTCAATTCGTATTTAAATTCAAGATTTAAACATAAACATTTCACCTTATTTACCAGTTTGGAATCTTAGAAAAATAGTTTTAAGTAGTTTAAAAGTAGTTTAAATAATTAAAATACTTAAAATACTTAAACTCTTAAAATGGATGTGAAATGGATAAATTAGTTTAAAATAATTTAGATCGGGTTAAGTAGATTTAAAATAGATTAAAACAGTTTAAGTATCCAAAATGGTTTATATAACCGAGTAATTTGGAAAACAAATAAAACAGCTTCAAAACCAATCCATTTCAATTTATAACTTCCCAATTCAAATCACTTTCAATTTACATTCTACCGATTCAATTTCGATTTCAATTCAAAACAACGTCAACTTTAACTTCAAATCAATTCAATTCTATATTCACCTTCAATTTATTCAATTTCAAATTTTTATCGATTTGGAGCTTGATTTCAAAATATCCATTTATAACACTTAACAAATTTTCCCTTAATATTCAAGTTTAAATCCAAATTTCAAATATGGTTCAATTCCAAGCTCGATTTCAAAATATCATTTTTATATCACTTTTACTTAGTAATATTCAAAGCTCGAATTAAGGTTAAATCTTTAAACAAATCAATTTCGAAATTCAATCATATCCTGATTTTAAATTGCAAAGTCTCCACTTAATTTTTTTTTAACAATTTCTTTTAACCAAAATTAATTTCAACATTCCAAACTCAAATTTCGATAAATTCGATTTTTATAAACTGATTTCTATTTATAACTTTTAAATCAAAACATTTAAACAAATTTCAAATCGACGATTTTGAAAATTTATTAATTTAGCCAATTCGGTGTCCGTATATAATTTTCTATCCTATGGCCAAGTAGTTATTTATTTCAATTAAATGTCAGGGATGAATATATATCATTTAAACCAATCACAGTGTCATATGTATGCATAACAGTATATGTAAGCAAACAAACATCCAAACATTTAAATATCAACCAATAACATCCATCAAAATACATCATCCAATAGACAATACAATTCATGGCAGTTTCATAGTTATCAATGTCGGGTAAATTTAATCGCAATTCAACTTCAATTTTAATTTAACTGTCAAATTTAATTTTCAACGATTAATTCGAATGACAATCTATATGACAATTAAATTCTATCAAACAACGACTAATAAAAATTCATATCACTTCATAACATCATATTTAACTAGCATTGTTATCCCGCTTTTTGGGCAAAAGCCGTGATACCAAAAGATTGGACGAAAAACAAAAGACAGTTCGCCTCAGAGACTAATCGCACTTCACTTCGCCATGGATATCAGTGAATTTTGTCCGAGTCCGGAACGGGCCACAATTGATAAGGCAAGAAAAGAAAGACCATAGAAGCCAGCATTTCAAATTTCAAGTCAATCCGAGGTCATATGCTCAAGTTATGATGGGTTCAAGTTAAGAAGGTGTACATTGCTCGGTTCGAACCCATCATGTTCGAACCCATCATATTCGAACCCCTCATATTCGAACCCATCACGTTCGAACCCATCACTTCGAACCCATCATATTCGAATCCCTTGTACGAACCCCTCATATTCGAACCCATCAGCACCTTCGACTCCATCAGAACCTTCGACTCCATCACATACTCCACTTCGAATCCATCTAAGGTACTCCCTACTTCGACTCCATCGGCCTCGCATCCATCAGCTTCGAATCCATTAATAACTTCGTATCCATCACAACTTCGAATCCATCCATCAACTTCGTATCCATTACTACTTCGAATCCATCAACTTCGTATCCATTACTACTTCGAATCCATCCATCAACTTCGAATCCATCACAAGTTTCGAGTCCATCACAAGCTTCGAGTCCATCACCTTCGACTCCATCCATCACATTCGAATCCATGCTGTCTTCGAACCCTACACGTTAGAAACAACCTCGAATCGATACCAAAAGCCATCGATTCGAAGAGCCCCCTCACGCAACAGGTTCGATTCAAACCTATGGTTTCGAACCATATGGATTCGAACCATATGGATTCGAACCTATGGGTTCGAACCATATGGATTCGAAACATATGGGTTCGAACGACCCATAGCATCGGTTCGAACCAACCAGCGTACCGAAGAGCCCAATTTCGAACCGATCATTTCTCTCAATCTGCTGATCCAAATCCAATGAAATTTTCACAGAAGTTTGTCAACATGATGAAGAACGTCCACGCCAAGTTTCATCGCAATTGGACAATTTTTGATCGATTCGAAGTTCACTTCGAATCGATGCCAAACTGGGCACGCATTCCGAGAACACGGGCCTGTGGGCCCCCCGTCACGTGCCAAGCGGCCTCCCCAGGTTTTGAGCGGGATTCCAGCCTTCCACGCCTATAAATAGAGCCCCTGGCCATTCAGAAAAGGGGGGGATATTCAGAAGAGAGAAAGCAAGCCCAGACTCTGCTGAATTCAATTCTTTTAGCTATTTTTCAGATTGTAACCCGTTGTAATCAATCTAATCAAGAAAAGCAATAAAGGGAAAACCTTCAAAGTGGACGTAGGCACGAACGCCGAACCACTATAAATCTATGTGTTTCTTACAGTTTAGTACCTGCTTTTTATATATTTGCATAAATCATCCAAATTACAAAGAATGACGTAAAATCAACAGAATCACACGACTTAAGGGTGTTTGCCCATATTTTGTGCAAACATTTTGGTGCTTCCACTGAGAACTGATTCAGGAAGAAGTTGAATTTTGAAATCCAGGAGTTCAGATCTAGGAACTATGACAAGACAATCGAGTAGAAGGCCAAGGCCTGAGAGAAGTGAAGCACAAGGAAGCCAAGAGGCCTCCTCAGGAGGGAATCAAGCATCGATCTACATCACTAGAGACGAAATGGAGACGATGATGAGGAGACAGGAGGAATTGATTCAGAGCTTATTCCAGCAAATTGGACAACTTGGAGCACAGAATAGAGAAACTGATGGAGTTCAGAACGGAGCAGGACCATCCGGAATAGCACCTGGATCAGGAGGCGCACACTTGGAGCACGAAGATCCAGTCCCGGAAGGAGAGAGAGGAGTACCCACGCAACCTGAAGGCAACAGAGGAATGAACACTCAGCCAAGGGGGCAGATTCCAGAATTCCCTCGTGAACTCGGGGGGCAGGTTGAAAGTAATGAACGAAGATTGCATCTCGGTGACAACGACAGATTGGAAGAGATGGTTAGAAGAGCTATGAGAGGCGGTTTGGTAAACAAGGATTTGGAGGATGTTAATAGAAGTCCTTTCACTTCGGCGATTAGACAAGCTAGAAACCCACCGGATTTCAAGTTACCATCGTTGGACACGTATGACGGGAGAACGGACCCCACGGTTCATCTAACAAAGTATATGAGGCATATGGAAGTGCTGGGGGCATCAGAGGAGGTTATGGCCCAGTGTTTTCCATTATACTTGACGGATATTGCAGCATTGTGGTTTAGGCAATTAGAGAATGGATCCATCGGAACATGGAATGGTTTAATTGAGAAATTTATGAGGCAATTCAGGGTTCACATTACGAGACCCAAGAATGTGATGACTTTGGCAACCCTAAAGCAAAAAGCCGGAGAGACCCTGAGGAGTTATCTAGCACGATTCAATGCAGCAACAGCTTCAGTTGACCGAGCGGATCCGTCCATGGTAGTAATGGCAGCTGTGTCCGGAGTAGCTGACGGCACGGAATTCAAGAATTCATTGACTAAAGATCCACCCGTAGATCTAGAGGAATTCTACAACGAGGCAGAAAAGTTTTTACGTTTAGAGGATGCGAATGCAGAAAGAGAAGAAGGAGAGGGAATAGAAGTTTATATGCTTAAAGACAAAAAGCCTATCGAAGGGGGCTTAGACAAGGATAAAGGAAAACGAAGGGCTGAGGATTATGATGACAGGTCTAAACGGCAGCGGAGAGAGCCGCGATTCACTACTTACGCCGAGCTGACTGAGAGTTTGGAACGTATTTATCAGGATACCAAGGAGCAGATTCCGTATCGCAGACCAATGCGAAGGGATCCAACCTCTAGCGAGAGAAAATCAGATAAGTTTTGTGTATTTCATGAATTAAACGGTCATAACACTAATGATTGTAGGCATCTGAAGGACGAGGTGGAAGGACACATCAGGAACGGTATGCTCCTTCAGTATGTGAGAAGGAGAGCTTCAACAGTGGAGCCTGAGCGGCCACCATCTACATCAACCAGGGGCAACCCCGATCCAGGACGTCGTTTGGTTATCAATTAGTTAAAATATCGATGAACAAGTCGCAAGCTTCCACCAACTCAACTAAATCATTTACACATGTACGAGATCGCGAACGTTCTCCAGGCATGCTCTGAATGATCATTGATTGCTTCGTAGTGGGGACTTGCACTTCGACATCTTTGCTTTGTTTTTATTTCATGTTGATTCGGACATTTGAACTTGGTTTGTTTGAACATTTCTGTTTCTAAAACACATCTGTTGAATAGATATTTGATTCTGATAACTCTGAAATGGCTAGGCCACTTGCACATGTACGGGGTCGCGAACGGTCCCTAGGCATGCTTTGAGATAGTGATATACCTATACAAATGATCCAGGGACCCACGCGAACGTGAACCTGGTATCAACAGTATCAAGCCCCCCCCCCCCCCCCCCCGGGCACACTGATTCGCCTTCAACAGGCACACAAACAATCCAGGAACTCACCCGAACGTGACCCTGGCATCCAAAACATCAAGCCCTCCCGGGCACGCAAACTCGCCTCGAACGGCACCCGACTTCGAACAGTCACAAACTCGCCTCGAACGGCACCCGACTTCGAACAGTCACAAACTCGCCTCGAACGGCACCCGACTCCGAACAGTCACAAACTCGCCTCGAACGGCACACGATCGCGAACGGTCACAACTCACTTTACCTCAAATGGCTCGATCGCGAACGGTCGTCATTTGGGATCCGCCTCGAACGGCACAACTCACCTTACCTCAAATGGCTCGATCGCGAACGGTCGTCACTTGAGAACCACCACTTGACCGCGCACTGTCGCACTTTACCTCGAATGGCTCGATCCCGAACGGTCGTCATTTGAAGTTGAGCGCTTGACCTTGAACGGTCGCATTTCACCACAGATTACTCGATCTCGAACGATCGACACATGGATTTATGCATCTGACCAGGCACTGTCGCACCTTACCTCGAATGACTCGATCGCGAACGGTCGTCATTTGAAGTTAGGCGCTTGACCTTGAACGGTCGCATTTCACCACAAATGACTCGATCCCGAACGATCGACGTATGGATTTACGCGCTTGACCGCGCAGGGTCGCACTTTCCCTCGAATGACTCGATCACGAACGATCGTCATTTGAAGTTAGGCGCTTGACCATGAACGGCCGCGCTTCATCCCGAATAACTCGATCACGAACGATCATCATTTGAGGCTGTATGAAACTATCGAGTTCTTTTCAGGTTGATAATAGGATACGAACATCCAACCCAAGGTATTGCAAAACACACCTTCCTACCGCAAGGCATGTTTTGGGGGGCAAAATGTTATCCCGCTTTTTGGGCAAAAGCCGTGATACCAAAAGATTGGACGAAAAACAAAAGACAGTTCGCCTCAGAGACTAATCGCACTTCACTTCGCCATGGATATCAGTGAATTTTGTCCGAGTCCGGAACGGGCCACAATTGATAAGGCAAGAAAAGAAAGACCATAGAAGCCAGCATTTCAAATTTCAAGTCAATCCGAGGTCATATGCTCAAGTTATGATGGGTTCAAGTTAAGAAGGTGTACATTGCTCGGTTCGAACCCATCATGTTCGAACCCATCATATTCGAACCCCTCATATTCGAACCCATCACGTTCGAACCCATCACTTCGAACCCATCATATTCGAATCCCTCGTATTCGAACCCCTCATATTCGAACCCATCAGCACCTTCGACTCCATCAGAACCTTCGACTCCATCACATACTCCACTTCGAATCCATCTAAGGTACTCCCTACTTCGACTCCATCGGCCTCGCATCCATCAGCTTCGAATCCATTAATAACTTCGTATCCATCACAACTTCGAATCCATCCATCAACTTCGTATCCATTACTACTTCGAATCCATCAACTTCGTATCCATTACTACTTCGAATCCATCCATCAACTTCGAATCCATCACAAGTTTCGAGTCCATCACAAGCTTCGAGTCCATCACCTTCGACTCCATCCATCACATTCGAATCCATGCTGTCTTCGAACCCTACACGTTAGAAACAACCTCGAATCGATACCAAAAGCCATCGATTCGAAGAGCCCCCTCACGCAACAGGTTCGATTCAAACCTATGGTTTCGAACCATATGGATTCGAACCATATGGATTCGAACCTATGGGTTCGAACCATATGGATTCGAAACATATGGGTTCGAACGACCCATAGCATCGGTTCGAACCAACCAGCGTACCGAAGAGCCCAATTTCGAACCGATCATTTCTCTCAATCTGCTGATCCAAATCCAATGAAATTTTCACAGAAGTTTGTCAACATGATGAAGAACGTCCACGCCAAGTTTCATCGCAATTGGACAATTTTTGATCGATTCGAAGTTCACTTCGAATCGATGCCAAACTGGGCACGCATTCCGAGAACACGGGCCTGTGGGCCCCCCGTCACGTGCCAAGCGGCCTCCCCAGGTTTTGAGCGGGATTCCAGCCTTCCACGCCTATAAATAGAGCCCCTGGTCATTCAGAAAAGGGGGGGAGATTCAGAAGAGAGAAAGCAAGCCCAGACTCTGCTGAATTCAATTCTTTTAGCTATTTTTCAGATTGTAACCCGTTGTAATCAATCTAATCAAGAAAAGCAATAAAGGGAAAACCTTCAAAGTGGACGTAGGCACGAACGCCGAACCACTATAAATCTGTGTGTTTCTTACAGTTTAGTACCTGCTTTTTATATATTTGCATAAATCATCCAAATTACAAAGAATGACGTAAAATCAACAGAATCACATGACTTAAGGGTGTTTGCCCATATTTTGTGCAAACAAGCATAATGATATTTAGTACGTTGTGAGCGTTATAAAACACTCACCTTGATTTCAATGCAGTTCCAGTGTTTTATTTCGAATAAAATTAAACGAGCATTTAATTTTACCCAAAATTTTCACTATCTCCAAATGATTCCAATCTAGCTCCATTGCGTAGTGCTCGTCAATACGATTCCAACGCAACTTGTTTCGTCCAAAACGGACCTCGTACGAAAAAGTTATGCTATTTTAAAGATTACACGAATTTAAATAAAACAATTTCAGCTTTTATTTTTAATCTCAAACCATACATTAGATCACAGCCGTCCATACATTTTACCTCAGATCTGAAGCGTGCCTTCCTTCTTCCTCTCTCACATTCAAAGCCGTGAGTTATGAAACGCAAAGCCGCCACCTTCCATCAATTATCGAACGCGACTCGATTAGCTTGAAGACGATCAGAGACTCCCACCATGTAGCCCACGTCGAACACCACCTTCACCAGAGAACCGGCTCCACTCGGCCTCCCCTATGGCCTCGAATTGCATGAAAAACGCAGCAGATTCCATCGCGTTTTGCCGTCAATCCGTGGCTCCGTTTCCGATCTCCACCGTTGGATAGCTAGATCTTGATGCCCTCTACAACTTTGTAGTTGAGAGTTTTTGCTAATTGTTGATGGATTGAGAGGAAAATGAGGAAGAAGTTTCGAAATTTTCTGGCCATTGAAATGAAAGTGGCGGCTAAGGGCTGAAACCCTAGGGTTTTTGCAAAACAAAGAAAGTGGGGGTCCTTTTATAGAAAATGGCCAAAACACTATTCATCGAAAATTTTCCGAACTCCAAACGAAGCGTGCCGACTGGCGTTTCTAGGGTTTACGCCACGTTCCGGACACAATGGAATAGATTTCTGAGGCTAGTTCGATCGTATGTGAGAGTTACGGAAATAAACGATCAATTTTACATTAAACCGATTAAACGAATTTCTATGCGTTTTGGCTTGCCCCGGACAAACGGTAAATCCGTTTGACTTGAAATTTGAAACCTAACAATAATATCACATTACGGATCCAATGAAACTGGTTTCGTCGAAATCCGAGACCGTTTGAAAAATGACTATTTTAACTCGCCAAATTAATATTAAAACAATTTCAACGCGTTTCGAGCTGCCACGGTCAAACGACAACTCCGATTGCTACGAAAATTGAAATCCGATAATATCTAACTATTACGGATCCAATGGAACTAGTTTCGTCCAATTCGGAGACTATTCAAAATTTGGCTATTTTCCAGTCGATAATTAAATATTAAAATATTCAATTTTCACAAATTTACTTTTAAGTCGATTTTAAAAGTTCTACAACATCATTCTAACTTTAATATGATAAAATAATTTTTTTACAAATCATTTTTAATCATATTAAACCCGTTATTCAATTATTCAATAAATTCCAAATATTAAATGTAAACAATTTTGATTATCCAATAATTCATTATCCTTTGAAATATTTGAAATTGAACTTATAAGATTCAACTTTTAAAACCAATTCACATCTTAGAACACTATTTTCAATTTACAGTTATTCAATAAGTTCCAAATATTTAATTTAAAAAATTTACCTGTTCAATATTCAATGTTTGATTTTAAATAGATTTTACTTATCAATCAATTACTCTATTATACCCAACGAATTCAACATTTATTATCCTATTCAACTATTGATTGCAAAGGAATTTACTAAGTAGCTTTTATTTTTCATTACTTGGATAATTATTGTTGCGATTCATTCCAGTTATTATTATTCCAAACGAATTACAATTTTTTTCTAACCTTAAATCACAAAATCTTATTAAACTAGCTATTTTAATTATCGAAAATTTACGGGTCGTTACACTCTCCCCCACTCAAAACTTTTCGTCCCCGAAAAGGAAAAAGAAGGGAAAAGGAACTAGGTATAGAATTCAACATTAGATATATTTATTCAAAGTTGCCAACTTATAAAACAACGAAATTCCATTCATAAATCGTTACTAGACTTCCACTAAGCTACTCCGAACGGCTTTCTAACTTTAAAAGTTAGTTATCAAGACAAGTTATAAAAAAAAAATTAAAACTTGAAAAATTTTCTAACACCCGGATTTACGGAAAATTTCGGCAGAGTCTCGTTTGCGCGGCTCGATCGGGAAAAAAATATAACAGTATATATATCACAAATATACATCTCATCAAGTGATGAGGCATCCCGTAGGGAAAAAGTGTAAAAATACGATATGTAATCCGAGATATGTACCTTATATATTGTTAGCGAGCATATACGGCTAATATAACGCGAAGCGAGCTCCAAATGCAAAGCAAGCGAAATCCGCATCTACTAAACACTCAATAACTAAGTTAGAACCATGCATATAAAGATAGATCGATATACCTAGCCTACACAACATATGTATAACATATTTAGCTTCAAAACTGAGATTTCAATTTTAGGACAGCAAACAAATCCAAGTTTTAGGTCAACTAAATGATAAAATTCGGCAACAGAATCTAAACAAAAGTTGTTGCAATCATTTCAAGCTTTTCGGAATGTCCAAAATCATCGAATTCGGACTATACGTTCAAAATTTATGGCCGTTTTACTAAGAGTATACGCCTCAGCCTGGGCAATGCATTGCGTAGGTCAGTGATGTTCACTCGCGGTTTCGACCTTCTAAATAGCATGAAAACACAAAACATTTAAAACAAAAGTTTTACCTTAAGTTCTTAGCTTTTCATAAAGTGCAAGATCGTCAAAATCCGATAAACCAGTCAAAAGATATGGCAAAAATACTAAGGGTGTATACTACTGATTTTACTTATTTTTACACAGGACAGCGAGTAACATTCAAGTTTTTAACCTAGTAGACGAAGGAATTTTCTTAAGATATCTAAACAAAAGTTGTGCTATAGTTTCTAAGCTTTTCGAAAATTCCAAGATCGTCGAATTCCGTTCATCCATTTAAAAGTTATGGTTGTTTTCGTTTCAGCATATATTGGACAATTTTGGATTTTTCCCAAAAATTGGCTTTTATTATTTCAAAGTGCAAACCATCAAACTTCAAATTTTTCTAAAGAACAATCATAAACACAAAGTCAATTATTCTCTCATTCATCCATGCAATATGTTTACATTTAATTTGTTTTCAATTTATTCAAGTTTGTTTCATTCACATTTTAAATTCAAGTCAATTTGCTTCAATTTAAATTGAATTCTATTATATTTAATTTCACTTTGCTTCAAATTTGAATTTAATTATTTTTTTTTTAAATTTTATTCCGTTTATTCAATTCCACTAACACTAATGAATTCGAGTTAATCAATTTTCATCCATCTAACAGCCAATGCATATCAAACATTAATATCCATCCAAAATCTACACTAAATCAATTATACATTTCGAAGTCAATTTTAATTTCATGCACTTCCAAGTTTATTGACATTTAGTTACATTGAAATTTAATCAGTTTCCATTTACCAATTTTATATTTCATTAATTTTAAATTTTATTCATTCACTTATATATATCATTTATTTTACAGCTTAAATTTCTTTTATATTTACAACTATCAATAGATCTTCACATTTTATTATTCACTCTCACACTGGTATATTATTTCTCTACTTATTCTTATTAGCATTTTAAACCTTTTAAGTATTTGGTAAGTTATAGTTATGCAAATAGAATGTAGTTAAACAACATACAACTTCTTTTCATTTAAATTTGAATTTTCAATTAATTAACTCTTAAGTCATTACTTAAATTTCACTATAATTTAATTTCACATTTACATTCACATATTGTATTTCCATTTTATATTAACATAATTGTGAATCACCTTTAAATGTTAATTTAAATTCCAGTTATTTACTAACAATTTTATTTATATTTGCAAACCATTAATTAAATGCATATTTCATTATTCAATCCTATACTTGTATATTATCCAATTAACAATTCAAATAACATTTTGAACTTCTTAAATATTTTGGTAAGTTATATCTATGCTATAGAATGAAATTTAATACTATGCGAGTTTACAGTTTCAATTTTATTTTAAGTTCATAATTTCCTAATTCTAAGGATTTCTACTTCAATTGATATTTTCACTTAACTCTTAGGTTCATTTCTCATTTCACAATTCAGAAGTTCCTTAATGATTCAAGTCTAAATTCATTTCAATCATTAAAAAAAATCATTAATTATTTAAGGACTTAAGAATTCCAATCCCGATTTCATTTCAAATCAAGTTTGAAATAATATATACTTATATAATTTATATATCAAATCATACTATAGAGAATACAAAATAAAATAAAAGTTGAATTAAAACAAGGTTTAGACAAGCTATTAAGTGGTCTCCCCCACTCGGACTCTCGAAAATAAACGCCGATGATGCGTGCACTCATCATCGAAATCATTTTCTAGCGTCAAGAGAAGGGAATATAACACTTATCATAAAAAAAACTTCGAAAACAATTTCAACTCAATTATACTATCATATAATACCCATATTATATTTTTTCAAATTCTTGTAAGTCAATTTCAAACACCGGAATTTAAATTCCCAAATCCAAGTTAAAATTCATTTATATTCATTACCAATTGTGCTTATAAGATTTCATTTTCCTAAATCCATTGTTATTTAATCAATTGTTGTAAATATTGACTGATCAAACAATAACGATAATAATCTAATATTATCATCTCCTAACAATCAATTCAATCAAAATGAATAAATATTCAAATAATTCTTTTATATAAAATATATTCCAAAACGATATTGTGTTGGTTTGTCCTATTCGAGTGTTTAGAAATTCCTATCGGTGCCTTGGCGTCCCAAGTATCGACCAGAATTCATAAATACTCAACGGAACAAAGTTAACACAATATAAAACCATTTTATATCAAATAACAAGTACGCTCTCTCATATACACTCAACTCATTCATATAGTTTACCTCTATTTCAATGAGTTACTCCCTCTAGAGCCAAGGTTTATCGCTAAACCAAAGCTCTAATACCAACTGTAACGACCCGCCTTTTTGGACAATTTAAACCGACGATCAAATACACATGTCGATTCTAAACCATTCAAAAGGGCAGATGGTTATTGGGGTAAATAAGAAAAGAAAAGAAAGAGAAATAAAGGAAATGAAACAACACAGAATCTCGCAGCGGAATGATAAAATATAATAGTCAAATAAACAGTTCATGAAGCTGTTTACTATACATTGACAATTATTTATACAACATTTATCAGAGTTTATACATATACAACAGAACAATTAAATAATGCAGCAGATAACATGATGCAAGGGTAATAATAGTAATAGTATACCAAATCTTCGTCTTCATCCTCCAGAATAGATCTTCAAAATCTGAAAAACTCAGGTCTGACCCGAGCGTAATGAAAAGACAAAACACCCGAGTCAGGACTAAAATATCCTCATGTAAGTTAAATCAATCGTAAATAAATATGAGTGTAACGGCGTCAGAGATGTTTACGGGGTTTGACATCGCCTATCCAGTGTCAACGTGCGTGCAATAACTCAAGAGATGTTACGGGATTTTCCATCTCTCAAGGATCCGTGAAACTATCTACTATGTAGTAATATACGCTAAGTAGATAATGCCTATCAGTAATATAAAGTATCAAAATAGCGTTAAGGCGTTACCATAATCCCCCTTAACACATTTTATATTCCCAAAAGCATATACAAGACCGTAGTTTCCCCAAAACCGGAAGTCACCAGAGGGCAATCCATATACTCAAGGTACAAATCAAAACGTAGTGGTCGCGAATAGGATAATCAGTATGACAAGGTACATGAGGCGATACCAACTAGGATACTAGTAGTTGCGTGATCCGGACTGGTGTTGAGCATAGCCAGCAGCTACCCCAACACCGCGAAACAACACCCCCAAATCAAGGGGTGCACCCAAATCACATCACACATGTAATAGATATGGTATCGAAGAAGTGTGTCCGCTAGAGGTGGCGAACCTCAATGGCCCGGCGCGGCTCCTGTTTTAGTCATGTCAGGGGTCATCCAATAATCGTTCTCTTTCTTCAGTCAACGCGTTCACCAAACCATCCACTTCATTCTGGATCAACACTCCGCGTATAATAGTTATTAAAGTGGTTTTCGGTATCGACAGAGAGTATGTCCATATCCGATCCCGGTCTCTTTAATAACTACGTATTATTACACCGTTGGCTCTTTTACATTACAAATCGATTCATAATTGATATCAAAATATCATATTCGCTTCAAAAGAACAAGTCCATTTCAAATATCATCGTATCTATTCAAATGTAAGATTCCGTTTCAAAAATCATTTTTCGCATCAATATCTCATTTCGATTTCAAAATCATTTCGAATTTCAATTTTGGTTGCAACTTCATTTAACTCAATTCGTATTTAAATTCAAGATTTAAACATAAACATTTCACCTTATTTACCAGTTTGGAATCTTAGAAAAATAGTTTTAAGTAGTTTAAAAGTAGTTTAAATAATTAAAATACTTAAAATACTTAAACTCTTAAAATGGATGTGAAATGGATAAATTAGTTTAAAATAATTTAAATCGGGTTAAGTAGATTTAAAATAGATTAAAACAGTTTAAGTATCCAAAATGGTTTATATAACCGAGTAATTTGGAAAACAAATAAAACAGCTTCAAAACCAATCCATTTCAATTTATAACTTCCCAATTCTAATCACTTTCAATTTACATTCTACCAATTCAATTTCGATTTCAATTCAAAACAACATCAACTTTAACTTCAAATCAATTCAATTCTACATTCACCTTCAATTTATTCAATTTCAAATTTTTATCGATTTGGAGCTTGATTTCAAAATATCCATTTATAACACTTAACAAATTTTCCCTCAATATTCAAGTTTAAATCCAAATTTCAAATATGGTTCAATTCCAAGCTCGATTTCAAAATATCATTTTTATATCACTTTTACTTAGTAATATTCAAAGCTCGAATTAAGGTTAAATCTTTAAACAAATCAATTTCGAAATTCAATCATATCCTGATTTTAAATTGCAAAGTCTCCACTTAATTTTTTTTTTAACAATTTCTTTTAACCAAAATTAATTTCAACATTCCAAACTCAAATTTCGATAAATTCGATTTTTATAAATTGATTTCTATTTATAACTTTTAAATCAAAACATTTAAACAAATTTCAAATCGATGATTTTAAAAATTTATTAATTTAGCCAATTCGGTGTCTGTATATATTTTCTATCCTATGGCCAAGTAGTTATTTATTTCAATTAAATGTCAGGGATGAATATATATCATTTAAACCAATCACAGTGTCATATGTATGCATAACAGTATATGTAAGCAAACAAACATCCAAACATTTAAATATCAACCAATAACATCCATCAAAATACATCATCCAATAGACAATACAATTCATGGCAGTTTCATAGTTATCAATGTCGGGTAAATTTAATCGCAATTCAACTTCAATTTTAATTTAACTGTCAAATTTAATTTTCAACGATTAATTCGAATGACAATCTATAAGACAATTAAATTCTATCAAACAACGACTAATAAAAATTCATATCACTTCATAACATCATATTTAACTAGCATAATGATATTTAGTACGTTGTGAGCGTTATAAAACACTCACCTTGATTTCAATGCAGTTCTAGTGTTTTATTTCGAATAAAATTAAACGAGCGTTTAATTTTATCCAAAATTTTCACTATCTACAAATGATTCCAATCCAGCTCCATTGCATTGTGCTCGTCAATACGATTCCAACGCAACTTGTTTCGTCTAAAACGGACCTCGTACGAAAAAGTTATGCTATTTTAAAGATTACACGAATTTAAATAAAACAATTTCAGCTTTTATTTTTAATCTCAAACCCTACATTAGATCACAGCCGTCCATTCCTTTTAACTCAGATCTGAAGCGTGCCTTCCTTCTTCCTCTCTCACGTTCAAAGCCGTGAGTTATGAAACCCAAAGCCGCCACCTTCCATCAATTATCGCACGCGACTCGATTAGCTTGAAGACGATCAGAGACTCCCACCTTGTAGCCCACGTCGAACACCACCTTCACCAGAGAACCGGCTCCACTCGGCCTCCCCTATGGCCTCGAATTGCGTGAAAAACGCAACAGATTCCATCGCGTTTTGCCGTCAATCCGTGGCTCCGTTTCCGATCTCCACCGTTGGATAGCTAGATCTTGATGCCCTCTACAACTTTGTAGTTGAGAGTTTTTGCTAATTGTTGATGGATTGAGAGGAAAATGAGGAAGAAGTTTCGAAATTTTCTGGCCATTGAAATGAAAGTGGCGGCTAAGGGCTGAAACCCTAGGGTTTTTGCAAAACAAAGAAAGTGGGGGTCCTTTTATAGAAAATGGCCAAAACACTATTCATCGAAAATTTTCCGAACTCCAAACGAAGCGTGCCGACTGGCGTTTCTAGAGTTTACCCCGCGTTCCGGACACAATGGAATAGGTTTCGGAGGCTAATTCGATCGTATGTGAGAGTTACGGAAATAAACGATCAATTTTACATTAAACCGATTAAACGAATTTCTATGCGTTTTGGCTTGCCCCGGACAAACGGTAAATCCGTTTGACTTGAAATTTGAAACCTTACAATAATATCACATTACGGATCCAATGAAACTGGTTTCGTCGAAATCCGAGACCGTTTGAAAAATGACTATTTTAACTCGCCAAATTAATATTAAAACAATTTCAACGCGTTTCGAGCTGCCACGGTCAAACGACAACTCCGATTGCTACGAAAATTGAAATCCGATAATAACTAATTATTACGGATCCAATGGAACTAGTTTCGTCCAATTTGGAGACTGTTCAAAATTTGGCTATTTTCCAGTCGATAATTAAATATTAAAATATTCAATTTTCACAAATTTACTTTTAAGTCGATTTTAAAAGTTCTACAACATCATACTAACTTTAATATGATAAAATAAATTTTTTACAAATCATTTTTAATCATATTAAACCCGTTATTCAATTATTCAATAAATTCCAAATATTAAATGTAAACAATTTTGATTATCCAATAATTCATTATCCTTTGAAATATTTGAAATTGAACTTATAAGATTCAACTTTTAAAACCAATTCACATCTTAGAACACTATTTTCAATTTACAGTTATTCAATAAGTTCCATATATTTAATTTAAACAATTTACCTGTTCAATATTCAATGTTTGATTATAAATAGATTTTACTTATCAATCAATTACTCTATTATACCCAATGAATTCAACATTTATTATCCTATTCGACTATTGATTGCAAAGGAATTTACTAAGTAGCTTTTATTTTTCATTACTTGGATAATTATTGTTGCGATTAATTCCAGTTATTATTATTCCAAACGAATTACAATTTTTTTCTAACCTTAAATCACAAAATCTTATTAAACTAGCTATTTTAATTATCGAAAATTTACGGGTCGTTACATCAATTGTTTGTCTTGCTTGGATGGTTGATCTGTATTTGATGTGTATGTTATTGGTTGCGAATGATTTTTGTATATATTGATTGTTTGTTAGTAGCTGAAACAACTTTAAATATTTCATTTTATATAGTTGTGAACTCTTTTTGGATTATATAAGTGAAATACAGGTTATGGAAACAATTGCTACTGCTTTTGGTTTCATAAAATAAGCGTAAATTGCCCGATAAATACGTACGTTTTCGGATTATGGTTTATAGCGTTATTATATTGTTTTTCCCGTGTTGGGGTATATATTATTTTGGAAAATATATGTCGTATATTGTCATAATTGATATTATATTTTCTCTCGATCCTCTCGAAACAAAGGAGACTCTGCCGTAATTTTCCGTAAGTTTTGGATATAGAAAAATTTTGAAAATGTTTTCCAAACTTTATTAATTTGAGTATAAAAAGATTGAATGGTTATAAATTGGCATATTTTATTTAGATTATTTAATTTTGTAAGTTTATTTGTTTGATAAAGTTAATATTTTTGAATAAGATATTGTTCACTCATATCTTTCCTTCCTTTTTCCTTTCCAGGGACGAAAAGTTTTGAGCGGGGAGAGTGTAACAACCCACAAATTTTCGACAATTTAATTGTTGATTTTTATTAAATTTTGTTATCTAGTATTGGAAAAACAGAAATTTGTGATTCATTAATGAAATAATAACTTAAATGAGATGTAATAATGCTAATCTAAGTTAATTATTAACTATTTGAATGAACTTACAATTAATGGAATTAATGTAAATGTTATACTAGGCTATAAATCGAATATAAGAAAACAAACGTAAATATTGAATTAATTAATTAATGAATTAATATATATTGAATGGTAATTAAATAAAATCAAAGTTTAGTAGAAATTATAACATTTTTGGAAATGATAAACTTATAAAAATGGGATTGAGAGTTAATGATAACCATTATTATAAGTTAATCATTTATTAGTCCATTAAATCAAAATTTGTAATCAATTGCAATGAATCTCAATTCAATGTTGTGTTAGTGTAAATTAAGGAAATAATTGGAAATAATGTTAATTCTATTCATAATATGACAATTGGTTGAATGAAAATAATGGATATCAAGATTTATTAATTTATTGAAATTTAAACTTAATAATTGGATTAATTGCAACTAAATGAAATTTAATATTTAATTAGTACATTAATAGAAATTAAGATGAAATTTGAGAATATTAATGAAATAAAGCATGAAACAATGTAAGTTGCATGCTTATTGTGATAAAAGACGTGAATAATAAGATTTAAAAATTTAATAAATGAATTTGGAAATTTTAGTTTATAATTTTTGAATTTAATGAAATTGAAATTAAACACCGAAATTAAGGAATTAATCAATTTTAAATCGACAGCTAAATTTGTTTAAATTATTTGTGAATGGTTAAGAAATCAAAATTGATAGAAATTGTAAATTATTAAAATTTAAAATTGGAAAGTGATTAATTAATTTACTATTAATTTATTTAATTAACTAGGAAATAGCCATTTTTGCAACTGACTCGGATTTTGACGAAACTAGTTTCATCGGATCTGTAACGGTGAATTATTGTAGGTTTTCAAGTTTCGTAACAATCGGACTTGTCATTTGGTCGTACGGACCTGAAACGCCTTGAAATCAATTTAATTTGAAATCAATTTGAAATAACTTGATTTTAGCATAACTTCTTCATATAATGGAATTTGGACTTGAAACCTATTCCATCGATTTTACAATATTTAAAAATGTCTATTTTGATATATGGGTTGACCCATTTTCGTTCTGAAGCCGAAACGAGCTTTTGGGCTGATATCGTTCAATCATATCTGATTCATTCTTTCTATTTTCAACCCACCTATATATATCCCTTTATAAACCCTAGCAGCCTTTCTATTTCTCATTTATATATGTACAGAAATTTGTATTCTTCCTCTTTCCAATGGCTGAGACCCTAAAACTACTTAGCTCAATTCCAATTCAAAATACAACTTCAAAATTCAAACCCTTCAAAAAAATTCGAAAAAAAATATAAGGTCGAAGATCTCAACGATTCGAATCGGCATTTGGTGTTCGATTGTTGTAATTGTGCTTCAATCATTGGCAAATCGCGGTCAGCCTTGAAATTTTTGAAACCCTAAGGCTAATTGGGGTTTTCTGATTTTGGATCTAATCGTCGAAATCAAGATATGGGTTTTGTTAGGCTTGGCTTCAGGAGTGCGATGGTAGTGGTCTAGTGGCATAATTTGGCATGTGGCGGTTGGAATCGGTGAGGTTGGGTTTCGAAACCCTATCTAGGGGCAGCGGCCTGCGGCGAATGGGGGGATCAGACCAGATGAGGGGTGCGGAGGCGATGACGGCGATGCTGGGGAATGAATCAGCAAAGCATGCAGGCGGCCTAGGAGGTAGTAGTGCTTGGTCAACATCTCGACATGGGTTCGTTCATGATGGTGCTGTGCGAGATGAGGAGGTGATGTGCGGTTATGACTTGTTTTCTGTTTATTTATTTTATTATTTAAATTTTGATTCGAAACGTTCTAATGTGAATAAGTTTCACATACGAGGTCCGTTTCACATGCGGTTTTCTCCGCTAGGTTCGTATTGGAATTTCGGACATTTTTACTCTAGTTTGGATGAATTCTAAGGCTGTTCAATTTTTGGGTTTAATTTGGATTTAAATTCAATTTAAATTCAAAAGGTGAGTGTTTTAATCCCACTCCAACTTCTAAAATTTCTTCTGTTTGTTAAATTGATTTATGATGTAATTAGAAATTTATTTGTGACTGTTTGGCATATTTTTAATCATCATCTCAGTTAAATTGAATTTATTGAATTAAATTGTCATTTAATTTATTATTGTATATATACTGTCAGTTAAATAGTTATTTAATTTATTATTGGATATAAACTGCCAGTAAATACCTGTTATTTCTTATTTGTTATATATTGATGTTATTAATTGAATTGGATGATGATTGTGATAAATGTTTGATGATTGATATTGGATGAATGGATGTTGTATTTTATCTTGTTATAAACTGCAAGTTATTATGGATTTTATTTCATTCGGGGTTGTGGTTTGAAATGATATATAAATGTATTAATATTTTAAATTGTGGATTGAAATGATAAATATCCGTATCACTTGACCATAGGATAGAAAATTATATACAAACACTGTCAATTTAAAATTTAAAATTCAAATTTAATTCAAATTTCAAAATTGAATTAAGTTATTCAAAAATAACTTTTATCTTTGAAATTCTTTTTCAAAAGCTTTCATTTTAAACCCAATCCATTTCCAAAACCATTTAGATTCAAAAATTCAATTTTTAAAATTATTTTAAAAAAATTTTGACCTAACAAATTTCCACGTGCAATCCATATTTGTGTGTGTATAGTGTAGTCCAGGGGGTTTTACACAATAATGCACAACATCAATCATCACAGATTTAATCTTATCATTATCGATAAGCGGTATAACCCATAACGCTTATCTCCACTCACAGATTAATAGATAAAGTAAATTTATCAATCACAAAGATTCATCGTTACGATTCGATGTGGGTTTCGGATAACCAACCGGAATCCGACTCCTTGTCGCATCGAAATTCAAATTTCGTTTTACGGGCCAAGGGGTTTTCATATTTACACAACAATATATACATCACAGATATAACAGCTCAGCACAAAGCATTACATAGCATCACATCACGTATCAATTATATCAATCCATCACACAACATTCAATATAATATGGTCATCCATAAGTAAAGCCAATTAAAACGTCTGATTAATCTAAACCAAAATCATTTGCCTATGGATAACTCCTAGTCAAGGTTAATTAATAATTAATTAATTACAAACATTTAAGTAATTATTCTTTAATTCATCATTATTTACCCTTTAATTAATAATTAATCCTTAATTGATTATTCTTAATTAATTAAATAATTAATTACTCCTTAATTTATAATTATTTCTTAATAACTTTAATTAATTAATTATTCTTAATTTAATTACTTTAATTAATTTATCATATTAATTAATTATTCTTTAAATTAATTAACCTTTAACATTTGATTAATCAATCTTTAATCATTAATTATCTACTCTTAATTACTTTCACTAAGTAATTATTATTTTATTTAATCATTCATTAATTACCTGGTTAATTAACTTGAATTATTAATTAATTACTTTAATTACTTTCATTAAGTTATTCACTTCAAATAATAATTTCCCTTTAACAAATATGTTAACTTAAACTTTGAAAGTTAAGTTAATTAACCATTTTAAAACATCCTTTATAATAATTATTCTTAATTATTAATAAATTAATCTTAATTATAAATTATTAATTACTTAATTATCATTAACAACATAAATTAACTTACTTTTAATATAAAAATTTAAAAAATTTGATTTTTGTTCCTAAGTCACTTATTATGTTTTATTTTAAAATAACTTGTTAAAAATATAAGTTTAAAACTTAATTGTTTTAAGAATCCTTTATTTTAAAACCTTAAATTTATGCCTTCTATCTTAATAATAAAATCATCATTTATACAAAGAAATAATTTTAGAAATTTATTTAACTAATTTATTATAGTTTTAAAACCGGAAACATAAAACCCCAGGCAACCCGAGTGAAACCCGAGCTAGAAGCAGTTGTACCCGAGGCTCTCTTCGAGTCAGGCTTCAAAACCCCTGAGTTTCTTCCTTTCTACTTTCTTTTTATGCTTTGTTTAAATTTTAGCTTAAATCTGCTGTGTGTTGAACCACTCACGCAAAACCCCGAAGACACGCTCGAGACCACCCCGAGTCAACAAGCCCTTTACTTCGGGTTTTTCCCCTTAGCAATCTTCTTCTCTAACCAACCGAAACAACCCTTACCCACATTCAATGACATGTGCACATGCACACGTGATTGGATCACCTTTGATCAACGCCGAGACAATACTCATGTCGACAATCATCTCCCCGACTCACCTGTCCTCCAAGATCGACGATACATGTTGGAAATCAAAATCGAACAAGTCCAGCTTCCACTGGAACCAACCCATTTGCCAAAAATCCTCTGCCATCGACGATCTCGACTACCTGGAACCACGCCGTCGCATCCTGGAGTTCATCAAAGCCACATCTTCCTATTCCCCCCTGACCGATCACCCCACGTGCCCCTACGTTGACGCACAAATAAGATCTAAGACTCGAACTCTTGCGATCAAGGAAAGAACAGCGCACCCCAACCACTTGAGTTTTGATAGCTTCCTGGCAACTCTAGGAAGAGGCTTTAACTTGGTGGGAAACATTTATATTGGATGAGTCGGCGGATGAACTTATCTGGAGTCGTTTCAAGGAAGTGTTCAACAACGATATATGCCGTCTGCTGGTATATCTCGAATGTACCAGGAGTTCGTGGATTTGAAGCAAGAAAGCTTATCATTTAAGGAATACTTGAACAAATTTAATGAATTATCTCGGTTTGGTCCAGAATTGGTGAATACACCGTTAAAGAAGAATGAAAAGTTTATTCGGGGAATGAATAACGAATTTCAGGAGAGAATGACTACCCACGTAAAAGAATCGTTTTCTGAATTAATTGATATGGGTTATAGATACAATACTCTGGACAAGCAGGAAGTTCCAGAGGAGAAAGGGAATACAAGCAATCTAAATTGGAGATAAAATAAGTTTGGTGCAAAGAAACCGTGGAGAGATAAAGGAAAGAAGAATATACAGAAGAAGTGGTGAAAGATGTTACTTGTCTCAATTGCTTGGAGAAAGGCCACTACTCGGATAAATGTAAGAACCCTTGGAAGCTGGGAATGAGAGAGCCATTTATGAGGCCAGATCAGGAATCTACAGGGTGCTATTACTGCCGCAAGCCGGGACATAGGATCAAGGACTGTCCAGCACAGAAGCAAGCTCTAGTAGCGAGAGTGTATGCAATCAGAGTTGATTCTTCAACCTCGAAAGCTGATAAAGGAAAAGAAATTTTTTAAGGTAACCTTATCGTTTACGATTAAAATTTTCAAGTTTGTTCGACATGAGAACTACCCATAGTTTTTTCTCTCAACAATTCGTAAACAAGTTAAATCTTGAATCTGAAATCGTAGTAGAATCTATTTTGTCCATTTCATTGGGTTTCAATATAATATATGAACGGTTAGTTATCCCTTCAAACTAACCAATACCCTTATATACTTCGTAGATCAGATAACCCAATTATTTCGTAATTGAATGAGTTGATTCTCATATTTGTTGATATTCTGATTTGGTAAGCCGAATTCCGAATAAACATTTCGATCTGATCTGATCAATCATTTCTTTATCAATCATCTATTCTTTCTCGTCTCCCTAGCAAATTTCGAGGATGAATTTTTTTTAAGGGGGGAATCTGTAACATTCCTGAAAATTTACCAAGTTTAATTTGGCAATTGAATTTTTTTTTTGAAAATAAATTGTGAATTAATTAGAAAATTTCTAGAATAAGTAAATAATGTTAGATTATAAGTAGAATTTGGCTTAAAATTCAAGGATAAGTAATTTTATAAATAAAATTGGATTTAAAAATAAATATTGATATTTAAAGATAAATAGCAAATTGATTTGGAATATAAGAATAAGTATTTTATAAACAAATATTGAATTTAAAAATAAAATGTATAAAAAATAAGATATGAGTTAAATGCTTTAAAAAAATTTAAGGATAGTTTGTTTCCTAAAATATTAATATATTTGGAAAATGTATTAATTTTCAAAGAACTAATGTAATAAATTTCAAATTATTATTTTAAGATTTAATTCTCTTTTATAAATAAAAGTAACTATTTGTTAATATGTAATCAAAATATTTAAATCATTCTTTTCTTTTTAAAAGTTGTACAAAAATAAATAATAAAAGAATATATAAATGAAAATGTATAAAATATATGTATATAAATATGTGAGCTAAATTAAAGATTGTAATTGAAAAATAAATGGGATAAAAATATTTTTTGTGTAAATATTAATTTTATTTGTGCAAAGGTAAGAAATATTAAAGGCATAAACAGTTTTAAAAATTAAGACATATGTTAACATGTGAAAGTTTATTTACATGAAGGGTTAAACAAAAATTTACAAAACAATTTGAGTAAAAGGGTATAAATACAATTTTCTCTACATATAACAAGTCTAAAGCATGCAAAGAAATAATTGGACAAGTGGCATTCAACTTTAAAAAAAAAGAAAAATATTATAATCAGGCCAATTATCTTCTCAAACCTGAAATAAGAAACCAAAGAAAGTAAAGAAAATAGTCAAAAGTCAGGTTTCAAACTTCTCAAAACCTGAGAAAAGAAGAAACAAGATTCATCTTCAACTAATTTTTTTTTCAAAATCCCCCTCTTCAAAAATATGAAACCAAAGCAAAGAAATCAATGCAAGTCTTCAACTTCACCATGAAGCTATGAATCTAGATCAAAACCAAAAAATCTGGGAAAAAAATAAGCATCTAGAAATCAGATAAAGCCTCAACCTATAATCAAGAAGGGGAGATCAAGTATAACAAATCATGCAAAGCAGATTTGAAAAAAAAAGCTCGAAAACAAATTCTGAAGCAAAAGCAAATCCAAATCAAAAAAACTATACGATCAACTGTTCTTCAAAAATTTGGAAAAAGATCAAAGCAAACTTCAAGTCAAGAAGATTCAAAAGCAAGGCAACTCGGAAATTAAGCAGGTTTAGGAAAAATAAAAAAAAGGAGCAAGCAAAGCATAAGGAAACAACAACTGTTCCTCTCTGTTCTCCCATTCACGGTGAGCAAATTTATCTCTTTGATTTGATTTACAACCTGATGTGGTGATTTATATGTGATGAAAAGCTGTTAATCTATGTGCATGTATACAAATACGTATACAAATACTTGTGCATGTTTGGTTTAAAGGCAATATTTGCCTCTGTTGATTACAGGCGTTTAAACCTGTCTTCAAAACAAAATAAAAAAATACTGCTCCTTCTCTGATCATTTTTAGCTAATGATGTTAAAAAAAAAGTTTGGAACTACCATAACTAGATTTTA
Source organism: Allium cepa (assembly GCA_030765085.1). Classification (NCBI taxonomy): domain Eukaryota; kingdom Viridiplantae; phylum Streptophyta; class Magnoliopsida; order Asparagales; family Amaryllidaceae; genus Allium; species Allium cepa. The sequence continues at coordinate 895,785,209 of CM060938.1, forward strand.
AAAATGCATTTCAAATTTAATATGAAGATTTGTTGTCTAGAAGTAGAAATAACAGTATAAATTCAAAGTTTTACATCATTTTCGAATTGCATTAACTTGAATTTGGGTTTCATCATCTAAAAACATTAAAGTGATGATTTTTACAACAAAATCTAGAATTTTTAGTTGCGAGTTAGGGGCGAAATAGTGGGATGAACGGAGTATGGGTTTTTGCATTTTTCTGATGATCAGATTATTTTCGAAGTTTGAATCTTGGCATGGAGGTGCTAGAATGATTGTAGATTATGGGAAAAATGTACGCAAATTTTTGTATTCATTATTTTTTGAGATTTGAATCAAAATAGGGTTTAAACCCTGCATTTTGCAAGTGATAATCGTGAGTAAATTGCGTTATAACCACGACAATTCAGGTGATCACACCTGTGGCGATGAGTTCGTGGTGGATCGGTGTACGTTTTGTCAGAAGCGCGTGGGCACTAGTGCTGAGTAGCGATGGAGCGAGAGGAGTTTGGGTGAACGTTTTGGTTCAGGTTGACGGTTTGGAGGTTGGATTTGATTCTCGTTCGAATCGAAGGAGTTTGGGTGGTCGTACGCATGGACAAGGTGGATATAGACTCGTTGGAGGTCGGCGTGGGGTTCATCAGCGGCCAGGGGTGATGTGCACGTGGATGTGCACGCTTGCGTGCTTCGGCTTGTTTCAGCATTTTGGAGTTTTTGGGGGAAGTTAATGGACTCGGGTATGGCTCGAGAAAATGCAGGTGCGACTCGAAGCAAAAGAAAATGTGGAAAACTCGATGTAGGGCTCGAGTATTTCAGGATTTAGCCCGGGTTTGGGTGATTGGGAATAAACAGTTTTTAAAGGTTTTTAAATTATGAACCAGTTTTATAAAATTTAATCAAGTCTAAACAAAGCTTTGTCAAACAACTTCTTTTATACAATATGTGTTACTTTTGTATTGATAAAAAAGTTTTTAAATATAGATCATTTTAAATTTTATTAATTGAAAAAAAAGGAAAAAAATGTTTTAATGTATTTAAAAATAACCTTTGATATTTAAAGAAATAAATTTAAGATAAAGGAATTATCTTTTGATTTGATTAAAATCTTAAGTGTTTAAAAGATTAATTAATTGATTTATGTAGTTAAGGATAATTTATTCTAATGATTAGAGTTGATTAATTGAATGATTAGTTAAAGGATAATCAAGTGATATGGTTAATCAATTAAAGTAATTAATTTGAAGATAATTAATCCAAGGTTAATCTATTAATGTAATTAATTAAAGATAATTAATGAAAGTAATTAAGGGTTAATTAATTAACAATTAAGGATAAATTAATTTAGATAATTAATTAAAGAGTGATAAATTAATGAAGGTGATTAAGACTTAATCAATTGAAATTAATGATAATAAATCATTGATTTAAGATTACTAATGAAAGTAATTATGTGGGTAATAAATTTAAAAACACATAATTTATTCGTATTAATTGAAGATGTTTGATTGTTATTGAATGCCGTGTGATGGATTGATATATTTGATATCTGATGTGATGCTATGTAATGCTTTGTGCTGAGCTATTATATTTGTGATGAATATACTATTGTATGAATATGAAAACCCCTTGGCCCATAAAATGACATTTGAATTTCGATGCGACAGGAGTCGGATTCTAGTTGTTATCCGAAACCCACATCGAATCGTACTGATAAGTCTTTGTGATTGACATATATTTATTTTATCTATGAATTTGTGAATAAAGATAAGGGTTATGGGTTATACTGCTTATCGATATTGATATGTTTGAATCTGTGATGATTGATGTTGTGCACTATTGCGTAACAACCCCTGGACTACAATATACACACAAATATGGATTGCACGTGGAAATTGGTTAAGTCACAAATTTTTGAAATAGTTTTAAAATTTGAATTTTGGAATCCAATGGTTTTGGAATGGATTGGGTTTAATATAAAAAGCTTTTGAAAAAGAATTTCAAAGATAAAAGTTAATTTTGAATAACTAAAATTAGTCTTAAAATTAGATTTAAATTTGAATTCGAAAAATTTGAAATTAAATCCTATTTATGATTTAAAAAGGGTATACCATTTTATATGGGTTTTAAACCATTTTAGAAGCGTTGTTTTGGGAATTTGAATTAACCCAAAGATTTTAACTTGTATGAATGAAATAGAATTTTTTTCGAAATAAGAACAATTTGTTTTTAAATAATAAAGATTTTTATATAAGAAATGAATTTCCAATTTGTATTTAAAGGAAGTTCAAGTTGAATTGAAAATTGTTTTTAAGTTATGAATGAATATTTGGAAACGGGTTTTGAAAGATATGAGTTAGACTTTGATTTAAAGATTTAATGAGTTAATCCAATCAAAATGGAAATTATTTTGAAATCAGTGAATGGATCTTTGTGAAACTTGTTGAACTTTGTGAAACGAATCTTTTTGTGTAAAGATTTGAAATGGTAATTTGTTTAAACCATTTGAAAGAAAGATTTGAATTTTAAAGTTTTGACTTAATTGAAATCCCATGTCCATATGTTTTTAATTATTGTGCTCAATATTCGGCTTAGCCGGGAGAGGACATTTGTGTCATATAACCCATTCCGAATAATGATACGATGTTATGGATAACATTTGAAGACCGGTGGTGAAGACCGGGTGTTTGCGAGAACGATAGGATGACCTATCAATTGTCTCTGCACTGAGTAGCTACGGTATAGAGATTTCCTAAGTGATGGGAAGTCCGATCGGGATTGTGAATACCCGGATTGCAAGGGCTTCTTCGGAAGTGCCTTCGGTTCTGTTCGAACCCGGAAGGGACTTGTATGGACGTGTGTCTAACATTACACTTTGAGATGTAAAGCTGGTTTCTACCAAATACATTTCCGTTGGTGGTGGAGATTTACTCTCTTAGCTTAACACCCTTCTCTGAGACGTACGAGCTCAGAGGTTATATAGTTGATGGTTACTAGTGATACATTCCCAATTTGGTAATGTGGCACACGAAGTGCTGCTGGTCATTTGTTGATCAAAGCATGGCTTTATAAAAAAGTGTAGCTTTGTGGACGAGACCTCATCGAGCCTCACAAACCGGTAATGGTCGAAACAGGAAAGATGTAGCAAGGTTTCAGGGGTAGCTCCCCTAGGGTACGACCATTCCTTATGGAAAAAGATGGTATCATGGTATGGAGCCCAGATACATACTTATGTGGACACTGTAGTATATTTCTTACTGTGTGATGTTGTGGGTGTAGAGGATCTTCGGATAAAGGTCGCAAATGACCGGGGTTGGAATATCTTAGGTTTTACTTCCCGGGAAGGGGGTAACCGGCCTTGTGTTGGCAGAGAGCCGGGTAGGTTCTCGGGGCGTCCCTCCAGAGACGTTTCCATGTGGCAATAGGAAGTTCCTTAGCCTGACCATTTGTTGGAAATCCATTCACAAAATACGCGCCTTGTATGGTTTTAGTTGTAGGACCTGCCATTTAAAATGGTACCTATAGTAGGCATAGTATAATGGTACCTATGCTGGCTAGGATTAATATTATATTTTCCAAAGGTTTTCCAGTATGCAACTAGTAATAATATAAAAAAAAAGATTTTGCGTAGTAAGCATGTTTGACTATCATAAGGAGAAATCTCCCCAAGTGTGCGATTGCATGGAGTGTGTGCCGGGAGGCCTTATGGTAGTTTCATTTTCCAAAAAGCATTGCGGATTTCAAATTCTTTTGATTTTTTTAAGACAAACCGTTTTTGTTTGCTCATACCAGTCTCACAACTGACCTGGAGTTTATTGTTCCCTTCCTAAACTCTGGGTGCTCATAATTTTCCACACGGACAATCTAGAGTTTGGTTTTTTCAGATAGTCAGATAGTAGATATCGTTTTGGTAGCCTTCAGATTTCTGTTTGATACATTTTGGAGTCTTTGGAGTGCACGGGCTGCACTTGCTTAGCTTTATGCAACCTTGATGGTGGATCGAGCTTGATGTTTTGGATCTTTGTCTTTGGAGTTTTGGATTGGAGTTGCAGTATTAGATTCTGTTGAAGACTTATTTATATTATGTCATGTTCCGCTATATTTTGTGTGTATATTCTCTGATGTTGATGATTATCATTGTATCAAATTGATGTATCAGATATTGTATTCATGTTGTATCAGTGATATCATCTTTTATTTCTGCAGTGTTATTCATCATCTAATGTTGTTGCAAGCTCCGGTGATACGAATTTGATGTTGTTTGTCGGACATCGAGTTCGGGTCGTCACACTATCTATAACATTCCAAGAGTCTATCAATTAAAATTAATATTATATTTTGAACCCTTGGAATATAATTTGAAAATAAGTTGGAAAAAAATCTTAAACAAATAAAATAAGTGAAAATTAGATATGAATAAAATTTCAATTTATTTTGAGATTAAAATTTTCAAATAATGAATGCTTTAAAAAGTCATTTAAATTTAAAATTATATACATATATGAGTAGGATTGAATACATATTGAAATTTAATTTAAATTTATTCAAGATATGTGTGAATATATAAAATGGACACATATGTTTATATTTCAAGTTTGAATTGAAATTTGAATTAAATTTAAAATAAATGTTTTTAAAAATGAGTGGCATTTAAAATCATGAAGATGTAAAGTATATAATGCAAATATTGGTTAAAACAACTTTTCTTTTAAACATTGTGTGTGTGTGTCTATATATATATATATATATATATATATAGACATACACACACACACAAATGAATAAGGAGGTATATTCATTTATAAAGTGAATAGGATATAAAAATTTATTAAAAAAAATCTTTTTCCTTGTAAAAATCACAAATGCCTAACATTCACATGGGAGATGGAGTAAGGTAATTAACAAAATTTAGATCTCATGATTATTGTTTACAAATGGCATGAGACATCATTGCTCGAATAAAATAATCAAATTAAAAAAATTATAGGAAACTTTTCAACTTCCAATTTCAAATTTTTTTAGCTCCAAATCTCTGAAAAGTACAGTAACTAAGATTTTGCATTCCGAACTCCAACACTCAAGAAAAAAATCTGAAAAAAAAACTGCCAACTCTTCTTCAATTCAAAAGCTAAAATCTGAGATCTTTCTTAAAGCATCAGTTGTATTGTATGTTTACATCTCTCAGGTAAGTTCTTAAAACTTTATAGTTTACTGAAATTATGATTTTGAAAATCAGTTTTTAACAAGCAGAATCAAAAACTGCAGATTTATTAATCAACATCAATGCTTCAGGTTTATAGAGCAGTGCAAGGGCAGTAATTTCTGAAATAAATAAAGGCAAGTAAATTTTTTCTTTTAATTTGAATTCGAAGTTTGCTAAACAATATCAAAGTAGTAAAGTAAGAATTTGAGTAATTGAATCAACCACTTGAGGAAAACTCAAGATCAAAAATTTAAAACCATTTCTGGTTTCAACTGTAGAAAAGCTTCTCTGTTATTCAACTATAAGTAATTAAAAAAAACTGTTGTTATTGACGAGTTAAGTAAATGAATACAACAAAGAGTAACCAATGATCTGTAATTCTAACTTGCAGATCTAAACTCCGAAATTTAAAGTAGGAAAAGAAGAAAATTTACAGGCGTTCATCCCTTTCTTTTGAAACTGTCAAGAGCCTTTCTATCTTCAGGAAACGTGAGTAAACCTTTGTTTTTTTTTCAATCGTTTGTTGCTGTGTGAATGCTTAAATGATGTAGGAAAGTTTAAACTTTGGTTTGCATGCAAAAATCTTGAGTATATGAATGAATTTTTGGTCTGTGCATGTTGAATGTACAGAGATGCAAATCCCTGTTTAGCTTCAGGAGATAAAAGCCTGTCAAACCCCAAATTTTTGTTTCTAGCTTTATTTAGATTAAAAGTGTTAAAATGAAAGTCTTCAGATTCACTTAAATTGAATTTTAAAAATAATTGTATAAACCAAAATCAAGAATGCATCCCTGGGAATGTTTTTTTCTTCCCTGTTTCTTTTAACTCCCTGGTTTACAGTGTTAATATACCAAACTCAAACCCCCTCTCTATTTTCCGTTGAATCTGAAAAATAAACAAGTTTAAGTATGGTTTGGACATGCATTTTGTTTAGTAACTAATCAAAGCAAGGCAGTATGTTTTCTTTTTTTTAGAAACTGTAAAACACAGTCATATCTAAATTCTGGTTTACAGAGTAAACCTTATCAATCCAAATCTCTCTCCCCCCTCTTTACTTCTGACAATGATTGTAAACAAGTTAAAAATATTGTTTAAACCTGTATTATATTTCAGTAATGAATTAAAGCAAGTTTTATATAGTGTTTTTTCTGGAAACTATGAACTGCAGTTATCACTCAATTTTGGCAAGAATTCGGATATCATGAATTTAAAATTCAGTAGTGCTATCTGAATCCCCTCTGAAAGTAATGATCTTAGAAACTAAAATTCAAATTTTTCATCAAATTTTCACTGAGATATTTGGGATGATTAGAAAAATGAATTCTTGTAAAATTTCGATGACTTAAGCGATGGTGGGCCTCGAGTTTGTCGTCACAGATTGTTTAAATGTTCGACATTACTAGAAAAATACGAATAGAATTTATAAATCCTTAAATTTCTAATTCGAGATCAAACTAGGGTTTAAGAAACCATTTTTGTTCACATTCGAGAAGATAGTGTTGCACCATCAATGGGTGATCGGACTGCGTGTCAATGGTGCCAATCGAGGCATCGCACGTTGATGGAGCTTGGGTCAAAGTTTAGTGACCGCTGACGGTCAGAGGAGGTAGGGCGAGCCATTTTTCTGATGATGTTCTGATGGGTCGTTTGGGTCGAGATGACTCGATTTTCATTTTCGAAATTAATTCGAGTTTTGGGTGCTTGTGGGGTTTTGGGGGATGGACGTCGACTCGCGGTTGGCTGCCGCTTCGACCAACGGCGATGATTTTGGCCATGCACGTGCACGTGGTGGTTGTGCTATCAGTTTGATGGTTTGGGAAGGAGAAAGGAGTAACTCGAAGTGTTACTCAGGTAATTGGGGAGAAAACCCGAAGGAATGCTCGTGTCGTTTGGGGTGTATCGGGTTGTCTTAAAAACTTAAACAATTTTTGAAAAAAATGTAACTCGGGTGAATCTGCGTCGAAACTCGAAGCAAGGTGGTGTTTTCCTCGGGGACAACTCGAGTCAGTCTGGGATTGGTCACGAAAACAACGAAATCCAGTTTAAAACAAAATTTTGAAAACACAAGTTAAATAAGTTTTCTAAATCCATTCTTTAGAAATTAATGATAGTTGTTAATGGAATGTGAGGTAAATGATATTGAATCAATTATTTAAAATTTATGAAGTTCAAAGATATTTCAAATTGTATTTTTTTTCTTTTAAATAAACGTTGTTTTAAAATTTAACTTAATAAAAATTTATAAGTAAATCAAATATTCAAGTGTTAACTTAAAATCAAATTTATTTATAATGATAAAATAGTAATTAACAATTAATGTTTTGTAATGATTTTAAAATTAATAATTAATTAATTAAAGAATAGTCAATTAATAAAAGTAATTAAACTTAATTAGTTAGAAATTAAGGATTAATAAATTGAAATAATTAATTAAAGGAATAATTAATTAATAAAGTTGATTAAGATTTAATTAATTCATAATTAAGTAAAATTAAACATTGATTTAAAGTAATTAATAAAGATAATTATTTGGTTAATTCACTTAAATCACATTCGCCTTAATCGAAGATGATTGACTATCATCAAATGTTATGCACTGGATTGATATTTCTGTTGTGATACTGTGATTGCTTTGTGCTGAACTGTGATTTGTGATTTGTTCCTATATGTATGTGAAAACCCCTTTTTGCCCGTAAAACGGTATTTAAACTTCGATGTGACAGAGAGTCGGATTTTAGTCAGTTATTCGAAACCCACATCAAACCCTGAATGTGAATTCTTGTAATTGATACACCCACATGTTTTAAAATTGAGCGCTCACTATTCGGATTAGCCGGGGGAGGACCTTTGTCTCATATAACCCATTGAGAACAGTGATTCGACGAAATGGATAACATTTGAAGACGGTGTGGAAGACCAGGTGTCTTCGAAAAATGATAGGATAACCTATCGATTGTCTCTGCACTGAGTTGCTCCGGTATAGAGATCTCCACATGTGATGGGGAGTCCGATTGGGATTGTGGATACCCGGATTTGCAAGGGCTTCTTCCTTTATTGGACAAAGTGCCTTCGGTTCTGTTCGAACCCAGAACAAACTTGTATGGTTGTGTGTCTGACACTACACTTTGAGATATAAAGCCGATTTCTTTCAAATACATATCTGTTGGTGGCGGAGAATTTATTCTCTTAGCTTAACACCCTTCTCTGAGACGTACGAGCTCAGAGGTTATGTAGTTGAAGGTTATCAGCGATATACTCCCAATTTGGTAGTGTGGCATGCTAAGTGCTGTTGTGTGTTGATGATCATTTATGATCAAAGCATGGCTTTCGTGTAAAGCGTAGCTTTGTGGACGAGACCTCATCGGACCTCACACCCCGGAAATGGTCGAAACAGGAAAGATGCGGCAAAGTTATGAGGGTCCCGCCCTTTAGGGTATGTCATCTCCTTCTAGAAAAAGGTGGTATCATGGTATGGAGCCCAAATATATCACCTATGTGGTGGCTTCAATCTCATTTACTGTGTAATTGTTGCTTTGTGATGGAGGGACCTTGGATAAAGGTCGCAAACGACCGGGGAATGGCATACTCGAGTAGTAGTTACCTAGTTACAGAGGTAACCCGGCCTTGTTTTGGCAGAGAGCCAGGTAGGTTCTCGGGACGTCCCGCCAGAGGCGTACCCAAGTGGCATAGGAAGTTCCTTAGCCTAACCATTTGTTGGAAATCCAATTCCCAATTCGAACCCAGTACAGTTTTAGTTGTATAACCTGCCATTTACTCTTAGTGGTCACCACTATTTAGATGGTAGCTATAGTAGGCATAGTTCGGAATGTCTATGCTGGCTAAGATTAATATTATACTTCCGAAATGGCTTTCTACACTATGCACTAGTAATAGCATCGAAGAAATTTTTCCGTATCAAGCATATTTGACTATCATAAGAAGAAATCTCCTCCAATTCTGCGATTGCATTGTGTGTGTGGCGGGAGGTCTTATGGTAGTTTCATTTTGCAAAAGCATACCGATTTCTTTTATAAATCTGTTTTATTTAAAAGCGACTGTTTTGTTAACTCATACCAGTCCCATGACTGACCCGGAGTTTGTTGTTTCCTTTCAAAACTCTAGGTGCCCATTATTTCCACACGTGCAGCCTAGTAGCAGGTTTTCCATATTTTGGTGTTAGCTGTCTTTTGGAGACTTTTGGTTTGGAGATTATCGGTTTTTGGAGGCTTTTACCTTAGAGATATTTTGGAAGCTTTTGGATTTCAAGGTGCTTAGTTTTGGAAGTTCACTATCACTCTATTTCTTTGAAGACTTCTGACATATGATCACTTATTGTTCTATTATGATGTTCCATTTAGAGTTGTATTCATGTATTATGATACTTTGATGTTATAACAGATATTATTATGATGTTGTATCTGTTATGTAATGCATGATATTCATTTTGTTTCCGCTGTTTTATATTCATCTAATGTTGTTATAAGCTCCATCCGACTGGAGTTCGAAGTTTGAATCTTTGTTAGTCGAATACAAGTGAGGTATTTGATGTCGATTCTCAAACATTGGATTTCAGGTCGTGACATGTGGTATCAAAGCTAAAGGTTGAGTATGAACTTTAGCTACGGAGTATAACACATTAGATGGCTCATTAGAGATAGGGTGAAGTATACACTAGAATGAGTATAACCGATACCGAAACCTCAAATTTTCTTAGTCTATTTCCTTTAACTGCCGATATTCCTTAAGATATCTCATCCGAATATCTAATACTAATTACACATAGTAAGGATGAGCGGACGAAGAGGAACAGCTGGGTGGCGAGGAAATGCCACAGCACCTAGCTAAGTTCCCCCAACAGCAGAAGCAGCTTTACCTTCTGATCTATGACATCCCAAAAATTTATCAATTAAAATTAATAATATATTTTAACTTTTAGGATTTAATTTGGAAATAAGTTGAAAAAACTCTCAAACAAATAAAATAAGTGATAATGATATATAAAATTCCAATTTCTTTTGGGTTTAAAAATTTGAAATAATGGATGTTTTAAAAAGTCATTTGAATTGAAATTTATATACATATATATATATATATACATATATATATATATATATATATATATATATATATATATATATTGCATATATCAGTAGTTTTGAATGCACACATTGAATTTGAATTTAATTTGTATAGGGATGGATATGAATATATGAATAGACATAAATGGATTTTTATAAACCAAGTTAATTGAGATTGGAATTTAAATTTAAAAGTAAGTGGCATTCAAAATCATTAAGATGTAATGTACATAATGCAAATATTGGTTGAAAAAAATTCTTTTAACATTCTGTGTGTATATATATATGCACCCAAATGAATAAAGGGGGTATATTCATTTATAAAATGAATAGGATATAAAAATTTATAAAAAGATTCTTTTGTCTTGAAAAGATTACAAATGCTTAACAATGCATATGGGAGATGGAGTAAATAGATTAACAAAATTTAGATCTCATGATTATTGTTTACAAATGGCATTCAACATCATTACTCGAATAAAATAATCAAATTTAAAAATTATAGACAACTTTTCAGCTTCCAATTTCAAATTTATTAAGGTACCGAATCTCTGAAAGTTCAGTAAATAAGATTTAGCATTCCAAACTCCAACACTCAAGAAAAAAATCAGAAAGACAAAAAAGAAAACTGCCTACCTTCTTCAATTCAAAAGTAAAAATCTAAGAGTCATCTTAAAGCTTCAAGCTATAGTTTATGATTCCATCTCTCAGGTAGATTTTTAAACTTTATAGTTTAATGAAATTAATACTTTGAAATCAAGTTTTGACAACAAATTCAAAAAATGCAGATTTGTAAAAACAAGTGCTTCAGTTTTTGGGCCAGAGCAGTGCAAAGTTTTTTTGGAAATAATTTAAGGCAAGTGAAATCATTTCTTGATAAGATTTAAAATTTGAGTTTGTTAAACAATATTAAAGCAGGAATTAATCAATTGAATCAATCATTTGTAGGAGAAATCAAGATCAAATATTAGATTCACTTCTGGTTTTCAAGTTGTAGGAAAAAGCTTCTCTGTTACATAAAGGAAACTCAAACTGTAAGTAATTTAAAAATTACTGTTATTAATGAATTAAGTAAATGAATACAACCAAGAATAAGCAAAGATTTTCATTTATAACTTGCAGATCTAAACTCCAAAATTTAAAGTAGGAAAAGAAAAAAATTGCCAGGCTTCGTCTTTTCTTTTGAAATCATCGAGAGCCTTTCTCTCTTCAGGACCTCTCTGAAAAAACGGGAGTAAACCCCTGTTTTATTCAATCATTTGCTGTTGTTTAAATGCCTGCATGAATGTTAATAGCTTTTGCATGTGAATGAATTGTTATGCTTGTGTTTTTCTTTGCCTGGAATTGTTGTTTTCTTTTTCTGTTCTTCTGTTTCTTTTAACTGAAACGACCCGCAAATCCGTACCCCTTGAGTCAACACTGTTCTACTAAATCAACTCAAGTTGTATAGAAATACGAACCATTAGGGTTAAAGAAGAAGAGGTAGAAGAAGAAAATAGGAAACAACACAGAATCTAACCATCGCAGCGGAGTAAAATATAATAGATAATAAATAACCTTTACTCAAAATCAAATATATCTGTTTACATATATTACATCATCAGAGTACATCAATCACAACTCACATCAATAACATACAATGGATATACAACAACTCAAACAACGGAATATATAAATATAAAACAAGTACGAATGTACGTATCGTCATCCAGCTCGTCTCCTGAGCTCCACAACAACATCCTGTATCCTATAATACTCGGTCTGACCCGAGCATTAAATAACACCCGAGTCAGTCTGGAATACCAGCGTGAGAAAATCACACCCAGTTGATTATTAAAGTTTCAAAAATCCTTTGAAAATAAAAGCATCTCGTAAGACCACGCCATAAATAAACATGTCGGGTTTTTACCTTACGATAGCTAAAACAATTTTTATAGAAATCCTCTGATATTATAATAGTGTCTACAGAAAGTAAATAGAATCTAGCTGAAATGCTTGCATCTCACGTTTCAGCAATAATTGGGCACAATCAAAACCGTACGGGTGCGTAGGGAAAATGGATTCCAACTAATGGCTAGGCACTGGGGTACCACCTGTCACAGTACCTGGTCTAGATCAGCGTACCGAGGATCCACCCTAACTCCCCTACAACACAAGACCGGAACCATCCCTTACTGGACAGTCCCGAGCAAGATCACCCCGCGGTTGGGATCAACAACCGCCCACTAAGCCGAAATAAAGGGACATCTAGACAGGGATGACCTCACCCTCCAGTGGGGGCTACCCACGAAGCCTTGCTGCATATCCCCTGATTTCAGCCATTCCCATTTGATGAGGCTTGAGGCTAAGCGTTACCTTTATAGAATATATCCCTTAGAATGCCCATCGTCCACCTGGAAATGTTTCGCAAGCATTCATCCATACAAGTCCGTCCCGGGTTCGAACGGAACCGAAGGCACTATTCCTACTACATCCATTTTGGAAATATCCTCAGGATTAGTAGCGACCAGCCCTTGCACTTCACTGCTCCATCTTCGAATCCAAATCGTTTACACGAAACGTACAAACCGGATCGAAGTGGTTTTCGAGAAATAAATCTCGATCCCGGTCTCTTCGAAACGATCAACGCATTGTCCAATATTGATAGTCGGTTATTTAACTATCAACTTATATTCAGAAACAACCACCAAACAATAAATAATTTTCCTAATTATTTATTAACCTTAAAAATATCTTCACAAGATATATTTCTATTTTCAACCCTTTGAAAACAGTTTCAAAACCATCTTTCTTTCCAGAATAAATTTTTTCCCAAATTTTTTCTGTCTTCTCTGAAATCACCAAGCACAAAACTAGATTTTTTTTAAATAATTTAAAACACTTTACTTTGAAAATATACTTTAAAACATTTATTTAAAACTACTTCAATGATTTGTTAAAAATACATACTATATGAATATTTGAAAATAAGGTTACTAAATAAAATATAAAACTAGATTTTTTTTTAAAAAAATAAAATACTAAGTCACTCTTTAAATAATTAATGCTAAAATATATTAAAAGGAAATACTTGCTTTAGAAAATAAATATTAGAAATAATAAATTTTTCAAAACATACCTTTTAAATAATTTTAAAACTATTAACTTATATTTTAAAAAAAAAACTTACTTTGAAAACGTACTTGGTTAATTAGAAAGAAATTCCCAATCTCAATCACTTAAATCAATTTCCCAAATTGATTTCCAATTTATTCCCTTTTAATTCAGAATCTATTAATTTCAGGTTTCATTTCTTGATTATGATTAAAAAAAATACTTTAACTAAAAATTACAATTTTTTGTTTTCTCAATTACTTCTTTATTCTTTTAAATAAATTTAAACTTTGAATTTTATAATAATTCTTTATTTCTTTAATTGATATAACTTAAGTTTACAATTCATCAATTTCATTTTATTCAAAATTCTATTTCTCTTCATACCCGAAGTTATTTATTATTTTCATATTACTTCTATTTCTTTTCAATTCATTCTTAATCTATTCAAACTTTCTATAATTATTTCACTTACAAATTTACTTCCTCTTAATTTCTTTTCAACAATCCAATTCATATATTTTGGTAATTCATTATACCCGAATATCCAATCAATCCATAACATTCAGTATTCCAATATAACTCATCATAGGATATCAAATAATCACAACAAAGAATAATTTAAATAAATGTGATGGGTCCAGTTGGATCCCTCCAACCCGTTTTCCCCTGCATCCACCAACGTTAGCACAATATAGTACACCAATTCCAAAATGTCACACTATATCACATCAATCAATTCAGCCATTCAAACAATGAATTAAATTTAATCATTTAAAATTTAAATTAACTGAGTGAGATTAACTCACCTTTTGCTTCTTGTTTGTAATCCATTCTCATTCCGACTAGATTTCTTCAAGATTTAGACCTTCAATCAATATTTACATCCTTTATTAATTCTTGAATCAATCGAACAATTAACTACCATTAAATCATTTAATAATTTAGTTTAACTAATGATTTACATTTAAACTAACCATTTAATTTAAACTAACAAGTTTATTTGAACTAATTACCTTTTTTCTAATTATTTTTAGTAACTAAAGTAATTGAATAAGTGGATTGAACAAGTAAACCATTATAATCCATACTTTTTTTTAAAAAAAAAAATTTAAATAGCAGGGTTATAATCTATATTCAAAACTAAAGATCTAATTAATTAGTTAATTAATATTTTTTTTTATAAACCCTTCAAAATTTCAAATTCCTATTTATTTTCTAAAATCATATACGTACATATATTAATCCCAATAAACAGATTTTCTTCCAAATCTATATTTTATTAATATGAATCGAACTGTAGAAAATATAAATTACCTGCACTCGAACAAAATCCAACCCTACTCTCTTCAACGTCGGCTGTCGATGTTGCCGTCCCTCGTACCCTCGATTCCTGAAGCCTCCATCTTCGTTCACCTCCAGATTCCCCGCCGCGACCTCCCCTTCGTCGCGAAGACGAGTCACCACCCCACACGAGATTCACTCGCGGCTTCCTCTCCTCTTCACGCGTGCAGTGGTCAAGTTCAACCCCACGAGAACGAATCACTAAGGTTGTTGTCAACCATCACCACTCGTGGGAGCATTTCCTCGCGAACGCCACGACATCACCAAGCGAATGAGCTCAGGCCGCAACTCGTCCTCTCGCCTCTCTAGATCTCGCGATTTCAATCGCCCATTTTTGTTTTTTCCCCTTTTTTTTCGAACGAATTTTGATTTGCACAGGAAGAAGAAAAGGGGGACCGGCGAACTAATTAAAAAGGATGCAGTGTGATTGTCGTTTACAATAAGTTCGGCCATTATTATTTTTTATTTGTTTCTGCGATAGGATTGAAGAAAGAAGGGAGAAGGAAAGTTAAAATTTTTATAGAGAAAGTGGGGAAGAAGATGGCTTCTGCAAGAAGCGATTTAGATTCGATTTTAAGTTAAGGAAGGAAGCGTATATTAGAAGGCTCAACTATTTAACTTAAATTAAATCAGATTATTAACAACTAAATTTTCAGCACGTTTATATCTCGTATACACACACATTAGCTCCGATCAAAAAGAAATTTGAAATCCGATAATAATTCAATATTACGGACCCAATGGAACTGGTTTCGTCGAATTCCGAGACTGTGCCTCGGAAGGCTATTTTTAAATTCAATTTAAACGATAAAATTTCAAAACTAAACAAACCACTGCTAATTTCAATTTTACAACTTCTATTATCTTCAGCGTTATCAATATAAATTTTACAAGCCTTCATATTATATTCAACAGGTTTAAAACCTCAGATTCAACATTTAGCTCAACTTTCAATTATTTAATTCAAAAATTTTATTATCAAATAATTTGTAATATTCGTGATTCAAGTTAAAATTACTCTATTGAATATTTAAAATCAATTAAATATTCCGACTTTAATTGCTTGAAAATTTCGGGTCATCACATTCCTCCCCCCTTAAAAGAATTTCGTCCCCGAAATTACTAGTTAGGAAGAATGGTCCAATACCCGTTTACTTTTTCCCCAAAACCAAACAATCCAACATCTTACTAACTATCTCTTTATAAAAGATCCATTATAATTCTTACTAACTTCCTAACTTTTCCCTTAGTTCCCTAATAGCTTTACTTATACATTCATGCAAATCATAATTCAAAACTAAATTTTGAATTATCAAAAATTTTCTCAAAATTTTTCTAACTCCCTAAATTTCCGAAAAATTTCGCCAGCGTTTCCTTTGCGCGGCTGACTCGGTACAACTACAAAATGGCTCTACGGCCTCCAAAATCCAAAAAGAAAACAAAAAGCCAAGTGGCTCAATCCAAAATCCCAATCAAATTCACACCAATTTTAAATACATACCTTTTTGTCGAGCAATTCAAATTTATCTTCCGAAATCAAAATCAATTCTCTTTTCCCTTTTTATAATATCAGCATATCCTGCTTAACACCAATATCCAATCACAATATTCCCAAAACATTTTATCGACTTTTCTTACAAATGTCAATATTTATTCATCCCAAATATTAACTTAGAATATATTTGTAATATTCAATTTCCAATTAAGAATTGATCATTCCTTACTTAAGTTAACATAAGCATTTTATATGTTTCTTTATTTATTTCTGTCTTACCACTTCAATTTATATCCATTTCTATTCAACTTGATTCTTTCATTTTCATACGAATTCAATTTATTTTCAACTCCAAATGTTAAATTTTATTTTTCATTTATAACTAATTCATGTCATTATATACATTAGTTCATTTACTAACTTATTTCAATTTTCCAGTTCGAAAACGTTTTGTCGTTAACAAAATTTTCCACAAATTTTCAAAAAATTTCTAACTCGCAAAATTTCTGAAATTTTTTGGCAGAGTCCCCTTTGTACGGAGGAGCTTTTGCAATTTGACAAAAGAGATAAATATATATACATCGACCCACACGGTCGGAAAAACCAAAAACAGTTCATATTTCCTATTTTTATTGCGTAAGCGTACCTTATTTAGCATTTTAAGCAAGCGGCTTATTAATTTTAGCAAATAGCACAACCAAATCCAGCCACACGACTTCCCGGTACCTGTACTTACTCAATTAAAACATGTAAGTACCAAACATATGCAGTTTAACTATATTTCACTTAGTTGCAATGGTTAAAACATATGAATTCTAAAGGAAACTCATACCAAACATTTTTCTATAAGCAACTTCTACAATTTCCATGTTAATTCAACTGTTCCATTTTATTTATAAACCATTTTTATGCAATTTGAATGGTTTTCAATCCATTCGTACACAACTTTACCAATTCGAATGTTTTAAAACTCAATTGTTTACATTAATTTATTTTTAAGCAAACTGAACTCATATTTAATTCAATTGCTTTCAAAATCAATTTATTTTACTCCCATCAATCCATAGAATTTTTAATTACTTCCATTTACATCAAATAACAATTAATTCTATGCAATTTGACGAGATTTATGTGAATAAATAAGTATTTATGTTTTATAACCAATTTAAATTGATTTCAACTCAATTTATACTTAACTCTATTCCATTTCAATTTATTCACAATCCATATATTCTCAGTTTCATTGCATTTCAATTTTATTAACCAAACTAGTCCATTCAAAACCATTAACAACTTAGTTTCCATCTCCATTACCAATTAAATTTCCTTTTTATTTTAATCCATTCACAAGCATTTATTTAGCTCGACACACTCCATTTAAATTTCATTTACAATCCATTTATTTGCATTTCATTCCATATTTGTTTATTCCAAACTATTTTATTTAGCTCGAAGACAATCCAAGCTATTTCATTCCATAACCATTTCTCAACTTATTTAAACCACATTTCATTTGATATTTATTTATTCCATCATTTATTTATTCAATATAATTAGTTTATCCACATTCACTTAAACCATTCTAATAAACTCGAAGCATTCCATTTTCCTTATTGTCTCAAGTTAGTTCAATGGTTTACAATTATTTATTCTAGAATTTCATTCCATTAATATTATTTATAACTCACCGAATTATATTTCGATTAAGAATTTATTTTCACTTGATTTAAAACCAATCCAATATTATTAAACTTTGTTTAAGTTGAATTAAATTCAACTCCCTTCCATCTATTCAGCTTAAGTCAATTTACTTCAATTTATTCAAATTTTATACTTAAGCTCATTCTCATTTTGCAAACAAAGTTCTCTTTTCAATTTATCTTGATTCTATTTTTAATCCAATCCCATTTCCAACTACAAATTATTTGATCAATTATTATACATTTTAGCTTTCTAGATTTAGCTCATTCAATTTATTACCTGACTATTTCCAAGTTATCTTCACTTATGAATTTTATTTGCACATTCAAATCATTGCTATTTTAATCCATTTACATTTTTATTCTTTACATTTCCAATTATATTTAATTTATTACCACTTCAAGTTAAATTTAAATTAATAACTCAAGTTCTGAATCCACTATCCATTCTCAATTTACCACCCAATTTTATGAACTCACAGTTCAATTTCATTTCACCAACAATTTAAGTCGAATTTAATTTATCACTTGAGTTTATTTTCAAACTTCATCATAAACTCATAATTCAACTTTACTTAACTACATTGGGTTCTCAATACATATTTCATTACCTAATTCATTATCTAAATAGTCTTTTCCCAACTTATAATTCAGAACTTGATTTTAAGTCTCAAAATCTCTTCATTTAAATTTGCTTAAGTTCAATTTACTTTAAAATTTTCATGTTTTGATCTTCAATTTATTTTTCAATTCATCAAACAATTTTTATTTTGGATTTTGTATCTCACCTTCAAATTTAATAAGTCACAACTTATCCTTTACACAATCCCGTTCATTCAAGGCTTGAATATATTCTTCCTTTATTTTAATCCAAACCTTATGCTTATTTATGGCCCAAGCAATTTTTTTTCATGGATTTCTAATCCTCTTATAAGTTATTCTAATTTATTTATTTCAATTTTCATTTCTTATCCAATTTACTTTTCATTTATCCTGGTAAGAATTTAATTCCATGCATTAATTCAATTGAATTCTTATTCCAATTCAAATTTTATTTTAACTCAGTTTTATTTAACTCAATTCGATTTTAACTTAATTCGAATACAGCTGGATATTATTTTCAGCTTATTCAATTTATTTCAATCCAGTTAAATTTTATTCTCCAATCCAAGTTAATTTCATTTTAACTTTAAATTCCATTATTCAAAGCTTATATTTCCTTCATGATTTAAAAATCATCTCAATTTATAAGCTTACGACTTATCCTATCCGAATTTTTAAACACCCAGCTTTGGTTTCAAATTATTTTGAAATCTCCAACATCACAATCACATTTCTCAAAAAATTTAAACCAATCCTGGCTTTTATTACAACAAATTTCCTTTTTGAAATTTTCAAAAACAACTAGCTTTTTGAACAAATCAGTTTTTGGCAGCAATCCGTCACTTAGAAATTCGAAAATGAATACTGATGATGCGGCCGTCATCATCAGAATTATTTTCCAATAATCCAAGTGATTTCAATGCTAATACACTTTCAAAATCCATTTAAAACAATTTCCTTTCAGAAACACCCCCAAGACAATAATGCTATCATTCATCATCAAAACATTTCGACAAATTCTTCAAAAATCTTCGGGATTTTAAATTTCCAAATCCTGCTTAAATCAATTTTACCCACAATTCATTTGCATTGTTTATGCTTATTCAAGTTCCCATTTAATTATATTTCAATTTATAATCTACATCAATAATTCATATTTATAAATTTCATTTTATAATTCATATTTATGAATTTTATAATTTATAATGTATTTATTTCCTTAACTTTGGTTATATTTTCCATTTCTAGTTAAATTTTTACATAACAATGATAATAATTTAATATTATCATTTCTAATATCCAAGCAACCATATATTAGCTAAAATAGTTTACAAAAGCTTTTCTTTATATCAAAATATATTTTTGGGTAAAATTATTTCATTCACCTACATTTAAAACAATACTGTGTCGATTGTTCTATTCAAGTGTTTAGAAACCCTTTCAATACAGTTGTCCAGACTGTGCCGACGAAGGTTCATATGCCACTCAATAAACCAATAACCACGATATTAAAACAATTTATATTCACTAACAAATACGCACTCATATTTATTAATACGCTCAACTCATTATAGAGTACTACGGACTCTATTTTAAATGAGTAATTCCCACCAGAGCCAAGGATATCACCAACCTGGCTCGGATACCAAGTGAAACGACCCGCAAATCCGTACCCCTTGAGTCAACACTGTTCTACTAAATCAACTCAAGTTGTACAGAAATACGAACCATTAGGGTTAAAGAAGAAGAGGTAGAAGAAGAAAATAGGAAACAACACAGAATCTAACCATCGCAGCGGAGTAAAATATAATATATAATAAATAATCTTTACTCAAAATCAAATATATCTGTTTACATATATTACATCATCATAGTACATCAATCACAGCTCACATCAATAACATACAATGGATATACAACAACTCAAACAGCGGAATATATAAATATAAAACAAGTACGAATGTACGTATCATCATCCAGCTCGTCTCCTGAGCTCCACAGCAACATCCTGTATCCTATAATACTCAGTCTGACCCGAGCATTATAGTTAAATAACACCCGAGTCAGTCTGGAATACCAGCGTGAGAAAATCACACCCAATTGATTATTAAAGTTTCAAAAATCCTTCGAAAACAAAAGCATCTCGTAAGACCACGCCACAAATAAACATGTCGGGTTTTTACCTTACGATAGCTAAAACAATTTTTATAGAAATCCTGTGACATTATAATAGTGTCTATAGAAAGTAAACAGAATCTAGCTGAAATGCTTGCATCTCACGTTTCAACAATAGTTGGCACAATCAAAACCGTACGGGCGCGTAGGGAAATTGGATTCCAACTAATGACTAGGCACTGGGGTACCACCTGTCACAGTACCTGTTCTAGATCAGCGTACCGAGGAGCCACCCTAACTCCCCTGCAACACAAGACCGGAACCATCCCTTACTGGACAGTCCCGAGCAAGATCACCCCGCGGTTGGGATCAACAACTGTCCACTAAGCCGAAATAAAGGGACATCTAAACAGGGATGACCTCACCCTCCAGTGGGGGCTACCCACGAAGCCTTGCTGCATATCCCCTGATTTCAGCCATTCCCATTTGATGAGGCTTGAGGCTAAGCGTTACCTTTATAGAATATATCCCTTAGAATGCCCATCGTCCACCTGACGATGTTTCGCAAGCATTCATCCATACAAGTCCGTCCCGGGTTCGAACGGAACCGAAGGCACTATTCCTACTACATCCATTTTGGAAATATCCTCAGGATTAGTAGCGACTAGCCCTTGCACTTCACTGCTCCATCTTCGAATCCAAATCGTTTACACGAAACGTACAAACCGGATCGAAGTGGTTTTCGAGAAATAAATCTCGATCTCGGTCTCTTCGAAACGATCAACGCATTGTCCAATATTGATAGTCGGTTATTTAACTATCAATTAATATTCAGAAACAACCCACCAAACAATAAATAGTTTTCCCAATTATTTATTAACCTCAAAAATATCTTCACAAGATATATTTCTATTTTCAACCCTTTGAAAACAGTTTCAAAACCATCTTTCTTTCTAGAATAAATTTTTCCCCAAATATTTTCTATCTTCTCTGAAATCACCAAGCACAAAACTAGATTTTTTTAAATAATTTAAAACACTTTACTTTGAAAATATACTTTAAAACATTTATTTAAAACTTCTTCAATGATTTGTTAAAAATACATACTATATGAATATTTGAAAATAAGGTTACTAAATAAAATATAAAACTAGATTTTTCTTTTAAAAATAAAATACTAAGTCACTCTTTAAATAATTAATGCTAAAATATATTAAAAGGAAATACTTGCTTTAGAAATTAAATATTAGAAATAATAAATTTTTCAAAACATACCTTTTAAACAATTTTAAAACTATTAACTTATATTTTAAAAAAAACTTACTTTGAAAACGTACTTTGTTAATCAGAAAGAAATTCCCAATCTCAATCACTTAAATCAATTTCCCAAATTGATTTCCAATTTATTCCCTTTTAATTCAGAATCTACTAATTTCAGGTTTCATTTCTTGATTATGATTAAAAAAAATACTTTAACTAAAAATTACAATTTTTAGTTTTCTCAATTACTTCTTTATTCTTTTAAATAAATTTAAACTTTGAATTTTATAATAATTCTTTATTTCTTTAATTGATATAACTTAAGTTTACAATTCATCAATTTCATTTTATTCAAAATTCTATTTCTCTTCATACCCGAAGTTATTTATTATTTTCATATTACTTCTATTTCTTTTCAATTCATTCTTAATCTATTCAAACTTTCTATAATTATTTCACTTACAAATTTACTTCCTCTTAATTTCTTTTCAACAATCCAATTCATATATTTTGGTAATTCATTATACCCGAATATCCAATCAATCCATAACATTCAATATTCCAATATAACTCATCATAGGATATCAATAATCACAACAAAGAATAATTTAAATAAATGTGAGGGGTCTAGTTGGATACCTCCAACCTGTTTTCCCCTGCATCCACCAACGTTAGCACAATGTAGTACACCAATTCCAAAATGTCACACTATATCACATCAATCAATTCAGCCTTTCAAACAATGAATTAAATTTAATCATTTAAAATTTAAATTAACTGAGTGAGATTAACTCACCTTTTGCTTCTTGTTTGTAATCCATTCTCATTCCGACTAGATTTCTTCAAGATTTAGACCTTGAATCAATATTTACATCCTTTATTAATTCTTGAATCAATTGAACAATTAACTAACATTAAATCATTTAATAATTTAGTTTAACTAATGATTTACATTTAAACTAACCATTTAATTTAAACTAACAAGTTTATTTGAACTAATTACCTTTTTTCCAATTATTTTTAGTAACTAAAGTAATTGAACAAGTGGATTGAACAAGTAAACCATTATAATCCATACTTTTTAAAAAAAAAATTTAAATAGCAGGGTTATAATCTATATTCAAAACTAAAGATCTAACTAATTAGTTAATTACTTAATTTTTTTTATAAACCCTTCAACATTTCAAATTCCTATTTATTTTCTAAAATCATATACATACATATATTAATCCCAATAAACAGATTTTCTTCCAAATTTATATTTTATTAATATGAATTGAACTGTAGAAAATATAAATTACCTACACTCGAACAAAATCCAACCCTACTCTCTTAAACGTCGGCTGTCGATGTTGCCGTCCCTCGTACCCTCGATTCCTGAAGCCTCCATCTTCGTTCACCTTCAGATTCGCCGCCGCGACCTCCCCTTCGTCGCGAAGACGAGTCACCACCCCACACGAGATTCACTCGTGGCTTCCTCTCCTCTTCACGCGTGCAGTGGTCGAGTTCAACCCCACGAGAACGAATCACTAAGGTCGCTGTCAACCATCACCACTCGTGGGAGCATGTCCTCGCGAACGCCACGACATCACCAAGCGAATGAGCTCAAGCCGCAACTCGTCCTCTCGCCTCTCTGGATCTTGCGATTTCAATCGCCCATTTTTGTTTTTTCCCCTATTTTTTCGAACGAATTTTTATTTGCACAGGAAGAAGAAAAGGGGGACCGGCGAACTAATTAAAAAGGATGCAGCGTGATTGTCGTTTACAATAAGTTCGGCCATTATTATTTTTTATTTGTTTCTGCGATAGGATTGAAGAAAGAAGGAAGTAGGAAAGTTAAAATTTTTATAGAGAAAGTGGGGACGAAGATGGCTTCTGCAAGAAGCAATTTAGATTCGATTTTAAGTTAAGGAAGGAAGCGTATATTAGAAGGCTCAACTATTTAACTTAAATTAAATCAGATTATTAACAACTAAATTTTCAGCACGTTTATATCTCGTATACACACACACTAACTCCGATCAAAACGAAATTTGAAATCCGATAATAATTCAATATTACGGACCCAATGGAACTGGTTTCGTCGAATTCCTAGACTGTGCCTCGGAAGGCTATTTTTAAATTCAATTTAAACATTAAAATTTCAAAACTAAACAAACCACTGCAAATTTCAATTTTACAACTTCTATTATCTTCAGCGTTATCAATATAAATTTTACAAGCCTTCATATTATATTCAACAGGTTTAAAACCTCAGATTCAACATTTAGCTCAACTTCCAATTATTTAATTCAAAAATTTAATTATTAAATAATTTGTAATATTCGTGATTCAAGTTAAAATTACTCTATTGAATATTTAAAATCAATTAAATACTCTGACTTTATTTGCTTGAAAATTTCGGGTCATCACATTAACTCTATGGTTTACAGTGTAAACCATGCCAAACTAAAAAGCCCCTCCCTCTATTTCTACTCATTTTGAATGATAAACTATGGTTTTGGACATGCTTTGTGTTTCAATAATTAATCAAAGCAAAGTTTTGTAGTTTCCTTCTTTCTAGAAACTATGAAAACACAGTCATATTGAGTCTCTGGTTTACAGAGTGGATCATAGCAAATCCAAATCCCTCTCCCCCTCATTTCTTCTGAAAATGGATTGCAACACTAGTTGAAGTTTCTTTTAAAACTGTACTATGTTCCAGTAATAAAATTAGAGCAAAGGTTATATAGTTTTTTTTCTGGAAACTATTAAATGCGGTCACCATTCAAATTTTTCAGAAATTCGAACTTCACAGATTTTAATTTCAGTAATGTGGTTTGAATCCCCTTAAAAATAATGATTTTAGAAAGCAAAATGCAAATTTTTCATTAAGCTTTAATCGAGGTATTGGTGTAAAAACCCTAGATATTGTATATTATTTAAATTGGACTTTCTTTTATTTTTAAATTAATTTAAATTTTTTTATTTCTAACATTTCATTTTTAAATATAAATGTTGATTATTAAGTGATTTATAGTTCAAACTAGTATAATTTGAATATTTTACTGTAAAGTGAATTTCTGGTCAAACTGTTCAAACTTTGACTTTTAAACTTCAAATTTAAATTATTTTAAATCTTAAATTTTATCTTTTTTGATGAAAATATATGTAATAACTTGAACACTGCTTTTCGTTTCGTTGAAAACGGAGTTAAACTGTAAAAGTTATGTACATTTCAATTTTGAGTGTAATTTGATTTATTTAACAATTTTGTCTATTTTAAATTATATAAATTATATTTTCTTTGTCATATTTTTATTTTAATATGTGTTAATATTTAATTTTATGTATATTTTTGTCTTTTAATATTTTTGAAGTGATAGTAAAATTTTTCTAAAGTTCACTTGAATTTATTTCAATTTTTAAAGCCTAGTTTGCAATTTTAAGCCATTTTCTTAATTTAAATTGTATTTAATTAAAATTAATTCATTTATTTTTGTGAATGCATTTTTATTTTATGTTCTTATCTTTATTTACAAATATTTTCAAGTACATAATAATTTTCCAAAGTTTGTTCCATTTATTTTTAAATTTGCTAGACTAGTTTACATTTTTCTTTGTTACTTTCTTAATTTAATTATATATATTTAATATTTGTTTATTTTGTTTATTTACTAAATTTTCGTATTTTATCTGAAATTAGATATATATATATATATATATATATATATATATATATATATATATATATTTCAGTAATTTAAATTTATATAATGAAATTATAGAAATTTGAAGAGTTTGTGACTTTTTATATGCCTTAGTCCTTTTGTATTCTACACCTTTTCAATTCATAACTCTTGCATTCAATTGAGGCCAACCATATCTCATTTCATTCAGCTGATCACATATCATTTTCACGTAAACAAACGTCCTCCCTCGTCTCCAAAAATTCACGGCACTTCAAAGAAAAATATGGCTTCCATTCTCCTCTTATCTTCTTCCTTTTTCCATTTGTTTGCCTTGATTTTGCCCTGCTTCTTCATGCTTTGCTCAGCCTAACCTCTCCACCATCTCCTCCACCGACCACCACAACTTCTTCCCCACATCAACCATGACCTACAATCCAGCTTCTCCGACCTGAAGCGGTCGTGGTCTCCAAAGGAACAAAGCACCACAGAAAATATTGCAAAACTCCACAAAATAATGCCTAGCCGAGCCCTACCTTCAACATACCTTCACCCATCACCTTAGCCACCACTTTTAGCCTCCACCACGAGCAAGTGCCATCACCAATAGCCTTGTTTCAGATCTATCCAGACCTGTAGCAGCCTTTGATCAAGCCATAGACCCCTTTGGTCGAGCCTAGATGCATCCAAACTCCATTTTGGCCTTGACTATTTGCCTTCAACACAACTTCCACTCACATTCATCACCTTGTAGCCACACCTTTTTCAGACCATACCTGATCCAAACCATGCTCAAAACCTGACCATATCCACCCTTTGGCTGAGCACATGATGGTTGAAGCAACGGTCAAAGCATTTGATTCATATTTGCATTCATTTCTAAATTGTTTCTTTTGATAATTTGTATTGAAATCATATTTATACTTGTCTTGTTTTTGTGTTGTTTACAAGATCATTAGCTTGGCTCTCATCCACTTGATACCATCATTGTGTCATCGTGCTTTCTCGTATCCGTTTGTGTCATTGTATTGCAATCTCCAGCTCAAACATGTGAGTTTTTCTCACCAGACATTATGTACTTATATAAGTAGTAAATTGACACCCTGTGAATCTATAGAACTATATTATCATGTTATAACTGCTTATATTATTATCATATGATGTTCACACCTGTTATTACACCTATTATATCATATGTTACTGTTATTTCATGCTATTCTGTTTATTTATATCAGTTTATCACACTGCAAGTTCCATGTAGATTAGTATCACTATGGGTTGAAATGATACATACCCGAACGGACTTTAAAATAAGGGAAAATCATTATGGGATGAAATAATAGGCCTGAGCGGTTTCAAAATCATTGATTTTACTTAGGACTGCGGGTTTGAAATGATAGAACCCGAGTTTTCTTTGTAAACTGCGGATTGAAATGATATACATCTGTATCACTTGACCTAGGCTAGAAAACTATATACAGACCCGTGGGTTATAAATTATTTTCTGAAATGTTTTAAAATTATTTTTAAAAGTAAAAGTATAATATTTTGAATTAATATGAATAAAATGATTTATTTTTTATAAAAATAAAAGTGATTTTTGAATAAATGAAAATGTGAATAAATGAATGTTTTATGTCAAAATTTTGAAATATAACTTATTGTGGGAAATTTTGAAATTTTGTTAAAAATGACATTTTATTAAGTAAAATAAATAGAAATAAGTTATAATTTGGTAATTTAAAACTTAACGATGAAGTAATAAAATTAATTAAAGAAATGGGATTTAATACTTTAATAAGAAATTATGTTAAAATTTGATTTTTGGATGAAATTTAACTTTATAAAAATCATAAAAATGAGAGTATCGAAATGATGATTTTAAAATGTGAAATTTTATGATTTTATAAGTTAAATGGTTTAAATTAAAATTAGCTATTGGTGAAATTTGTATTGAAGCCTTGAATTTGATTTAACAGCATTTTGAAATGTAATGTAAGGGTATTACAGCATTTTGTTAATGTTGTAGTTATTTTAAATGAACTAAAAAGTTAAATTGAAATAAAGGCAATTATAGCACTTTGTAAATGTTATAGTGGTTAAACTTAACATTTAAGTTATTTGAAATTTAAAGGAAATCTATTACAGCACTTAAACGCTGTCTTTTGTCAAATGAACTATTTTAAACTATAACTTTACGTAGCATTTTTAAGTGCTACGGAAACTATATTTTTGTTGTTTTAATAACTTTCATGGAAAAAAATAATCTTGCAAAAATGATAAAATTTTGGAAATTAAATGTTAAATTTCTAAAGATAATGAAGAGATATTTATATGGCTTTAAATGGAAGGTTTTAAGTTTTGGAAATTTAATATTTAATTAATAAATATAAGGAATTGACTTTAAATGATTTAAATGGAGAGATTTAATTTTTGATATAAAATCTTTTAAAACGTAAGTTTGAAATGGTAATTAATTCGTAAATAAAATGAAGGGATTTAAAAGTTATTTAAATGAATAAAAATGAATGGTGTTTTGAATAATATTTGACATTTTGTTATTTTGAAAGGATATTTGATTTCTGATTTATTTAATTTATTTGATAAATGAATATTTGAAGTATATATCATTTGAGTTTATTTAAATGATATTGGATTTATGAAAGGTGGGATGTTCAAACCTTGAAATATACTAAAGATTGAATATTGTATTTTGTGGATTAAACCTATATTTAAATTTGATAAGATTTGAAATGTTTTGTTAGTAAACTGAATTTGAATTGAAATTGATGGTTTGAATTAAATTAAATTGAAATTGAAATTTGGGTTTAATTTAATAAATTTTTAAGTGTATAGAATTAAAGGATGATTGCAAATGTATGATTTCAAAATGTTCTGATTTTTTTAAAGTGTAATGATTTCAATGTTTTGGTTTCGAAAGAGTTATAACTTTGAAAGTATAAACTATTTTGAGAAGTGAATATATGTTTGGAATGGAAATGATATTGTTTTTTTGAAATAAATATAGTTTTGAAAAAAAAATGATTTTGGGTTTTCGAAGCATAAACTATCTTTGAAATGATATTTTGATATTAAAATGATTTGTAGTGAAGTTTTGAAAGGATATGATATTTCGATATATTGAAATGATTTGAAAAGTATGTTTTGAAAGGATATGCTATTTTGATATATTGAAATGGTTTGGAAATGATTTAATCTTTATTTTGGTAAAGATTTGGACTTGAAATGATATTCTATTTTGAAGTATAAAATAATATATTTTAAAATTATAACCATGGGTTATAATAATGATTGGTTGTTAAAGAGACCGGGATCGGATATCCGGCATACTCTCCGTCGATACCGAAAACCACTTTAACAACTATGTACGCGGTGGAGATTGCAGAATGAAGCAGGATGGTGGCGACGTTCTTGAGGTATATTACATGGACCCAACTCCCGTGAGTTGGCATAAGGTGGCTAAAACAGGAGTGATCTCGGGCCAAGTGAGGTCATTCCTCCGATCGGACACATTCCTTCGATACTATACTCTTACTTGTGGGCCATCCTTTGATTTTGATATGGAAGCATGTTCCGAGGTGGGCGTATGTGGCTGTTGCGTTACCACCAGCCCGTGTGCGTAATTGGTATATCTACCCTGGCATTGCCTTGTGTGCCGTGTCACCTACCATACCGAGCCTTGACTACGAGTTTGTTTTTCTCTCATAGCCCGTGTGGTATCCTCTGTCAGTCACCCGGTGAGGAGATGTCGTGATATTGGATGGACTGCTGGGACTATTATGTGTGAAGGGTGATATGGGTGGCTCGGAACGCTATTTAAAAGTAAGTTTATTTTACTGTAGACATTATTATAATAGCGCAATATTACTATATAGTAAATAGT
The DNA here is from genome assembly GCA_030765085.1 of Allium cepa. Classification (NCBI taxonomy): domain Eukaryota; kingdom Viridiplantae; phylum Streptophyta; class Magnoliopsida; order Asparagales; family Amaryllidaceae; genus Allium; species Allium cepa. Next base: position 895,814,669 of record CM060938.1, read on the forward strand.
TTAACAGATCCTTACAGGATGGGCGGTCCCAGGCATCCTTTAAGTTACTTGTACCTTATTACAGTTCACTTGAGTTGGTTTACATTATATAAGTATATATTGTCCTGACTCGAGTGTTTGTATTTTTATTTACGCTCGGGTCAGCCTGAGTTATTCACAGATTTGGATTTCATTTTCTGGAGATTTGAATCGTTGGAGATTGTCTGCTTATCTAGTTTTATCTATTCCAGTTCTGTTGTCTATTCAGCTTGTACACGGCTATCATCTTGAGGCTTCTGTTGTACTTTATTTCTTCTGTTGTATTTTATTTAACTCTGATATATTTATGTAGTAGCTTCATGAACTACTATTTCTTTTAATTCCGCTGCATTATTAAATACTCCATGTCTGTGACCTGTGATTTTATTTACTTTATGTTCTGAGATTTGCCAAATTTTATTTACAACGCGGTATTTTGAGCAATTCAAGTCCAACATGTGTGGATGCGAATGGTTGCAAAATATCGGGCTGTTACAGTTGGTATCAGAGCTTTGGTAACTCTAGGAAAACTCAGTATATAGGGTAAATGTATTTACAGAATCACTTTCATTCGAGTTTAAATCTCTTCCTTTTGACTCGATTCCTTTGAATTTTGGAACGTTCCCTGCGGTTTCAAAATTCATTTCGTGTCCTCACTATTCATTTTCTTTTGATTTTGGAGTATCTCATAACTCCACTTCAAAGGATCTTTATAATGAGTCGGCAGTCCCGCCAATCTCAGATTATCTGTAAAGGAGTGAAACTCCATTACAATAGCGTTGATTCACCAAGGATTTTATTTCCTCGGTTTAAATGCTAGTATCTCTGATTTTCCCAAACTCTATCTCTTGAGATCGAATGTTGATTTACCCTAAAAAATATCCACATCGATCTTATTCTTTAAGTCATGGTTAACCCGGTTAAGGTTGCCCATGATTTATTTAAGCTTATCCAGCTCCCTATTTTGTTATTCAATCATCTTGTCTTTTGTTTCCAATCTATCTTCCAAACAGTTTGAATTGCACTTGTAAATCAATATTAATTATTTGTTTTATATTGTGTTGTTTGAGTTGTTGATATTGATTTGGGTTTCCGATTGATTCGTCTGATCAATGCTATCAATAGGATTTCTGAAACACTTTGACAGAACAAACTGACACAATATTATTTTAAAATTTGGTTAATGAAATAAATTTTGATATATAAGTAAATTTATGGAACTTAATAAATTAATTTAAATTGATTATTTGAAATGATAATGCTTGATTTATCATTTATAGTTCTATAAATGAATTTATAAATAGTTGTTATAAATTGATTAAGGAATTTAAATGAATTTAAAACAAGAATTTGAGAATTTAATTTCCGACGGTTTCAAACCTTGTGTTTTCAAGTTTTAAAAGGATATATCATTTAATGTATTTTCGAATAAGAAATTTGTTTCCAAAGAATTTAAAGTTTAAAGAAATTAGTGCTCTTCTCTTTGTCGCAGGAAAATAATTTCGGTGATGACCGCGGCATCATCGACATTCATTTTCGAGTTTTGAAGTGAAGAGACCGTTCGGTAGTCTTGCTACAGCTTTGTTTTGGGAAATCTAATTGATTTGAATTTTTAAAATATGATTTGATTTATATTATATATAGATATATGATTTAAATTTGATTTGAAATATTATGTACATATATTTATTTATCTCTAAATGGTTTGAAGGGAATCAGAAATTTTTTCTTAAGTTTTACCTTAAAGAATAATTTCAGTTATAAAAAGAAAATTAAACTTTTTGAATAAATGATTCAAACTTGATATGATTGAATTAGAAAGCTTTATTTGTATAATACAATTGCATTCAAGTATAACTTACCTTAATTTTCAGAAGTTAATAATGTAATTGGATAATATACAATATAAAAGGATTCTATAAATAAAATTTGAGTGGTTATAATAAATGTTATACACTTAAATTTTAGTTAAAAAAAAGATTAATAGAGGTAAATAGAATAAAAGGTTAATTGAATAATTTATAATACAAATGATGTTAAAGGAATTAAGAATAAATTAAAATAGTTATAATAAGTGTAAGTATATTTAACATAAGTGATAAAATATATTGAGAGGAATAAATTTAATTTTAACTAGGAATAAAGAGGAATTAAATTTATTAAGTACATTTTGTGTATAATAATGATTTTTTTTTTCAAATTCATGAATTTTGAAATTTTTAGTTTAAGATGATTAGATGATAAGATAATGAAATTAGAGATAGTTAAGATTTATTTAACATGTGTAAAATTAATTAACAATTTAAGTTGAAAATTCCATGGTTTCAAACTTATTATCTTATTTTGTTCTCAAAATTGTCTTTAGTTGGCCTATTTTCCTCATCATGCTATAGACTAGTATAGACATCTTTCTTTAATCTTTCTGTTTAGAAATTTTCTATAATCTTAAATAAATTTTGCTACTCAATTTGAATCTGAGCACTGCTGTCCATCCATAGACTGTCGGTCAAGCGGGAAGAGTGAATCAGATTCTAAAGGATCTTTTCATGCTTGTGTTCCTGATTCTGGAGAATCTTGGGAAGACCATCTCCACCTTGTTAAACTTACCTATAACAACTATTATCAAGTATAAATTTCAATCTTCTTGTCATCTTGTCTTAATCTTATTTCACTCTATTTTTTTCTATGCTTTCCCTTTCCTCATTCCTTTTCGGGGACGAAAAGTTTTGAGTGGGGGAAATTGTAACAACCCTAGATTTTGTATATTATTTAAATTGGACTTTCTTTTATTTTTAAATTGATTTAATTTTTTTATTTCAAACATTTCATTTTTAAATATAAATGTTGATTATTAAGTGATTTATAGTTTAAACTAGTATAATTTGAATATTTTACTGTAAAGTGAATTTCTGGTCAAACTGTTCAAATTTTGACTTTTAAACTTCAAATTTAAATTATTTTAAATCTTAAATTTTATCTTTTTTATGAAAATAGATCTAATAAGTTGAACACTACTTTTCGTTTCGTTGAAAATGGAGTTAAACTGTAAAACTTATGAACATTTCAATTCTGAGTGTAATTCGATTTATTTAACAATTTTGTCTATTTTAAATTATATAAATTATATTTTCTTTGTCATATTCTTATTTTATTATGTGTTAATATGTAATTTTATGTATATTTTTGTCTTTGAATATTTTTGAAGTGATAGTATAATTTTTCTGAAGTTTACTTGAATTTATTTCAATTTTTAAAGCCTAGTTTGCAATTTTAAGCCATTTTCTTAATTTAAATTGTATTTAATTAAAATTTATTCATTTATTTTTGTGAATGCATTTTTATTTTATGTTTTTATCTTTATTTATAAATATTTTTCAAGTACATAATAATTTTCTGAAGTTTGTTCCATTTATTTTCAAATTTGCTAGACTAGTTTACATTTTTCATTGTTATTTTCTTAATTTAATTATATATATATATATATTATGTATGTATGTATGTATGTATTTATTTTGTTTATTTACTAAATTTTCGTATTTTATCTGAAATTATATATATATATTTCAGTTATTTAAATTTCTGTAATGAAATTATTGAAATTTGAAGAGTTTGTGACCTTTTATATGCCTTAGTCCTTTTGTATTCTACACCCTTTCAATTCATAACTCTTGCATTTAATTGAGGCCAACCATATCTCATTTCGTTCAGCTGATCACATATCATTTTCACATAAACAAATGTCCTCCCTCATCTCCAAAAACTCACAGCACTTCAAAGAAAATATGGCTTCCATTTTCCTCTTATCTTCTTCCTTTTTCCATTTGTTTGCCTTGATTTTGCCCTGCTTCTTCATGCTTTGCTCAGCCTAACCTCTCCACCATCTCCTCCACCGAACACCACAACTTCTTCCCCACATCAACCATGACCTACAATCCAGCTTATCTGACCTGAAGTGGCGGTTGCCTCCAAAGGAACAAAGCACCACAAAAAACATTGCAAAACTCCACAAAATAATGCCTAGCCGAGCCCTACCTTCAACATACCTTCACCCATCACCTTGGCCACCACTTTTAGCCTCCACCACAAGCAAGTGCCATCACCAATAGCCTTGTTTCATATCTTTTCAGACCTGTAGCAGCCTTTGACCAAGCCATAGACCCCTTTGGTTGAGCCTAGATGCATCCAAACTCCATTTTGGCCTTGTTTATTTGCCTTCAACACCTTGTAACTTCCACTCACCTTCATCACCTTGCAGCCTCACCTTTTTTAGACCATACCTGACCCAAACCATGATCAAAACCTGACCATATCCACCCTTTGGCTGAGCACATGACGGTTGAGGCAACGGTCAAAGCATTTGATTCATATTTGCATTCATTTCTAAATTGTTTCTTTTGATAATTTGTATTGAAATCATATTTATACTTGTCTTGTTTTTGTGTTGTTTACAAGATCATTAGCTTGGCTCTCATCCACTTGATACCATCATTGTGTCATCGTGCTTTCTCGTATCCGTTTGTGTCATTGTATTGCAATCTCCAGCTCAAACATGTGAGTATTTTTCACCAGACATTATGTACTTATATAAGTAGTAAATTGACACCCTGTGAATCTATAGAACTATATTATCATGTTATAACTGCTTATATTATTATCATATGATGTTCACACCTGTTATTACACCTATTATATCATATATTACTGTTATTTCATGCTATTTAGTTTATTTATATCAGTTTATCACACTGTAAGTTCCCTGTAGATTAGTATCACTATGGGTTGAAATGATACATACCTGAACGGACTTTAAAATAAGGGAAAATCATTATGGGCTGAAATGATAGGCCTGAGCTGTTTCAAAATCATTCATTTTACATGGGACTGCGGGTTTGAAATGATAGAACCCGAGTTTTCTTTGTAAACTGCGGATTGAAATGATATACATCTGTATCACTTGACCTAGGCTAGAAAACTATATACAGACCCGTGGGTTATAAATTATTTTCTGAAATGTTTTAAAATTATTTTAAAAGTAAAAGTATAATATTTTGAATTAATATGAATAAAATGATTTATTTTTTATAAAAATAAAAGAGATTTTTGAATAAATGAAAATGTGAATAAATGAATGTTTTAAGTCTAAATTTTGAAATATAACTTATTGTGGGAAATTTTGAACTTATGTTAAAAATAACATTTTATTAAGTAAAATAAATAGAAATAAGTTATAATTTGGTAATTTAAAACTTAATGGTTAAGTAATAAAATTAATTAAAGAAATGGGATTTAATACTTTAATATGAAATTGTGTTAAATTTGATTTTTGGATGAAATTTAACTTTATAAAAATCATAAAAATGAGAGTATTGAAATGACGATTTTAAAATGTGAAGTTTTATGATTTTATAAGTTGAATGGTTTAAATTAAAATTAACTGTTGGTGAAATTTGTATTGAATCCTAGAATTTGATTTAACTGCATTTTTGAAATGTAATGTAAGGGTATTACAGCATTTTGTAAATGCTGTAGTTGTTTTAAATGAACTAAAAAGTTAAATTGAAATAAAGGCTATTATAGCACTTTGTAAATGTTATTGTAACGACCCGGAATTTTGAGCGATATCAATTTAATAATCTTTGATAATAATTAAACTGATTTGATCATTTTACATTATAAATTGACAAGTTAAATTTATTTTAAAGGTTAATGATAATAATTTGTTAATATCTATAAACATTTTCTTAACAATATAAATAGGCAAGATTAAATTCTTTTGAAGTTTATAATAATTTAATTTGGAAATATTTATTTTGGTAAATAGGAAGTTTTTAATGTAATAAAACTTTATATTCAAATTGTAATATATATGAATGTATATATTGTGATTTGAGATTTGTTTTAAAATTTAATATGGAAATTAACAAATTTAATATTAGAATGTTTTCTATTTGAAATGTGTATATATATTTGTATATATATGTTTGAAATAGGAATTTTATTAATTGATTTTAATAAGTATTTCCAAACTTTATTATAGATATATATAGTTTTGTAATTTGAAAGGTTAATTTGATTTAATGTTTTTAAAATGATAATTGAGATTTTCATAACAAAGTTAATTCCTTATTTATTATAAATACGTACTTTAAGCTTTTGTTTAAAAAAAAAGATTTGAAATTAAAAGTTCATTTGTTTTAATAGTCTTTCAATTTTAATTTTAACGTAAGATATTTTTTTTTAATTTTTTTATATAAGAAGTCAAATTTAAATTTCTCAAATTTGTAAACACATGTTATATAAATTTGATCAAAATATAAGTCATTTATAAATAAATTCACTTTTGAATATTTATTAAAATCTAAAGCTTATTTATATAAAATAAATTCATATTATAATCATGTAAATATTACATAAATATATTTATATAAGCTTAAATAGATTATCAAAAAGAAAATCACCTTTTAAAACATTTATAAAACATTAATTAAACATTAAAATAACACTTGTTAACTTGGTAGTGTATGCTAATGACACTTGTGAAGTATATTGCATAGGTGTTAAATCATTAAGGCATTAACATGACAAATGTCTTCCTTTTGTAAAATTAAATTTAAAATTTTGTTGTAAAATTAAAAGAATAGTTTTATTCTTCAGCTGAAAACATTTTCTTTAACTCAAACAAAAATACAAAACAAATCATAAATTAATGCAAATCAAAACAAAAATGGAAGAAGAAAATCTGTAAATCTGAAGAAAAAAAAAAGGATGAAGAAACCTAGAACAAGAATGAGGTGCTGGAAATTCAGTAATCAATGCAAGATCTTCTAGTCAATCAAGAAATTAGGAATCAACAAGCAACTCAGGAATATTAACATGCAAAACTGGAATCAAGCAATTCAATGAGCATGCAAATAAATTTAAAGGCCTGGGAAGCAAAATATGCAGTTCTGTCCTCTGCAATAAAGAGGTGAGTAAATTGAATATTTTAAAAACAGTTTAATCTTGATTTCAACTTAGTAGTATTATGATATCATGATGTTATGAGGAATAATTGATTTAAATTCGATGCATGCTTGAATTATGTAGGTTGAGTGTCTGTAAAGGAAAAATATGTTACTGGGTATATAAAAACAGTTCAGATTTTATAATAAAATTTAATAATTTGATTTGGAATTCAAATTAAACTTTGATTTGTTAATGAAAGTTGTCTGAAATCAAGTAGACTATCATCTAAAAATAATCGCAAGCTTTTAAATGGAATAGTTTGTTATAAATGTTGAAATTTACAGTAGAATTTGAATTGGGTGGAAATTGGATGGTTTCAATTTCTGATCTGGTTATCATAATTGGATTGTAAGTAAGGAAACGTGATTTTTGGAACTTGAATCACGAATTCTAGGTTAGTAATTTGCGAGAATTTGGGGTTTAAGTGTTTTTGGCATTTCGGTCAAATTGTGGCAAACGGCGGTGAGATTGTCGACGTCGTTGGGCATGGAGGTTGTGGGAGTATGGTGGATCATCAGAAAAATACTCGTGTATTTCATAAATGATCGAGATGACCGAAAATTGTCGAGATAGGGTTTAGCAATCTGTAAATGCCGATGTTGTTCTTTTGGTTATTGCGTCATCATGGGGCTATCGGTGATGATCGCGTGCGTTGCCGTAGGTTCAGGGGGACGTAAAGGAGCTACGGTGGAGATAGTGGGTTTTCTCGAGGTCGGGGTTACCGTGGAGGGTCGGTTCCTGGTAATGGTGGTTTGAACGATTTTGGGTTGAAGATCGAGATTGCGTTCTCAATCGAATTTGGATTTCTGGGTTTCGAATATTGATGTTGGGGACGTGAGTGACTTGATGGAGGCTGGCATGGAGTTCGCCTTGGATCGGCGTGGTGGTGCACATTTACGTGCACATGTTCGTGCATCTGTGATGGTCGCGTTTGGGGTTGGGAAAGAAGAAGGTGGAGACTCGAAGTATGCTTCGTGTTTTCTGATGTTTTCTCGAAGCAGGCTAAGGTTTGAGAATCTCGGGACGAGCATTGGGTTTTTGCTTGTTTTACTCGGGGTTGACGCGAGTTTTTGGAGAGGGTTGCTCGGGTTTGGGTAATGGATGGATCGTGTTTTAGGGTGAACTGGTTTTGGTAGGTAACAGTATGTTTTAAAAAGGTTTAAGCAAAGAAACTTGATTTTTTTTATTGATTAAAGTTTTAAAACCAAAGGCCTACAAGTATTAATTATAAAATTAAATTTGTTTAATGTTAAGTTGCAAACAAAAATTCTTATATATTGAAATATATGAAGATTTTAAAATAAGTAAAATTTTAATAATAAGGTTTGTATGAAATTTTATTTAATAACTTTGAAAGGTTAGAAAGTTTTAATTTGAATGTTTAAATTACTTTGATTGCTAATGTATATTATTTTATTTTAAATAAGTATAATGATTAATAATTTGATAATCAATTATAATAAAGATTTATATTATGTAAATTAGAATTTTTATTTATCTAAAGATAAATAATTGTGAGAATAATTATGATAATTCAATTATAATTTATAAATAAGTGTTATTGATTAATATAAATGATTTAATTAAGATGATGTTTTCTTAATCAAGAATCTTTATAATATAAGAAGTTAAGAATCATTTAAATTAAATTTAAATGATTAAGTTAAATAATTAATTAAGTAATTAATTTATGATCAATTAAGATAATCACTTATGGGTTAATCTAATATAATTACTTTGGAAAGTAATTAAGTAATTAAGTGGTTAATTACTAGAGGTAATTAAGTAAAGGATAATTACTTTATGGAAGTAATTAAGTGATGTGATTAAGGATTAATAACTTGAGTTATTAAAGAATTAATTAACATAATTAATTAAAGGTTTAAATTATTTAATTAATGGTTAAATTAATAAAAGGATTCAGAGTAACTAATTAAGTGATTAATTACTTGTAAAAGTAATTAATTAAGAAAGAAATTTAATAATGGAAATAATCATTAATTAATGAAAATAATTAATTAGTTGTTAATTAATAATTTAAGGATAATTAATTTATAATTAAGTTTTAATTATTAAATGTAATTAAAGTAATTAATCAAAAGTGATTAATTAAAAGTAATTAATTAAATGTGATTAATCAGAAGTAATTAATCAAGGGTATTTAATTAAAAGTAATTAATCAGGTATGATTAATTTTAAAAGATAATTAAGGAATAATTATCAGAATAATTAGAGAATAATTAATCAAGGTTGATTAATTTTAAAAAGTAATTAAGAGGTAATTACTTAGTGTAATTTAGAACTAATTAATCAGGTTGATTAATTAATATGGTAATTAAGTAATAATTACTTTAAGCAATTAAGCGATAAATAATGAAGGATGATTAATTGAAGTGGATAATTAAGTGATGTTTATTTGTAATTAATTAATGAATAGGAAGTTGGATTGAAGATAATCCAAGTGATTAAGTAAGAATTAATTTAATTAAGGATCAATTAAATTAATTAAGTTTGGATCAAAACTTGTTTATGAATGGTTAATGATTGATGATAAGTATCATTGGATGAGTTAATGATATTGGTTGATATTGTATGTCATTGGTTGATATGTTGTGATATGAATGTGATATATCTAAGATATGATATATATGATGTTTGTGATATGTATGGAGGAATGTGATAATAGTGGATTACCTATCTGAGTAATATGAATCATCCATTTATGTTTAAGTGATATTCTGAATATATTGTTTAAATCCCTTAAGTATAACTTGGACATTAAAATGGCGTTTGGTTTCGGTGAGACCGGGATCGGGTTTCCATATTTGGATATCCGAAAACCACATCGATTCCAATTAAACGTTAAGTCATTAATCCAAAAGGAGCGAGTGAAGATTCGAGGTGTAAGGGCTATACGTCAGTATAACTCTGTGGGTGATTCCGTAATGAGTTTGATGGAATAGTGCTTATAGGTTCGAGATTGAGATTTAGAGTGCAAGGGCTATGGTCGTTGACTCAGAGGGTGATTCCAAAATGAGCGCAACGAGATAGTGCCTTCGGTTTCGTTCGAACCCGGAATGAACTTGTACGGATTAAATGCTTTCAAAACATCGTCAGGTGGACGATGAGCATTCTAAGATAGATGTGTCCTATAAAGGTAATCGTAGCCTCAGGCCTCATCAACGGGGAATGGCTAAAACAGGGGAGGTGCAGCAAGGCTTCGTGGGTAGCTCCCACTGGAGAGCAAGATACATCCCTGTCTAGATGTCCCTTTTTATTTCGGCTTTGTGGGCAGTTGGTCTGCAGCCAACTGCGGGGTGGTCTTGTTCGGGACTGTTCAGTAAGGAATGGTCCCGGCCTTGTGTTGCAGGGGAGTGGGAGTACTCCTCGGTACGGTGATCTAGGCCACAACTGTGACGGGCGGTACCCCAGTAGCTCTGCCATTGTTGGAAACCCATTTTCCCTACGAGACCCTACGGTTTTGTTTGTATTACCCACTTTTGTGGCTAGTAGCTGGAATTTAATCATGTAACAATTTTTGCTATTTCTTATTTACTTGAAAACCCTAGACACTATTATAATATCACTGGATTTCCTATCAAATGTTTTGGTTAGCGTAAGGTAAAAACTTTTCCATGTTTATGTGTGGGAAGTCTTACGTGATACCTTTTCTTTTCAAAGGTTTTCTAAAGTTAAGCAATCTTAAACCATTTACTCACACCAGACCCCTGTCTGACCCAAGTGTTTATTTTCTGTTTTATTAAACTCTTGGGTACTCATATTCTGTATGAGTAGTCAAGTGATTCAGGTTATCTCTTGACGAATTCTAAAGGAGCTTTGGAGCAGGAGGCTTCAGCGTGTAGATATAGTTAGAGTTTCCGTTGAGTATTATTCTGTATGATGTTCTTGTATTGTATATTAGACAGAAATGTTATAACTGTCTAGATTGAGATGTTTAGTTGTGTACTCTGATGTTTATGATACTAAATTTATGTTCTATATTATATTTAAATCGTTCCGCTGTGAGATTCTGATGTGTTGTTCTTTCTTCTCTGTCTTTTCTTCTTCTATCCCTTTCTTTCTTAATTAGTGATGCGATTTTCTGGTGATAGAAAGTCGGGTCGCTACAGTTGGTATCAGAGCGTTAGGTTGAGTGAATACCTAGGCTCTGGAGTGGTGCCTATCTTGAGAGAGCGTACTTGTAATTTATATATATATACACTTATATATAGGTGGCGAACGGGAGACTACCTAATCTGTTGGGTTATCTGTTCGGATTTTCCAACATAGGTTATAAAGGTGGATAAGGTAGGAGTGTGTGTTACACGACTACCACTATTGGTTGAGGCTCATATGTTGTGATTGGAGATTTGTTTATCGAGATTGTAGACCTAATACCGTCTCGAATAAGTTTTGTGAATTGGTGAAAGGATTTCTTTGTGTTCAGAGGAAGTCTTTTTCAAGGATCAGAGTATATTCTTGAAGTGTGAGGTTGATTTGCTCTCAAGTGAGCAGGGATTTCCAAGAGTTGAGTTGTCAGCTGAGGAAAAGCAGGTGGTGGTATCTTGATAGATTCAGGAAGGAATAGTTGTGTGATGGGATGCAGTATCCATAGATGGTTCTGAAATTTTCTTCTGGAAGCCAGATTAATATGGTATTGGAAAAGCGTTGATGCTTACTGCAGGGAAGATTCGGATGTTTATAAATTCTCTAGATCTCAAGTAAGGGTATCTTATCTTTATTAAAGTATGAGACTAAGGTCGATGAGTTATCTCATTTCGGACATGGTCTCATTTGTTTTCTTAAAAAGATAAGTGGTTGGTGTTGGGTTGGAGCCGAGTTTCTTTGAGAAGATGTCGACTCGTCTCAAGGATTTTTAGTGGAATTGGGTGATAGTTTTGTGTTTCAAGGAGCTTTTGGTTAAGGAAGATCTTTGGCTTAGCTGTATCATTGAAGTGAAGTTTGGAAGCAGCAGCATGGACCTATTTCTTCAATGATTCAGTAATCTTTGGGATTCTACTATCAGCAGACCAGGCAGATGGTAAAGGCTTATCCTTTTCTTTGGGAGGCTTAGCAGAGCGAGATATCTGTTGGAAGTGATCTATCAGTTTCTGATAGGTAAGCCGTTCTTGAAGATTAGTCTTGATTAGGAAAAGCTGTTCTAGTTGGTGGAGCATATAATTCTTTGGAATCTGAACTGAGTAGGATCGCAAAAGTGACTTGCGATTAGTTTGGGAATCTTTGAGTATTCTTTAGCTTGGGAATTGAGGCATCTCAAGAAGAGGTGAAAGCTATGTAAGTAGACGGAGATTCTCTAGATGCTTTTTGAGGAAATCTGAGGTCTACCCGAATCGGAGATTGAGTTTTCTTATCGACTTGAATTTCTAGGAGAAGTATTGATGATTCAACCATATAGTGGGATGACTCTTAGAGCGAGAAGAATTTGGTGAGGCAGCTCAGGATTCTTTGGAGAAGGATTAATCATCTTATTCTAAGTTAAGATTCTGTGAGATGTTTTGATCAAGAGTAATAGTCACTAAGATTTTTACGAGTCAGATGAACTGTGTATGGAGAAAGATTTTTCTTGTGTTCTTCGATAGCATTCTTATTTGCTCTAGATCAGAGTTATGCAGCGGAAGCCAGTTGGCAGTTATTCTAGTTTGGAGCAACCGGATGTTGTAGTAGAGGATTTCTACTGGAAATTCAAGTATGAAGGAATTTTCTGGATTTGGCAGGTAAGGTTGTCAAGTGCAACTGTTTGGCTATTCCAGATAGGAGAGGTAGGTTTGAAGTCCATTGATGTTTGTGGTATAGAGCTGTATTTTGGATTTCAGCAAATTATTTTTGGGAAAGCCACTTTGTTGAGTAGGACCTGGAGATTTGGTTTGAGTTGGTCTAGTTTGTTTCTTGAAGCAATTAGCAAGGGTTAGGCTGATCAGGAATATTGAAGGTGACTCGGAGCATCAGAAGAGTTATGCAGTTAAGAATTAAGAAGATTTGGAGTGTGCAGTTAGAATTTGGATATTGACTTGGTTTTATCCGATCAAAGGAATGACGGGGTAAAACTGGAGAGCTAGCCCCAGAGGTATTTTAAGTTTTCCTGTGTTCTCTGGAAATTAGATTTTGATCTACAGGATTTAATTTCCAGTCCGGATAGCTGGAATTCATTGTGTTTCACATATCTCTGAGGAATATGTGTATGATTCTTTGAGTGGTAGAATCAGCAGTTCAAAAAGGATCTGGTAGTTGAGCTGATTTTGAGCTTAGTCTGATATCTTGTTCAGATTTGTAGGATCAGATGAGGGAGTTCTTGGTTATGGTAGTATAGTTACTTAAGATTCCGTAGAGCGAGTATTCCAGTATAGGTATCTGGAAAACTCTTGTTAATATTAGGAAGTTCTATTCAGAATTTTTCTGGATAGATAAAATTATTTGTTTAAATTGGTTACTTTGATTGTTTGATTGCTGATAGAAATTTAAATTCTTTTGCTGGGTTATTAAATTATCTTTGCTTTTAAATTTCGGGGACGAAATTCTTTTAAGGGGGGAGGAATGTAACGACCCGGAATTTTGAGCAATATCAATTTAATAATCTTTGATAATAATTAAATTGATTTGATCATTTTACATTATAAATTGACAAGTTAAATTTATTTTAAAGGTTAATGATAATAATTTGTTAATATCTATAAACATTTTCTTAACAATATAAATAGGAAAGATTAAATTCTTCTGAAGTTTATAATAATTTGATTCGAAAATATTTATTTTGGTAAATAGGAAGTTTTTAGTGTAATAAAACTTTATAATCAAATTGTAATATATATGAATATATATATTGTGATTTGAGATTTGTTTTAAAATTTGATATGGAAATTAACAAATTTATGTTAGAATGTTTTCTATTTGAAATATGTATATATATTTGTATATATATGTATGAAATAGGAATTTTATTAATTTGAGTTTAATAAGTATTTCCAAACTTTATTATAGATATATATAGTTTTGTAATTTGAAAGGTTAATTTGATTTAATGTTTTTAAAATGATAATTGAGATTTTAATAATAAAGTTAATTCCTTATTTATTATAAATACGTACTTTAAGCTTTTGTTTAAAAAAAAGATTTGAAATTAAAAGTTTATTTGTTTTAATAGTCTTTCAATTTTAATTTTAACGTAAGATAAATTTTTTTAAATTTTTTTATATAAGAAGTCAAATTTAAATTTCTCAAATTTATAAACATGTGTTATATAAATTTGATCAAAATATAAGTCATTTATAAATAAATTCACTTTTGAATATTTATTCAAATCTAAAGCTTATTTATATAAAATAAATTCATATTATAATCATGTAAATATTACATAAATATATTTATATAAGCTTAAATAGATTATCAAAAAGAAAATCACCTTTTAAAACATTTATAAAACATTAATTAAACATTAAAATAACACTTGTTAACTTGTTAGTGTATGCTAATGACACTTGTGAAGTATATTGCATAGGTGTTAGATCATTAAGGCATTAACATGACAAATGTCTTCCTTTTGTAAAATTAAATTTAAAATTTTGTTGTAAATTAAAAGAAAAGTTTTATTCTTCAGCTGAAAACATTTTCTTCAACTCAAACAAAAATACAAAACAAATCATAAATGAATGCAAATCAAAACAAAAATGGAAGAAGAAAATCTGTAAATCTGAAGAAAAAAAAAAGAATGAAGAAACCTGGAACAAGAATGAGATGCTGGAAATTCAGTAATCAATGCAAGATCTTTTAGTCAATCAAGAAATTAGGAATCAACAAGAAATTCTGGAATATTAACATGCAAAACTGGAATCAAGCAATTCAATGAGCATGCAAATGAATTTAAAAGCCTGGGAAGCAAAATATGCAGTTCTGTCCTCTGCAATAAAGAGGTGAGTAAATTGAATATTCTAAAAACAGTTTAATCTTGATTTCAACTTAGTAGTATTATGCTATCATGATGTTATGAGGAATAATTGATTTAAATTCGATGCATGCTTGAATTATGTAGGTTGAGTGTCTGTAAGGGAAAAATATGTTACTGGGTATATAAAAACAGTTCAGATTTTATAATAAAGTTTAATAATTTGATTTTGAATTCAAATTAGACTTTGATTTGTTAATGAAAGTTGTTTGAAATCAAGTAGACTATCATCTAAAAATAATCACAAGCTTTTAAATCGAATAGTTTGTTATAAATGTTGAAATTTACAGTAGAATTTGAATTGGGTGGATATTGGATGGTTTCAATTTCTAATTTGGTTATCATAATTGGATTGTAAGTAAGGAAACGTGATTTTTGGAACTTGAATCACAAATTCTAGGTTAGTAATTTGCGAGAATTTGGGGTTTGAGTGTTTTTTGGCATTTCGGTCAAATTGCGGCGAACAGCGGTGAGATTGTCGACGTCGTTGGGCATGGAGGTTGTGGGAGTATGTTGGATCATCAGAAAAATAATCGTGTATTTTATAAATGATCGAGATGACCGAAAATTGTCGAGATAGGGTTTAGCAATCTGTAAATGCCGATGTTGTTCTTTTGGTTGTTGCGTCATCATGGGGCTATAAGTGATGATCGCGTGCGTTGCCGTAGGTTCAGGGGGACGTAAAGGAGCTACGGTGGAGACAGTGGGTTTTCTCGTGGTCGGGGTTACCGTGGAGGGTCGGTTCCTGGTAATGGTGGTTTGAACGATTTTGGGTTGAAGGTCGAGATTGCGTTCTCGATCGAATTTGGATTTCTGGGTTTTGAATATTGATGTTGGGGACGTGAGTGACTTAATGGAGGCTGGCATGGAGTTCGCCGTTGATCGGCATGGTGGTGCACGTTTACGTGCACATGTTCGTGCATCTGTGATGGTCGCGTTTGGGGTTGGGAAAGAAGAAGGTGGAGACTCGAAGTATGCTTCGTGTTTTCTGATGTTTTTCTCGAAGCAGGCTAAGGTTTGAGAAATCCGGGACAAGCACGGGGTTTTTGCTTGTTTTACTCGGGGTTGACGCAAGTTTTTGGAGAGGGTTACTCGGGTTTGGGTAATGGATGGATCGTGTTTTAGGGTGAGCTGGTTTTGGTAGGTAACAGTATGTTTTTAAAAGGTTTAAGCAAAGAAACTTGATTTTTTTTATTGATTAAAGTTTTAAAATCAAAGGCCTACAAGTATTAATCATAAAATTAAATTGGTTTAATGTTACGTTGTAAACAAAAATTCTTATATATTGAAATATATGAAGATTTTAAAATAAGTAAAATTTTAATAATAAGGTTCGTATGAAATTTTATTTAATAACTTTGAAAGGTTAGAAAGTTTTAATTTGAATGTTTATATTACTTTGATTGCTAATGTATATTATTTTATTTTAAATAAGTATAATGATTAAGAATTTGATAATCAATTATAATGAAGATTTATATTATGTAAATTAGAATTTTTATTTATCTAAAGATAAATAATTGTGAGAATAATTGTGATAATTCAATTATAATTTATAAATAAGTGTTATTGGTTAATATAAATGATTTAATTAAGATGATGTTTTCTTAATCAAGAATCTTTATAATATAAGAAGTTAAGAATCATTTAAATTAAATTTAAATGATTAAGTTAAATAATTAATTTAGTAATTAATTTGTGATCAATTAAGATAATCACTTATGGGTTAATCTAATATAATTACTTTGGAAAGTAATTAAGTAATTAAGTGGTTAACTACTAAAGGTAATTAAGTAAAGGATAATTACTTTATGGAAGTAATTAAGTGATGTGATTAAGGATTAATCACTTGAGTTATTAAAGAATTAATTAACATAATTAATTAAAGGTTTAAATTATTTAATTAATGGTTAAATTAATAAAAGGATTAAGAGTAACTAATTAAGTGATTAATTACTTGTAAAAGTAATTAATTAATAAAGAAATTTAATTAATGGAAATAATCATTAATTAATGAAAATAATTAATTAGTTGTTAATTAATAATTTAAGGATAATTAATTTATAATTAAGTTTTAATTATTAAATGTAATTAAAGTAATTAATCAAAAGTGATTAATTAAAAGTAATTAATTAAATGTGATTAATCAGAAGTAATTTATCAAGGGTATTTAATTAAAAGTAATTAATCAGGTATGATTAATTTTAAAAGATAATTAAGGAATAATTATCAGAATAATTAGAGAATAATTAATCAAGGTTGATTAATTTTAAAAGGTAATTAAGAGGTAATTACTTAGTGTAATTTAGAAGTAATTAATAAGGATGATTAATTAATATGGTAATTAAGTAATAATTACTTTAAGCAATTAAGTGATAAGTAATCAAGGATGATTAATTGTAGTGGATAATTAAGTGATGTTTCTTTGTAATTAATTAATGAATAGGAAGTTGGATTGAAGATAATCCAAGTGATTAAGTAAGAATCAATTTAATTAAGGATCAATTAAATTAATTAAGTTTGGATCAAAACTTGTTTATGAATGGTTAATGATTGATGATAAGTATCATTAGATGAGTTAATGATATTGGTTGATATTGTATGTCATTGGTTGATATGTTGTGATATGAATGTGATATATCTAAGATATGATATATATGATGTTTGTGATATGTATGGAGGAATGTGATAATAGTGGATTACCTATCTGAGTAATATGAATCATCCATTTATGTTTAAGTGATATTCTGAATATATTGTTTAAATCCCTTAAGTATAACTTGGACATTAAAATGGCTTTTGGTTTCGGTGAGACCGGGATCGGGTTTCCATATTTGGATATCCGAAAACCACATCGATTCCAATTAAACGTTAAGTCGTTAATCCAAAAGGAGCGAGTGAAGATTCGAGGTGTAAGGGCTATACGTCAGTATAACTCTGTGGGTGATTCCGTAATGAGTTTGATGGAATAGTGCTTATAGGTTCGAGATGGAGATTTAGAGTGCAAGGGCTATGGTCGTTAACTCAGAGGGTGATTCCAAAATGAGCGCAACGAGATAGTGCCTTCGGTTTCGTTCGAACCTGGAACGTACTTGTATGGATTAAATGCTTTCAAAACATCGTCAGGTGGACGATGAGCATTCTAAGATAGATGTGTCCTATAAAGGTAATCGTAGCCTCAGGCCTCATCAACGGGGAATGGCTAAAACAGGGGAGGTGCAGCAAGGCTTCGTGGGTAGCTCCCACTGGAGAGCAAGATACATCCCTGTCTAGATGTCCCTTTTTATTTCGGCTTTGTGGGCAGTTGGTCTACAGCCAACTGCGGGGTAGGCTTGTTCGGGACTGTTCAGTAAGGAATGGTCCCGGCATTGTGTTGCAGGGGAGTGGGAGTACTCCTCGATACGGTGATCTAGGCCACGTACTGTGACGGGCGGTACCCCAGTAGCCCTGCCATTGTTGGAAACCCATTTTCCCTACGAGACCCTACGGTTTTGTTTGTATTACCCACTTTTGTGGCTAGTAGCTGGAATTTAATCATGTAACAATTTCGGCTATTTCATATTTACTTGAAAACCCTAGACGCTATTATAATATCATTGGATTTCCTATCAAATGTTTTGGTTAGCGTAAGGTAAAAACTTTTCCATATTTATGTGTGGGAAGTCTTACGTGATACCTTTTCTTTTCAAAGGTTTTCTAAAGTTAAGCAATCTTAAACCGTTTACTCACACCAGACCCCTGTCCGACCCAAGTGTTTCTTTTCTGTTTTATTAAACCCTTGGGTACTCATATTCTGTATGAGTAGTCAAGTGATTCAGGTTATCTCTTGACGAATTCTGAAGGAGCTTTGGAGCAGGAGGCTTCAGTGTGTAGATATAGTTAGAGTTTCCGCTGAGTATTATTCTGTATGATGTTCTTGTATTGTATATTAGATAGAAATGTTATAACTGTCTAGATTGAGATGTTTAGTTGTGTACTCTGATGTATATGATACTAAATTTATGTTCTATATTATATTTAGATCGTTCCGCTGTGAGATTCAGATGTGTTGTTGTTCTTTCTTCTCTGTCTTTTCTTCTTCTATCCCTTTCTTTCTTAATTAGTGATGCGATTTTCTGGTGATAGAAAGTTGGGTCGCTACAGTTATAGTGGTTAAACTTAACATTTAAGTTATTTGAAATTTAAAGGAAATCTATTACAGCACTTAAGCGTTGTCTTTTGTCAAATGAACTATTTTAAACTATAACTTTACGTAGCACTTTTTTAAGTGCTACGGAAACTATATTTTTGTTGTTTTAGTAACTTTTATGGAAAAAATAATCTTTGGAAAAATGATAAAATTTTGGAAATTAAATGTTAAATTTCTAAAGATAATGAAGAGACATTTATATGGCTTTAAATGGAAGGATTTAAGTTTTGGAAATTTAATATTTAATTAATAAATATAAGGAATTGACTTTAAATGATTTAAATGAAGAGATTTAATTTTTGATATAAAATCTATTGAAATGTAAGTTTGAAATGGTAATTAATTCCAAAATAAAATGAAGGGATTTAAAAGTTATTTAAATGAATAAAAATGAATGGTGTTTTGAATAATATTTGACGTTTTGATATTTTGAAAGGATATTTGATTTCTGATTTATTTAATTTATTTGATAAATGAATATTTGAGGTATATATCATTTGAGTTTATTTAAATGATATTGGATTTATGAAAGGTGTGATATTCAAACCTTGAAATATACTAAAGATTGAATATTGTATTCTGTGGATTAAACCTATATTTAAATTTGATAAGATTTGAATGGTTTGTTAGTAAACTGAATTTGAATTGAAATTGATGGTTTGAATTAAATTAAATTGAAATTTGGTTTTAATTTAATAAATTTGTAAATGTATAGAATTAAAGGATGATTGCAAATGTATGATTTCAAAATGTTCTGATTTTTTTAAAGTGTAATGATTTCAATGTTTTAGTTTCGAAAGAGTTATAACTTTGAAAGTATAAACTATTTTGAAAAGTGAATATATGTTTGGAATGGAAATGATATTGTTTTTTTGAAATAAATATAGTTTTGAAATAAAAATGATTTTGGGTTTTCGAAGTATAAACTATCTTTGAAATGATTTTTTGATATTAAAATGATTTGTAGTGAAGTTTTGAAAGGATATGATATTTCGATATATTTAGATGATTTGAAAAGTAAGTTTTGAAAGGATATGCTATTTTGATATATTGTAATGGTTTGGAAATGACTTAATCTTTATTTTGATAGAGATTTGGATTTGAAATGATATTCTATTTTGAAGTATAAAATATTATATTTTAAAATAATAACCATGGGTTATAATAACGATTGGTTGTTAAAGAGACCAGGATCGGATATCTGGCATACTCTCCGTCGATGCCGAAAACCACTTTAACAATTGTGTATGTGGTGGAGATTCTAGAATGAAGTAGGATGGTGGCGACATTCTTGAGGTATATTACGTGGACCCAACTCCCGTGAGTTGGCATAAGGTGGCTAAAACAGGAGCGATCTCGGGCCAAGTTAGGTCATTCCTCCAATCGGACACATTCCTTCGATACTATACTCTTACTTGTGATTGATTAGATGGCCATCATCCGATTTTGATATGGGAGTGTGTTCCAAGGTGGGCGTATGTGGCTTCTGCGTTACTACCAGCCCGTGTGCATAATTGGTATACCTACCCTGGCATTGCCTTGTGTGCCGTGTCACCTACCATACCGAGCCTTTACTACGAGTTTGTTTTTTCTCCCATAGCCCATGTGGTATCCTCTCACAGTCACCCGGTGAAGAGATGTCATGATATTGGATGGACTACTGGGACTATTATGTGTGAAGGGTGATATGGGTAGCCCGGAACGCTATTTAAAAGTAAGTTTATTTTACTGTAGACATTACTATAATAGCGCAATATTACTATAAAGTAAATAGTTTAACGGATCCTTACAGGATGGGCGGTCCCAGGCATCCTTTAAGTTACTTGTACCTTATTATAGTTCACTTGAGTTGGTTACATTATATAAGTATATATTGTCCCGACTCGAGTGTTTGTATTTTTATTTACGCTCGGGTCAGCCTTAGTTATTCACAGATTTGGATTCCACTTTCTGGAGATTTGAATCACTGGAGATTATCTGCTTATCTAGTTTTATCTATTCCAGTTCTGTTGTCTATTCAGCTTGTGCACGATTATCATCTTGAGGCTTCTGTTGTACTTTATTTCTTCTGTTGTATTTTATTTAACTCTGATATATTTATATAGTAGCTTCATGAACTACTATTTCTTTTACTTCCGCTGCATTATTAAATACTCTGTGTTTGTGATCTGTGATTTTATTTACTGTATGTTCTGAGATTTTCCAAATTTTATTTACAACGCGGTATTTTGAGCAATTCAAGTCCGACATGTGTGGATGCGAATGGTTGAAAATATCGAGCTGTTACAATTGGAATTGATCAGAAAGTTGAACTTTCGCAAAATTCTGATGATCTAAATGTTCTTAGGCCTCGGTTTTATCGTCATAGTCAGATTAAACGTTCGACATTATTAGAAAAATACCGGTGGAATTTATAAATCATTGAATTTTTGATTCGAGATCAAATTAGGGTTTAAGAACCCATTTCTGTTCACGCTCGAAATGATGGTGCTACGACATCAATGTGTGATCGGACTTCGTGCCTCCGATGCCAATCGCAGCGTCGCACGTTGAGGAAGCTTCGGTCCAAATTTGGTGACCGCTAACGTTCAAGGGAGGAGGGGCGAGCCATTTTTCTGATGGTGTTCTGATGGGTCATTTGGGTCGAGATGACTTGATTCTCGTTTTCGAAATTTATTTGAGTTCTGGGTGTTTGTGGAGTTTTGGAGGATGAAAGTCGACTCGAAGGTGGCTGCTGCTTCGACAAACGGTGACGAATCTGGCCGTGCACATGCACGTGGAGGTAGTGGTATCAGTTTGATGGGTTGGGAAGAAGAAAGGGGGTGACTCGAAGCACTACTCGCACTACTACAAAATAGGTCATTTGCATCGGTTGTTTACCCCCCTTTTGCATCAGTTCAACAACCGATGCATATGCAACCGATGCAACAGGCTTAACACTTTTGCATCAGTTCTGAGACCGATGCAAAAAGGCCCTTTTGCATCGGTTGTTACTAACAACTGATGCAAAATATCATGGTTGGTTGCTTGAACACAGCCCCCATGTTGCATCGATTGTAATGAAAACCGATGAAACAAAGTAACTTATTGCATCGGTTTTTTATAACAACCGATGCAAACTAATCCCTCTATTGCATCAGCTATTTATACCTAATGCAAAAAAGCCATTCTCAGAAACCATTATTATAGTACTCGAATATATATATATATATATATATATATATATTATTGATTATAACAAACAATTATTGCATGCAATATTACAATCATTCAAAATTAAATTTGATGGCAAATACAAACTGAATAACATAATACCAAAATAAACGTATATCAATTATTCCGTTTCATTTACGATTTTCACTTGTACAACTTTCAAAAAGATTTTTTTTACACAAGTTCATTTCATTTACCGTGCACTGCACATTGTTCACTGTGCCTTCTCTGGCCAGTCTCTCCCCACAATTCATTTACACTGCCCATCACTAAACTTCTTGCCACATCAACTACACTGCCATTCATCTTTACATCAGCCCACTGCCCTCCAACTTCTACCATCCTACCCAAACTACCACTTGCTACAGCTATATACTTCATGTAGGGAAAAAAATGAATTAGTGATGGTTTCTTCAGCCTTTCCGAAAAATGAATGCTCCTTCGTCAACCGATGGGCTTAATTTCTTGATACAGCAGGTACTTACTGAGCATGATATCAATAATTATTCCCCAAAGGACCACATGAAGTTCGTACAATGCATTTAAAAAAAATTCAGTAAAGGATAACAGTTTAATAGAAGTGGTTGGGCATGTTCAAACCAAAACAAGTGTACTGCTTGCGTTGCCTAGCATCAATTAAATGTGAAAGTATTTTTTGACTTCTACGTTCTCAATTCCACTTAAGCCTGAGCAGAGGCATATGGAAACTAAGGCATTCTATATGAACAGCAGCACGGTCAAGGAAAAAAACTAATATGAAATAATGAAAAAAATAATATCAATGACCACTCCTTTCCTACCAAGTAGTTTGTAAGATGCAAATGCGTTGTCAGTTTGTTTGGCTTATAATAAAAATCAATTACGGTTATTTGTACTCTAACCATGTACTAAGGCAACATAATAAGATAAACAATACACAGATAATGTTAACTCATACCTTGCCTACTTCCATCCAAATCGGCTTAAACTCTCTGGTCTATGTCCTTCTAGACTGGAAGAGATGATTTAGATGAAGCCCGTCCAGCGGTATATGATGAAAATAGGCATTGCAGTTTATTCATGTAAATGTTATTTGATCAAATCAATTTCAAAACATATATATCACATTAAAAAAAAATCAACTTACCACTTTCTTTCCTTTGTGATCAGACTCAGTAGGGGTGGTATCACTGTTTTGGGTGGAAAGATTATCAAAGTTTGTACTTTACTCACTCAAAGTAGTTATCTGAAGCCCATCTAATGGTTTAGTCATAAGTTTAAAAAAGATTCTGGTGTTTAACAAAAATAACTAATGTAGAAAAAAAAATTATATAAGGCCAAAAATAGCTTACCTGAGACATAGAAGTGGATAATTGGGAGGACATGGTTTTCTTGCTTATTCTCTCTCCAAGCCATCATGAATTTAAAAAAAGGCATCTACTCCCACTAATTTCAGAAATATGTTTTGCATCTTTCCTGAATCAAACAGCAGAACATGTTATTAGTTAGCATCGACATGTGTATAAATGTTTAGTTAATAAGTGGTGAGTGCCTCTATCTACTATCTCAAGCAATATGCAATATACTTAATTTATAACAGGAGGAAAAATAATTTATAGAAGGTTGTTAAACATTGCAAATAATTACTGAGAAAACTACATGACTACAACCACTGCATTTAAGTTACTCTTACTAATAGCAATTAAGCATAGTAGAAAGCATAATTTGGACAGTTAGAATGAGTGGACATGTATGAACTTAAGTTTGCAAATGGAAGAATAAGTATGATAATTGGAATACATACAGTACACAATCTTGTGATTTGCATACTAATGCTAACATGCAGATCAAAACCAAACAGTTTTTATTCAAAAGGTGTGGGCGTGTGAACTGTTAATTGTTAGATAGGACTGACCATCTTTGAGATGTTGATTGTCTCATCCACGACCATACCAATAAGTTGTTCTGCCTCTTTGTCAAAAGCATGTCAATGTTGACACGATACCTATGAATAAATAAATAAATAAACTAAAATTAAAATAAATAAATACCTATAAATAAATAAACAACTCAACATCAAAGTGAATATACTAAACTAAAATTAAAAAATAAAACATCCAAGTTAAAAACAAGAATGAAGATATTCAACATATGCAAGAAAAAAAAGAATTAAAAAAATACCTGTAAATTGAAACATGTGCATCACGGCCAAATACCTGTAAATTGAAACATGTGCATCACGGCCAAAGATCAGTGGATATTTTCAGACCAAAAGTAAAAGTGCCGAAGAAGCTTTTACTTGCATCTTCGTCTAGATTTTTGTTATACCCCTGTTGTGTTTATGGAAAAATAGCAAATATGATGGATTAACTTTTGGTTCAGAGTTTTTAACAAACAGTTAGTGTGCCTAAAAGCAGACAAAAGTTGTTACGAAAATGAAATATAGTAACACAAAATTAACATAGAGCACGGTATGATAACCAACAAAAAAACTTAAGTGATATATGCATAAAATGCTTGAATAAAAACTCAAACATAAAATGCTGGATGGACTTATTAGTGGCATGGTCATAACTAAATATATAACACTATGCCATGGTCATAACTAAAATGCTGGAAGAATGTGAATATATAACACTATGCCATGGTCATAACTAAATATATCTGTACAAAGTCTATACTATGTCTATAATCTATAATATCCAAAAACCAACTATACGGAGTACATAAGAATGTTTGATGCTGTTATAAAACCCAATAATAGCGAGTATATATATGAAGGTTACCCATCAAGATTACAAACAAGCAACTATTTGTTTACTGGTTCGTTTGAGCATCCCTTTCGGTTTAGTAATTTATACTTTTAAGCAAAGTATCATAAATTCATTATCGGAATAGTGGACAATAAGTTATGAAGAAAGCATAAACATAACATACAAAAAAATGTTAACATGTACATAAAATCGATCATAAAACCTGGGTTGTTAGAATTCAGAAGATAGAAAAGAATTCTAACGAAACAAAATGAAGAAGACTAGTTAACAGTGGTTGAAGTTCTTCTGAATGAAAACACAGAAAAGAGCAAGTTTAATCGATGATAAAAAAACAAAATCGGAGTAAATTAAATTAATAATCCAAACTGCTTCAAACAATAATTAATCGATTAAACATATTTAAATATCAGCTATAGTAGACTAAAGCATCAATTTATGCAAATAAAAGACTAAAGCACCAATTGAAGTAACTAACTTTACAAGTGGTGGTGGTGACAGTCGGTCACTGCTCGCGATATCAAGTGCTAGGAATTGAAGGCGGATCATTGCGACTAGTGTTAGGAGGAGTGCTAGGATGGGTTTTTCTTCTTCTGAAGGCGGAATTGAAGGCGGATCATTGCGACCATCGTGGAGTCGCTTTCGAATACGATCAATTTTAGGGTTTTTTTTGCGAATTATTTGGGGGGAAAAGAAGGGGAGCGACGAAAAAAATTGGAAAGGCGGGATGGAACACGTGAGCAACAAATAACCTAAATAATATTGCATCGCCTCTGCTATTGAACCGATGCGGAAAATATTATTTTGGACGTAGTTGCATCAGTTGACTTTAAAACCGATGCGATTAAAACTATTTGCATCGACGTATTTGCATCGGTTGTTGATGACAACTGATGCAAATTTGATTTTTTTTTATTACCTATTGCTTTCCACGTACCAATTGCATCGGTTATTCAGACAAAACTGATGCTAATAATTCTATTTGCATCAGTTTTCACTTCAACCGATTCAAATGAGGCGATACAAATGGCCTGTTTTGTAGTAGTGTCGGGGAATTAGGTTGAAGACTCGAAGACGGGCTCGTGTCGTTTGGGGGTTGTATCGGGTTGAAAAATGTCACTCGAGCAAATTTGGGTAAAAACTCGAAGCAGAGGGATATTTTTCTCGGGGACGACTCGAGGCAGTCTCGGGTCGGTCATGAAAACAACAAAAATCCAGTTTAAAACAAAATTTTGAAAACACAAGTTAAATAATTTCCTGAATACACTCTTTAGAAATTAATGATAATTTGTTAAGTGGAATGTGAGGTAAATGATATTGAATCAATTATTCAAAAATTATGAAGTTCAAAGATATTTTAAATTTATATTTTCTTTCAAATAAAAGTTGTTTTAAAATTTAACTTAATAAAAAAAATTTAGAAGTAAATCAAGTATCCAAGTGTTAACTTTAAACAAAATTTATTTATAACAATGAAATAGTAAGTAACGTGTAATGATTTTATAACTAATAATTAATCAATTAAAGAATAGTCAATTAACAAAGGTAATTAAACTTAATCAGTTAAAAATTAAGAATTAGTAAATCAAGATTATTAATAAAGGAATAATTAATTAATAAAGTTGATTAAGATTTCATTAATTCATAATTAAGTAAAATTAAACATTGATATAAAATAATTAATAAAGATAATTATATGGTTAATTCACTTTAATCACAATCACCTTAATCGAAGATGATTGACTATCATCAAATATTCTGTACTGGATTGATATTTCTGTTGTGATACTGTGATTGCTTTGTGATGAACTATGATTTGTGATTTGTTCCTATATGTATGTAAAAAAACCCTTTGCCCGTAAAACGGCATTTGAATCTCGATGCGACAGGGAGTCGGATTCTAGTTGGTTATCCGAAACCCACATCGAATCGTAATGATTGAATCTGTGATGATTGATGATGTTGCACTATTATGCAAAACCCCTGGACCACACTATACACACACAAATATGGATTGCACAAGGAAATCGGTTAAGTCACAGATTTTTTTATGATTTTAAAGATTTAATTTTTTGAATCTAAAATAGTTTTGAAATTTGAATTGAAAACTTTTGAAAAGAGATTTCAAAAATGAAAGTAATTTTGAATAACTTGGTTGTGTTTTGAAATTTAAATAATTTGATTTGAGTTTGAATTCAATATTTGAAATTGAATTCAATAATTTGGAAATTATGGTTTAAAAGGATTATACAAGTTATAAAGGTGTTGATATGGTTTTTAACCATTTAAAGAGTATTGTTTTTGGGAATTTGAATTTAAACCCAAGTTTTGTACTTGAATGGCTTTAACTTGTGTAAATATAATTAGTTTTTCCCAAAACGAAAACTATTTGTTTCAATTAGTAATAGCTTTCATTAAAAGAAAGGATTTCCAATTTGTATCGAATGATTTCAAGTTTGAAATGAAATTGTAAATAGTTTTGAAAGATTATGAACTAACCTTTGTGAAAGGTTATTATACCTTGTTTTGAAATCGAAGAGGATTTTAAATGGTGTATCTTTTATATAGAAGATTTAAATTGGAAATGGTTTGAAAGCTATGAATTAAATCTTTGATTTAAACATTGGACGAGTAAATCCAATCTGGAATGGAAATTGTTTTGAAGTCTGTGAATAAATCTTTGTGAATGAATTGTAAGCTTTGTTTCCAAATTGAAGAGAATCTTGAGGGTATATCTTTATATATATAAAAAGATATGGAATTGTAAATAGTTTTAAAAAAAACTATGAATTAACCATTGTGGAAGATTGTAACCTTGTGAAATAAATCTTTTTGTTTAAAGATTTAAAAATGGTAATTTGTTTTAAGCCATTTAAAGAAAGGTTCTGGATAATAATTTGTGACTTAATTGAAATCCTATATCCATAAGTTTTTAAATATTGCGCCCATTATTCGTTTTAGCCGGGAGAGGACCTTGTGTCATATAACCCATTCCGAATAATGATACGGCATTATGGATAGCATTTGAAGACCGGTGGTAAAGACCGGATATTTTCGAAAACGAAAGGATAACTCGTCGAATGTCTCTACATCGACTGGTCCCTAGCATAGAGACTCCATATGTGATGGGAAGTCCGGACGTGATTAGGGATTATTTGGATTTGCAAGGGCTTCTTCGGAAGTGCCTTCGGTTCTGTTCGAACCCGGAACAGACTTGTATGGGTGTGTATCTGACATTACACTTTGAGATGTAAAGCCGGTTTCTATCAAAAACATTTCTGCTTGGTGGCGGAGAATTTATTCTCTTAGTTTAACACCCTTCTCTAAGACGTACGAGCTCAGAGGTTATGTAGTTGATGGTTACTAGTGATACATTCCCAATTTGGTAATGTGGCATACGAAGTGCTGTTGTTCGTTTGTTGATCAAAGCATGGCTTTGTGAAAAAGCGTAGCTTTGTGGACGAGACCTCATCGAACCTCACAAACTAGTAATGGTCAAAACAGGAAAGATGCGGCAAGGTTTCAGGGATAGCTCCCCTAGGGGATGACTATTCCTTCTGGGAAAGTGTGGTATCATGGTATGGAGCCTAGATACTTATTCATGTGGACACTGTAGTATATTTATTACTGTGTGATGTTGTTGGTGTAGAGGATCCTCCGATAAAGGTCGCAAACGACCGGGGGTGGCATATCTTAGGTTTTACGCCCCGGGAAGGGGGTAACCGGCCTTGTGTCAGCAGAGAGCCAGGTAGGTTCTCTGGGCGTCCCTCCAGAGGCGTTCCCATGTGGCAATAGGAAGTTCCTTAGCTTGACCATTTGCTGGAAATCCAATCATCCAATACGAGCCTTGTACGGTTTTATTTGTAGAACCTGCCATTTAAAATTGCAGCTATAGTACACAGTATAATGGTACCTATGCTGGCTAAAATTAATATTATACTTTCGAAAGGTTTTCCATTATGCACTAGTAATAATATCAAAGAGTTTTCTCGTATTAATCATATTTGACTATCATAAGGAGAAATCTCCCTCATGTGTGCGATTGCATTGTGTGTGTGCCGGGAGGCCTTATAGTAGTTTCATTTTCCAAAGAGCATTGTGGATTTCAATCTAAATTCTTTTGTTTTTTTTAAAGATAAAACTATTTTTTATTTGCTCACACCAGTCCCACAACTGACCTGGAGTTTATTGTTCCTTTCCTAAACTCTGGGTGCCCACAATTTTCCACACGGGCAGTCTAGAGTTGGTTTTTCAGATAATCAAGTAATAGGTGTAAATTCGATAGTCTTCGAAGTCTTTGGATTGGTAGCTTTCAGCCTTTGGGATCTTCTTCAGTCTTGGACGACTGACCTTGCTTAGCTTTGTGCAACTTGATCTGAAGTTCGAGCAAGCTTTGGATTGGAGCATTTGATTTGGAGATACGTTCTATTGAAGATATTCTTTCCACTGTGTCTTGTATCTCTGATAGTATTGATATCTATTGTGTCATATTGCATCAGATGTTGTATCTGTTATTGCATCAATGTTTTATACATTGATATTCATTTCCTTTCTTCCGCTGTGTTGTTATACTTAATGTGTTGTAAGCTCCGGCGAACCAAATTCGACGTTCAGATCTGCGGCATTGGAATACGAGTGTCGTATTCGGTGCTGATTTTAAAAGGTTGAGTCAGTGTCGTTATAATTGGTATCAGTGCTGAATGTTAAAGCTTTAGCTCAGGAGTATAACACATTAAGTGACTCATTAAAGATAGGGTGAAGTATACCCTATAATGAGTAATCCCTAAGATATCCGTTCGAACGCGTTAGTAAATTCTCTTACTATTCACTGATGGTAAGTATGAGTGCAAGAAGAGGACGAGATAGGGACAGGGAAATACCACTGCAAATGGTCAATGCCTTGTAACAACAGTGGAAATAACTTTCTTTATCAATCTCCTTTGATTCGTCTTTCCAATTTCTTTGATTGCATCATAACAGCTCGAGGAAGTTGCTTCGGTGTGACGTTGGCCCTATGAATCGTGTAGATAAGTCTCTATTTCGCATTCTCTTGGTCAAATTTCTATCAGCTTTTTGTTCTTTACATTAGCGAAATTGAAATTTGATTTGAAATAAATTGGTTAACTAAAATATAAATTTAAATAATTTGTATCGATAAAACGATTTCGATTAAAACCAAATTTGAAATTTTATTGTAATTGCTTGTGAGTATAAAAGTCCGAAGAGGGACTAGTTAGCGTATACTTTGAGATATTCCAATCTGGATTGAGTATCTATTGTTTGTTCTGTTAGTACTAGATATAGTCTACGAACGGTTAGTTATCCCTTTAAACTAACCAATGCCCATGTGTATTTCTAGATCTGGATGACCCCGAGTATCTTGAAAAGAGTTAAATAGATTCGTTGTTGTATCTATTATTAATATTCTGATTTGGTGAGCCAAATACAAAATAGATAACTGGCTTTATTTGTGAGTCAATTCTCCATCTTTGTGTATCTATCCAATCTTTGTTGCCTCCTTGGCAAAATTCAGGGACGAAATTTTCTTAAGCAGGGGGTATCTGTAACATCCCAAAAATTTATCAATTAAAATTAAAAATATATTTTAACTTTTAGAATTTAATTTGGAAATAAATTAAAAAAAATCTTAAACAGATAAAATAAGTGATAATGATATATAAATAAATTACAATTTCTTTTGAGTTTAAAATTTTAAAATAATGGATGTTTTAAAAAGTCATTTGAATTTAAATTTATATACTTATATGTATATTGCATATATGAGTAGTTTTGAATGCACACATTGGATTTGAATTTAAATTGTATAGGGCTGGATACGAATATATGAATAGAATAAATGGATTTTTATAAACCAAGTGAATTGAGATTTGAATTTAAATTTAAAAGTAAGTGGAATTCAAAATCATTAAGATGTAATGTACATAATGCAAATATTGGTTGAAAATAATTCTTTTAACATTGTATATATATATACACACGAATGAATAAAGGGGGTATATTCATTTATAAAATGAATAGGATATAAAAATTTATAAAAAGATTCTTTTATCTTTAAAAGATTACAAATGCTTAACATTGCACATGGGAGATGGAGTAAAGAGATTAAAAAAAAATTAGATCTCATGATTATTGTTTACAAATGGCATTCAACATCCTTACTTGAATAAAATAATCAAAATTAAAAATTATAGAAAACTTTTCAGCTTCCAATTTCAAATTTATTAAGCTATCAAATCTCTGAAAGTTCAGTAACTAAGATTTAGCATTCCAAACTCCAACACTCAAGAAAAAAAATCAGAAAGAAAAAAAAAGAAAACTGCCTACCTTCTTCAATTCAAAAGTAAAAATATGAGAATCATCTTAGAGCTTCAAGCTATAGTTTATGATTCCATCTCTCAGGTAGATTTTTAAACTTTATAGTTTAATGAAATTATGACTTTGAAATCAAGTTTTAACAACAAATTAAAAAACTGCAGATTTGTAAAAGCAAGTGCTTTAGTTTTTGGGCCAGAGTAGTGCAAAATTTTTCTGGAAATAATTTAAGGCAAGTGAAATCATTTCTTTTAAAGATTTAAAATTTGAGTTTGCTAAACAATATTAAAGAAGGAATTAATCAATTGAATCAATCATTTGCAGGAGAAATCAAGATCAAAGATTAGATTTACTTCTGGTTTTCAAGTTGCAGGAAAAAGCTTCTCTGTAACATAAAGGAAATTCAAACTGTAAGTAATTTAAAAATTACTGTTATTAATGTATTAAGTAAATGAATACAACCGAGAATAAGCAAAGATTTTCATTTATAACTTGTAGATCTAAACTCCAAAATTTAAAGTAGGAAAAGAAAAAATTTGCCAGGCTTCATCTTTTCTTTTGAAACTATCAAGAGCCTTTTTGTCTTCAGGAACTCTCTGAAAAAATATGAGTAAACCGCTTTTTTATTCAATCATTTGCTGTTGTTTAATTGCCTGCATGAATATGAATAGCTTTTGCATGTGAATGAATTGTTATGCTTGTGTTTTTCTTTGCTTGAAAATGTTGTTTTCTTTTTCTGCTCTTCTGTTTCCTTTAACTTTATGGTTTACAGTGCAAACCATGCCGAACTAAAAATCCCCACCCTCTATTTCTATTGAATTTGAATGATAAACTATGGTTTTGGACACGCTTTGTGTTTTAGTAATTAATCAAAGCAAAGTTTTGTAGTTTCCTTCTTTCTAGAAACTGTGAAAACAAAGTCATATTGAGTCTCTGCTTTATAGAGTGGATCATAGCAAATCCTAATCCATCTCTCCCACATTTCTTCTGAAAATGGATTGTAACACAAGTTGAAGTTTGTTTTAAAAATGTACTATGTTCCAGTAATAAAATTAGAGCAAAGATTACATAGTTTTTTTTGGAAACTATGAAATGTAGTCACTATTCAAATTTTTCATAAATTCGAACTTCACAAATTTTAATTTCAGTAATGTGATTTGAATCCCCTTAAAAATTACGATTTTAGAAAGCAAAATGCAAATTTTTCATTGAGTTTTGATCGAGATATTGGAGTTGATCAGAAAGTTAAACTTTCGCAAAATTCTGATGATCTTAATGTTCTTGGGCCTCGAGTTCATCGTTATAGTCAAATTAATCATTCGACAGCACTAGAAAAATACCAATGGAATTTATAAATCATTGAATTTTTGATTCGAGATCAAATTAGGGTTTAAGAACCCATTTCTGTTCACGTTCGAAATGACGGTGCTGCACCATCAATGGGTGATCGGACTGCGTGCCTCCGGTGCCAATCGCGGCGTCGCACGTTGAGGAAGCTTCGGTCCAAATTTGGTGACCGTTGACGGTCAGGGGAGGAGGGGCGAGCCATTTTTCTGATGATGTTTTGATGGGTCGTTTGGGTCGAGATGACTCGATTCTCATTTTTGAAATTTATTCAAGTTCTGGGTGTTTGTGGAGTTTTGGAGGATGAACGTCGACTCGATGGTGGCTGCAGCTTCGACCAACGGTGACGAATCCGGCCGTGCACGTGGAGGTTATGGTATCAGTTTGATGGGTTGGGAAGAAGAAAGGAGGTGACTCGAAGCACTACTCGGGGAATTGGGGTGAAGACTGAAGATGGGCTTGTGTCGTTTGGGGGTTGTATCGGGTTGTTTTAAAAACTTAAACAAATTTTTGTAAAAAAATGTCACTCGGGTAAATTTGGGTTAAAAATCGAAGCGGGGATGTTTGTCTCGGGGACGACTCGAGGCAATCTCGTGTCGGTCATGAAAAAAAAAATCCAGTTTAGAACAAAATTTTGAAAACACAAGTTAAATAATTTCCTAAATACACTCTTTAGAAATTAATAATAATTTGTTAAGTGGAATGTGAGGTAAATGATATTGAACCAATTATTTAAAATTTATGAAGTTCAAAGATATTTTAAATCTTACATTTTTTTAAAATAAAAGTTGTTTTAAAATTTAACTTATTAAAAAAAATTTAGAAGTAAATCAAACATCCAAGTGTTAACTTTAAACCAAATTTATTTATAATGATGAAATAGTAATTAACAATTAATGTTTTGTAATGATTTTATAATTAATAATTAATCAATTAAAGAATAGTCAATTAACAAAGTAATTAAATTTAATCAGTTAACAATTAAGAATTAATAAGTCAAGATTATTAATAAAGGAATAATTAATTAATAAAGTTGATTAAGATTTCATTAATTCATAATTAAGTAAAATTAAACATTGATTTAAAATAATTTATGAAGATAATTATATGGTTAATTCACTTTAGTCACAATCACTTAATCGAAGATGATTGACTATCATCAAATATTCTGTACTGGATTGACATTTCTGTTATGATACTGTGATTGCTTTATGGTGAACTGTGATTTGTGATTTGTTCCTATACGTATGTAAAAAACCCTTTTTCCCGTAAAACGGCATTTGAATCCCGATGCGATACGGAGTCGGATTCAAGTTGGTTATCCGAAACCCACATCGAATCATAATGATTGAATCTGTGATGATTGATGATGTTGCACTATTGTGTAAAACAACTGGACCACACTATACACACACAAATATGGATTGCACAAGGAAATCGGTTAAGTCACAGATTTTTTTTTATCATTTTAAAGATTTAATTTTTTGAATCCAAAATAGTTTTGAAATAGGAATTGAAAGCTTTTGAAAAGATATTTCAAAAATAAAAGTAATTTTGAATAACTTGGTTGAGTTTTGAAATTTAAATAATTTGATTTGAATTTTAATTCAATATTTGAAATTGAATTCAATAATTTGGAAATTATGGTTTAAAAGGATTACGCAAGTTATAAAGGTGTTTATATGGTTTTTAACCATTTAAAGAGTATTGTTTTTGGGAATTTGAATTTAAACCCAAGTTTTGTACTTGAATGGCATTAACTTATGTAAATACAATCAGTTTTTCCCAAAACGAAAACTATTTGTTTCAAGTAGTAATAGATTTCATTAAAAGAAAGGATTTTCAATTTGTATCGAATGATTTCAAATTTGAAATGAAATTGTAAATAGTTTTGAAAGCTTATGAATTAACCTTTGTGAAAGTTAATTAGACCTTGTTTTGAAATCAAAGAGGATTTTAAATGGTGTATCTTTTATATAGAAGGTTTGAATTGGAAATGATTTGAAAGCTATGAATTAAATCTTTAATTTAAAGATTGGATGAGTAAATCCAAGTTGGAATGGAAATTGTTTTGAAGTCTGTGAATAAATCTTTGTGAAAGAATTGTAAGCTTTGTTTCCAAATTGAAGAGAATCTTGAGGGTGTATCCGTTATCCCGCTTTTTGGCAAAGCCGTGATATCAAAGGATCGATCAAAAACAAAAGACAATTCGTCTCAGAGATTGGTTGTACTTCACTTCGCCATGGATATCGATGAATTTTGTCCGAGTCCGGATTGGGCCAAAATCGACAAGACATGATGAGCAAACCCATAGAAGCCAACGTTTCAAATTTCAAGTCAATCCGAGATCGTATGCTCAAGATATGATGGTTTCAATTTGAGAGAGATAGCCCATGTTCGGTTCGAACCCATAGGGCACCCATGGTTCGAATCGATGACCAGAGGTTATGTTCGAACCCATGACTTCGAACCCATCCACTTCGAACCCATCCGATACCCATGACTTCAAACCCATCCACTTCGAAACCATCCAGTATCCACTGCTTTGAAACCATCCACTCTGAAACCATCCAGTATCCATCCTTCGAATCTATGAAGTACGAACCCAGCATCCTGGAAGTAGTTCGAACCCACGAGACATTGCCGTGCCTCGAACCCATCAGCCACCATGCACTTCGAATCCATCAGCACGTTCGTAACCATGATTGGAACACTGTTTCGTATCCATCAGTGGGTCGCGCCTTCGTATCCATGAACTTCGTATCGATCACACCAGTGCCTAGTTCGAAACGATGATCGTTCGAACCCATCACAAGCTTCAGTCCGTATCCATCACATGTATCGATGCGAACTTACCATCGATGCGAAAGATCCTCAATTCGAACTAGCAGATGCATGCCAACACGTAACTTACGTAGTTGGTTGATTCAAACTATACAACGACCATCGATACGAAGTCGGAAAAATTCACGGAGACGAAGCGTTCAACCCGGAGAGGAGACCGGATCGACTCGAAGGACGTGCGCCACGTCACCACTGAACCACGTGCATCCATGGATTCGAACTCATGGGTTCGAAGCGATCGATTCGAACTCAACAGCCAACCGAGAAACAGCATTTCGAACCGGTCGTATCTCTTAAACCACTGATCCAAATGCAACGAAATTTTCATAGTAGCTTCCATACAAGATAAAGATTGTTCCTGCCAAGTTTCAACTTGATTGGACCATTTCTTGATGGGTTCGAAATCACTTCGAATCGATGTCAGATCGAGTCGAAACTTGGTGGGGTCGGTCGCGTGGGCCCACTCACATGCCAGAAGAGGTCTCCCGAAGTTTGAGTGAGATTTGGGCCTCCAACGCCTATAAATAGCAACCTAAAGCCTTCAGAAAGGGGGATCTTTCGAGAGCTTCCACCATTGAACGCCAAGACTCTGCCGAATTCAATTCTATTCATCATTATCGCTGTTGTATTCAGATTTCGAAGCTATTATCAACTGTAATTCGTTGTAATCGATCTAATCAAGCAAAGTAATAAAGAGAAAACCTTCAAAGTGGACGTAGGCACGAATGCCGAACCACTATAAATACTGTGTGTCCAATTGTTATTTCTGAGTTCTGTGATTGTTATCGCTTAGATCTGAGTTCTGAGTTGATTATAACTGATCTGTGTTGGTAAACGGGTGCTTTCACGACATTGGGTGTTTGTGACCAATTTTGGCGCAAACATTTTGGTGCTTTCACTGAGAAGGATAATTCAGGAGTTCTACCATTTGGTAGTTGATTCAGAGAGAGTTTGAAAGTTCAGGTTTGAGAAATTATGACGAGACAATCAAGCCGAAGGCCAAGGCCAGAGAGAAGTGAACAATAAGGAAGTCAGGAGGCTTCCTCAGGAGCGAATCAACCGTCGATCTACATCACTAGGGACGAGATGGAGACGATGATGAAGAAGCAAGAGGAGTTGATCTAGAGTTTATTTCAACAAATAGGACAGCTTGGAGCACAGAATAGAGAAGCCAATGGAGTCCAGAAAGGAGCAGGACCATCCGGCATAGCATCTGGATTAGGGGGCACACCCATGGAGAATGTTGGTCCAATTTCAGAAAGAGGAGCATCTGCGCAACCTAGGAGTAGTAGAGGAGTGAACGCTCAGTCAAGGGGGCACATCCAAGAGTTCCCTCAAGAACTCGGGTGGCAGGTTGAAAGTAACGAACGAAGGTTACATCTTGGAGACAACGACAAGTTGGCAGAGATAGTTAGGCGAGCAATGAGAGGCGGTTTGGTGAACAAAGACCTAGAAGATGTTAATAGGAGTCCTTTCACTCCAGCAATCAGACAAGCTAGAAACCCACCGGATTTCAAGTTACCATCGTTGGACATGTATGACGGGAGAACGGACCCCACGGTTCATCTGACGAAGTATATGAGGCATATGGAGGTACTGGGGGCATCAGAGGAGGTTATGGCCCGGTGCTTTCCATTGTATTTGACGGATATTGCAGCATTATGGTTTAGACAACTGGAGAATGGATCCATCGGAACGTGGAATAGTTTAATTGAGAGATTTATGAGGCAATTCAGGGTTCACATCACAAGACCCAAGAATGTGATGACTTTGGCAACCCTAAAGCAGAAAACTGGAGATGCCTTGAGGAATTATCTAGCGCGATTCAATGCAGCAGCAGCTTCAGTGGATCGAGCAGATCCATCTATGGTGGTGATGGCAGCTGTGTCCGGAGTAGCTGACGGCACAGAGTTCAAAAATTCATTGACTAAAGACCCACCTGTGGATCTAGAGGAATTCTACCACGAGGCAGAAAAGTTTTTACGATTAGAGGATGCGAATGCAGAAAGAGAAGGAGGAGAGGGAATGGAAGTTTATTTGCTTAAGGACATAAAGCCTCTTGAAAAGGACTTAGACAAGGATAAAGGAAAACAAAGGGCTGAGGATTATGAGGACAGGTCAAAACGGCAGCGGAGGGAGCCGCGATTCACTGCTTACGCCGAGCTGACCGAGAGTTTGGAACGTATTTATCAGGATACCAAGGAGCAGGTTCCATATCATAAACCAATGCGAAGGGATCCAACCTCTAGCGAGAGAAAATCAGATAAGTTTTGTGTATTTCATAAATTAAACGGTCATAACACTAATGATTGTAGGCATCTGAAGGATGAGGTGGAAGGACATATCAGGAATGGTATGCTCCTTCAGTATGTGAGGAGGCGAGCTCCAGCGGTGGAGCCAGAGCGGCCACCGTCTACATCAACCAGGGGCAACCCTGAACCAGGACATCGTTTGGTTATCAATTACTTAAAATAACGATGAACAAGTCGCAAGCTTCCACTAACGCAATTGAATCATTTACACATGTACGAGATCGCGAACGTTCTCCAGGCATGCTCTGAGTGATCATTGATCGTTTCGTAGTGGGAACTTACACTTTGACATCTTTGCTTTGCTATTATTTCATGTTGATTTGGACATTTGAACTTGGTTTGTTTGGACATTTCTGTTTTTAAAACTCATCTGTTGAATAGATATTTGATTCTGATAACTCTGAAATGGCTAAGCTACTTGCACATGTACGGGGTCGCGAACGGTCCTTAGGCATGCTCTGAGATAGTGATATACCCTAACAAATGATCCGGGGACCCACTCGAACGTGAACCTGGTATCAACAGTATCAAGCCCCCCCAGGGCACACTGATTCGCCTCCAATAGGCACACAAACAACGCAGGAACTCACCCGAACGTGATCCTGGCACCCATAACATCAAGCCTTCCCGGGCACGCAAACTCGCCACGAACGACACCCGACTTCGAACAGTAACAAAACTCGCCTCGAACGGCACACGATCGCGAACGATCACAATTCGCCTCGAATGGCACCCGACCGCGAACGGTCACAACTCGCCTCGAACCGCACAACTCACCTTACCTCAAATGGCTCGATCGCGAACGGTCGTCATCTAAGGTCCGCCACCTGATCGCTGACTGTTATATCTCGCCTCAAATGGCTCGATCGCGAACGGTCGCCATTTGAGGACCACCACTTGACCGCGCACTGTCGTACTTTACCTCAAATGACTCGATCACGAACGATCGTCATTTGAAGTTAAGCGCTTGACCTTGAACGGTCCCCACTTGACTGCGCACTGTCGCACCTTACCTCGAATGACTCGATCACGAACGATCATCATTCGAAGTTAGGCGCTTGACCTTGGACGGTCACGTTCCACCACAGATGATCGATCCCAGGCGATCGACGCATGGATTTACGCGCTTGACCGCGCACGGTCGCACTTCCCCTCAAATGACTCGATCACGAACGATCGTCATTTGAAGTTAGGCGCTTGAACTTGAACGGCCACGCTTCATCCCAAATAGCTTGATCTGAAACGATCGTCATTTGAGGACATATGAAACTATCAAATTCTTTGCAGGTTGATGACAGGATATGAACATCCAACTCAAGGCATTGCAAAACACACCTTCCTACCGCAAGGCATATTTTGGGGGGCAAGTGTTATCCCGCTTTTTGGCAAAGCCGTGATATCAAAGGATCGGTCAAAAACAAAAGACAATTCGTCTCAGAGATTGGTTGTACTTCACTTCGCCATGGATATCGATGAATTTTTCCGAGTCCGGATTGGGCCAAAATCGACAAGACATGATGAGCAACGCCATAGAAGCCAACGTTTCAAATTTCAAGTCAATCCGAGGTCGTATGCTCAAGATATGATGGTTTCAATTTGAGAGAGATAGCCCCTGTTCGGTTCGAACCCATAGGGCACCCATGGTTCGAATCGATGACCAGAGGTTATGTTTGAACCCATGACTTCGAACCCATCCACTTCGAACCCATCCGATACCCATGACTTCGAACCCATCCACTTCGAAACCATCCAGTATCCATTGCTTCGAAACCATCCACTCCGAAACCATCCAGTATCCATCCATCGAATCTATGAAGTACGAACCCAGCATCCTGGAAGTAGTTCGAACCCACGAGACATTGCCGTGCCTCGAACCCATCAGCCACCATGCACTTCGAATCGATTGTGTTCGAATCCATCAGCATGTTCGTAACCATGATTGGAACACTGTTTCGTATCCATCAATGGGTCGCGCCTTCGTATCCATGAACTTCGTATCGATCACACCAGTGCCTAGTTCGAATCGATGATCGTTCGAACCCATCACAAGATTCAGTCCGTATCCATCACATGTATCGATGCGAACTTACCATCGATGCGAAAGATCCTCGATTCGAACTAGCAGATGCATGCCAACACGAAACTTACGTAGTTGGTTGATTCAAACTATACAACGACCATCGATACGAAGTCGGCAAAATTCACGGAGACGAAGCGTTCAACCCGGAGAGGAGACCGGATTGACTCGAAGGACGTGCGCCACGTCACCACTGAACCACGTGCATCCATGGATTCGAACTCATGGGTTTGAAGCGATCGATTCGAACTCAACAACCAACCGAGAAACACCATTTCGAACCGATCGTATCTCTTAAACCACTGATCCAAATGCAACGAAATTTTCACAGTGGCTTCCATACAAGATAAAGATTGTTCCTGCCAAGTTTCAGCTCGATTGGACCATTTCTTGATGGGTTCGAAATCACTTCGAATCGATGTCAGATCGAGTCGAAACTTGGTGGGGTCGGTCGCGTGGGCCCACTCACGTGCCAGAAGAGGTCTCCCGAAGTTTGAGCGAGATTTGGGCCTCCAACGCCTACAAATAGCAACCTGAAGCCTTCAGAAAGGGGGATCTTTCGAGAGCTTCTGCCATTGAACGCCAAGACTCTGCCGTATTCAATTCTACTCATCATTATCGCTGTTGTATTCAGATTTCGAATCTATTATCAACTGTAATTCATTGTAATCGATCTAATCAAGCAAAGTAATAAAGAGAAAACCTTCAAAGTGGACGTAGGCACGAACGTCGAACCACTATAAATACTGTGTGTTCAATTGTTATTTCTGAGTTCTGTGATTGTTATCGCTTAGATCTGAGTGCTGAGTTGATTATAACTGATCTGTGTTGATAAACGGGTGCTTTCACGACATTAGGTGTTTGTGACCAATTTTGGCACAAACAGTATCTTTATATATATAAAAAGATATGGAATTGTAAATATTTTTTAAAATAAACTATGACTTAACCTTTGTGGAAGATTGGTAACTTTGTGAAATAAATCTTTTTGTTTAAAGATTTAAAAACGGTAATTTGTTTTAAACCAATTAAAGAAAGCTTTTGGATAATAAGTTGTGATTTAATTAAAATCCTATATCCATATGTTTTTAAATTTTTCGCCCATTATTCGGTTTAGCCGGGAGAGGACCTTATGTCATATAACCCATTCCGAATAATGATACGACATTATGGATAGCATTTGAAGACCGATGGTGAAGACCGGATATTTTCGAAAACGAAAGGATAACTCATCGAATGTCTCTGCATCGACTGGTCCCCGGTATAGTGACTCCATATGTGAAGGGAAGTCCGGACGTGATTAGGGATTATCCAGATTTGCAAGGGCTTCTTCGGAAGTGCCTTCGGTTCTGTTCGAACCCGGAACTGACTTGTATGGATGTGTGTCTGACATTACACTTTGAGATGTAAAGCCAGTTTCTATCAAATAAATACATTTCTGCTTGGTGGCGGAGAATTTATTCTCTTAATTTAACACCCTTCTCTGAGATGTATGAGCTTAGAGGTTATGTAGTTGATGGTTACTAGTGATATATTCCCAATTTGGTAATGTGGCATATGAAGTGCTACTGATCATTTGTTGATCAAAGCATGGCTTTGTGAAAAAAACATAGCTTTGTGGACGAGACCTCATCGAGCCTCACAAACCGGTAATGGTCGAAACAGGAAAGATGCGGCAAGGTTTCAGGGGTAGCTCCACTAAGGTATGACCATTCCTTCTGGGAAAGGGTGGTACCATGGTATGGAGCCCAGATGCTTACTCATGTGGACACTGTAGTATATTTATTACTGTGTGATGTTGGTGGTGTAGAGGATCCTCGGATAAAGGTCGCAGACGACCGGGGGTGGCATATCTTAGGTTTTACACCCCGGGAAGGGGTAACCGGCCATGTGTTGGCAGAGAGCCGGGTAGGTTCTCGGGGCGTCCCTCGAGAGGAGTTCCCATATGGCAATAGGAAGTTCTTTAGGCTGATCTTTTGTTGGAAATCCAATCATCCAATACGAGCCTTGTACAGTGTTAGTTGTGGAACCTGCCATTTAAAATGGTAGCTATAGTACGCATAGTATAATGGTAGCTATGCTGGCTAAGATTAATATTATTCGTTGGTTTTCCATTATGCACTAGTAATAATATCAAAGATTTTTCTCATATTAAGCATATTTGCTACCATAAGGAGAAATTACCCCCATGCGTGTGATGGCATTGTGTGTGTGCCGGGAGGCCTAATGGTAGTTTCATTTTCCAAAAAGCATTGCGGATTTCAATCTAAATTCTTTTGTTTGTATTAAAGATAAAACTGCTTTTTTTGCTCACACCAGTCCCACGACTGACCTGGAGTTTATTGTTTTGTTTGGATTTCCAAAAATGGTCAGGCTAAGGAACTTCCTACTGCCACATGGGTACGCCTCTGGCGGGACGTACCAAGAGCTTAACCAGCTCTCTACCAATACAAGGTTGGGTTACCTCTGTAACTGGGTAACTACTACACCATCGTGCCATTCCCTAGTCCTTTGGGTCCTTTATCCGAGGTACCTCTAATCCAAAACCACAAAGTAATCATAAAGTAATAGATTTGCAGTGACCACATGATTGAAGTGTTTGGGCTACACACCATGATACCACCCTTTTCCAAAAGGGAATGACACACCCTAAAGGGCGCGACCCTCATAACCTTGCCACATCTTTCCTGTTTTGACCATTTCCGGGGGTGTGAGGTCCTGATGCAGTCTCGTCCACAAAGCCACGCTTTACACAAAAGCTATGCTTTGATCAACAAATGATACACAATAGCACTCAACATGCCACACTACCAAATTTGGGAGTATATCACTGATAACTATCAACTACATAACCTCTGAGCTCGTACGTCTCAGAGAAGGGTGTTAAGCTAAGAGAATAAATTCTCCGCCACCAAGTAGAAATGTATTTGATAGAGATCAGTTTAATATCTCAAAATGTAGTGTCAGACATACAACCATACAAGTCAGTCTCGGGTTCGAACAGAACCGAAGGCACTTCCGGAGAAGCCCTTGCAATTCAGGTATCCACAATCCCCATCGGACTTCCCATCACATATGGAGAGCTCTATACCGGAGCAACTCAGTGCAGAGTCAATCGACAAGTTATCCCATCATTCTCGATGACACCCGGTCTTCAACACTGGTCTTCAAATGCAATCCATAACGTCGTATCACTATTCGGAATGGGTTATATGACACATGGTCCTCTCCTGGCTAAACCGAATAGTGAGCGC
Organism: Allium cepa; assembly: GCA_030765085.1. Classification (NCBI taxonomy): domain Eukaryota; kingdom Viridiplantae; phylum Streptophyta; class Magnoliopsida; order Asparagales; family Amaryllidaceae; genus Allium; species Allium cepa. Next base: position 895,857,965 of record CM060938.1, read on the forward strand.
AATATTTAAAAACATACGGATAAGTGATTTTAGTTAAGTCACAACTTTTAGAAACCCAAAATCTTTCTTCAAATGGTTTAAACAAATTATCATTCCAAATCTTTAAACAACAGGATTTGTTTCACAAAGTTCACCTAGTTTCACAAAGATCTATTCATAGATTTCAAAACAATTTCCATTTCAATTGGGTTAACTCATTTAATCTTTAAATCAAAGATTTAACATATAGCTTTCAAACCATTTCCAAAGATTTATTCATAACTTGGAAATCCATTTTTTTTAGACTTGAAAACCTTTTAACACAAATTGGAAGTTCATTTCTTATATGAAGGCTTTTATTATTTGGAAACAAATAGTTTTCGTTTCGAAAAAATGCGATATCATTTATACAAGTTAAAATCTTTGGTTTGAATTCAAATTCCTAAAACAACACTTTTAAAGTGGTTTAAAACCCATATAAACTTGTATAACCCTTTTTAAATCATAAATATGATTTAATTTCAAATTTTTTGAATTCAAATTTAAATCAAAATTCAAAACTACATCAAGTTATTCAAAAATAATCTTTATCTTTGAAATTCCCTTTCAAAAGCTTTTTATTTTAATCCCAATCCATTTCCAAAACCATTTGAGTTCAAAAATTCAATTTTAAACTATTTCAAAAATCCATGACTTAACCAATTTCCACGTGCAATCCATGTCTGTGTGTGTATAAGTTGGTCCAGGGGTTTTACACAATAAAAGTGCAACATCATTAATCATCACAGATACAATCCTAACAATATCATTAAGCGTTATATCCCATAACGCTTATCTATATACACAGGATCACAGATAGATAATATAGATGCATTATAGATAAATAAATTACATTCATCACAGCTTGAATTAAAACGATTCAAATCACGAAGCATCACACAGCAGAGTTGACAAAATAATTCATAGCATTCAATAGAATACAATCATCCATAATAAGGTTAATTGATCATCTGATTAATTGATTAAATGATAATTAATTAAGGGTTAATTTAATGATTAATTAATTAAGGATAATTAATTAATATTAATTCTTTAATAATTAAAGGTTAATCTATTCATTAACTAAGGTAAATTAATAAATAAAGGATAATTAATTAACATAAATTGTGGTTAATTAATGTTAATCAACCAGGAATAGTAATTTATCTGATTTCAATTAATCAGATGATCAATTAACCTTATTATGGATGATTGTATTCTATTGAATGCTGTGAATTGTTTTGACATCTTTACTGTGTGATGCTTCGTGATTTGAATTGTTTTAATTCAAGCTGTGATGAATGTAATTTATTTATCTATAATGCATCTATATTATCTATCCGTGATCCTATGTATATAGATAAGCGTTATAGGATACACCGCTTATCGTATTGCTGCGATTGTATCTGTGATGATTAATGATGTTGCACTTTTATTATGTAAAACCCCTGGACCACACTTATACACACATAAATATGGATTGCACGTGGAAATTGGTTAAGTCACAGATTTTTGAAACAGTTTAAAATTGAATTTTTGAATTCAAATGTTTTGGAAATGGATTGGGATTAAAATAAAAATGTTTTGAAAGGGAATTTCAAAGATAACGGTTATTTTTGAATAACTTGGTGTAGTTTTGAATTTTGATTTAGATTTGAATTCAAAAAATTTGAAATTAAATCCTATTTATGATTTAAAAAGGGTTATACAAGTTTATATGGGTTTTAAACCACATTAAAAGTGTTGTTTTGGGAATTTGAATTCAACCCAAAAAATTTAACTTGCATAAATGAAATCGGATTTTTCCGAAATGAAAACTATTTGTTTCCAAATAATAAAAGCTTTCATATAAGAAATCAACTTCCAATTTGTGTTAAAAGGATTTCAACTCTAAAATGAAAATGGTTTTCCAAGTTATGAATAAATCTTTGGAAATGGTTTAAAAGCTATAAGTTAAATCTTTGATTTAAAGATTTAACGAGTTAACCCAATTGAAACGGAAATTGTTTTCAGATCTATGAATAGATCTTTGTGAAACTAGGTGAACTTTGTGAAACAAATCCTTTTGTTTAAATATTTGGAATAATAATTTGTTTAAACCATTTGAAGAAAGATTTTGGGTTTTTAAAAGTTGTGACTTACCTAAAATCCCTTATCCATATGTTTTTAAATATTGCGCTCATTATTCGGTTCAGCCGGGAGAGGATCTTGTGTCATATAACCCATTCCGAATAGTGATACGATGTTATGGATTGCATTTGAAGACCGGTGTTGAAGACCTGGTGTCTTCGAGAACGATAGGATAACCTGTCGATTGACTCTGCACTGAGTTGCTCCGGTGTAGAGTTCTCCATATGTGATGGGAAGTCCGACCGGGATTGTGGATACCCGGATTGCAAAGGCTTCTTCGAAAGTGCCTTCGGTTCTGTTCGAACCCAGGATAGACTTATATGGTTGTATGTCTGACACTACACTTTGAGATATTAAACTGATCTCTATCAAATACATTTCTATTTGGTGGCGGAGAATTTATTCTCTTAGCTTGACACCCTTCTCTGAGACGTACGATGTAACGACCCAGGATTTTTATTAATTAAAATTTGAATTAATTTTAAATATTAATAAGTGAATTTATAAGTCGAATAAATTTTAATTTGAATGATTGGATTTAATTGGATAATTAAATCAATAATTTAATATGTTAAATTATGGAAATAATTGAAAATCGAGTTAAATATGATTGAAAATGATTTGTAAAATTTTATTTTATCATGTTGGAGTTAGAATGATATTTTAGAACTTTTAAAATCGAATTAAAAGTTAATTTGTGAAAATTGAATATTTTAATATTTAATCGACTAGTCAAAATAGCCAATTTTTGAACAGTCTCAGAATTGAGCGAAACCAGTTCCATTGGATCCGTAATAGTTAGTTATTACTGGATTTCAATTTTCGTATCAATCGGAGTTATCGTTTGATCGTGGCAGCTCGAAACGCATCGAATTGTTTTTAATATTAATTTGGCGAGTTAAAATAGCCATTTTTCAAACAGTCTCGGATTTCGACGAAACCAGTTTCATCGTATCCGCAATGTGATATTATTGTATGGTTTAAAATTTCGTGTCAATTGGATTTACCGTTTGTCCGATACGAATTAAAACGCCTAGAAAATCGTTTAAATCGGTTTAATTTAAATTGAACGTTTATAGCCATAACTCGCACAGATGTCCGAATTAGCTTCCGAAACCTGTTCCATTGTGTCCGGAACGCGGGATAAACCCTAGGAACGTCGGTCACTGCGCGTAAATCGGAGTTCGGAATTTCCGGATGAGTAGTGTCGATCGATTTCCCTATAAATAGGCCACCCCTCTTTAGAAAAAAAAATAAAAAAAATAAAAACCCTAATCTATTTGCACATCCGCCACCATGGATTCAAAGGCTGAAATCTTCTCTTCTTCTCCCTCAATTATCTTTCAATTCATTGATTATTATCAACAACTTCCAACTACAAAAACGTAGAGCTTCGCGAGCTCTACGATGTGAACGGTGGAGATCGTCTGAAGTTCATTGGTTTGGCGGCAAATCGAGGTGGAAGGGGGGCGGCTGCGCACGCAACTCGAGGAAGATGGTGAGGCCGAACACTATGCTATCTTGGCTGAGTATGGAGCTTGTCGTGCTCTTCAAAACGCAAGTCCCTGATCGAAGTATCGTTGAGAGATGGAGTTGCATAATTAAACCCTAGTTGCAAGATTGGGTTCGGCTTCAATACAGGTAGAAACGCAAGAACACGAGAGGGAGAAGGGAGATGCAACACACGGCTGTGATGAGGGAATAAGCAGATCCAACGGCCAACAATTGATAGAGGTTGAAAGTTATAAGTTTTGTCGTAATTTTAGTTATTAAAATCGTGTACGATCTTTAAAAATTCGTAACTTTTTCATACGAGGTCGAAAACGAGCGAAACCATTTGCGTTGGAATCGTATCGACGAGCACTACGCGATGGAGTTGGATTGGAGTCGTTTGGAGTTAGTGATAATTTTGGGTAAAATTAAACGCACGTTTAATTTTATTCGAAATAAATCGCTGAAACGAAATTGAAATCAAGGTGAGAACTTCTCACTCAATCGAATCAGTTTCGATTTTATTTTAAATAGTTAGATTTAAAATTGTGGAATGCATGTTTGAATGATGATTGATATCTATTGATTGTTAAAATAGACATTATGCGCCGTTAGTAAGCGGATGTTATTTAATAAAAACATATACCGCGAATATTTCATAAACAGTGAAATTGGTATTATATATAATATCAATATATATATATTGGCATATGTATATATTGCAGTTGTTGATTCCCCGCATTTTTTAGCGGATGAGACCCTATTACGCCGTTATTAAGCGGATAATATTTAATAAAAACATATACCGCGATAATTTCGTACTGGAGCGAAATTGGTATTGTGCTAATGTTTGTGGATGCAGGAAAACAGGTTGGAGGGATCCAACTGGATTCCTCAACAGTTTTATTTGATTTCAGATATTTTGATATTTGATGGATTATCATATCGATATATGATGGATCGTTGTTGTCGTGATTGACTATTTGGTGCGTAGCATCATTGGACCCGAATTTTGGAATTTTAAAATGATTTTTAAAATGATTTTTGAAAATATACTATATTTTTAGAATTGATCCATTTTAAATAATTAAACGCTATAATTTTTAAAGTTATAAAATTATGAGTTTTTGAGAAATATAGTTAAAAAGTTGATTTTGAGGAATATGGACTAAAGATCTTATAAAGTAATTTAAATGGGGATTTCTAAATTTATTGTAAAAAGTTTAAATATAGGATTTATAAAATTGATTATTTTATAAATCATAGAAAATGGTGAAATTATAAAGGAGATTAAAGATGTTTTAAAATGATAGTATAAATTGGTTTTATAAAGTATTTATAAATTGATATTTATAAGTTAAAACATTTGAATTATAAAACGAGTTTTTATAAGTGTTTGAATGAAGTGAAAATGAATTTCATAAATGAATGAAATTAATAGAATTATAAACTGTGAAGTTATGAATGAAATTTTGTAAACAGTAGGTTTATAAAAATTTGTGAAGTTATTTGAAGAATAGATTGGTTAAATAAATGAATCTTATAAGTTATAAGATTTATGATTTGGAAAGTCTTTAGAAGAACGATTTTATAAAATAATCGTTTATAAGCATTTGACTTACAATATGAACGTTTGATATATAATTGAGTTAAGAATTGAATAGGTTAATAAAGGAATTTATAAACGTTGTTTTATAAATTCGCAAACGACTTATTTTGATAAGAAAATTGTTGAAACCTATTAATGGAGTTATATTCACATTTTTGAATAGTGAATAATCCTTTGAATTAAAATGAATAAAAGGATGAAATTTGTTAACGAAGTTTATTCGTGTTTTTGAATAGTGAATATTATGTTAAAGAAAATGTTTTAGATGTGATGTTTTAAATAGAATTAAAACGATCTAACGATGTTTTTAAACATGTTGAGATTCGAAATCATAGATTTCAACATTCATTGTTGAAATAGACGTTTCGAGAAATAAAAGGAAATGGTGGACTATAACACTGTTATTATAGTAAATGATTTCCGAAAGGAAATGTTTTGTATAGTATTGGGATTTATATATCTATTTTAATTTCGAAACCCTATACTAGTGATTTTGGGTTGTCGTAACGATGTTTTACGCAACATTCGTTTTGGCCCAAATAAATATGTTTAAGAGAATGATTTCCTTAAAGAATGAAAGATATACTTAATTTCGATTTAAGTATATTGAATATTTTCCAAGTGTAGAAAATAAAAAGATTTGTGAATTACTTATGTTTAATAAGTATGGAAATGTTTTCCAATGTGAAATGAAACGTTTTGAGAATTTATCTTTTTGAAGATTAATTGAAAATGGATAGTTGAAATCGTATATGCATGGATATTTTGAAATATAAATTCATTATGGAATTTATAAAAGAAAGTGGAATTTGTTTAAAAATAAATATTGATTTATTTTTGAAGTGTTGAAATAGTATATCTTGTAAAGATATTTTGGGAAAGTAAATAATTTGGAAAATTATTTGGAATCTGGTGATGTCGTGCATATCCATTGATAGTTCAATAGCCGACTATCAATATTTCCCTTTGAATGGGTATTTGATGTAATTTGTTTGAATTTGAATGCACACTTATTTTTGAATAAGCGCTCACTATTCGGGTTAACCGGGAAAGGACCATGGGGTCGTATAACCCATTCCGAATATGTGATACGTCGTTGTGAATTGCATTTGAAGATCGGTGTTGAAGACCGGATATTTGCGAGAGCGATAGGATGACCTGTCGATTGACTCTGCACCGAGTAGCTACGGTATAGAGTTCTCCATATGTGATGGGGAATCCGATCAGGATTGTGGATATCCGGATTGCAAGGACTTCTTTGTAAGTGCCTTCGGTTCTGTTCGATCCTGGAACAGACTTGTATGGATTGTATGTCTGACATTACAAATTGAGATATAAAGCCGATTTCTTTCAAATATATTTCTGTTGGTGGCGGAGAATTTATTCTTTTAGCTTAACACCCTTCTCTGAGACGTACGAGCTCAGAGGTTATATAGTTGAAGTTATCAGCGATATATTCCCAATTTGGTAATGTGACATGCTGAGTGTTGCTGAAATGATCATTGTGTTGATTATTTGTGATAGGATCATTTGTTTGATCGTCTATCTTGGTGATCATTTCTATGATCATTTGTTGACCCAAAGCATGGCTTTTGTATAAAGTATGTTTTTGTGGACGAGACTTCATCGAGCCTCACATCCCGGAAATGGTCAAAACAGGAAAGATGCAGCAAGGTTATGAGGGGTAGCGCCCTTTAGGATATGTGCATTTCCTTCTGGAAAAGGGTGGTATCATGGTATGGAGCCCAGATACTTACTCATGTTGAAAACACTTTATGATTGTGTGAATTGATTACGAGCGCTCGGTTGATAAAGGTCCCAAAGGACCGGGGGATGGCATATTCGGTCAGTTGTTACTCAGTTAGGGATAACCCGGCCTTGTGTTGGTAAAGATCCGGTTTGGTTCTCGGGGATGTCCATCCAGAGGCATTCTCATGTGGCAATGGGAAGTTCCTTGGCCTGACCATTTGTTGGAAATCCAAAGAAACAATACGAAACTTGTACGGTATTAGTTGTATAACCTGCCATGGAATGTGGCGGTAACCTGCTATTGAACATGGTTAGCTATAGTAGGCATACGATAATGGTCGTATGTTGGCTAAGATTTATATCTTTATTTTCGAAATGATTTGCTATACACTATGCACTAATAATAATATCAAATGTTATTTTAAATGCGTATCAAGCATCTTTGACTATCATAAGGAGAAATCTCCTCCGATTCTGCGTTTGCATGTGTGTGTGTGCGGGAGGCCTTATGGTAGTCTCATTTTTAAAAGCATTGCGAATTGAGTTTAAAAATATTCCTCTATTTTGATTTTAAAGTAAATAAACTGTTTTGGGTTCTCACACCAGTTACATGACTGACTCGGAGTTTGTTGTTTTCCTTCCTAAACTCTGGGTGCCCACCAATTTCCACATGGGCAGTCAAGAGTTAGGTTTATCAGGATATTCTGGATATTCAGGAGTTGCTGGAGGCAAGCTGGATGGCATGGCGTATTACTAGTTTATATAGTATTTCTTTTTCCGCTGCATTGTTGTTGTATGATGTTGTACACTCTGATGATATGATGTAATGAAATGAAATGTAATGTAATAACTGATATAGTTCTTTGTTTAAAGATTATTCATTTATTATTATATGTTGTTCCGCTGCGAATTGTGGGATTCTGATATTGTTGTTCTGTTTTGTTTCTATTCTGTTCTATCTGTTTCTTATCTCTTCTGTCTCTTTCTTTTCTTAAAGCATAACATTCCGTGTTTCCGGCCTTCGATTTCTCGGCAGTCGATAAAGTGAGTATCGATGTTGAATTTTCGAAAGTCGAAAATTCCTGGGGCGTTACATTTGGTATCGGAGCATATGGTTAAGCGACAACCATGGTTCTGTTGGGTATTACTCATTAGAGATAGAGTCAGTAGTACTCTAGAATGAGTTTGAGTGTAATAATAGATACGAGTGCGTATTTGTTAGTGAATATAAAAAAATTGTTTTATACTGTGATGATTGGTTTGTTGAGTGGTATATGAACCTTCGTCAGCACGGTCTGGACAACTATGCCGAAGGGGTTTATAAACATTTGAATAGAACAATTCGACATAATATTGTTTTAAATAGGGTAAGTGAAATAATTTTACCTTGATTATATTTTATATATAAAGGGAATAATTTTTCAGAATTATTAAAGTCTATATAAGTTGATTGTTTAGTTGTTTGAATAATCTAAATAAAAGAATAATTGTATAAGTAAAAGAATTATAAGAGTATGAGTTATAATTAAAGTGATTTACAATTGTGAAATAAACTTATATATATAAGAAGTGAAACAATATGAATATATCTATGAATATGAGTTGTAAATAAAAATGAATTTAAAGTTAAATGGAATATAACTTAAGTGTTGTTGAATTAAATTGATATTGGTATTGAAGTAAATTAATCAAGTGGATTAAATGAATATGAACTTGAGTTATGTAATAGAATTCAACTTTTATAATGGAATTGAATGAATGGCTTGAATGTTAATCAATTGAAATGTGAATAAATTGAAATGAAATAATGAATATAAGTATTAATTCATTGAAATCTAATGTTATTAGAAGTTGAATAATTGAATGAAAATCAATTAAAATTAAACCAAAATGAATGAATAAGCAAAGGAATTTGGTTGTAATTAAGATACATTGGTTGTTGTATGATTGTTAGTTGATGGTATATAATTCATTAAGTATTAATGAAATTGGAAGTTGAAGTAATTGAATTCAAATTGTAAGTAAATAAATTTGAATATGAATTGAATTTGATTTGGAAGTGAACCAACTTGAATATGAATTAGTAAATATAAACTAATTAGAAATGAAGGTTAGTAAAATCCAATGTAAATAAATCAAATGTGATTTAAATTGAAAACCATTTCATTGAATATTAATGAGAATATGAATGAATATTTATTGATTTGATTATGAATGGTAGTTGGTTGAAGTTTGCATTTGTTGCTTTTGAATGCATTGCTATGTTGGCATATATAGTTATTATATTGCTATATGTTGTATATTGATACTATTGCCTATATGCATGATTCTCATGTTGTTGTTGAGTATTTAGTAGGTGCGGATCGCGGTTGCTTCGCATTTGGAGCTCGCTTTCGCGCTATATTAGCCGTATATGCTTGCTAATAAAATATAAGGTACATATCTCGGATTAAATATCGTACTTTTACATTTTTTTCCCTGCGGGATGCCTCATTACTTAATGAGATGTATATTTGTGATATATATACTGTCATTTTTTTTTCGGATCGAGCCGCGCAAAGGAGACTATGGAGAATTTTTCCGGAAATTTAAGGCGTTAGAAAAATTTGGGAAATTTGTGAAAACTTTAACTTTGATTTTGGAATTGAAAGTTAAACAATAATAGTTGTTTTTGAAAAGATAACTAAGTATGATTTGGAAACTTAGTAAAGTATTGTAAGAAGTTTTACTATGAATTTTGGAAAATTAATAGATTCTGTAACTTTTCTTACTTGTAATTTCGACGACGAAATTCTTTTAAGGGGGGAAGATTGTAACGGCCCAGGATTTTTATTATTAAAATTTGAATATTTAATTAATTTTAAATATTAATAAGGGAATTTATAAGTTGAATAAATTTTAATTTGAATAATTGGATTTAATTGGATAATTAAATCAATAATTTAATATGTTAAATTATGGAAATAATTGAAAATCGATTTAAATATGATTGAAAATGATTTGTAAAATTTTATTTTATCATGTTGGAGTTAGAATGATATTTTAGAACTTTTAAAATCGAATTAAAAGTTAATTTGTGAAAATTGAATATTTTAATATTTAATCGACTAGTCAAAATAGCCAATTTTTGAACAGTCTCAGAATTGAATGAAACTAGTTCCATTGGATCCGTAATAGTTAGTTATTACTGGATTTCAATTTTCGTATCAATCGGAGTTATCGTTTGATCGTGGCAGCTCGAAACGCATCGAATTGTTTTTAATATTAATTTGGCGAGTTAAAATAGCCATTTTTCAAACAGTCTCGGATTTCGACGAAACCAGTTTCATCGAATCCGTAATGTGATATTATTGTATGGTTTAAAATTTCGTGTCAATTGGATTTACCGTTTGTCCGATACGAATTAAAACGCCTAGAAAATCGTTTAAATCGGTTTAATTTAAATTGAACGTTTATAGCCATAACTCGCACAGATGTCCAAATTAGCTTCCGAAACCTATTCCATTGTGTCCGGAACGCGGGATAAACCCTGGGAACGTCGGTCACTGCGCGTAAATCGGAGTTCGGAATTTCCGGATGAATAGTGTCGATCGATTTCCCTATAAATAGGCCACCCCTCTTTAGAAAAAAAAATAAAAAAATAAAAACCCTAATCTATTTGCACAGCCGCCACCATGGATTCAAAGGCTGAAATCTTCTCTTCTTCTCCCTCAATTATCTTTCAATTCATTGATTATTATCAACAACTTCCAACTACAAAAACGTAGAGCTTCGCGAGCTCTACGATGTGAACGGTGGAGATCGTCTGAAGTTCATTGGTTTGGCAGCAAATCGAGGTGGAAGGGGGGCGGCTGCGCACGCAACTCGAGGAAGATGGTGAGGCCGAACTCTATGCTATCTTGGCCGAGTATGGAGCTTGTCGTGCTCTTCAAAACGCAAGTCCCTGATCGAAGTATCGTTGAGAGATGGAGTTGCATAATTAAACCCTAGTTGCAAGATTGGGTTCGGCTTCAATACAGGTAGAAACGCAAGAACACGAGAGGGAGAAAGGAGATGCAACACACGGCTGTGATGAGGGAATAAGCAGATCCAACGGCCAACAATTGATAGAGGTTGAAAGTTATAAGTTTTGTCGTAATTTTAGTTATTAAAATCGTGTACGATCTTTAAAAATTCGTAACTTTTTCATACGAGGTCGAAAACGCGCGAAACCAGTTGCGTTGGAATCGTATCGACGAGCAATACGCGATGGAGTTGGGTTGGAGTCGTTTGGAGTTAGTGAGAATTTTGGGTAAAATTAAACGCACGTTTAATTTTATTCGAAATAAATCGCTGAAACGAAATTGAAATCAAGGTGAGAACTTCTCACTCAATCGAATCAGTTTCGATTTTATTTTAAATAGTTAGATTTAAAATTGTTGAATGCATGTTTGAATGATGATTGATATCTATTGATTGTTAAAATAGACATTATGCGCCGTTAGTAAGCGGATGTTATTTAATAAAAACATATACCGCGAATATTTCATAAACAGTGAAATTGGTGTTATATATAATATCAATATATATATATTGGCATATGTATATATTGCAGTTGTTGATTCCCCGCATTTTTTAGCGGATGAGACCCTATTACGCCGTTATTAAGCGGATAATATTTAATAAAAACATATACCGCGATAATTTCGTACTGGAGCGAAATTGGTATTGTGCTAATGTTTGTGGATGCAGGAAAACAGGTTGGAGGGATCCAACTGGATTCCTCAACAGTTTTATTTGATTTCAGATATTTTGATATTTGATGGATTATCATATCGATATATGATGGATCGTTGTTGTCGTGATTGACTATTTGGTGCGTAGCATCATTGGACCCAAATTTTGGAATTTTAAAATGATTTTTAAAGTGATTTTTGAAAATATACTATATTTTTAGAATTGATCCATTTTAAATAATTAAACGCTATAATTTTTAAAGTTATAAAATTATGAGTTTTTGAGAAATATAGTTAAAAAGTTGATTTTGAGGAATATGGACTAAAGATCTTATAAAGTAATTTAAATGGGGATTTCTGAATTTATTGTAAAAAGTTTAAATATAGGATTTATAAAATTGATTATTTTATAAATCAAAGAATATGGTGAAATTATAAAGGAGATTAAAGATGTTTTAAAATGATAGTATAAATTGGTTTTATAAAGTATTTATAAATTGATATTTATAAGTTAAAACATTTGAATTATAAAACGAGTTTTTATAAGTGTTTGAATGAAGTGAAAATGAATTTCATAAATGAATGAAATTTATAGAATTATAAACTGTGAAGTTATGAATGAAATTTTGTAAATAGTAGGTTTATAAAAATTTGTGAAGTTATTTGAAGAATAGATTGGTTAAATAAATGAATCTTATATGTTATAAGATTTATGATTTGGAAAGTCTTTAAAAGAACGATTTTATAAAATAATCGTTTATAAGCATTTAACTTACAATATGAACGTTTGATATATAATTGAGTTAAGAATTGAATAGGTTAATAAAGGAATTTATAAACGTTGTTTTATAAATTCGCAAACGACTTATTTTGATAAGAAAATTGTTGAAACCTATTGATGGAGTTATATTCACATTTTTGAATAGTGAATAATCCTTTGAATTAAAATGAATAAAAGGATGAAATTTGTTAACGAAGTTTATTCGCGTTTTTGAATAGTGAATATTATGTTAAAGAAAATGTTTTAGATGTGATGTTTTAAATAGAATTAAAACGATCTAACGATGTTTTTAAACATGTTGAGATTCGAAATCATAGATTTCAACATTCATTGTTGAAATAGACGTTTCGAGAAATAAAAGGAAATGGTGGACTATAACACTGTTGTTATAGTAAATGATTTCAGAAAGGAAATGTTTTGTATAGTATTGGGATTTATATATCTATTTTAATTTCGAAACCCTATACTAGTGATTTTGGGTTGTCGTAACGATGTTTTACGCAACATTCGTTTTGGCCCAAATAAATATGTTTAAGAGAATGATTTCCTTAAAGAATGAAAGATATACTTAATTTCGATTTAAGTATATTGAATATTTTCCAAGTGTAGAAAATAAAAAGATTTGTGAATTACTTATGTTTAATAAGTATGGAAATGTTTTCCAATGTGAAATGAAACGTTTTGAGAATTTATCTTTTTGAAGATAAATTGAAAATGGATAGTTGAAATCGTATATGCATGGATATTTTGAAATATAAATTCATTATGGAATTTATAAAAGAAAGTGGAATTTGTTTAAAAATAAATATTGATTTATTTTTGAAGTGTTGAAATAGTATATCTTGCAAAGATATTTTGGGAAAGTAAATAATTTGGAAAATTATTTGGAATCTGGTAATGTCGTGCATATCCATTGATAGTTCAATAGCCGACTATCAATATTTCCCTTTGAATGGGTATTTGATGTGATTTGTTTGAATTTGAATGCACACTTATTTTTGAATAAGCGCTCACTATTCGGGTTAACCGGGAAAGGACCATGGGGTCGTATAACCCATTCCGAATATGTGATACGTCGTTGTGAATTGCATTTGAAGATCGGTGTTGAAGACCGGATATTTGCGAGAGCGATAGGATGACCTGTCGATTGACTCTGCACCGAGTAGCTACGGTATAGAGTTCTCCATATGTGATGGGGAATCCGATCAGGATTGTGGATATCCGGATTGCAAGGACTTCTTTGTAAGTGCCTTCGGTTCTGTTCGATCCCGGAACAGACTTGTATGGATTGTATGTCTGACATTACAAATTGAGATATAAAGCCAATTTCTTTCAAATATATTTCTTTTAGTGGCGGAGAATTTATTCTTTTAGCTTAACACCCTTCTTTGAGACGTACGAGCTCAGAGGTTATATAGTTGAAGTTATCAGCGATATATTCCCAATTTGGTAATGTGACATGCTGAGTGTTGCTGAAATGATCATTGTGTTGATTATTTGTGATAGGATCATTTGTTTGATCGTCTATCTTGGTGATCATTTCTATGATCATTTGTTGACCCAAAGCATGGCTTTTGCATAAAGTATGTTTTTGTGGACGAGACTTCGTCGAGCCTCACATCCCGGAAATGGTCAAAACAGGAAAGATGCAGCAAGGTTATGAGGGGTAGCGCCCTTTAGGATATGTGCATTTCCTTCTGGAAAAGGGTGGTATCATGGTATGGAGCCCAGATACTTACTCATGTTGAAAACACTTTATGATTGTGTGAATTGATTACGAGCGCTCGGTTGATAAAGGTCCCAAAGGACCGGGGGATGGCATATTCGGTCAGTTGTTACTCAGTTAGGGGTAACCCGGCCTTGTGTTGGTAGAGATCTGGTTTGGTTCTTGGGGATGTCCATCCAGAGGCATTCTCATGTGGCAATGGGAAGTTCCTTGGCCTGACCATTTGTTGAAAATCCAAAGAAACAATACGAAACTTGTACGGTATTAGTTGTAGAACCTGCCATGGAATGTGGCGGTAACCTGCTATTGAACATGGTTAGCTATAGTAGGCATACGATAATGGTCGTATGTTGGCTAAGATTTATATCTTTATTTTCGAAATGATTTGCTATACACTATGCACTAATAATAATATCAAATGTTATTTTAAATGCGTATCAAGCATCTTTGACTATCATAAGAAGAAATCTCCTCCGATTCTGCGTTTGCATGTGTGTGTGTGCGGGAGGCCTTATGGTAGTCTCATTTTTAAAAGCATTGCGAATTGAGTTTAAAAATATTCCTCTATTTTGATTTTAAAGTAAATAAACTGTTTTGAGTTCTCACACCAGTCACATGACTGACTCGGAGTTTATTGTTTTCCTTCCTAAACTCTGGGTGCCCACCAATTTCCACACGGGCAGTCAAGAGTTAGGTTTATCAGGATATTCTGGATTTTCAGGAGTTGCTGGAGGCAAGCTGGATGGCATGGCGTATTACTAGTTTATATAGTATTTCTTTTTCCGCTGCATTGTTGTTGTATGATGTTGTACACTCTGATGATATGATGTAATGAAATGAAATGTAATGTAATAACTGATATAGTTCTTTGTTTAAAGATTATTCATTTATTATTATATGTTGTTCCGCTGCGAATTGTGAGATTCTGATATTGTTGTTCTGTTTTGTTTCTGTTCTGTTCTATCTGTTTCTTATCTCTTCTGTCTCTTTCTTTTCTTAAAGCATAACATTCCGTGTTTCCGGCCTTCGATTTCTCGGCAGTCGATAAAGTGAGTATCGATGTTAAATTTTCGAAAGTTGTAAATTCTCGGGGCGTTACATACGAGCTCATATGTTATGTAGTTGATGGTTATCAGTGATATACTCTCAAATTTGATAGTGTGGCATGCCAAGTGTTGCTGTGTATCATTTGTTGATCAAAGCATGGCTTTTGTGTAAAGCGTAGCTTTGTGGACGAGACTGCATCTGTTAACGGTAAAAATAGCTTTAACGCTAACACCCGGTGTATATCGTGATGAAGTGAAAGCACCACCCGCTTGCACGGGAATCAAAATAAACAAAAAATAGCAGAAAAGTAAAAGAGACAGAGATTTTTATAGTGGTTCGGCTTCTAGCAAGCCTACATCCACTTTACATCCTCCATTATCTTCTTCGAGCACACTTTTACAAGATTACAGCACCTTTACAACACGATTGATTGATTACAACACTTTTACAATTCACTTTCGAGTTTACAACACAATTGAAGAAGGAGATTAGAACTTTGATCATAGAATGTTCCTCGGATCCATGCTGAATGGAGTAGATGCATTGATGAAGAATCTTCAATAGTTGAGGTGCTCGGAGAGTCGAGAAATCAGCAGATTGTAGGCGCCTTGGAATCCAGAAAAGTCCTTTTATTGTTGGAGTAGGCGGAGTATTTATAGAAGAGTTCGGAGTTGTGTCGGCTGGGTATAGGTCGTGAGCGACCTAGGGTTAGGTCGTAGGTCGTTAGCGACCTAAGAGGTAGTAGGAGAAGGAGCGGTGACCTAAGGAGTGGCAGGAGAAGGGGGAGCAACCTAAGGCCGACGGCATAAGGAGTAGCCTTCGTCTTCTTAGGTCGTGAGCAACCTAATAGATGAGGGAAAGTGAGGCTTAGGTCGTGAGCGACTTACTGGAAGAGGGAATGTGAGGCTTAGGTCGGTAAACTATAGGTCGTTAGGTCGCTCCGTGTTTGGTGAGAGATAGGTCGCGAGCGACCTACGGGTTAAGGATAGGAGTTAGGTCGCGAGCGTCCTAACTTGGAGGGAGATAGGTCGCTAAGTCGCAAGGAATTCTCTAGCTCGCTAAGTCGTCGGTCCCTTTAACTCTTTAGGTCGTTGGAGACGTTAGGTCATTGGACGCTATAGATCGCTGCATACTTGAGAAGTTAGGTCACTAGGTCATGTATCATCCTAGGTCGCTGTCTTTAGACCGTTGCACTTAACTCGCTAATCATCCTAGGTCGCTGCCTTTAGACCGTTGCTCTTAACTCGCTGAGTTGCTTTAGCTCGTTGGATACTCCATGTCCTACGTCGCATGCCGTTTTGGACGGGGCGCTGCCCCGCACCGCGCCGGGGGCGCTGCCCCCTGGACGCCTGCGACCTGACCGGTCAGGTCAAACACCGTAGCGGTGGCGTTGCCCCCACACCCCCACCTTGGGGGGTTGGCACCCCTTGGACCCCCGCTCCGTAAGGGATCTTAGATGAGAAATCATTCAACAGAACTTGCTTTGTTGAGATGTTAAGTTGACCAATCTTTGAGACGAGCTATCATGCTTTTCTCGGTCGATCTTTTGATATCACGGCCTTGCTAAAAAGGCGGGATAACAGCATCTGGACCTCACACCCTGGAAATGGTCGAAACAGGAAAGAGGCGGCAAGGTTATGAGGGTCGCGCCCTTTAGGTTGTGTCATTCCCATTTGGAAAAGGGTGGCGTCATGGTATGGAGCCCAAATACTTCACTCGTGTGGTCACTACAAATCTATTACTTTGTGATTGCTTTGTGGTTGTTGGATTACAGGTACATCGGATAAAGGTCCCAAAGGACCAGGGAATGGAATGCTCGTGTAGTAGTTACCTAGTTACAGAGGTAACCCGCCATTGTGTTGGCAGAGAGCTGGTTAAGCTCTCGGGACGTCCGGCCAGAGGCGTGCCCATGTGGCAGAAGGAAGTTCCTTAGCCTGACCATTTGTTGGAAATCCAAACAAAACAATACGAGCCCTGTACGGTTTTAGTTGTATAACCTGCCATGGAATGTGGCGGTAACCTGCTATTGAAAATGGTAGCTATAGTAGGCATAAGTGCGAAATGCCTATGCTGGCTAAGATTAATATTATACTTTCGAAATGGTTTTCCTACACTATGCACTAGTAGTAATATCAAAGAAATTTTCTCGTATCAAGCATGTTTGACTATCATAAGGAGAAATCTCCTCCAATTCTGCGTTTGCATTGTATGTGTGGCGGGAGGCCTTATGGTATTTTCATTTACTAAAAAGCATTGCGAATTTATTTTTAAATTCTTTTGTTGTTTGTTTTAAAAGATGAATTGTTTTGTTTGCTCATACCAGTCTCACGACTGACTTGGAGTTTATTGTTCCTTTTCTAAACTCTAGGTGCCCACTATTTTCCACACGGGCAGTCTAGAGTTGGGTTTTTCAGATAATCGAATAGTAGGTGTAGATTCGAGTGCTTTCAGCCTTAGAATTCGTCAATCGCATTTGGATCGAGTTATTTCTCTTCATCTTAATTGGGAGTTCGAGCTATTTCTGGATTGGTGCCTTGGAGATGGAGATTACCGATACTGGAGTTCGCTTTTGGAGACCATATTGGAGATATTGTTCCGCTGTTGGTGTTTTCTTTTTCTTTCCGCTGCTATTGTCTTGTATCATATTTCTGATGTATACTGATATCTATTGTATCATTTGTTGTATCTTATTGTATTAGATACCATATCAATGTTGTATATTGATATATTCTTTTTCTTCCATTGTGTTGTACTTAATGTGTTAAGCTCTAGCGAACCAGATTCGACGTTTGGATCTGTGGCATTTGAATACGAGTGTCGTATTCGGTGCCGATTTTCGAAGGTCGAGTCAGGGTCGTTAGAAAAAGATTATTTTTGGCTAATTTACGTTTAGGATTAGAGATCCAATTTAAGCAAAGAGAAGAAATTAAAATAATCAATTTATTAACGTGATTATTGTTATTATTAAAAATTCTTTGATTTCTTTCAAACCAAATGTACCAACTTGGTATGGTGAATAAAGTATCAAGCAAGTATCTATTATCCTTATTAAACTTAAACCTAAAAACATTCCAATAGAAAACACAATCAGTAATTCTAGTACTTATAATAAATTCAAAAATATTAAGAGTATCTATAAGAATAAAATAAGTATCTATATAATCATAGTAGATATGTTTAATATCTTCTAAATGTAAATTACAAAAACTACATTTATTATCAATGTTAATATTTTTCCTTTTTAAATATTTTCTAAATGTAAATTACAAAAATTACATTTATTATCAATGCTAATATTTTTCCTTTTTAAATATTCTATAGTATTTAATTTACCATGAATAATAAGCCACATGTGTAATTTATATTTTGGAGGAGCGTTAGATTTCCAAATAAACTTGAAAAAACTATTAGATGCACCAGAAAAGTTGATAAATCTATAGAAAGAATTAGTGGAATATTTCTTGCTCTTATCCCATTCCTAACTAATATAATGATTATCATTGTCAATATTATAAAGATTTAATCTAACAAAAAGAAAATTGAGCTGTCTAACAGTTGAACCTACTGAAATTCAGTTAAAACTAAAAATCCAAGGAGGGTCATTTTCAGAATCAAAAACATCAGATATAAATGCATATTTGAAGTTACAAATATCATAAATTCTTTGAACTCATTCCTAAGAGGAGTAGTGGAAATCCAACTATCATTCCAAAAAGATGTATTACCTGAGTGAACTATAATATTGACACCTAAGTTAAAAATTTCACTACATTTTAAAATAGATTTCCAAAAATAAGATTTCTTATGAGAAACCGAAGGACTAATCTAATAGAGATTATAGCTACCATTGTAATAATATTTAGAAATAATCTCCTTCCAAGTGGCATTAACATTGGTATCTTTGAATTTCCATAACCATATACCTAGAAGAGCCAAATTCATATTACGTAAATTAATGACTTCTAAACCACCATCCTTTTTGGATTTACAAATAGTATCCCAATTAACTAAACATTTGACGCAACTATTAGGATTATCACCACTCCAAAGGTAATCTCTTCTTGTTTTATCTATCACCCAATCTGGAAAAGATGCATAGACATCCAATAAACTGGGAGAGATGATAAAACAGAATTAATTAAAACTAGTCTACCTACTCTAGAAAGAAATCTTGCATTCCAGTTAGAAATCCTATTTTTGATTTTATCAATGCTTATTAACCAATCATCGTGTTTAAGTTTTAAAGGTCTAATAATAAAACCAAGATAGTCAAACGAAAAATTCATAGTTTTACAATTTAAAAGTATTTGCAACTAAACTTTCAACTTTTTTAAAATAATTTAAAACTAAAGCGGAACTTTTATCAAAATTTATTTTTAAACTCGATAAAAGCTCAAAACTATAAAGAATAAACTTAAGAGCGGTAATGTGTCTAGGAAGATGAGAGGAAAAAAAGCAAAGTATCATCTGCAAATTGAAGGACAAACAAACCATAACTTGAAATATCATTACCAATATTACTTAGAATATTATTGTTAACAACATTTTCAATAATCTTAGTAAAAACGTCAGCCGCTAAATTAAATAGAAGGGGCGATAAAGGGTCCCCCTGCCTTAAACCTCTCTTAGATTGGATTTTATTACCTAAAATACCACTAACCATAATACTAGAGTTACCAGTTTTAAGCAAGATCATGATCCAGTTAATCCATCTATTACTAAAGCCTGTGGCATGAAAAGTATATAGAAGAAAACCCCAATCAACCGAATCAAAAGCCTTAGCAAAGTCTAACTTTAAAATGGCGCAAGTAATATTATGATTGCAACAGTGATTAATGTATTCTTGAACAACAGCTACACCATCTGTGATATTTCTACCTTTTATGAAAGCTGATTGAGAACAATCAATTAGATCATTCATTTTTAAACTAAGTCTATTAGCTAAAACTTTAGAAATAATTTTAACTAAGCAACTAATCAACGAAATCGGTCTAAAATCTTTTAAAGTATTAGCACCTACTTTTTTGTGTAATAAACTAACATTAGCAAAATTAAATCTACCTAATTGGAGATTTCCATTATAAAAAACATTCCCATATCTATTTATTATTAAATATTTCACCGTTTACAGTGTTTAATTTCAATTTCAATAAATTCAGTAATTATAAACTAAAAATCCAAAAATTCATTTATTTGATTTTCAATCCTGTTATTAAATCAATTATCATCTTATGGGTATATTAAACATTGGTTTATATCCTATTACAGAAATATTCTCTAATTTCATCTTAATTCCATTGACATAATTTTTCATTTTATTTAACTGCAATATCCCCAATTATTATAACTTATATTCCAATAAAATTGATCAACCTTGATTTCAATTCTTTTATTCAACCAATTGTCATATTATGAATGAAATTAACGTTTTTTCCAATTATTACCTTAATTTACATTGACATAATAAATAACTATATTTATTGCAATTTGATTTCCAATTTAATTTAATAGATAAAATAAATAGATGATAATTTACAGTTGTTACCTTTTTTCCTTAATTAAATCACCTTTATAAGTTTATTATTACAGACCAATATTACAATTGCTTACGTAATACTAATCTTATTCAATTGCCATATATTATACTATTTCATACATTAATTCAATATTTACATTTGTTCCCTTATGTTATATTTACAATCAACTTACAACATTTACATTATTTCCATTGGTTGAAATTTCATTAAAGTTATTAATGATTAATTCAAATTAATATTTACATTTCATTCTATTTATTATTCCATTAATAAATTATAAAAAAAAATATTTCTTCCAAAATTAAATCACAGAATCTTATTAAATTAACTATTTTAAATTGTCGAAAATTATGGATCGTTCCATAAACCTTGCTATGACCTCTTTAACTCCCAAACTCCCCTTCTTTCTTCACTAATTGAAATTCATAGAATCATGGAAAATAAAAAACGCAACAAAAATTAGTTTTGATTGTTCTAAGGGATGTAATAGGGACTAAAGAGCTTACCTTTGATTTTTCTTATATTTGTTGGATTTTATAGGAATTAAAATGAGAAGAATTGCACCTAGGGCTTCATGGAGTAAATGAGAGCGACGAAGAAGTTTTGAACGTGATCTTTTTTTAATGAAGGGAGAAGAGGTTGGTGGGACGTTAAATGAGAAGGTCTTCATAAATGAGTAAGTCGGCTCAGCCCATGAATAATACTTAGATAATTTTCCCCTTTTTACTTTATTCACTCCCATTTTTTTTATTTAAAGCTACATCATTAAATTCTAAAAGAATTCAAATGCAAAAATAAAAATGAAAATACTTTTATACCTCTCATATCATTATTTAAATTATTTTAAACCATTTTAACAAAAAATTTAAACAACAAACTTCAAAATTCCCAATGTCGAGAGTAAACCAAATTTATTTGTTTCTTGTCTTTATAACTCCCATAAAAATATACTGGATTTGTGATTATAATTTATTCTATATGTAAACCTTCACTTAATGTTTAAAAAAATTGATTTTATTCCCAAAAACCTCTAAATTAAATTTTAAATCCCAAATTGACGTTTTATAATTCCAAGGTTATATCTTAAAATCTTAAATAAAATCATTTATCTCATTTAATTTGCTAGCTCTATTTTCCGGGTTGTTGCAGAACTCCCCTACTTAGCAAAATTGCGTACTCGCAATTTCTCCTTAAAGAGGAATTCATAATGTGCTATACCAGCATTACATCCATCTATTATTTACTCACACACTACAATGCATGATGCAAACAACAATCATAGCCAACCAACCATATAACAAATGCTAAAGTACCTACCTAAAATATTCGCTAATTGAGACTTCTACATGCCGTATTGAATACAATTTTTTTTAAGTATCGAAAATTCTAAAATGTTTGGCAGTCTCCTTTACATGGAGGACATTTCGGAATCTCAAAATACACAAGAACATCAATACATCTCTGAAGAGGCATCCCAATCACGGGGAATATAATTAACTATAAAAACAATGGCATATAATTTACCTCGTATACACTAAAGGCATGCAACACCTCCTCAAACATGGAATTTCTACCATTCCTCCTTGCCTAACACCATCCGTTCACTTATTCCATTTTTAATTATAAAGCTTCACATATAAAAATAATTACTATATACTGTACATCCAACATAAAAACACAGATGCATATAAAGATTCAAATGCATCAACAAAAACCAATATTTTCCAAAAACTCACATTCAACCCAGTTATTTGAAAATCAATTTTCCACCTCATAGACTTCAAAATTTTCCAAAATTTAAAACATAAAAGTTTTTGGTACGATTCTTAGCTTTCCATCAAGATAAAGATCGCTAAATTCGGATTTATGGATCCAAAGTTATAGCCAAAATAAGTTTTAGATTTTTCAGTTCCAGACTGAGATTAATCTTCACATTTAAACAGGATTTCAGTTTTTATTTTTTTTAAGGGTGACTGGACAAAGAGGAGTTATAACATCATTCCAAAGTTATACTTACACCAAAATCAAATAATTTCCTTTTAAGTTCTACCTCTAACAATATTATACCACTTTTTAAACTAGAATTTACATGCCTAATATTCAATTTTATCCAAAATTTCAATTATAAGTTATATAAAAGAATTATAAAGCTAACACGAATTTTAATTTCTCAAATATTGTATTTTAAATAAATAAACATTTTACTCTGTAACAACCCGCATATTTAACGATTTTATATTTAAATATTTTGTTTAAATATAGCGTCGTTAGTCGGATTTTTGTGTCCGAAATGTTACTTTTTGCAAATGGCCGAATTAGAGCTCGAAACCATTTCCATTGGTTCCAAAATGGCGTTTGCGATCTTTTTGAGTATAAGCTTTGATATGTTTGGAGTAAGTCGAATTTTGTTATTTGCTAAGTGGGCTTTTGGGTTTAGGTTTCACCCAAACTGTTCTATAAACCCCAAACTCAGCCCTCTCTTCCCCCATTCACCCTCATTTCATTTATTAGCTTAAGAAAACTGAAAATGATGGAAGGGAAAGAGAAATAGAAATTGCAAGCCCTAGTTTCTCCTTTGTAACTTGATTTCTTGCTCCAATATCATAGAGAAGACATTGGTAAGCTCCTCTTCATCTTCTCCATCTCTTTCTCTCTTTAATTTTAGAAAGTTTTTCTAAACCTAACTTAGGAAAATGCTTGTTTGATCTTAGATTGAAGCTTGTTGGGTTGTAGTAGAGTTTGGTTGGTCTTCTCCTTGTTATTGAGCTCCATCTTCGTTGTTTGTGAGTTAAAAGGTGAGATTTTATCTCACATCTATGTTTATAACTATGTTGGATTGTTGGGTATGAATTCCTAGCACATGTTCATCTGCACTTGCTTTCGGTTTGAATTGAATTGGTGAACATTCCAACTTTTGGTGTTTTGGAGTTGAATCTTTGAAAATCATAGCTTTGATGTTTGATTTTGTTTCTTGTAGTGAATCGGAGTGCCAATGGTGTTGGGTTATTGATTGGCAAAAGCCCCTTATGTCCATTGCTCGACCGAATTGCAAATGGTGGGTTTGCTCCTCCATTTGCCAGGCTGGAAAACATTCCAGCTATAGCCAGTCGACTGACCCCCTGCAGTCAGTCGACTGACTGCAGACTTTAAATACTCTCGGGTTGTGGATCAGTCGACTGACTGCAGTAGGCCAGTCGACTGACCTGCTTCATTTTGCCTAGTATGCCTATTTGTTTGTAATTCCCACTTTTATCGATTTAAATTGATTCCAATTAGTTGTTTATGCATATTTGACCTTGATGATTCCTTTTTGACTTCATTCACGGGTTTTATAAATGATTTCTTCAAATCGTACTGAAAGTTTGATGCTCCAATTTATAAATTCTATTTAAAACACACACAATTTCACACTTCGAGCGAAGTGGAAGGGTGATTAAATGGTTGGACAAAACACGGACCATGAATCTGTGCGTTTATCCTTTCGATTAATTCCCGACCTATTCAATTGATCGTTTTGACCTTCGGGTTTGGTTTACTGATGATATGAGGTGAACTTTGTACTGCTTTGAGTGTGAAAGTGACTGACGAATAGTAAACCGTTTAGTGCGAACGAGTGGTTATGGGACATACGTTAACACTTTTCGGATTCCTTTTCGAGAGTTGTGACACATCCCGCCAGTTAGTGGTGTCCAGTACTGGGCCTCCGGACCTTCACCACTACGGTTTGTTGCCTTCGGGTATGTGGCCTTCGGGTTTGTGCCTACGGGTTTGTGCCTTCGGGTTTGTTGCCCTATAGTATCGCTTCCGATTTTGGTCATTATGAGCCGCATGGGTGATATGGGTTGCCCTATAGTATTGCTTCCGATGTTGGTCGTTATGAGCTGCATGGGTGATATTGGGTTTGGAGTCTTCGGACTCATGGATCCTTGTTTATACAGTACTGAGCTCGAACAATTTTCTGATATTTCATTCATATGAATATTCTTTGGTATCGCCCTTCGGTGTTGGTCTTTTTGAGCCGCATGATGTGTAGCGTTTACCTTGAGGAACTTGTATACTTTATGGGTATTTGTTATTTGCCTTTTGGCTTGTTTGGGATATTTCTATCCTTTGTTTCTATATGTTGCCGATGATATGAGGCTTGTTATCTTATGATTCATCTTTTGTTATATGATTGTGTTATCTCTTTTAGAAATATATGTTATGCTTTGTAACCTTGCAGGTTTATTGTTGTTCAGTTTATCTAACTGATTTGTTTAGCTAGACTGACCCGTGTATTTTATACTCGGGTCAGACCGAGTTGTTTCAGGTTAGGTGCTTTTGGACTTAGCCTATTTTGCTTCCGCACGGACTATTCAGCTTGCTCCTTTTTGTCTAGCTTTTTGTGTAGTCCCTATTTGTTGTAACTCTGATATGTATTCTATCGACTCGTCTGTATATTGTGGTCTGCTATACCACTTGACTTGTATTATTTTGTATACTTTGTTATGTATTCAGTATATGTGTATATGATGATCTACTGTTCTGTGATGTATATTACATTTGAGTTATTATATTCTGTTCTGATAGATCCTCCAACCACCTATGGTTTTGTTCTGAGTATCCATTGGGTATGTCGACCTTATTGGTCTCTGTCGACGTATTCGATAGATAGTTAGAGCAAGACTATAGATCGTCGCTCCCAACCAGCCTTATTCTCCGTGTTAGTTGACGGCATTACCCTGTAATGTCCTTGGCTAGCGTGGGTATAGAGGTGGGGCGTCACAGCATGGTATCAATGCTGAGTTCAGAACAAAGTATGATAAACACAGAATAGAGCACATATTACGATACATCAAAGTGTATAATTGATACAAATCTTTGAATCATCGTGTCTTTCTATTCCATCAAGGGTAGATAGGATTTGGGAATATGTCTAGGAATGCATTTCAATTCCGTAGTATTCCATATTGAATTATCTACCTTGTGAGTAATCTTGTTCTTATCTAACTTTCAGCGTATGGCTGGAAGAGGCACAGGACGACGTTCGAATGCTGGGCAAGCCAGTGGCTCACATCCGGATGGCGTTTATATGTCTGCCGATCATTTTTTGGAGTTGTTTAGGAGCACTGAACCTCTAGTTCCTCCTCGAGTGTCTCCACCTCGCAAGTCTGCCTTTGCACGTCAGTGAAGTGATTTTTCTCATCTTGGAGGAAAGCCGTTTAAGGGCTCCGAGTCTGTTCTAGAAGTCCAAGCTTGGCTTCGCACGTGCGAGCGTATCTTTTCTCGCATGGATCTTTCTGACCATGATAGAGTTCTTGTGACTTCTAGTTTATTACAAGAGCATGCCCTTGATTGGTATGAGCTTCTTGTAGCCGAGATTGATGAGTCTACTCTTTCTTGGACTCTGTTTCGGGGACGATTCGAACTCAAGTTCGTTCCTGAATCTGAAAAAGTTTTGTTGACCCGTCGCTTCCTTGAGTTGAAGCAAGGGAAGTCTTCTGTTTCTGAGTATGTTGCATCATTTGAGGCTTTATCTCAATATGGTCTTGAATTCATTAGCACTTCCTATAAGAAGAATTTGAAGTTTGTCTCTGGTCTTAAGAAATATCTTAAGAAGTCCTTGTTGCTCCAGCTTAAGCTTTCTTTTGAGGAGTTGGTGGATTCTGCGCTTCATCTCGAGACCGTCGAGAAGGAGTGTGATAGTGGTGAGGATGTTGAGGTTTCTAAGAACCCCAACAAGAAGCCGTTTCCATTTCAGAAGAAGCCTTTTCCTTCCAAGAAGAAGAAGACTGGTGGTTCTAATTCTCAGTCTCAATCTGTTGG
Organism: Allium cepa; assembly: GCA_030765085.1. Classification (NCBI taxonomy): domain Eukaryota; kingdom Viridiplantae; phylum Streptophyta; class Magnoliopsida; order Asparagales; family Amaryllidaceae; genus Allium; species Allium cepa. The sequence continues at coordinate 895,884,573 of CM060938.1, forward strand.
AACACCTTTCATTCGGAAGTATTTCAATTGTGGTTCTCCTGATCATATTATTCGAGCTTGTCCTAAGCCACTCTTCTGCCGCTATTGCAAGAAGGAAGGTCATCATGTTTCAGCTTGCCCTATTGTTCCAGCTGGTGCCAAGTCTAGCAAGCTTTATGCTGCCAAGGCTTCTGAAGTTCCTTCTCAGCCCAAAGGTATATCTCCATCTATTTTGGAAGGGTCTATTTTATTTCATGATCATAGTATACGAGTTCTTTTCGATGCGGGTGCCTCACATTCTTTCGTATCGAAGATGCTCGTTGATGATTTATCTTTGGATGTTTCTTGTTTGGTGACTTCTTTAAGGATTGCGAATCCTATTGGGGGATCCGCGACCCTTAGCTTGCTTTGTGATGATGTTGAGATTGTTTTATGTGGCTTTTCTTTTCGTGCGAATCTGCACGTTTTTTCTTGTCTGGGATTTGATATGATTTTGGGTATGGACTGGCTAGTGAGATATGATGCCAGGATTATTTGTTCGGAGAGAATTTTGTATCTTCGACATCTGGATTCGCCTACTCAGCTATCTCTTGTTCTTCGGGATGTGGATAATTCCGAAATGGCTTTGTATTCTCTTGACCCGCGAGATGATGATGATATATCTCGTATTCCTATTGCTTGTGTCTTTCCTGACGTTTTTGAGCCTGTATCGGGTTTACCACCCAAGCGGGCAATTGAGTTCCGCATTGATCTCATTCCAGGCGCGCAGCCAGTTAGTCGTCCTCCTACGAGGATGTCTACAAGGCAAAATGAGGAACTCAAGAAGCAGCTTTTAGAGCTTGAGTCCAAGCAGTTGATTCAGTCCAGTTTTTCTCCGTGGGGATCCGCGGTCGTCTTTGTGAAGAAGTCTGATGGAACTCTTAGGCCTTACATAGACTATCGCAAGCTTAATGAGTTAACCATCAGGAATAGGTATCCATTGCCTAGGATCGATGATATGTTCGATATATTAAGTGGTGCTAAGGTCTTTTCTCAGCTTGACCTTGCACGGGTTTTCATCAGTTACGAGTCGCGGAGGATAGCATACCTCTTACGACTTTCCGCACTCATTACGGTTCTTTTGAGTGGCTCGTTATGCCGTTTGGTTTGACGAACGCTCCTGCTTTCTTTGTTGATCTCATGAATCGGGTATTCCGGGAATATCTCGATAAATTCGTTCTTGTGTTCATTGATGACATTCTTGTTTATTCTAAGTCTGAAGCTGAGCATGCTAATCACTTGAGAATTGTCTTGAGTACTCTCCGTCATCATCAGCTTAGAGCCAAATTCTCCAAGTGCAATTTTTGGGAGAATAAGGTTAAGTTCTTAGGCCATGTTGTATCTTCCGATGGCATTTCAGTCGATCCCTCAAAGATCGAAGCCATCCAGAATTGGAAGAGGCCTGAGAATGTGCATGAGATTCGTAGTTTTCTTGGATTGGCGGGTTATTACCGTCGGTTCATTAAGGATTTTCCCCGTGTTGTGCTTCCTCTCACCACCCTTACTCGGAAAGGCATTTGTTTTATTTGGTCGGACAAGTGTGAAGCTTCCTTTCTAACATTAAAGGAACTTCTCACTAATGCTCCTATTCTTGTGGTTCCCGAGGGGAATCATGATCTTGTTGTCTACACCGATGCTTGTGGTAGTGGTCTCGGTGCCGTTCTTATGCAGAAAGATCGGGTAGTTGCTTATGCTTCTAGGCAACTACATCCGAATGAAGTTCGCTATGCCACTCATGATCTTGAGTTAGCCGTTGTCTTTGCCTTGAAGATTTGGCGACACTATTTGTTGGGTGAGCGCTTCATTCTCTATACCGATCATAAATCCTTGAAGTATTTGTTTACTCAGAAGGAACTCAATATGAGGCAACAGCGTTGGCTCGAGTTTCTTGCTTCCTATGACTTTGATATCCAGTATACCCCTGGTAAGGGAAATCGTGTTGCTGATGCGCTTAGTCGCAAACATTCGGCTGTTGTTTCTATGATGCTTGCCAAATGGAGTGTTCTTGAGACTCTATCTTTTTGTGAAATTCGTGATCGAGGTTCATCTTCTGATTCTCCTATTCTATTATTTAATTTGGGAGCTCGACCAATTTTGTTGGATCGTATTGCCGATGCCCAGCGGCGTGATCCTGATTTGTTGCATCTTATTCAGCTTTGTGAGTCTGGATCCTGTGATGAGGCGTTGCGGGATTTCAGAATTGATTCTCATGGGTGTCTTCGCAAGAAGAACCATCTTTTTGTGCCTTCTGATTTTGCGCTTAGGCATGACATTCTTGATGACTGTCACCGTTCTAAGTATACCATTCATCCTGGTTATAGTAAGATGCATGCCGATATGCATCGTGTTTATTATTGGGAAGGCATGAAGCGCGATGTAGTGAGTTATGTGAGTAATTGCATAACTTGTCAGCTATTAAGGCCGAACATCAGCGTCCTTCTGGTCTCCTTCAACCTCTAGAGATTCCATTGTGGAAATGGGATCAGATATCTATGGATTTCATTGACGGCCTACCTCGTTCGAGATCTGGCCATTCTAGCATCTGGGTTATCGTTGATCGCCTCACTAAATCTGCACATTTTGTCCCTATTAAGTCTAATAGGACTGCTTCGCATTTGGCTAAGTTGTATGTCAAGGAAATCGTGAGACTTCACGGTGTTCCTAGTTCTATTGTGAGTGACCGTGATACTTTATTCACGAGTCATTTTTGGAAGAGTCTTCAGCAAGCTTTAGGAAAAAAGCTTAATTTTAGTACAGATTATCATCCGCAGTCTGACGGACAGACTGAACGGGTGAATCGTATCTTGGAAGATCTTCTCCGTATTTGTGTTTTTGATTTCGGTGGTAGTTGGGAGGATCATCTACCTCTTGTAGAGTTCTCCTACAATAATAGTTTTCAATCTAGTATCGGTATGGCTCCTTTCGAAGCCTTATACGGAAGGCCATGTCGATCACCTTCATGTTGGTTGGAACCTGGGGAGAAGCTTATTTTTGGCCCGGATTTTGTTCGTAATTCTTCTGAGAAGATTGATCTTATTCGATTGAGAATGAAAGAGGCACAAAGTCGCCAGAAGTCCTATGCTGACAACCGTAGGAAGCCTCTCGAGTTCTCAGTTGGTGATCTTGTTTTTATTCGTGTTTCTCCTTTGAAAGGGGTTATGCGTTTCAGTATGACTGGGAAATTGGCTCCTCGCTTTATAGGACCATTTTCTATTACTGAACGTATTGGCCCTGTGGCTTATAGATTTTAATTTCCAGCTTATTTATCTGGCATTCATGACGTGTTTCACGTCTCGCAACTTCGGAAGTGTCTTCGGGAGTCGGATTCTGTTATCGCTTCTCCTGATTTGCAAGAGCTTGAGATCTCACCGGACTTATCTATTATTCAGCAGCCTATTCGCGTACTTGACACGGAGGTGCGACACCTTCTGAACAAGGAAGTGCCGCTCGTTAAAGTTCAATGGTCCACTAACCCCAATGACTGTACTTGGGAAACCAGAGAATTTATTGAGCGATCTTATCCGGGTTTTCTATCTTAGCTTGTGAATGGTGAGTATATCTTTTCATCTCAAGCTTATTTCCTTTTTCTTTTGAATGTTATGTGTATGTAGTTGTTACGAATATCGTCTCTAGGAATTGCGGGGACGCAATTTTGTAAGGAGGGGAGATCTGTAACGACCCGCATATTTAACGATTTTATATTTAAATATTTTGTTTAAATATAGCGTCGTTAGTCGGATTTTTGGGTCTGGAATGTTACTTTTTGCAAATGGCCGAATTGGAGCTCGAAACCATTTCCATTGGTTCCAAAATAACGTTTGCGATCTTTTTGAGTATAAGCTTTGATATGTTTGGAGTAAGTCGAATTTTGCTATTTGCTAAGTGGGCTTTTGGGTTTGGGTTTCACCCAAACTGTTCTATAAACCCCTAACTCAGCCCTCTCTTCCCCCATTCACCCTCATTTCATTTCTTAGCTTAAGAAAACTGAAAATGGTGGAAGGGAAAGAGAAATAGAAATTGCAAGCGCTAGTTTCTCCTTTGTAACTTGATTTCTTGCTCCAATATCATAGAGAAGACATTGGTAAGCTCCTCTTCATCTTCTCTATCTCTTTCTCTCTTTAATTTCAGAAAGTTTTCCTAAACCTAACTTAGGAAAATGCTTGTTTGATCTTAGATTGAAGCTTGTTGGGTTGTAGTAGAGTTTGGTTGGTCTTCTCCTTATTATTGAGCTCCATCTTCGTTGTTTGTGAGTTAAAAGGTGAGATTTTATCTCACATCTATGTTTATAACTATGTTGGATTGTTGGGTATGAATTCCTAGCACATGTTCATATGCACATGCTTTCGGTTTGAATTGAATTGGTGAACATTCCAACTTTTGGTGTTTTGGAGTTGAATCTTTGAAAATCATAGCTTTGATGTTTGATTTTGTTTCTTGTAGTGAATCGGAGTGCCAATGGTGTTGGGTTATTGATTGGCAAAAGCCCCTTATGTCCATTGCTCGACCGAATTGCAAATGGTGGGTTTGCTCCTCCATTTGCTAGGCTGGAAAACATTTCCAGCTACAGCCAGTCGACTGACCCCCTGCAGTCAGTCGACTGACTGCAGACTTTAAATACTCTCGGGTTGTGGATCAGTCGACTGACTGCAGTAGGCCAGTCGACTGACCTGCTTCATTTTGCCTAGTATGCCTATTTGTTTGTAATTCCCACTTTTATCGATTTAAATTGATTCCAATTAGTTGTTTATGCATATTTGACCTTGATGATTCCTTTTTGACTTCATTCACGGGTTTTATAAATGATTTCTTCAAATCGTACTGAAAGTTTGATGCTCCAATTTATAAATTCTATTTAAAACACACACAATTTCACACTTCGTGCGAAGTGGAAGGGTGATTAAATGGTTGGGCAAAACACGGACCATGAATCTGTGCGTTTATCCTTTCGATTAATTCCCGACCTATTCAATTGATCGTTTTGACCTTCGGGTTTGGTTTACGGATGATATGAGGTGAACTTTGTACTGCTTTGAGTGTGAAAGTGACTGACGGATAGTAAACCGTTTAGTGCGAACGAGTGGTTATGGGACATACGTTAACACTTTTCGGATTCCTTTTCGAGAGTTGTGACACATCCCGCCAGTTAGTGGTGTCCAGTATTGGGCCTCCGGACCTTCACCACTACGGTTTGTTGCCTTCGGGTATGTGGCCTTCGGGTATGTTGCCTTCGGGTTTGTGCCCACGGGCTTGTGCCTTCGGGTTTGTTGCCCTATAATATCGCTTCCGATGTTGGTCGTTATGAGCCGCATGGGTGATATTGGGTTTGGAGTCTTCGGACTCATGGATCCTTGTTTATACAGTATTGAGCTCGAGCAATTTTCTGATATTTCATTCATATGAATATTCTTTGGTATCGCCCTTCGGTGTTGGTCTTTTTGAGCCGCATGATGTGTAGCGTTTACCTTGAGGAACTTGTATACCTTATGGGTATTTGTTATTTGCCTTTTGGCTTGTTTGGGATATTTCTATCCTTTGTTTCTATATGTTGCCGATGATATGAGGCTTGTTATCTTATGATTCATCTTTTGTTAGATGATTGTGTTATCTCTTTTAGAAATATATGTTATGCTTTGTAACCTTGCAGGTTTATTGTTGTTCAGTTTATCTAACTGATTTGTTTAGCTAGACTGACCCGTGTATTTTATACTCGGGTCAGACCGAGTTGTTTCAGGTTAGGTACTTTTGGACTTAGCCTATTTTGCTTCCGCATGAACTATTCAGCTTGCTCCTTTTTGTCTAGCTTTTTGTGTAGTCCCTATTTGTTGTAACTCTGATATGTATTCTATCGACTCGTCTGTATATTGTGGTCTGCTATACCACTTGACTTGTATTATTTTGTATACTCTGTTATGCATTCAGTATATGTGTATATGATGATCTACTGTTCTGTGATGTATATTACATTTGAGTTATTATATTCTGTTCTGATAGATTCTCCAACCACCTATGGTTTTGTTCTGAGTATCCATTGGGTATGTCGACCTTATTGGTCTATGTCGACGTATTCAATAGATAGTTAGAGCAAGACTATAGATGGTCGCTTCCAACCAGCCTTATTCTCCGTGTTAGTTGACGGCATTACCCTGTAATGTCCTTGGCTAGCGTGGGTATAGAGGTGGGGCGTCACATACTCTTTACCAATATTCCAAAACTTTCGAAAAACAACAAAATTGACTTCTAGCTTTCAAATATACAAGATATTCATTTGTAAACATACACACCTTCCTAGGGATTAAATCATCTACATTAAGCACTTAATTGGCAATGCACGAGATCCAAATCATTAGATTTATTTATAATTTAAACCATTCAACATTCATTTCTAAAACTGTATATACATACATACATAGATACATACATATTCCAAAACTCAAATTTTAAGTATAAGGACAAAGGAAGAAATCATACATCTAATACTAAAAGTTTTCCCATATTCTACAAATGAATTATAAAAATCAAGTTGAATTCACTAATACTTTAGCGATTTATAAATTATTCCTACTATTCTTTCCCTTATTTTTAAATATATATAATTCCATTTCGTAGCCAAATTAGATCAAACTCTCCAATCAAAAGGTGGAACAAATTTTTACTAGAGTTTAATACCTCATTCTGTATCTTAAATCGATTTGAAATTCTCAAATACTATTGAAATACAATTGTCATATTCATAAATCATCCAAAATGAATCAAATTTGATTTTTATCCTTTCTAACATAACTAATTAAAATCTTCTTGTTAACCATCTCTAATTAGCCATTCACTAAAAGGTTTAACAAGTCCAAGTAATGTTATTCATTTTTTTCTCATTTCATACATTACAAAATTCTAAAATCAACTTTTGAAATTTTAATTTCACTTTCTAAATTTAAAACAACTTATTAGGTTTATATATAACTTAACCAATTAGTTTCATCCATATGTAATACATACTTCATTCCATAAGGAAAATCCATAAACACACATAATTATATTCTTCATAACAACCATTTTAATCATCTAACAAGCCCTATTTCTACAACCAATGATTGAAAACTCAATCTGCACCATAATTTTTTTCCAACAAACACATTGTTAATTTAGGCTTGCTATTAAAATCTAGTTTAAGGTGTTTCAATAATTTTCCATCAACCAAAGAAATGAATCTTATAAATTCATCCTAAGTATTTGTTTATTTCAAGGAAATTCTCAAAAGATAACTTATACTAACAAATTTTCATTATTCTCCTTTATTTTCTATAATTACTTACTTCTATATAAACATTTGATGACACACCTTAGAGCCATTCAATTTCCAGTGAAACTTTGACATCTTTATTGCTTAATCCTTTCTAAATAATAAAATCATAAATTAGAATTTCAATATTTTCTTTTTAAGTCAAGAATTTCCATTTTTCTAACTTCTTAACCATACATTTTAGAACTTCCCACTTAAAACCTCCATTTGGAATTGCATATAGACATTCTAAGTTTTATATCAGGAGATAATATTAACTAACCACATTACATAATTTTAGAACAACCCAACAATTCCCCGGAACCTAAATGTACAGTCCAAATGGCCAATTTAACATTATTTTAATATCTTAACACAATTACTATTTAATACATTTTTTAAACCCCAAATTTCCCACTCAAATTTTTGAAGCAATCTTTTGAAGGTTTATTTATAAACAATCCCATAATTTAAGCGATTTAGGCATCAAACATAAACTAACAGTCAATTAACATAAATCGTTTAATTTAACACATCTATGCCAGAATTAAAATGTAACACCCCTAATTTTTGATAATATTATTCAAGAGATTTAATTAGAATAAATTAAATAGAATAATGTAGAGTGATAAGGAGATTGAGGTTGGCTAATTAATTTAGTGGCTGTGTTACTTAAATTGAATGAGCTTAAATGGTTAAGTGTTAGCTAATTAACATAAGGGCATGAGAGTAAATTGCCACCCATGTTTCCCACCTTATACTACTATTCCTATAGCCATACATGTTCATTTTAACACAAGAAAAATTATAAACGCAAGAAGAAAAAGAGATGGCCATTAGAAGGAAGATAAGGAGAGAAATCAAAGTAAAAGCTTAGGATCAAGCTAGAAGCACTCAATCTCAAACAATCTCCAATTTCCTTATTCAATCTAAGGTGAATAATAATCACAACATCTCTATTTTATAATCATTTGTTTTCAGATTTAAGGGTAAATTTATTTTTATGATATATTGGATGATGATATGCTTGATTTATAATTTGTTTAGATTAAACAAGATTGTTTCAAGGGAGATATGCATGGTTTTAGGGCAAAACTTAGATTAAATGATTTTTAAATGCCATAGAAAAATTTTATTTCATAAGAAACATGATTTTGGAGTGGGGTTTTAATTTTTATAATTTTCCATGCTATGGAGAATTATTATGAATTTTCAAAGGAAAATATGGTTATTTGGTTTTATAAATTTATTTTGAAAACCATATTAAGAATTTGGGTCTGAAATTTTGATATAACGACCCAACTTCCAAACACCAGGAAGTCGCATCGCTAATAAGAAAGAAAGGGATAGAGAATAGAAAGAAAGAGAAGAAGAAGAAAAACAACACATCAGAATCTAAACAGCAAAACGAATAAATTATATTAATAACATAAAATATTACATAGTTTACAAACACTATCAGAGTTACACAGATAATACAACACATACTAGACAGTTATAAACACCTGTCCAGTATTTACAACACAATACAATCTCAGAGACAAAACAGAACACACAGCGGAATACTATATCTAACGCAGAAGCCTCCTGCTCCATTGCTCTTCCACAATTCATCAAAGCAAACCTGAATCCCTTGGCTACTCATAAAAATTTGAGTACCCAAGAGTTTATGAAAAACAAAAATAAACTCCGGGTCAGACATGGGTCTGGTGTGAGTAACAGGTTAAAGTTGCTTAACTTTTGAAAAACCTTTGAAAAGAAAGGTATCACGTAAGACTTCCCACACATAAATATGGAAAAGTTTTAACCTTACACTAACCAAAACATTTGATAGGAAATCCGATGATATTATAATAGTGTCTAGGGTTTTCAAATAAAATACAGAAATAGCTGGAATGCTTACATCTCACGTTCCAACATAGTTGGGCACAACTAATACGTACGGCACTTATTGGATTTTGGATTCCATACAATGGCAGGGCTACTGGGGTACCGCCCGTCACAGTACGTGGCCTAGATCACCGTACCGAGGAGTACTCCCACTCCCCTGCAACACAAGGCCGAACCCATTCCTTACTGAATAGTTTCGAACAAGACAACCCCGGCAGTTGTAGCGAACCAACCACCCACACAGCCGAATAAAAAGGGACCTCTAGACAGGGGTAAATCTTGCTCTCCAGTGGGGGCTACCCACGAAGCCTTGCTGCACCTCCCCTGTTTTAGCCATTCCCATTTGATGTGGCCTGAGGCTACGATTACCTTATAGGACATTAAATCTTAGAATGCTCATCGTCCACGTGACGATGTTCTGAAAGCATTCAATCCATACAAGTTCGTTTCGGGTTCGAACGAAACCGAAGGCATTATCTCATTACAGTCATTACGGAATCACCCACAGAGTTAACGACGATAACCCCTGCACTCTGAATCACCATCTTGAAACTATAAGTACTGTTCCATCAAACTCATTACGGAATCACCCACAGAGTTATACTGACGTATAGCCCTTACACCTCGAGTCTTCACTTGCTCCACTTAGATTCATGACCTAACGTTAATTTGGATCGATGTGGTTTTCGGATATCCAAATATGGAAACCCGATCCCGGTCTCATCGAAATCCAAAGCGTGTCTTTTAGGTCCAAGTTGTTTTAAGTTTAAAACAATTCAATCAAATTATCCATATACACACAGATAGATAATTTATATCATCATAATAGATAATCAATATTATCATAAACAGGTAATCATCACAAATTGATAATCTATATTATCATTACCAATAGATAACTCATATCATCATCACAATGCAACCAATACATCCATATCACACAATACTAATCTCATATCTGAGATTCAAACCATTCAGGGTAAACCATATCATCCATTCATAAGCAAGGATCCATAATCACACCATCTATAATTAATTTAAAATGAATTAAATTAATTACTTCTATCTCTAATTAATTTAAAGTGAATTAAATTAATTACCTATCCTTAATTAATTTAAAATGAATTAAATTAATTACTTCATCCTATAAATCTTGCTTACTTAACCATTAATTGATTACTAATCAATTAGTAATTATCCTCAAATTAATTACCTTAATTAATCACCCTTGATTAATTATCCCTTAATTACATTCAACTAATTATTCTTAATTAATTTTACAAATTAATCATCCTCAACCAAAATCAGTAATTAACCTTTAATTACTTCATTAATTAATTAATTATAATTAATTACATTAGTCCATAATTAATTACATTAATTAATTACTTCCTTAATCACTTATCATTGACTAGTTAATCTTAATTAATTAATCCTTAATTACATCATTAATTATATTAATTAATGATCCTTAATTAAATTTAAATTAATTACTTATTTAAACTAATTACATTAAGTAATTAACCTTAATTAAACCAAAATTATTAATCACTTTTGATTAATTACATTTAGTAATTAACTACCTTAAGTACTTCCTTAATTACTTCTAAATTAATTACATTTAACAATTAATTATATTTATTAATCATCCTTGATTAATCTCATTAGTAATTAATTACTCTTAATTGATTACATCACTTAATTATTTTCAAATGACTTAATCAATAAATGCTTAAATTAATTACACTAAGTAATTAATTATTAATCACTTTCACAAAGTAATTATCCTCATTATTATTTACACAAAGTAATTAATCCCAAAATACCATACTTAAATTAATTACCTCCAGTGATTTACTTAGCTTAATTACTTTTCTAAGTAATTATTTCTCAATGATTACTTATCAATCCATTCAATGATTATTCTAGATTAATTAAACTTAATTAATTAATTTAAACTAATCCAATTAATAAATTAATTACAATGAGTAAATAATATCTTTAATTATTTCCATAAAGTAATTATACTTAATCAAGTTTCATAATTGATTATCTAAATTAATTAATCTAATTAATTATCAAAATTAGTTACATAAATTAATAAATAAATAATCACAATTTAATGGCCATCATTAACTTATTAACAAATTCTTAATTACCTTTCTTAAGTAATTAACTTAAATTAATTACAAATTTAATTAACCATAATTTAATTTATTTCAAATCTTTAATTAATTAAACAAATTAATTTATTAAATTATTTAAATTATTAATTTTAAATGAAAGAAAGATCATTAAATCTTAAATTTACTTTAAAAATAAAACATTTCTTATTCATGATTACTTTATCATTAATAAAGTAACAATTAAACTTAAAATTGTTTTCAAATTACATTTTAAATTTAAAATTTAAAAAGAAATCAAACTTAACTTAAACAAAGTTTAAAAACATTTAAAACCCTTTAAAAACTTATGCTAAAGATTTCCTTATAAAAGAAATTTACACCCATATTAGATTTTAAGATTCAAATTTTATTTAGAATATGTTTCAACAATTAAAGCTTTTTAAACATTTCAAAATTTTAAAAACCACTTTTATTTACAAAAACATGATTCAAATTTGAATCTTATTTCCAGATTTAAACTTGTTTTTAAATCTTCTACTCCAATTCTAAATTCTTATCTTTAAATTCAATTTAATTAAACACCTTTAAAGTTGTTAAGCATTTTACTTTTAAAAAAAAAATGAATTAAATTTAAAACTGGAATTCAAATCTCAATTTGAAAACTCTACTTTTTTTTATTTAAATTTTAAATTCTATTTCAAAACTTGTTCCAGGGTTTAAACCAAAATTGAACAGAGAAAAAACAGGTTTCTCTGAAACCTGTAACCATAAAAATAATACCCGAGTTTCCTCTAATAATACTTCGGGTATACCCCTTCAACACTTCGAGCAATTTCTTGAATTACTCGAGTATTGACCCGAGTGCAAATATTCTGCAAACCCAACATCACCTGACACTACCTCTTCACCGTGCATATGCACGGTGGTTTTAGCCACCTCCGGCCACTACCAAATCAACAAGCAAAACGCCGACCATCCCTGCATCACCTCGCTAACATCAAAACCACTCAATCCATTCGAAAACGAAAACGAGTCCCCCAATTCAAACCTGGCAACAAAACAGACACCCCTTCACCCAAACCTAGAAATTTGCTCGTTTCCTCAACTCCGACCACCGTGTCGATTGAAACTCCGGCCACATCAACATCAATGCTCCGGCAACCAATTCCATGAATCCCAATACGCTCGGTCCACTAGGAAGAACGAGATTATCAAAACTTCGAACCATGCCAAAACAAGGTTAACAGATCTTGTCAACCTCCCATCGCCTCCACCGCACACTATTCATCTTCCTGGAATTTTTGCCACACTCTCTGATCACTACTCTACCTCCACCAAAAACCCCAAACACTCAAATTAACTCAGTCATCATAGATTGAACAAAACCCAATTTCAGTTCAAATGGGTACTGCAGGCTCATCTTCTAACTAAACACTATGATTTTAGTTTTAAAAATCATCTTTTTGTTTAAGTTTTCAGATTATAACACTGAATTTATAATTTATAATGTTTGAGTTTTCAACTTTATTTAACATACTCTGAAGTTTTACAATTTACAGAGACATCACCCAATTTGATTTTACTTAAATAAATTTCTAAACTAAACTATGTTATAATTAACACATTTGCTTCAGGACTTAATCCTTAACAAAATTTAAACAAGAACAAGAGGATTTTATTTTATTTTTTTAAAAGAAACTGGTAACAGAAGGTTTACAGTCATTACATACATACATATCCAAATTTACACAGAACTTTCATCAATAAATATTTACACAAACTTACTTATTTCAAGGAAAATAAACATGCAACAGATAATACTTATTATTTTTAAATTAGTGAAGTTACTCACCTGGATACTGTGATGAAGCAAAGCACTATATTTTTTTTCTTCTGAAAAGCTTTTGATAAAAAGTTGAATTGCTAGCAGATTTAAACTTGCATGCAGGCTTTGTATGCTTGATTCCCAGATTCCAGATGCAGGCTATGCACAGGAATTTGTAATGCTTTGAAAATGTACAGATTTGATTTGCAATTGTACAGGGTAGGGAATATGATCTTGATGTGAGGATTTGAAAAATGAATTTTGCAGAGGAACAGAAATGGAAGAAAAATGCAGATGCAAAGGTTAGATGAAGATTTGCATGTTTTGAACAGACTTGAAAATGCAGGCTTTTCATTTGCTTTTAAAAGGAATTTCAGGTGCAGGCTTTTAGAAATGAATTTTGCATTTGAAAAAAAATTGTACAGAGGATTGCAGGATTAAACATGCAAGTTTTTGATTAAGGAAGGGTTTTAAGATTTTGATAATGCTTGCATGCTTTAGCTTTTTGAAAGGAAAAATGTACAGGCTTTAGAACAGGTTGAAGAAAAATGATATTGAAGAGGATGTTGATTATAAATTTGAACATAATTTTGGGGTTTTTGGGGAGTTTGAAAACAAATTTGTTTTCAGCTGAAAACTTTTCTCCTTAACTTGAGAAATGAAAATTAGAAAAGAATAGAAATGAAGGAAACATGTTTTTATATAAGTATGAATGATTTATTTTAAAAATTAAAAGAAAAAATAAAATGAAAAGGACACTTGTCTTTTGCAAGAGTTCATTTACTAACACATGTCTCATTAGTTGCTTAAAATGCTAACACTTGTTTTATACATATGTTACTTATTATTTTTAATTTAAAGATAAATAAAACCCTCTTCCTTTATTTAAATACATATAAAGTAGTTTACATAAATGAATGGATATGTATTTCTTTTTAATGAAGTAAAACAATTTACATAAATGTGAAAACTTATTTACAAGATCTATATATATTTATTAATTTGAATTTCAAAATTAAATCAAAATGTTATTTATACATTAAAATTCCACTTAAAACTAATTTGTCAACATATTTTAATTTTAAAATAATAACATTGTCTTTTAAAAATATTATCAATATTTATATTTATACATTTATTATTTGAAAATAACTCATTTATCAATTTTAAATCATTTATAAAAGAAGTCATAAATTACTTGCCTTATTTATCTTAATTAAAAGAATTAATGTTTAATATATAAAGAGTATCTTAAATTTTCATATAATTCCAAATTATAATCATTAAGCTATATTTAAAAAGAAAATAAAATAAACCTTTGTTTTATCTTGTTAAAATTTAAAATACAATCCTACAATTTAAAACAATTTCTTTAAGTATTTTAAACCAATTAGTTATTTATTAAATCAAATAAAAATCCTCAAATTATTAAAATGAATATTAGAATATAAAAATAAGATTTTATTTGTTATTTAAACTTCAAGTCAAACTTATCTATTTACAATATATATATATATATATATATATATATATATATATATATATATACATTATAAATAGGAAAACATTTTATTAGTTTTTTTATAAAAAAAAATTCATAAATTACACATTTATTTAATTGGATTATTAAATCAGGTAAATTTTTATTAAAATTTTATCAAATCAATTTAATTTTAGATATAGATTATTAAATTGATATTGCTAAAATTTCTGGGATATCACATTCCTTCCCCCTTAAAAGAATTTCGTCCCCGAAATTTAAAAGCAAAGGTAATTTAATAACCCATTTAAATTTTAAATCACAAGCATACATCAATCATATGCTAACAACCATAGCAACCAATTTTATCAAATCAAACAAATTTAATTATCCAGACAAAATTCTGGATAAAATCTTCTCGAGCTTTCCCCAAGTATATATATACTGGGAGACTCGCCCTACATAATCCAAACAATCTAAACTACGAAGCTACAGAGCTTCTACTCATCTAGATCTACAGAACTAGACTAGATATCAGACTACAAACGAGTCTGACTCAACAACCAAACCTTCCTGAATAGCTGGTTCCACTTCCAGAGATAACTCATACACGTACTCCCTCAGAGATACATGAATCTCATCGAATCCCAGTTATCAAAACTGGCAATTCAATTCATGAAAACCAAACACCAATCTAACCAAAACACAGAAGAGATCCAAAACAAATCTCCGACTCCGGAATTCAAATTCCTTCGTCTCTTATCTCCAAAACTCTTCTGACGATTCCGGGCTGCCTATATCCAAACTGATCAGCTCAACTCTTGCTGATTCCTCTAAAAACAATCTAGACCAAAAACAATCTAACACAACGATCTTCTCAAGATCAAACAAGCCTAAGATCACCAACTCTACTCTTCAAACATCAGAAGAACAAACTCACTTCTTCTATCCAGAAAAGATAAAACAGAAACATTCCCAAACTGCTTCCGCTGCACAACTCTGAACTGGCACAGAAGACACTGCTGATGAAGAATATGAGCATAAACTGGACATCACTTCCCAGAAATATGGCTCAACATATCCAAGAAAACTCAGAAGTTCTACCAATCCTGAGCTGCCTCACCAAACCTATCTCGAGAAATCCTCCTTCTACTAGCCGATCCACCGGTTGCACTCCTGGAATTCGGTCGATAAGAAAACTCAATCTTCAGAAGTGGACAAACCTCTGACTTCACAGAAGACAACCAAAAATTCTTCAATACCTCAAAAGAACACTCAAACTATCGCAAGTCGCTTTTGCGGTCAATAGAGACCAATTCCCAAAGAAAAACTGTTCTCTCTTTACCAAACAGAACAGCTTACTCTTAATTAGCTAATCTAATAAAGTATTGGGTCCACTCTGCTGCTTCTGAACTCCACCTTCAGAAACTACTCAGCCAGTCAACTTCTGCCAACCAGACACTCCGAGTTGCACTGCTAACACCAATGCAAAAACTTCCTTAGCTGAAGTTCTTCGAGAAACTCGGCCCTCAAAGCCAACCACCACATCCTGCTGAACCCAACCACAACACTGAAGTAGACACACTTCCTAACTCGTTGCAAAGAAACATCTTCGGACATGATCCATAGTCACTGCATCTCATCACGCAGTTACTACTGCCTGAGGTATCAAAATACCATCACACACTTCTGCCAAAACGACAGATCCAAACTCAACTTATCCATCTTTAAATATAAACTTTGAACCTTAACAGGTTTCCTTTAGAGATCGATGAAATCTCTACACTCTGCACAACTCACTCGAGACGGTATTAGGTCTATAGTCTCGACAAATACACTTCCAAACTCAAACATTCAAACTCCAACCAATGGTAGTAATCGTGTTACACACACCACTACCTTATCTACCTTTATAACTTATGTTGGAAAACCTGAACGGGTAACCCAACGGATGGGTAGAAATAATAAATATATATATAAATATATATCAAAACTACAAATACGCTCTCTCAAGATAGACACCACTCTAGAGCCTAGGTATTCACTCAACCTAATGCTCTGATACCACTATAACGACCCAACTTCCAAACTCCAGGAAGTCGCATCGCTAATAAGAAAGAAAGGGATAGAGAATAGAAAGAAAGAGAAGAAGAAGAAAAACAACACATCAGAATCTAAACAGCGGAACGAATAAATTATATTAATAACATAAAATATTACATAGTTTACAAACACTATCAGAGTTACACAGATAATACAACACATACTAGACAGTTATAAACACCTGTCTAGTATTTACAACACAATACAATCTCAGAGACAAAACAGAACACACAGCGGAATACTATATCTAACGCAGAAGCCTCCTGCTCCATTGCACCTCCACAATTCGTCAAAGCAAACCTGAATCCCTTGGCTACTCGTAAAAATTTGAGTACCCAAGAGTTTATGAAAAAAAAAACAAACTCCGGGTTAGACATGGGTCTGGTGTGAGTAACAGGTTAAAGTTCCTTAACTTTTGAAAAACCTTTGAAAAGAAAGGTATCACGTAAGACTTCCCACACATAAATATGGAAAAAATTTTACCTTACGCTAACCAAAACATTTGATAGGAAATCCGATGATATTATAATAGTGTCTAGGGTTTTCAAATAAAATACAGAAATAGCTGGAATGCTTACATCTCACGTTCCAACATAGTTGGGCACAACTAATACCTACGGCACTTATTGGATGTTGGATTCCATACAATGGCAGGGCTACTGGGGTACCGCCCGTCATAGTACGTGGCCTAGATCACCGTACAGAGGAGTACTCCCACTCCCCTGCAACACAAGGCCAGAACCATTCCTTACTGAATAGTTTCGAACAAGACAACCCCGGCAGTTGTCGCGAATCAACCGCCCACACAGCCGAATAAAAAGGGACCTCTAGATAGGGGTAAATCTTGCTCTCCAATGGGGGCTACCCACGAAGCCTTGCTGCACCTCCCCTATTTTAGCCATTCCCGGTTGATGAGGCTTGAGGCTACGATTACCTTATAGGACATCAAATCTTAGAATGCTCATCGTCCACCTGACGATGTTTTGAAAGCGTTCAATCCATACAAGTTCATTCCGGGTTCGAACGAAACCGAAGCATTATCTCGTTACACTCATTACGGAATCACCCACAGAGTTAACGACGATAACCCCTGCACTCTGAATCACCATCTCGAAACTATAAGTACTATTCCGTCAAACTCATTACGGAATCACCCACAGAGTTATACTGACGTATAGCCCTTACACCTCGAGTCTTCACTTGCTCCACTTAGATTCACGACCTAACGTTAATTTGGATCGATGTGGTTTTTGGATATCCAAATATGAAAACCCGATCCCGGTCTCATCGAAATCCAAAGCGTGTCTTTTAGGTCCAAGTTGTTTTAAGTTTAAAACAATTCAATCTAATTATCCATATACACACAGATAGATAATTCATATCATCATAATAGATAATCAATATTATCATAAACAGGTAATCATCATAAATTGATAATCTATATTATCATTACCAATAGATAACTCATATCATCATCACAATGCAACCAATACATCCATATCACACAATACTAATCTCATATCTGAGATTCAAACCATTCAGGGTAAACCATATCATCCATTCATAAGCAAGGATCCATAATCACACCATCTATAATTAATTTAAAATGAATTAAATTAATTACTTCTATCTCTAATTAATTTAAAGTGAATTAAATTAATTACCTATCCTTAATTAATTTAAAATGAATTAAATTAATTACTTCATCCTATAAATCTTGCTTACTTAACCATTAATTGATTACTAATCAATTAGTAATTATCCTCAAATTAATTACCTTAATTAATCACCCTTGATTAATTATCCCTTAATTACATTCAACTAATTATTCTTAATTAATTTTACAAATTAATTATCCTCAACCAAAATCAGTAATTAACCTTTAATTACTTCATTAACTAATTAATTATAATTAATTACATTAGTCCATAATTAATTACATTAATTAATTACTTCCTTAATCACTTATCATTGACTAGTTAATCTTAATTAATTAATCCTTAATTACATCATTAATTATATTAATTAATGATCCTTAATTAAATTTAAATTAATTACTTATTTAAACTAATTACATTAAGTAATTAACCTTAATTAAACCAAAATTATTAATCACTTTTGATTAATTACATTTAGTAATTAACTACCTTTAAGTACTTCCTTAATTACTTCTAAATTAATTACATTTAACAATTAATTATATTTATTAATCATCCTTGATTAATCTCATTAGTAATTAATTACTCTTAATTGATTACATCACTTAATTATTTTCAAATGACTTAATCAATAAATGCTTAAATTAATTACACTAAGTAATTAATTATTAATCACTTTCACAAAGTAATTATCCTCATTATTATTTACACAAAGTAATTAATCCCAAAATACCATACTTAAATTAATTACCTCCAGTGATTTACTTAGCTTAATTACTTTTCTAAGTAATTATTTCTCAATGATTACTTATCAATCCATTCAATGATTATTCTAGATTAATTAAACTTAATTAATTAATTTAAACTAATCCAATTAATAAATTAATTACAATGAGTAAATAATATCTTTAATTATTTCCATAAAGTAATTATACTTAATCAAGTTTCATAATTGATTATCTAAATTAATTAATCTAATTAATTATCAAAATTAGTTACATAAATTAATAAATAAATAATCACAAGTTAATGGCCATCATTAACTTATTAACAAATTCTTAATTACCTTTCTTAAGTAATTAACTTAAATTAATTACAAATTTAATTAACCATAATTTAATTTATTTCAAATCTTTAATTAATTAAACAAATTAATTTATTAAATTATTTAAATTATTAATTTTAAATGAAAGAAAGATCATTAAATCTTAAATTTACTTTAAAAATAAAACATTTCTTATTCATGATTACTTTATCATTAATAAAGTAACAATTAAACTTAAAATTGTTTTCAAATTACATTTTAAATTTAAAATTTAAAAAGAAATCAAACTTAACTTAAACAAAGTTTAAAAACATTTAAAACCCTTTAAAAACTTATGCTAAAGATTTCCTTATAAAAGAAATTTACACCCATATTAGATTTTAAGATTCAAATTTTATTTAGAATATGTTTCAACAATTAAAGCTTTTTTAACATTTCAAAATTTTAAAAACCACTTTTATTTACAAAAACATGATTCAAATTTTAATCTTATTTCCAGATTTAAACTTGTTTTTAAATCTTCTACTCCAATTCTAAATTCTTATCTTTAAATTCAATTTAATTAAACACCTTTAAAGTTGTTAAGCATTTTACTTTTAAAAAAAAATTGAATTAAATTTAAAACTGGAATTCAAATCTCAATTTGAAAACTCTACTTTTTTTTATTTAAATTTTAAATTCTATTTCAAAACTTGTTCCAGGGTTTAAACCAAAATTGAACAGAGAAAAAACAGGTTTCTCTGAAACCTGTAACCATAAAAATAATACCCGAGTTTCCTCTAATAATACTTCGGGTATACCCCTTCAACACTTCGAGCAATTTCTTGAATTACTCGAGTATTGACCCGAGTGCAAATATTCTGCAAACCCAACATCACCTGACACTACCTCTTCACCGTGCATATGCACGGTGGTTTTAGCCACCTCCGGCCACTACCAAATCAACAAGCAAAACGCCGACCATCCCTGCATCACCTCGCTAACATCAAAACCACTCAATCCATTCGAAAACGAAAACGAGTCCCCCAATTCAAACCTGGCAACAAAACAGACACCCCTTCACCCAAACCTAGAAATTTGCTCGTTTCCTCAACTCCGACCACCGTGTCGATTGAAACTCCGGCCACATCAACATCAATGCTCCGGCAACCAATTCCATGAATCCCAATACGCTCGGTCCACTAGGAAGAACGAGATTATCAAAACTTCGAACCATGCCAAAACAAGGTTAACAGATCTTGTCAACCTCCCATCGCCTCCACCGCACACTATTCATCTTCCTGGAATTTTTGCCACACTCTCTGATCACTACTCTACCTCCACCAAAAACCCCAAACACTCAAATTAACTCAGTCATCATAGATTGACCAAAACCCAATTTCAGTTCAAATGGGTACTGCAGGCTCATCTTCTAACTAAACACTATGATTTTAGTTTTAAAAATCATCTTTTTGTTTAAGTTTTCAGATTATAACACTGAATTTATAATTTACAATGTTTGAGTTTGCAACTTTATTTAACATACTCTGAAGTTTTACAATTTACAGAGACATCACCCAATTTGATTTTACTTAAATAAATTTCTAAACTAAACTATGTTATAATTAACACATTTGCTTCAGGACTTAATCCTTAACAAAATTTAAACAAGAACAAGAGGATTTTATTTTATTTTTTTAAAAGAAACTGGTAACAGAAGGTTTACAGTCATTACATACATACATATCCAAATTTACACAGAACTTTCATCAATAAATATTTACACAAACTTACTTATTTCAAGGAAAATAAACATGCAACAGATAATACTTATTATTTTTAAATTAGTGAAGTTACTCACCTGGATACTGTGATGAAGCAAAGCACTATATTTTTTTTCTTTTGAAAAGCTTTTGATAAAAACTTGAATTGCTAGCAGATTTAAACTTGCATGCAGGCTTTGTATGCTTGATTCCCAGATTCCAGATGCAGGCTATGCACAGGAATTTGTAATGCTTTGAAAATGTACAGATTTGATTTGCAATTGTACAGGGTAGGGAATATGATCTTGATATGAGGATTTGAAAAATGAATTTTGCAGAGGAACAGAAATGGAAGAAAAATGCAGATGCAAAGGTTAGATGAAGATTTGCATGTTTTGAACAGACTTGAAAATGCAGGCTTTTCATTTGCTTTTAAAAGGAATTTCAGGTGCAGGCTTTTAGAAATGAATTTTGCATTTGAAAAAAAATTGTACAGAGGATTGCAGGATTAAACATGCAAGTTTTTGATTAAGGAAGGGTTTTAAGATTTTGATAATGCTTGCATGCTTTAGCTTTTTGAAAGGAAAAATGTACAGGCTTTAGAACAGGTTGAAGAAAAATGATATTGCAGAGGATGTTGATTATAAATTTGAACATAATTTTGGGGTTTTTGGGGAGTTTGAAAACAAATTTGTTTTCAGCTGAAAACTTTTCTCCTTAACTTGAGAAATGAAAATTAGAAAAGAATAGAAATGAAGGAAACATGTTTTTATATAAGTATGAATGATTTATTTTAAAAATTAAAAGAAAAATTAAAATGAAAAGGACACTTCTCTTTTGCAAGAGTTCATTTACTAACACATGTCTCATTAGTTGCTTAAAATGCTAACACTTGTTTTATACATATGTTACTTATTATTTTTAATTTAAAGATAAATAAAACCCTCTTCCTTTATTTAAATACATATAAAGTAGTTTACATAAATGAATGGATATGTATTTCTTTTTAATGAAGTAAAACAATTTACATAAATGTGAAAACTTATTTACAAGATCTATATATATTTATTAATTTGAATTTCAAAATTAAATCAAAATGTTATTTATACATTAAAATTCCACTTAAAACTAATTTGTCAACATATTTTAATTTTAAAATAATAATATTGTCTTTTAAAAATCTTATCAATATTTATATTTATACATTTATTATTTGAAAATAACTCATTTATCAATTTTAAATCATTTATAAAAGAAGTCATAAATTACTTGCCTTATTTATCTTAATTAAAAGAATTAATGTTTAATATATAAAGGGTATCTTAAATTTTCATATAATTCCAAATTATAATTATTAAGCTATATTTAAAAAGAAAATAAAATAAACCTTTGTTTTATCTTGTTAAAATTTAAAATACAATCCTATAATTTAAAACAACTTCTTTAAGTATTTTAAACCAATTAGTTATTTATTAAATCAAATAAAAATCCTCAAATTATTAAAATGAATATTAGAATATAAAAACAAGATTTTATTTGTTAATTAAACTTCAAGTCAAACTTATCTATTTACAATATATATAAATATATATATATATATACATTATAAATAGGAAAACATTTTATTAGTTTTTTTTAAAAAAGAATTCATAAATTACACATTTATTTAATTGGATTATTAAATCAGGTAAATTTTTATTAAAATTTTATCAAATCAATTTAATTTTAGATATAGATTATTAAATTGATATTGCTAAAATTTCTGGGATATCACATTCCTTCCCCCTTAAAAGAATTTCGTCCCCGAAATTTAAAAGCAAAGGTAATTTAATAACCCATTTAAATTTTAAATAACAAGCATACATCAATCATATGCTAACAACCATAGCAACAAATTTTATCAAATCAAACAAATTTAATTATCCAGACAAAATTCTGGATAAATTCTTCTCGAGTTTTCCCCAAGTATATATATACTGGGAGACTCGCCCTACAGAATCCAAACAATCTAAACTACGAAGCTACAGAGCTTCTACTCATCTAGATCTACAGAACTAGACTAGATATCAGACTACAAACGAGTCTGACTCAACAACCAAACCTTCCTGAACAGCTGGTTCCACTTTCAGAGATAACTCATACACGTACTCCCTCAGAGATACGTGAATCTCATCGAATCCCAGTTATCTAAACTGGCAATTCAATTCATGAAAACCAAACACCAATCTAACCAAAACACAGAAGAGATCCAAAACAAATCTCTGACTCCGGAATTCAAATTCCTTCGTCTCTTATCTCCAAAACTCTTCTAACGATTCTGGGCTGCCTATATCCAAACTGATCAGCTCAACTCTTGCTGATTCCTCTAAAAACAATCTAGACCAAAAACAATCTAACACAACGATCTTCTCAAGATCAAACAAGCCTAAGATCACCAACTCTACTCTTCAAACATCAGAAGAACAAACTCACTTCTTCTATCCAGAAAAGACAAAACAGAAACATTCCCAAACTTCTTCCGCTGCACAACTCTGAACTGGCACAGAAGACACTGCTGATGAAGAATATGAGCATAAACTGGACATCACTTCCCAGAAATATGCCTCAACATATCCAAGAAAACTCAGAAGTTCTACCAATCCTGAGCTGCCTCACCAAACCTATCTCGAGAAATCCTCCTTCTACTAGCCGATCCACCGGTAGCACTCCTGGAATTCGGTCGATAAGAAAACTCAATCTTCAGAAGTGGACAAACCTCTGACTTCATAGAAGACAACCAAAAATTCTTCAATACCTCAAAAGAACACTCAAACTATCGCAAGTCGCTTTTGCGATCAATAGAGACCAATTCCCAAAGAAAAACTGTTCTCTCTTTACCAAACAGAACAGCTTACTCTTAATTAGCCAATCTAATAAAGTATTGGGTCCACTCTGCTGCTTCTGAACTCCACCTTCAGAAACTACTCAGCCAGTCAACTTCTGCCAACCAGACACTCCGAGTTGCACTGCTCACACCAATGCAAAAACTTCCTTAGCAGAAGTTCTTCGAGAAACTCGGCCCTCAAAGCCAACCACCACATCCTGCTAAAACCAATCACAACACTGAAGTAGACACACTTCCTAACTCGTTCCAAAGAAACATCTTTGCAAATCCATAGTCACTGCATCTCATCACGCAGTTACTACTGCCTGAGGTATCAAAATACCATCACACACTTCTGCCAAAACGACAGATCCAAACTCAACTTATCCATCTTTAAATATAAACTTTGAACCTTAACAGGTTTCCTTTAGAGATCGATGAAATCTCCACACTCTGCACAACTCACTCGAGACGGTATTAGGTCTATAGTCTCGACAAATACACTTCCAAACTCAAACATTCAAACTCCAACCAATGGTAGTAATCGTGTTACACACACCACTACCTTATCTACCTTTATAACTTATGTTGGAAAACCTGAACGGGTAACCCAACGGATGGGTAGAAATAATAAATATATATAAATATATATCAAAACTACAAATACGCTCTCTCAAGATAGACACCACTCTAGAGCCTAGGTATTCACTCAACCTAATGCTCTGATACCACTATAACGACCCAACTTCCAAACTCCAGGAAGTCGCATTGCTAATAAGAAAGAAAGGGATAGAGAATAGAAAGAAAGAGAAGAAGAAGAAAAACAACACATCAGAATCTAAACAGCGGAGCGAATAAATTATATTAATAACATAAAATATGACATAGTTTACAAACACTATCAGAGTTACACAGATAATACAACACATACTAGACAGTTATAAACACCTGTCTAGTATTTACAACACAATACAATCTCAGAGACAAAACAGAACACACAGCGGAATACTATATCTAACGCAGAAGCCTCCTGCTCCATTGCACCTCCACAATTCGTCAAAGCAAACCTGAATCCCATGGCTACTCGTAAAAATTTGAGTACCCAAGAGTTTATGAAAAACAAAAACAAACTCCGGGTTAGACATGGGTCTGGTGTGAGTAACAGGTTAAAGTTCCTTAACTTTTGAAAAACCTTTGAAAAGAAAGGTATCACATAAGACTTCCCATACATAAATATGGAAAAGTTTTTACCTTACGCTAACCAAAACATTTGATAGGAAATCCGATGATATGATAATAGAGTCTAGTGTTTTCAAATAAAATACAGAAATAGCTGGAATGCTTACATCTCACGTTCCAACATAGTTGGGCACAACTAATACGTACGGCACTTATTGGATTTTGGATTCCATACAATGGCAGGGCTACTGGGTTACCGCCCGTCACAGTACGTGGCCTAGATCACCGTACAGAGGAGTACTCCCACTCCCCTGCAACACAAGGCCAGAACCATTCCTTACTGAATAGTTCCGAACAAGACAACCCCGGCAGTTGTCGCGAATCAACCGCCCACACAGCCGAATAAAAAGGGACCTCTAGATAGGGGTAAATCTTGCTCTCCAATGGGGGCTACCCACGAAGCCTTGCTGCACCTCCCCTATTTTAGCCATTCCCGGTTGATGAGGCTTGAGGCTACGATTACCTTATAGGACATCAAATCTTAGAATGCTCATCGTCCACCTGACGATGTTTTGAAAGCGTTCAATCCATACAAGTTCATTCCGGGTTCGAACGAAACCGAAGGCATTATCTCGTTACACTCATTACGGAATCACCCACAGAGTTAACGACGATAACCCCTGCACTCTGAATCACCATCTCGAAACTATAAGTACTATTCCGTCAAACTCATTACGGAATCACCCACAGAGTTATACTGACGTATAGCCCTTACACCTCGAGTCTTCACTTGCTCCACTTAGATTCACGACCTAACGTTAATTTGGATCGATGTGGTTTTTGGATATCCAAATATGAAAACCCGATCCCGGTCTCATCGAAATCCAAAGCGTGTCTTTTAGGTCCAAGTTGTTTTAAGTTTAAAACAATTCAATCTAATTATCCATATACACACAGATAGATAATTCATATCATCATAATAGATAATCAATATTATCATAAACAGGTAATCATCATAAATTGATAATCTATAGTATCATTACCAATAGATAACTCATATCATCATCACAATGCAACCAATACATCCATATCACACAATACTAATCTCATATCTGAGATTCAAACCATTCAGGGTAAACCATATCATCCATTCATAAGCAAGGATCCATAATCACACCATCTATAATTAATTTAAAATGAATTAAATTAATTACTTCTATCACTAATTAATTTAAAGTGAATTAAATTAATTACCTATCCTTAATTAATTTAAAATGAATTAAATTAATTACTTCATCCTATAAATCTTGCTTACTTAACCATTAATTGATTACAAATCAATTAGTAATTATCCTCAAATTAATTACCTTAATTAATCACCCTTGATTAATTATCCCATAATTACATTCAAGTAGTTATTCTTAACTAATTTTACAAATTAATTATCCTCAACCAAAATTAGTAATTAACCTTTAATTACTTCATTAATTAATTAATTATAATTAATTACATTAGTCCTTAATTAATTATATTAATTAATTACTTCCTTAATCACTTATCATTGATTAGTTAATCTTAATTAATTAATCCTTAATTACATCATTAATTATATTAATTAATGATCCTTAATTAAATTTAAATTAATTACTTATTTAAACTAATTACATTAAGTAATTAACCTTAATTAAACCAAAATTATTAATCACTTTTGATTAATTACATTTAGTAATTAACTACCTTTAAGTACTTCCTTAATTACTTCTAAATTAATTACATTTAACAATTAATTATATTTATTAATCATCCTTGATTAATCTCATTAGTAATTAATTACTCTTAATTGATTACATCACTTAATTATTTTCAAATGACTTAATCAATAAATGCTTAAATTAATTACGCTAAGTAATTAATTATTAATCACTTTCACAAAGTAATTATCCTCATTATTATTTACACAAAGTAATTAATCCAAAAATACCATACTTAAATCAATTACCTCTAGTGATTTACTTAGCTTAATTACTTTTCTAAGTAATAATTTCTCAATGATTACTTATCAATCCATTCAATGATTATTCTAGATTAATTAAACTTAATTAATTAATTTAAACTAATCCAATTAATAAATTAATTACAATGAGTAAATAATAACTTTAATTATTTCCATAAAGTAATTATACTTAATCAAGTTTCACAATTGATTATCCAAATTAATTGATCCAATTAATTATCAAAATTAATTACATAAATTAATAAATAAATAATCACAAGTTAATGACCATCATTAACTTATTAACAAATTCTTAATTACCTTTCTTAAGTAATTAACTTAAATTAATTACAAATTTAATTAACCTTAATTTAATTTATTTCAAATCTTTAATTAATTAAACAAATTAATTAATTAAATTATTTAAATTATTAATTTTAAATGAAACAAAGATCATTAAATCTTAAATTTACTTTAAGAATAAAACATTTCTTATTCATGATTACTTTATCATTAATAAAGTAACAATTAAACTTAAAATTGTTTTCAAATTACATTTTAAATTTAAAATTTAAAAAGAAATCAAACTTAACTTAAACAAAGTTTAAAAACATTTTAAAACCCTTTAAAAACTTATGCTAAAGATTTCCTTATAAAAGAAATTTACACCCATATTAGATTTTAAGATTCAAATTTTATTTAGAATATTTTTCAACAATTAAAGCTTTTTAAACATTTCAAAATTTTAAAAACCACTTTTATTTTCAAAAACATGATTCAAATTTGAATCTTATTTCCAGATTTAAACTTGTTTTTAAATCTTCTACTCCAATTTTAAATTCTTATCTTTAAATTCAATTTAATTAAACACCTTTAAAGTTGTTAAGCATTTTACTATTAAAAAAAATTGAATTAAATTTAAAACTGGAATTCAAATCTCAATTTGAAAACTCTACTTTTTTTTATTTAAATTTTAAATTCTATTTCAAAACTTGTTCCAGGGTTTAAACCAAAATTGAACAGAGAACAAACAGGTTTCTCTGAAACCTATAACCATAAAAATAATACCCGAGTTTCCTCTAATAATACTTCGGGTAAACCCCTTCAACACTTCGAGCAATTTCTTGAATTACTCAAGTATTGACACGAGTGCAAATATTCTGCAAATCCAACATCACCTGACACAACCTCTTCACCGTGCATATGCACGGTGGTTGTAGCCACCTCCGGCCACCACCAAATCAACAAGAAAAACGCTGACCATCCCTGCATCACCTCGCTAACATCAAAACCACTCAATCCATTCGAAAACGAAAATGAGTCCCCCAATTCAAACCTGGCAACAAAACAGACACTCCTTCACCCAAACCTGGAAATTTGCTCGTTTCCTCAACTCCGACCACCGTGTCGATTGAAACTCCGACCACATCAACATCAATGCTCCAGCAACCAATTCCATGAATCCCAATACGCTCGGTCCACTAGGAAGAACGAGATTATCAAAACTTCGAACCATGCCAAAACTAGGTTAACAGATCTTGTCAACCTCTCATCGCCTCCACCGCACACTATTCATCTTCCTGGCATTTTTGCCACACTCTCTGATCACTACTCTACCTCCACCAAAAACCCCAAACACTCAAATTAACTCGGTCATCATAGATTGACCAAAACCCAATTTCAGTTCAAATGGGTACTGCGGTCTCATCTTCTAACTAAATACTATGATTTTAGTTTTAAAAATCATCTTTTTGTTTAAATTTTCAGATTATAACACTGAATTTATAATTTATAATGTTTGAGTTTTCAACTTTATTTAACATACTCTGAAGTTTTACAATTTACATCACCCAATTTGATTTTACTCAAATAAATTTCTAAACTGAACTATGTTATAATTAACACATTTGCTTCAGGACTTAATCCTTAACAAAATTTAAACAAGGACAAGAGGATTTTATTTTATTTTTTTAAAAGAAACTGGTAACAGAAGGTTTACAGTCATTACATACATACATATCCAAATTTGCACAGAACTTTCATCAATAAATATTCACACAAACTTACTTATTTCAACGAAAATAAACATGCAACAGATAATACTTATTATTTTTAAATTAGTGAAGTTACTCACCTGGATACTGTGATGAAGCAAAGCACTATATTTTTTTTTTCTAAAAAGCTTTTGATAAAACTTGAATTGCTAGCAGATTTAAACTTGCATGCAGGCTTTGTATGCTTGATTCCCAAATTCCAGATGCTGGCTATGCATAGGAATTTGTAATGCTTTGAAAATGTGCAGATTTGATTTGCAATTGTACAGGGTAGGGAATATGATCTTGATATGAGGATTTGAAAAATGAATTTTGCAGAGGAACAGAAATGGAAGAAAAATGCAGATGCAAAGGTTAGATGCAGATTTGCATGTTTTGAACAGACTTGAAAATGCAGGCTTTTCATTTGCTTTTAAAAGGAATTTCAGGTGCAGGCTTTTAGAAATGAATTTTGCATTTGAAAAAAAATTGTACAGAGGATTGCAGGATTAAACATGCAAGTTTTTGATTAAGGAAGGGTTTTAAGATTTTGATAATGCTTGCATGCTTTAGCTTTTTGAAAGGAAAAATGTACAGGCTTTAGAACAGGTTGAAGAAAAATGATATTGCAGAGGATGTTGATTATAAATTTGAACATGATTTTGGGTTTTTGGGGAGTTTGAAAACAAATTTGTTTTCAGCTGAAAACTTTTCTCCTTAACTTGAGAAATGAAAATTAGAAAAGAATAGAAATGAAGGAGACATGTTTTTATATAAGTATGAATGATTTATTTTAAAAATTAAAAGAAAAAATAAAATGAAAAGGACACTTGTCTTTTGCAAGAGTTCATTTACTAACACATGTCTCATTAGTTGCTTAAAATGCTAACACTTGTTTTATACATATGTTACTTATTATTTTTAATTTAAAGATAAATAAAACCCTCTTCCTTTATTTAAATACATATAAAGTAGTTTACATAAATGAATGGATATGTATTTCTTTTTAATAAAGTAAAACAATTTACATAAAAGTGAAAACTTATTTACAAGATCTATATATATTTATTAATTTGAATTTCAAAATTAAATCAAATTCAAATGTTATTTATACATTAAAATTCCACTTAAAACTAATTTATCAACATATTTGAATTTTAAAATAATAACATTGTCTTTTAAAAATCTTATCTATATCTATATTTATACATTTATTATTTGAAAATAACTCATTTATCAATTTTAAATCATTTATAAGAAGTCATAAATTACTTGCCTTATTTATCTTGATTAAAAGAATTAATGTTTAATATATAAAGGGTATCTTAAATTTTCATATAATTCCAAATTTTAATTATTAAGCTATATTTAAAAAGAAAATAAAATAAACCTTTGTTTTATCTTATTAAAATTTAAAATACAATCCTACAATTTAAAACAATTTCTTTAAGTATTTTAAACCAATTAGTTATTTATTAAATCAAATAAAAATCCTCAAATTATTAAAATGAATATTAGAATATAAAAACAAGATTTTATTTGTTAATTAAACTTCAAGTCAAACTTATCTATTTACAATATATATATATATATAAATATACATTATAAATAGGAAAACATTTTATTAGTTTTTCTAAAAAAATAAAATTCATAAATTACACATTTATTTAATTGGATTATTAAATCAGGTAAATTTTTATTAAAATTTTATCAAATCAATTTAATTTTAGATATAGATTATTAAATTGATATTGCTAAAATTTCTGGGATATCGCATTTGATATGTTAGTAACATGGTTAAAGTGGATTTTTGAAGTTTTTGGGTATTTTACTAAGTGATTTATTATGGAAATTAAATTATTTTGAAATGCGAACCAAATGATTTAATTGTTTTATTATTTGGAAGGACTTATATGTTCATTGTTAATTGGTTTTAGGTCTGAGAAAATGCGGTAAATATTAGCCAAATTATTTGACAGTTTATGATAGCCAATCAAGTGTTTACCAGTGGGCGAGTGTATTACAAAAAGTTTACTTTATTTAGTAAAAACAGCTTTTAGCTCAAAAAAATGGGTTCTGCCTCCTCTAGAAGGAGCTTTCAATCCAGAGCTTCCACCTTCGACCTAGTCGAAACCCACTACCATGAAACCAATACACATGGTATCACTTAGTTTGTAACGACCCGTAAAATTTTCAATAATTTAATTTGTTAAGTTAATAAGTTTTGGTAATTTAATATGAAAAAAATAAAGAAAAAGAAAAAAAACCTTATTAATTTAAAATTGAACGATGATAATAAGAACTAATTAGCAACAATTGAAATGAAATTACAATTTAGTGAAGTAATGAAAATTGGTTTACTTGGCTATAAATTAATGTAAGACAACTAATGCAAACATTTAAATTTATGAAAGGAATAACATGAAATAAATGATTCTTGAATAAAGATTGGGTGTATAAGAATGGTAACATTGGTTGTGAACAATGAAATCACAAGTGTGAATATATGAATTAAATAGAATCATAGATTTATTTATAAAGTAATAAATTGGTAAAAGGAATGGAACTAGGTTTAACTAATTAATTGGTTTTAAACCTTAATTAATGTGTACAATTGACATGATTTCCATTTAGAAATTGTAACGACCCATAAAATTTTAATAATTTTAATTGGTTTTATAACGTATTTAATTGAATTTTTGAGAAATTTAAATAATAATATTTTGTAATAAAATAATTTTCAAACCTGAATATTTTTACATAGAAATTTCTAAATCCTCTTCTGAGTGAGACGTCATCTTTCGTTTTTCCAAATTCGGACGTCAACTGCTCCGTTTACCTTATTTCTGACAAATTAGCAGCATTTTGGTACCGATCATCGACTTTTGATTGGATGATCGTACCACTGATATCTATATACCATTCTGATCATCTCGTCGCGCTGATCTCTATGGTATATTTATTTCTGTATTTTGAGGTCCAGTATGCGACAGAACCAATAAAGTGTTCGTTGTAACGGTACCTTTAAATGTTGACCGTTAACTTTGCTTTGATTTTCAAACTTCAGCGTGAATCCCAAGCAATAAAATAAATTGCTTTAATAGCTTCTCAATCAGTGTACAGCTGTTGCCATCCCATGCCATTTCAAAAGTTTGAAACGTATAAAATGCTATACATTATTTTTGCATTCATTCATTCATTTATTTATAATTTTCGTTTCTTTTGCATTTGCTTTAATAAATTTTGCTGAATCTGTGGCCATGCAATTTATTATCTGTGGGTACATTTATTTCTGGGTTCCTTCATTTCTTCGATGTTCTTGCGTTATAATGAAAATTATATTATAACGTTACAATGCATTAACTTGTAGTTATTGCTGGAAACAGGTACGTTTCCACTCTTTGCTAATAATATTTATTTCTGCGATTGTCTTTTCATTCCCTATCCTCCGTTGAATAATATAAAGCTAAACCTGCTGCATTCGGTATTCCCTTCCTCTCAAGTCCCTTGCCTACACATTCTTCCGCTCCCCTCTTCCTTCTTCTCCCTGTGATAACCGAACACCATGCACCCTTCATCACACCCAACCGACCACCGAGATCCCCTCCCTTCCACCAGATCCACACCTGCTTCCAGCCTCATCGGCCTGCCTTCCTCTCCACTGCCATGCGAACAACGCCTTGGCTTCAACCCCAACAGCCTACCCACCAACCTCGCCCTCACCTCCTGGATCCACTCCACTGCCGAGCATCCCCACAACAACAGGCCACCCACCTCACTTCACGTGCACCCTCCAGCCTACAAGCCATGGCCTCTATTTCCCCATCACCACATCCGCATGCATTCCGCGCCTAGTAGCCGAAGCCACCTTCAACCGAAGCAATACCCAGATTTCATCAAGCCTTCCTCTGCTTGCCGACCCGCCTTTTCTCTTTCCGTAGCCTTCATATCCTTCCCCTGATAAGTAAGCACTTTGAGGCATTGACTCATATTAGTATTTCTTTTTTTAGGTAAGTTATTCGAATTTATCTTTATATATATGTTTATATGTTATAGTATGATGTTGTGTACACGCACGTCTTTTATCTATGTTTTATACATATATTGTTATCTTTTTACATATATAATTTATTTAATAACTTGGGTTTTAAAAATAAATTATATGTGTATATACATAAATATATTTGTTTACAAAGTGTATGTATATTAAGTTACTATATAGATTTGTTATAAAACTGTTTTGCATACATTGGTTACAAGATGGTTTTCACATA
The DNA here is from genome assembly GCA_030765085.1 of Allium cepa. NCBI lineage: Eukaryota > Viridiplantae > Streptophyta > Magnoliopsida > Asparagales > Amaryllidaceae > Allium > Allium cepa. The sequence goes on from CM060938.1 coordinate 895,918,078, forward strand.
TGGCTGTCTATAAACATGTTTGTATACTTTGGGTTTATAGCCTAATTCGTGTTTATATTTGTTTAAGGAAAAAAAAAGTATTTTACTATATTGTATTGTAATAGATTATACATAGTTTAAATATTATATGGGTTGCGCAGGTTAAAAGTATTCATATATACATGTACATTTCCTGATTTTAAGAAGTTGCAGTAAAACATATATTGACCGTATATATATAGTGTGTAAGTTTATACTAGTTTATAAAGTTGTTTATATATATAATTAGTTTATACCTTTTGGTCTGTTGGTTGCATGCACAGGCTGATACAAGTTAGTTAGAACTTGTTTAAATGTAGGTAATAACAAAGCAAGTCACTTTGTTTAAAATAAGATACTGTTAAAAAATTTATATAACAGGTATATGACGTTGAATGTATAAAAAAGCCTATAGTATAAATTAGCATAAAATGTTTCAGTTGTTGATGGTGAAAGTCTGCATAAAATTGGGTTTGCATATTACCATAGTCTGCATTGGTTGATGTAGGGAAAACGTGATTGTTGTATATATAAAATACATATGTAGTTTACAAGCCGTATAGATATTTTAAATATGTATATTCTACGCATTTATAGCTGGGGTGTATGTCCATTGTCTGCATGCGTTTATATATTTTAATAAAGTAAGTTTATGAAAATTTTTAATGACTATGATCTTACAATAAATCATATATGCATGTTATGTGCAGTGATATATTTATAGGAAATGCATTATGGTCTGCATATATTTTGGGTTGGCATATCTTTGTTCAATGTTTGGTTACATATATAATTGTTTTAAATGTAAGTACTTTCATTTACATGTATTTAGTTCAAAATAAAATGTATGCATATATTTGATTTTTATGTGAGTTTTAAATTTCAAACAATGAATTTTGAAATACATACATTAAATTTAATATGTATTTGGATTTAGAATATGATTTTATATATATGTTCGAAGTTATATATATATGTATTCACCTACACCAATTATCTTCATCGACCACGTTCTGATTTGTTCCATAAATTCTTGTTATCAGCTCCAATAATTGAATTCGTGCCAATTTTGTCGTTTTGGATTCGTGCTTGCTTTTCATACTCCATTTCATTGTCTATCCTCTCTAGCCTCGGAAGGTGAGTAATCACTCACGATTAACATTCTTTTATTCATTAAATTTGATTTCAATTGAAACGACAATTGAAATATGCTGCTGTAGTTATTTAAATTTGTTATATATGTTATTATCTGTAACTGTTCACCTGTGGGATATGACACCATATCCTGTTGTTTATATTATATTGTTATTGATGATATATGCCTGTTATTTTATTGTATTTTCTGTTATCACTCTGCAAGTTCCCTATAGTTTAGAAATCACTATGGGTTGAAATGATACATACCCAAACAGACTTTAGAATAGGAGAAAATTGTTATGGGTTGAAATGATAGACCCAAGCGATTTTCATTTAATTGAATTTGGGATTACGGGTTGAAATGACATCCACCCGTATATATTTAGTATACGGATTGAAATGATAAATATCCGTAGCACTTGACTATATGATAGGAAATATATACAGACACCGTTGGTCCATATAAATATTTTGAAAATAAATTTCTACAGTTGAAAGGAAATATGTGGGATTTAATAAATATTGGTTCTTAAAATATTATTTATGTAAATGGAAATTTTATATATAGATTTAATAATAATATTATTGAGACTGATTTAATCCATATAATATGTTTGAGTATTATTTAAGATTTATATTTCAAAATTTACCGTTGTAAAAGTTGAATAATTAAGATTGTGAGATAAATTTTGGATTTACTAAAAATGGTATTTAAATAAGGATTTATTTAATTAAATCGATTTGAAATTATTGAATGGAAAATTTAAAGGTATGATTGCATAACTGGATTTTTGATTTAAGGGATTTAATGAATATTTCACGTTTAATAAAATTAAAGAAAATATTGAGTAAAATGTAATTTAAGGTTACTTAAATGATATTAAATCAAATAAGGGAGTATTTCAAGACTAAATAATAATGAGGTTAAATCGAGATCTATATGAAACTGTTATATAGAACATTTAAATATCAAAGCCTTGAACTATATTGGAATTTAAATGGATTATTTTGAGATTCAGATATGTATTTGAAATCAATATAGTTGAATTTGTTGTTTAGAAACTAAATTGAATTAAAATGAAAATTTAGGTTGAACTAAATTTGAATTTATTATTTAGAGAACTAAATTGAATGAAATTTTATATGAAACGTTGAATACTTAAAATTTTGAAATATATAGAAATATAAAGGAGTATTTGTGATTATAAATCTGAATTTGAGACCGATAAAATTTAAGTGGTTATTTTAGAAATTGAGTTGAATTTAATTGATAAATTGAGATTGAATTTAATTTGAATGGGAAGGTCGGGTTGATGTTGGAACGATTTGTTAAGTTGAGGAAATTGAAAATACTTTACTATATAAATTATTTAATATATATAAATACTATTTTGGGAAATATAGAGATATTTGAAGTGAAAATGAGATTTGGTTTTGAAGTATAAATTAAGCTGAAATGACCACGGTGTTATAGTGTATATTTCTACCTTGTAGAAAGTTCCATAGACACTTAGAGGATGGTTATCCCAAACATCCTTTAAGTTATTTGTATTTCAGTTGATATTTCACTTGAGTTGGATTTATTGATATAAGAATGTTAATCCTGACTCGAGTGTTTTGTGTTTTGCTTTACGCTCGGGTCAGACTGAGTGATATAGCATTTGAGACTCACCTTTGGAGTTCGGAGCTTCATTTGGAAATCCAACTATCGATTCAGATTCCAACCTTTCCAGTTGGTTGGTTCAGAGAAGTCATCTGTTGCATTGGAGACTTCACTGCATTTGAACTATTCGGTTGTATTTTTCTAACTCTGATGTATATAGTAGCTTCATGAACTACTATTCTTTATCTATTCCGCTGCATTATATTACTCTATGATCTATGATTGATTTATTTACTGTATATTTTAAGCTTTGCTAAATTTTAATTAACAATTCGGTATTTTGAATTATTCAAGTCGGATATGTATAGTTTTATTGTCGATTTGAATGGTCCAAAATAGCGCGTCGTTACAGAAATTTAACATTTAATTCAAATTTAAGACGAAAATAGGAGTAGACTAGTGTAATGGAATATAAAACTAATGTAACTAGGTATATGGGGTAATAATGGACCTAGTATAAAGATGGCAATTAAACCAAATCAAATTATTGGAAGCAATTTTTATTTAATTGGAATGTAATCTATAATAAAATGGATTATTGTAGGTAAATGAAATTAATTATTATGTAAATTGAAATTTGGGTGAATTGGAAAGTTGTTAATGTATTACTATATAAACTAATGTGAATATTACCCATAAAAGGATAAGTCAATAGTTGATTCAATAACAAAATTGAGAAATCAAATATATGAATTTATTGGGGATTTAAACTTATACCTTTTAAATTAGATAAAATACAGTGTTTACACACAATGTCTTTCTATATTTTATTTACCTACGTTTGTTTCTCTAATTTTTATTTTCTATTTTATTTGTATAAACTTTGAATATATTTATTTGATTTTTTATTGATTTATTTTTAATAACGTCTTAGAAATTTCAAGAGATATTGGTTACTTGTTTTATTTATTTGTTGCCTTTTTCTTTTCCCTTGCCTTTCCATTTGCATAGCCAATTACTTCCCACATTCATAGCCGTGAATTCTTATCATATGTATATATTGTTCCTTAAACTCCTCTTTTCATTGGGTGTAAATAAAGGAGAAAAAATTAATAAATGCATCAAGTTAATTGTTGCCTTTTTATTTCCCAAACCATTTAAACTCCTGCCTTTATTTCTTAGCCTCTTTATTTCTTGTTGTTTCTTTCTTTTGGACGTGTATTTCCTAAAACCTAGCAGCCATCTATTTTTTTCACATACAAAGTATCTCATCTCCTCATCTTATTCATTTGCATGAAGAAAAAAAATACAAGATCTAAAGTCGTGGCTTCCTTCTTCTTTCTACTTCTTTTTTCATTTTGTTTTCTTTGTCTTCTTCAAGTTAGGCTCGGCCTCTATCTTCTTTAATCACACCTCTAACCATCATGACTAAGCAACACAAGATGATGGTTGAACCCATATATGGTGTAGCCAAGCCATCGATTGATTAAGGCAAGTTATGCCACTTGGATTCGTTATTTTTCCATTGTTTTAACCTCTATTCTTTTGTATTGAACCATATTCCTATGTATCTAATATTTCTTTGCATACAAGATTTCGATCCGACTCTTCATCCACTCAAGTTTGCATTGTGCTTTGTCATGCTTTTTCGTACTTTGCAGAGTTTGCATTTTTATTTTGAATTTGTCGATTCTAGGTTTTAAAAGGTGAGTTATCACTCTATGTGACGCCCCACCTCTATGCTCACAATAACAAAGAGTATTAAAGGAAATACTGTATGTAATTACGAAGAATAAGCCTGGATAGGAGCGACCATCCGTAATTAGGCCTTACACTAGTATTGGTTATCTCGATAGGAGTGGTATATATTTTTAATTTTTTACATCTCTTATTTATTAACTCCATCGACATACCCAATTCCAGTATAAAATGAACTATGATGGTTCTTAATAGTTTAGGACAATAGATATAATAATAGCACAGATAATATAAATGCGGAACACAGATAAAACAAAAATGTCTCATATATATAATAACTGATGTCAGTTACAATACCTGTGATACAATACATATGATACAACTACAACTGTCGACTCAGGAAGTTACATACACAAGTACATTATCATGAATAATATACATGAATATATAACATCCTATACAAATACACTGACTACTTTAAATGACAATGACTACTTCAAAAAAATGAAAAGACTTCATAGCTCTAGCAACAACCCAAAGCAAGATATCTACAACCTGTAATAACTCGGTCTGACCCGAGTATTACATTCAAAAGAAAATAATACACGGGTTAGTCTAATTCAAACTCAGTTATTAATGCACAGAAGCAATAATAATTAAATAGTGAATAGACGACAGTCACATAAATCTCGTCTATCCAATCCTTTAAGAAGGAAATCGGATAACGGTAAATATAACACGTATCAGTGTTAAACAACAAATCAACAAATTCAAAATATTAACGAAGATAAGTGAAAAGAATATCAATGAAGATAATTTAGGAAACATCAGAATTGCCTAAACGGCAATTAACAACAAAATCTTATTACTAAATAAATAATTAGAAACTCATAATCAAATTTTCAAAAAGATAATTAGATATCAATGATATCATCAAATTAAACCAAATCAAATGCAATTACAAATATTGAATTGAATACACAAAACAATTCGGGCAATTGAAATTTCACTTAAAACATCGATTCTGTGTGGCTGCAGTACACGCACGCGTATACTGCCTCGCCACTACAGTGAATACCCTAGAGATCAGCGTATCAAAAGCAACTGGCACGAACCCGAGATCAAGTTTGAGTTATACGACTCAAACTCGACCGGTCAGTGTCATCTCAAAACATAATTGCACAAACAAGGCTACTACATAGTGCAACAACAATATCTGTGCAACAACTATTACAAAGACAAGTGTATCAAACATAAAGCAGAATGACATGCACACAAGTGTACATGTGAACCCCCAAATGTGCAAGTGTAAGCATCAGTTCCCAAACAAAGGCCATAAGCAACAGATTTACCCAATTCGAAATCAAGTGATAAAATCAGGTCAGAGTCTGATAATATCAAAACAAGTTGTAGCCATAAGCTACTGACCGGAGTCAAAGGAAACCAAAAGCAACATCAATATATACAGCAATGGCCCAACAGAAAAATGCAGTTCAAATTAAACTGCAATGAACCAGTCAAGTAGGCCTTAAAAGTTTCACTAAATCAAAATATTTTCAACAAGCCAAAATCAATCAAATACTCCAACCCAAATACAAGCGAAATAATCGATCTGTAATTATCACAAAGGCACAAGTCACACTCATAACAACTCAAGCTCAATACAAATCCAATAATATATATGCATACACACATATAAATATATGTATGCCTATATATGCAGACTTGAATAAACAGGTGACCGAGCAACAACAACGATGAACCAACAGGGCGTCTACAAGCATCAGGTTGAAAACACTATAGGGATAACACACTTGTCTACAAGGAGATGTACAATAAGTGATACTAAGTGCAACAGAAACTTAAGCATCGTCAGCAGAGGGATACAACTACAAAGTATGAAGGAAATGTATATGCCAACAAGATAAGTGGATAAATACATATGCAACAGTATAGGGAAACAAACTCAGAAATGCCCAAAGACCAATGGGTTCATTTCACCGCTCAAATATACATGAAGCCAATTTCAGTGACACAGCCCCAATGAAACCATCAAAGTGCAACTGACTCGAAGTAATAAACAGTGACAACATGATGAACTTGTATGCAAAGACCAGTGAACAACTAAATGAAACTGGACCAAGTTCAACTCAAATGCAAACTATATCATATCTGATACTATGACAATATGGATGTAAGCAAATACATCTGATTCTAAATGACAAGATTAAAGTCAAGATCAATGCCATCAGTTAATGGCCAAAGTCATGGAATTGCATAAACAAGTTCAAGTGTGCTACAGGAAAATTGCAAAATGAATCTGGACAGTGCAAATATGAGACTCGACTGGACAGCCTCACAATGAAATGGCCGTGTTCAAAACTTGATACAAGGAACCACATGATTAACAAGTATGCAAGTGAATGCAACGTGAACCAACAGTGCACTAGTAAGGTTAACAAGACTCGGCATGTATATGAAGACGACAAAACAAGTGCAACATAATGTGACAGTGGGCAAAGTCGAATCTGCAACTCAAGACCAAATGCAAAGAAGGGTGCAGTGAAGACTGTAGGCCATGGCTACAGCAATAATTCCAATCAAAATCGAAGTCCACATCGAACCAAGTCAAAGCCGTGATCAAAGAGATGAACAAGCCAGAGACGAGGTTATCAAAAATTGAACAGCAAGTTTCAAGAATGACCATAGTCAGATAGCTGTTTTTTTTCAAAATCGAACTAAAATTATTTTCGCAAAATCAAGCTTTCAAACCAAGTCCAAAAACAACTGCAGTTCAAAGAAAAATGTCACCTGCAGTTCGAATTTAAAATGGCCAGATAATACCATCGCATAAACAAAGTCCTGGCTGATTCAATGGCAAAGAATCGAACAAGTTCAATTGTCAACAAAATCATAGTGACCGAAGTCGACTAAGAATCAACAAATTCCCAAATACATGATGACCAAGAAACATCGTTACAGCATTTTAACAAAATCAAATGGCCAAGAAATATCATGTCACGAATACATACAATTTTATACGAACGAAAACATCAAAATTTACCCTACAAACTTGAGGTAGAACTAGATGTGAGTAATTAAAATTACTCACCTTTCTCATAACAATTTGAAGCAAAGACGACCCCAATTAAAGTGTTTGAAGTCGACGACCCAGAATTTCCCGAAAACCCTAATTTTTAAGGAACGAGCAACAAGAACGAAGCCGCCATTATTATTTTTTCCGTTTTCTTTAGGGTTTGCGAATGGAATAAAAATGAGGAACAAGTTTGCTATTATCTCAACAAAAAAAGGAAACGGCCCGAATTAGTAAAGATAAAAGAGAGTGTGTTATTGGGCCAAGATAAGCCCGCATACACTTAATAGATTTTTATAAGAATTTCAACTCGATTTAAAAATTCCAACAGGAATTAACAGCCAATTTAATCGTCAATTGACGATAATTAATTGTAACAAAACCCCGGGTTGTTACAAACTCCTCTCCTTATAAAAATTGCGTCCTCGCAATTTTCATAAATAAAGTCGTCAATAACAATTATTTTTCTAACATAAACTTGTTAAGCTAGCAAAATAAAGATCAAGGATACAAACGCCAGAGAAATTTTTTAATTTCATAAAAGAAATTCAGTAATCCTCAACAAAATCCAATCATCAAATAGATAACCAGAAAACAACAAAACTATATAAATGCTATTATCAGCAATATTCAATTATCAAGTAGATAATTAGAATACAGAAATCACAAAATAGCAATATCTAATTATCGATATGGTAATTAGAAAACAGCAAAATCTAATTATCAACAAAGATAATTATAAAACCCAATTCGCAAATCGCAAAACCGCAAATATCTAGTTACCAAAACGATAATCAGAAAGCAACAAATGTCTAATTATCAAAAACGATAATCAGAATTCTCAAATCAACATCAACAAATATTTAATTATCACAAACGATAATTAAATCTCAAATTAACAATTATTTAATTATCAAAAACGATAATCAAATCTCAAATCAACAAATATTTAATTATCACAATCGATAATCGAATCTCAAATCAACAAATATTTAATTATCAAAAGCGATAATCAAATCTCAACTCAACAATTATTTAATTATCAACAACGATAATCAAATCTCAAATCAACAATTATTTAATTATCAAAAACGATAATCAAATCTCAAATCAACAAATATTTAATTATCACTATCAATAATCAAATCTCAAATCAACAAATATTTAATTATCAAAAACGATAATCAAATCTCAAATCAACAATTGTTTAATTATCAAAAACGATAATCAAATCTCAAATCAACAATTATTTAATTATCAAAAACGATAATCAAATCTCAAATCAACAAATATTTAATTATCACAATCGATAATCAAATCTCAAATCAATAAATATTTAATTTTCAAAAACGATAATCAAATCTCAAATCAACAATTATTTAATTATCAAAAGCGATAATCAAATCTCAAATCAACAATTATTTAATTATCAAAAACGATAATCAAATCTCAATCAACAAATATTTAATTATCACAATCGATAATCAAATCTCAAATCAACAAATATTTAATTATCAAAAACGATAATCAAATCTCAAATCAACAAATATTTAATTATCACAATCGATAATCAAATCTCAAATATCTAATTATCAAAAACGATAATCAGAACTCATATCAACATATATTTAATTATCACAATCGATAATCAAATCTCAAATATCTAATTATCAAAAACAATAATCAGAACTCATATCAACAAATATCCAATTACCTGCAGATAATTGAAAACAACAAATATCTAGAAATCAATTAAGATACTCTAGAAAATCAACATAAAAGGTTGGATCGATCCCATCAGATGGCGAGTTTCAGCTACACCCCACGTGCATCTCAGAGTGGCCGAAGCCTACCGAGTACTATAAATTTTGGCGCCCATCAGAGTGACCCGAAGGTCCGCAGAGTGACCCGAAGGTCTAGTACTGGTATTTGACCCGAAGGTCCGCAGAGTGGCCCGAAAGCCCAACAAATGACCCGGAGGTCCAGCAGAGTGGCCCGAAAGCCTAGCAAATGACCCGGAGGTCCAGCAGAGTGGCCCGAAAGCCCAACAAATGACCTGAAGGTCCATCATATGACCCAAAGGTCCAACATATGACCCGAAGGTCCTCATATGGCTCGAAAGCACACGAAAATCATCAAATATTTCAATTAACGAGTCCGGAATTAACCAAAATAGCAAACGCACATGTCCCATACCACGTGTTTTACTAAATCGTTTAAATCTCTTCATCGTTTCCTTGAAAGTGCAAAATTGTGTATTCCAAAAATAACATTTCACATTCTCAAACGAACAAGTCCAGAATTAAGCGAATCAGTAAAGAAAGGGGTCATAATCCTCGATTTTGCTGAAACGTTTAAATCGCTTCCTCATTCCTTTGAAAGCGCAAACTGCAAAACTTCTAAAAACAATTTCATTTATTTCATAATAGTAATAATTTACATTCTCAAACGAACAAGTCCGGAATTAACCGAATCAGTAAAAGAAAGGGTTCATATTCCTCGATTTGCTGAATCGTTTAAATCGCTTCCTCATTCTTTTGAAAGCGTAAACTATAAAAAATTTGGAAAACAATTTTATTTTTAAAACGATTTGAAAATCCATGATAAAACAGCAACATTAGTGAAACAGCAACATTAGTGACAATTTCGAGGAAATTGCACTTCTCAAAACACCGTAGAAACAGATCTCAAAATCAGCATTGCGGAATAACCTCTTGAAAATCCACTTTAAAATTTGACGGTGACTGAAGTCAAAGCGATGATAATTTGTATACGTCAAAATCTCATCAAAATAATTCGCACCAAAATATAATACCAGTAAATTTTCATTCATCAAAAATGTCAACAAAACACCATGTTTAAAATATTTAGCATTGGTGTAAAAATTCCGTTATAAAAATAACGACAACAAAATACCTTTATATCCAAACATCGGTTTTACGTAAAATTGATGCAGTAGCGTGCAACTTAAATTTGCACGTATACTACAAAATAAACAAAGAAATCAGTCGAATATATCTTCAATGAAGATAATTCAAATCAACAAAATCTCAACAAAATCACATAACTGCAATCGCTTCGAATCCTCAATCGGATTCAAAATTTTCAAAGAAATAAATTAAACACAGCTATGTAAACAGCAAATTAAATTTATTTCAATTTCATATTTTTGATTTTTAAATCAAAAAGGATATCAGCTGTACTCAGCGAAGACAGTCTCACTGTTTCCGCTGCGCACTCTGATAAACAGAACACAAATCAATCAATCACAAATTCACTTTTATTTCTAAATAAAGATATTTAAAATTTTCATTTAAATTTCAAAACTTTAGTTTTGACTCAAAGCACAACTAAAAACATCGACAAATAGTTGTAACACATGTTCCATCTAAGTTATGTTTTATATTATGTCCATAAACCCCAAGCTTTGATACCAACTGTGACGCCCCACATCTATGCTCACAATAACAAAGAGTATTAAAGGAAATACTGTCTGTTATTACGAAGAATAAGGCTGGATAGGAGCGACCATCCGTAGTTAGGCCTTACACTAGTACTGGTTATCTCGATAGGAGTGGTATATATTTTTAATTTTTTCATCTCTTATTTATTTACTCCCATTGACATAACCAATTCCAGTATAAAACGAACTACGATGGTTCATAATAGTTTAGGACAATAGATATAATAATAACACAGATAATACAAATGCGGAACACAGATAAAACAAAAATGTCTCATATATATAATAACTGATGTCAGTTACAATACCTGTGATACAATACATATGATACAACTACAACTGTCGACTCAGGAAGTTACATACACAAGTACATTATCATGAATAATATACGTGAATATATAACATCCTATACAAATACACTGACTACTTTAAATGACGACGACTACTCCAAAAGTATGAAAAGACTTCATAGCTCTAGCAGCAACCCAAAGCAAGATATCTACAACCTGTAATAACTCGGTCTGACCCGAGTATTACATTCAAAAGAAAATAATACACGGGTCAGTCTAATTCAAACTCAGTTATTAATGCACAAAAGCAATAATAATTAAATAGTGAATAGACGACAGTCACATAAATCTCGTCTATCCAATCCTTTAAGAAGGAAATCGGATAACGGTAAATATAACACGTATCAGTGTTAAACAACAAATCAACAGATTCAAAATATTAACGAAGATAAGTGAAAAGAATATCAATGAAGATAATTTAGGAAACATCAGAATTGCCTAAACGGCAATTAACAACAAAATCTTATTACTAAATAAATAATTAGAAACTCATAATCAAATTTTCAAAAAGATAATTAGATATCAATGAAATCATCAAATTAAACCAAATCAAATGCAATTTCAAATATTGAATTGAATACACAAAACAATTCAGGCAATTGAAATTTCACTTAAAACATCGATTCTGTGTGGCTGCAGTACACGCACGCGTGTACTGCCTCGCCACTACAGTGAATACCCTAGAGATCAGCGTATCAAAAGCAACTGGCACCAACTCGAGATCAAGTTTGAGTTATACGACTCAAACTCGACCGGTCAGTGTCATCTCCAAACATAATTGCACAAACAAGGCTACTGCATAGTGCAACAACAATATCTGTGCAACAACTATTACAAAGACAAGTGTATCAAATAGAAAGCAGAATGGCATGCACACAAGTGTACATGTGAACCCCAAATGTGCAAGTGTAAGCATCAGTTCCCAAGTTAAGGCCATAAGCAACAGGTTTACCCAATTCGAAATCAAGTGATAAAATCAGGTCAGAGTCTGATAATATCAAAACAAGTTGTAGCCATGAGCTACTGACCGGAGTCAAAGGAAACCAAAAGCAACATCAACATATACATCAATGCCCCAACAGAAAAATGCAGTTCAAATTAAAATGCAATGAACCAGTCAAGTAGGCCTTAAAAGTTTCACTAAATCAAAATATTTTCAACTAGCCAAAATCGATCAAATACTCCAACTTAAATGCAAGCGAAATAATCGATCTGCAATTATCACAAAGGCATAAGTCACACTCAAAACAACTCAAGCTCAATACAAATCCAATAATATATATGCATGCACACATATAAATATATGTATGTCTATATATGCATACTTGAATAAACAGGTGACCGAGTAACAACAATGATGAACCAACAGAGGCATCTACAAGCATCAGGTTGAAAACACTATAGGGATAGCACACTTGTCTACAAGGAGATGTACAACAAGTGATACTAAGTGCTACAGAAACTCAAGCATCGTCAGCAAAGGGATACAACTACAAAGTATGAAGGCAATGTACATGCCAACAAGATAAGTGGATAAATACATATGCAACAGTATAGGGAAACAAACTCAGAAATGCCCAAAGACCAATGGGTTCATTTCACTGCTCAAATATACATGAAGCCAATTTCAGCGACACGGCCCCAATGAAACCAACAAAGTGCAACTGACTCGAAGTAATAAACAGTGACAACATGATGAACTTGTATGCAAAGACCAGCGAACAACTAAATGAAACTGGACCAAGTTCAACTCAAATGCAAACTATATCATATCTGATACTATGACAATATGGATGTAAGCAAATACACCTGATTCTAAATGACAAGTTTAAAGTCAAGATCAATGCCATCAGTTAATGGCCAAAGTCATGGAATTGCATAAACAAGTTCAAGTGTGCTACAGGAAAATTGCAAAATGAATCTGGACAGTGCAAATATGAGACTCGACTGGACAGCCTCACAATGAAATGGCCGTGTTCAAAACTTGATACAAGGAACTACATGATTAACACGTATGCAAGTGAATGCAACGTGAACCAACAGTGCACTAGTAAGGTTAACAAGACTCGTCATGTATATGAAGACGACAAAACAAGTGCAACATAATGTGACAGTGGGAAAAGTCGAATCTACAACTCAAGACCATATGCAAAGAAGGGTGCAGTGAAGACTGTAGGCTATGGCTACAGCAATAATTCCAATCAAAATCGAAGTCCACATCGAACCAAGTCAAAGCCGTGATCAAAGAGATGAACAGGCCAGAGACGAGGTTATCAAAAATTGAACAGCAAGTTTCAAGAATGACCATAGTCAAATAGCAGTTTTTTTTTCAAAATCGAACTAAAATTATTTTCGCAAAATCAAGCTTTCAAACCAAGTCCAAAAACAACTGCAGTTCAAAGAAAAATGTCACCTGCAGTTCGAATTTAAAATGGCCAGATAATACCATCGCATAAACAAAGTCCTGGCCGATTCAAAGGCAAAGAATCGAACAAGTTCAATTGTCAACAAAATCATAGTGACCGAAGTCGACTAAGAATCAACAAATTCCCAAATACATGATGACCAAGAAACATCGTTACAGCATTTTAAGAAAATCAAATGACCAAGAAACATCAAGTCACGAATAACCGCAATTTTATACGAACGAAAACGTCAAAATTTACCCTACAAACTTGAGGTAGAACTAGATGTGAGTAATTAAAATTACTCACCTTTCTCACGACAATTTGAAGCAGAGACGACCCCAATTAAAGGGTTTGAAGTCGACGACCCAGAATTTCCCGAAAACCCTAATTTTTGAGGAACGAGCAAGAAGAACAAAGCTGCCATTTTTTTTTCCGTTTTCTTTAGGATTTGCGAATGGAATAAAAATGAGGAACGGGTTTGCTATTTTCTCAACAAAAAAAGGGAACGGCCCGAATTAGTAAAGATAAAAGAGAGTGTGTTATTAGGCCAAGATAAGCCCGCATACACTTAATAGATTTTTAAAAGAATTTCAACTCGATTTAAAAATTCCAACAGAAATTAACAGCCAATTTAATCATCAATTGACGATAATTAGTTGTTACAAAACCCCGGGTTGTTACATTCTAGACTTACATTCTTATATTATTGTGAAACGATGACAAGTGAATTATATAAATTAATATGCTATGTTCATACATGCCTGTGACATTTTATATGATGTTCAATGCTGTTTGTATAACTGTTACATCATCTGATACGATATGTTATATTGTATTCATTTTATTAACTTTATCACTGCATGTTCCCTATCACTACTAGTGTGATATCCCAGAATTTTTGGCAATATCAATTTAATAATCTTTATTTAAAATTAAATTGATTTGATAAAATTGATTAATAAAGTTTGAATTTTTTTAATAATCCTCTTTAATAAATATTTTATTGGTGAATTTTAAAGTTAAATAAAATGATTTCTATTTATAACGTGTATATATATTTGTATATATATTATAGATAATCTTTGATTTGGAATTTAATAAATAAATAAAGTATTGTTTTAAAATTCTAATAATATATAATAATTTGGAAATTATGATTTAAATTCATATTAAGTTTTTCAAAGTTATATAATTAATAACTATATGGTTTCTAAATACTTAAAATAAATATTAATTGCTTAAGCTTTTATCTTAGCTTAATTTTTAAATTTAAATAAAAGGTTTGTTTTATTTCTTTTTAAATATTACTAGATAGATATGATTTGAAAAGTTTATATATAAGTTTAAAATACAATTTTCATATCGTATTAATTCATTTAATAATAGAAGCAATTTATAATCTCTTTTATAAATTATTTAAAACTATCAAATTTGTTATTTGCAAATAATTATAATATTTAGGTTTTATAACCATAAATAAATTTTAATGATTATAGAATTATTATTTTTAAATTTAATAGGTAGTTTTATATGTATATATACAACTTGATATTTTAAATTGGATTTTTATAATTTAAGATATTTGTATAAGCTTTTATTTATAAATATAATTGATTTTATTTTCTTTGAAATTATTTATATATGAATAAGTATTTGCAATTTATAAATTAGTATAAAAGCTTTCATGTAAACATTTGAAATAAAAAGAAAATTAAACAATGTTAACATATTAAATAATCAAACAAGATGTGTTAAGTAGTGAATTAAACAATATGACAAGTATTAAACTTTAAAACAAGTGGCATTTTTAGATTAAATTTTCTTATATTTTTATTTAATGATTTTCAGCCTATAAATACATATGCTTCTCATCTTCTTGGTTTTCTTTTCTATCTTTCAAAATCAAAGGCTAAGTGAATCGAAGGAAAAAAAATCTGAAAACAATAAGATCTGTAATTCACTCCTCAAAACCAAATTGTAAAGCAAAGCTTGTTCTTCTTCAACCTGAGACAAGCAACTCAAACATGCAAGTCAATTTCAAAAACAAACATGTATTTTGTTCAAACCTGGAATTAAAGTAGAAATAATCAAATGTCTGCATTTCAACATACTGGAAATCATCAACATGCAAGCAAACCTGTAGATCAATTTAAAAATCAAAGCTTTAGCATTTTTCTTCAAGCTGGAAGCTTGCATGCATATAGTTTACAAGTTTTCTAAAGGGCAAGAAGCATTTAAGTATTAATCAAAGAAGCTTGGTCATTTCAGTTTCAAGATTGGGAAAATATGCTCTGTTCTTCTGTAAATAAGGTGAGTAACACTTTTTAAAATTTAAAGATAAATCTAGTTGCTTGATTAATGCATAAAATAAGATTGTATTTGTATATATGTTGGGAAATTTCTGTGTATTTATGGATGTGTGATGCATGTATGATTTTGAATGCCTGTAGAACATCTCTGTTCTAAATTTCAACCCAGTTTTCAATTTAAAATCATTTCTCTTCATCCATTGATTGTTTGGACTTAGGATCCAAACAAATATTGTTTGTTTGATTATAAACTAAGTTTTAAAAAATATTATTTAAATTAAATCTGGAATTGCTCTGGAAATAAAATTAAACAGGAAAATCAAGTTTTGTAAAAATTCAAACATGTTAATTGTGCAATTCAGGTATATAAACTAAATCCTTAAACTAAGATATGATTTTTAAGATCAAAATCATAATTTTTAATTTGGTTTTGACTGAGCAAGTAAGAGTTGATCAGAATTTTGTTTTGGAGTGGTCTCTGGTGATCTAAGTGGATTTCTAGGTCGAGTTCCAGTCTGAAGGAAGAGAGATGATCGGAGAATCTTGGAAAATTGCCTGTATGGTGATCAAGTTAGTGTGGCGACGACGGTGATCAATATAAATTTTTAACCCTAGTTTTGGTTTGCTCGACCAATTTGATCGACTCGGCTTCTCTTGTTGATCGAGTGCAGTAGAATTTTGGGTAATGGAAGTTGGTGAGCTATCGAAGCTATGGCCGGAATTGCAGTCGCTACGGTGGTCGGAGTTGTGGTAATGGTGGTGTTTCCAGGTTTGAAGTTGGTACCAGGTTTGGGTTTAGGTTCCTGTTTGAGTTTCTGTTACTCGATTTTGGATTCGAGTGGATGGTGAAGATCCGGTGATCGTAGATTGATCTAGAGATGATCGTTGATTTGTAAAGTTCATCGTGGATGATCGGAGAGGGGAGGCTGGTCTGTGCGTATGTACACTGCATATCTGGTTTTGGGTGAAGTTTAGTGGATGGTTGGTATGGAGTTTTGTCTCGAGGGATTCTCGTGTAAATGATGAGTTTGCTCGAGTTTGTATGAGGTTCGACTCGAAGTAAATTTTAGGTGGCTCGGGGAAGAGTTTGATAACAGGTTTTAGAAACCTGTTCTATTTTAAAATTTAAAACTGAAGTTTTAAATTATAAAGGAACGATTTAAATAAAGTTTAAATCTGAATTTTAAATCTGAATCCAAATTGAATTTGAATCTTAAGTTTTGAAAAGAAAATAAAGCTTATAAATTCAAATGTTGTAATTAAGTTTGAATGTTAAAGTATTTTATAACTTTTTAAAAAAAAATCTGAAATATAAGATTTAAACAAAGTTTTCAAATCTAAGTTTATAATCTGGATTCAAAAATGAATTTGAATCCAAGTTTGAAATAAATAAAGTTTTTGAATTTAAATGTTTTAAAAACAACTTTGAATATTAAAAGGGTATTTTAAATTGATTTAAATTGGATATGGGTTTAAAACCATTTTAAATTTCCTTTAGAAGATAAGTAATTCTTTAACATGTAATTAAAATGTTTTTGAATTGTTAAACTTTAATTAAGTTAAAAATTGTTTTCATTTTAAATCTTAATTTAAAATGGAATTTAAAGGAAAATTTGAAGGCAAATTGTTTTTAAATTACTTTGTTAATGATAATCATTAATAAGATTAAGGTTTATCTTAAAGTTAATTAGGCCTTAATGATGTATAATTCATTAAATTATTAAGGTAATTAAGATTTGTAATTAATTAATTTAAATTAGTTAATGATTTGAGTTAATTAATTAAGTAACCAATGGTTTTACTTAATTAATTAAAGGATTTAGTAAGTTAATTAGGGTTAATTAATTTATAATTAAGAAATCATTAATTTGATAAGATTTGATTTTAATTTAATGATTTGAAATTTATTAATCAAGTAATTAAAATTAATTAAGTTATAGATTGACATTTAATTAATTAAATAATTAGAGATTAATTAATGGGTTTTATAGATAATTTAATTTGAAATCAATAATGATTAATCTAAGTTAATTACTTTAGAGAAGTAATTAAAGATTTGTTAATGGTTAATGAAGGTCATTATCTTAGGATTATTTAATAATTAATTAATGTGATTATTTTTAGTGAATAATTAGACTAATTATTTAAAAGATAATCAATTGTGAATTGCTTAAATATAAGTACTTAATGGAAGTAATTAAGAAATTAATTGCTACTTGTAATTAATTAAGTTTATTTTGATTTTTTTAAGTTAATTAATTAAGTTTAATTAATTTAAAATAATCACTGGATAATTTAAGAAGTAATTACTTAATGTAATTAATAAAGAATAATTACTTAGTGAAGTAATTAAGAAGATAATTACTGGATGTAATTAAATAGAAGGATTACTAGGCAGTGGAAGAGTTTTGGAAATTAATTACTTTGTGTAATTCGTATGAAGAATAATTACTTAGTGGAAGTAATTAATAATTAATTACTTAGTGTAATTAATTAAGAATAGATTAATAAAGTTATTTGAAGATAATTAAGAGAGTTAATTAATTAAAGTTAATTAATTACTGAAATGAGATTAATTTAGGGTGATTAATAAATATGATTAATTAAAGATTAATTATTAAAGACAATTAATTAGGGAGTAATTAATTTATCTAATGAGGTAATTAAAAGTAGTTAATTACTGAATGTGATTAATCAAGAGTGATTATGTGAGGATATGGATTTTCGACTCACGAAAGTCGACATTAATACGTCTACTGTATCAACTGCCAAACAATCGAAGGCCGAAAAACCGAACCCTTAGGGTTTAAGAAGAAGAAAAAGATAGAAGAAGTAAGAAAGAAAGAAGAAAACAGAAACAATAACAGAATCTCACAATCGCAGCGAAACAACATATAATATATCAACGAATAATCTTTAAAACAAAGAATCATATATGTTATTACATTACATCACATTACATTACATTACATTATCAGAGTTTACAACAACAAACAGTGGAAAAGAAATACTATATACTAGTTGATACGCCATGCCATCCAGCTTGCCTCCAGATCTCTACAGCAACTCCTGAATTCCAAAATGACCTGATATCCTTACTCTAGACTGCCCGTGTAGAAATTGGTAGGCACCCAGAATTTAGGAAGGAAACAATAAACTCCAGGTCAGTCATGGGACTGGTGTGAGAACTTAAAACTGTTTATCTTTGAAAATAAACAAAGAAATATTTTAAATTAGATTCACAATGCTTTTAGAAAATGAGACTACCATAAGGCCTCCCACACACACACGCACACACACAATGCAAACGCAGAATCGGATGAGATTTCTCCTTATGATAGTCAAACATGCTTGATACAAAAATTTCTTTGATATTATTACTATAAGTGCAAAGTGTAGGATAACATTTAGAAAGTATGATATAAATCTTAGCCAGCATAGGCATTCCGAACTTATGACTACTATAGCTACCATGTTCAATAGCAGGTTACCGCCACATTCCATGGCAGGTTATACAACCAAAACCGTACAGGGCTCGTATTGTTTCTTTGGATTTTCCAACAAATGGTCAGGCCAAGGTACTTCTCATTGCCACATGGAAACGCCTTTGGAGAGATGCCCCGAGAACCTAACCGGATCTCTGCCAACACAAGGCCGGGTTACCTCTGCAGAAGTAGGTAACAACTGACACGAGTATGCCATCCCCCGGTTGTAAACAACCTTTATCCAAGGATCCTCAACACCAACAACCACAAAGAAATAAATTTGCAGCCACAACATAGGTTAAGTATCTGGGCTCCATACCATGATACCACCTCTATCCAGAAGGAAATGACATACCTTAAGGGGCGCTACTCCCTAAAACCATGTTGTATCTTTCCTGTTTTGACCATTACCGGGGTGTAAGGTCCGATGAAGTCTCGTCCACAAAGCTACGCTTTTCACAAAAGCTATGCTTTGATTAACAAATGCTCAGCAGCATTTCGTATGCCACATTACCAAATTGGGAATATATCACTAGTAACCATCAACTACATAACCTCTGAGCTCGTACGTCTCAGAGAAGGGTGTAAAGCTAAGAGAATAAATTATCCGCCACCAACAGAAATGCATTTGAAAGAAACCAGCTTTACATCTCAAATTGTAACGTCAGACACACATCCATAAAAGTCCGTTCCAGGATCGAACGAAACCGAAGGCACTTCCAAAAGAAGCCCTTCAAATCCGGATATTCACAAATCACGACCGTACTTCCCATCACAAAGGGTGATAAAATCTCTATATCGGAGATCAGCCGATGCAGAGACATTCGACGATAATCCTTCCGTTTTTGAAAATATCCAGTCTTAAACACCGGTCTTTAAATGCTATTCATTACGACGTATCACTATTCGGAATGGGATTCATGACCCAAAGGTCCTCTCCCGGCTAAACCGAATAACAAGCGCATATTTTAAAATAAGTGTAGCATTCAAATTCAAGCAAATCACAACAAATACCCTTTTAAAGGTAAATATTAATAGTCGGTTATATAACTATCAATAGATATGCACAACATCACCAGATTCCAAATAATTTCCCAAATTATTTATTTTTCAAAAATATCTTTACGAGATATATATTTTCCCACACTTCAAAAATAAATCAATGTTTATTTTTAAACAAATTCCCCTTTCCTTTATAAATACCATGTGAATTTAAATTTCCAAATATCCATTGATATATGATTTTCAAATCGATTTCAATTATTCACTTTCAATTTATCTTTAAAAGATATAATCTAAAAACATTTCACTTCATATTGGAAAACATTTCCATACTTATTTAATAATAAGTAATTCACAAATCCATTTATTTTCAATACTTAGAAAATATTCAATATACTTAAAACACGATTAAGTATAAAATTTATTCTTTAAGGAAAACGTTCTCTTTAAACACCTTTATTTGGGTCAAAATGAATATTGCGTAAAACATCGTTACGACAACCCAAAATCACTAGTATAGGGATTCGAAATTTAGATAGATATATAAATCCCAATACTATACAAAAACATTTCCTTTCAAAAATCATTTACTATAACAACAGTGTTATAGTCCATCTTTTCCTTATTTCTCGAAAACCTCTATTTCAACAATGAATGTTGAAATCTATGGTTTCGATCCTTAACACATTTTAAAACAACTTCAAATCGTTTTAATTCTATCTAAAATATAACTTCCCCAAAACATTTCTTTAATATATTATTCACTGTTCAAAATCATGAATATACTTCATTAACCAAATTCATCATTTCTACACATTTTATTTAAAGGATTATCCACTGTCCAAAATCATGAATATATTTCCTTTAATAATCTATAATAATTGACTTATCAAAATAAGTCGATTTCGGATTTATAAAACTACGTTTATAAATTCCATTTATATTTCTTACAACTTCAACTTATAAAATCCCTAAATTAACAAATTATATTGATATCTCATTTAAGTGCCAAAATCCAATTTATAAGTTAATTACTTATAAATTTTTTATTTTACAAAAACTTATTCATTTTATAACTTCATAATCTATAAATCTATAAATTTCATTCCCTTATGACCATTTATACTTCATTTTAACACTTATCAAACTCGTTTTATAATTCCAATATTTAGGTTATAAATATCAATTTTATAAATCTTTTATATAAACCGTTTATAAAAATTCGAAAATCCCAATTCAAACCCTTTTACAAATTAATCAACTACTTATTTCAAAAATCACATTTTGGTTATATTTCACAAAAATCATAATTTTTATAACAGAAAAATTATAACGTTTATTTATTTAAAATGAATCAATTTGAAAATTCAATAAAACGTATACTTTCAAATATTTATTTACTTCCGGTATCTAACGACACCAAAATTATATTCGGCTAAATTTTAGCCTTCAACGATTTCAATCACAAAGATAATCATACAGAGATTATATAAAAATCACACGCAACATTAAAACAAATTCAATTATTTGAGGAATACAGTTGGATCCCTCCAACCTGTTTCCCTGCATCCACAGATGTTAGCACAATACCAATCCCTTTTCAAGACGGAATATCGCGGTATATAGGATTTATGAAATATTATCGGCTATTATGCGGCGCAATAGGGTCTTATCCGCTATATAATGTGGGAAAATCAATCCCAAGTACGTATATAATACCAATTCCACTTCAAGTTGGAATATTGCGGCATATGTGTTTAATAAATAACATCCGCTTAATATACAGCCTATAGGGTCTATTTCAAAACAATAGATAATAATTAATAATCCAAGCACACAATCAAGCAATTTTAAATTTAACTATTTAAAATTTAAATCGAAACAGATTCAACTGAGTGAGAAGTTCTCACCTTGCTTCAAATATAGTTGTAGTGTTTTTATTCTGAAAAAAATTAAACATGCGTTTAATTTTATCCAAAATTTTCACTAGCTCCAATCAACTCCAATCTAGCTCCATCGCGTAGTATTCGTCAATACCAACCCGACGCAATTCGTTTCGTGCTAAACGGACCTCGTATGAACAAGTTATGATGTTACAAAAATTATACGAATTTTAATATATATATATATATACATATATATATATATATATATATATAAATTTACAAATTCTTTTTACTTTTAAACCTTACTCAATCTGGGCCATCCATCCCCTACCCATAGATCCAGACCGCATGCGTCTTTCTTCTTCCCCAGGTGAAAAATCACGTACGTGACCCATCGGCCGCCTCCTTGCTCGAAATTTCGAGCCTCCATCGTCGACTACCACGTCAATCAAGCACCACCCTTGCGTCGCCCAACTCGAGAGCCACCTTCAGCATGAACCACAGCAAGCTCGGCCTCACAAATATCGAGAAAAACGCACCAAAGCGCACGACTTTGCAGCAGAAATTCGGCCTCCACGATGCTCTAAAGATGATCATCACCGTATGGAAGGATAGATCTCTCGATGCTCTTCAACTTCATAGTTGAAAGTTTTTGGTAATAGATGATGGATTGGGAGATAATAGAGGGAAAAGTTTCGAGTATTCTCGGCCATTAATTGTATAAGTAGCGGCTAGGGCTGAAACCCTAATTCATTTTCAATTGTGAATGTTTAAGGTCCTTTTATAGAAAAATGGCAACGCACTATTCATCCAAAAAAAATTTCGAACTCCAAACGAAGCGTGCCACCTAGCATTTATAATGTTTTACCCCCATTCCTAATGCAATGGAATATATATCGGAGGCCAATTCGAAAGTATTTGGAAGATAGGTTTTCAAATCGACTATTTAAATTTAAAAATTCATTCAAACCGATTTCTGTGCGTTTTAGCTTGCCCCGGACAAACCGTAAATCCGATTGACACGAAATTTGAAATCTTACAATAATATAACATTACGTATCCGATGAAACTGGTTTCGTCGAAATCCGAGACTGTTTGAAAAATGACTATTTTTACTAGTCAATTTAGATATTAAAATATTCAATTTCTATAAATTAACTTTTAATTCGATTTTAAAAGTTCTATAACATCGTTCTAACTCCAATATGATTTAATACAACTTTACAAATCAATTTTAATCACATTAAACCCAATTTCCAATTATTTCTGTAATTTCAAATATTAAATTATCGATTTAATTATCCAGTTAAATCTAGATATTCGAAATAAAATTTCTTCGACTTACAAATTTTACTTGTTAATATTTAAAATCAATTAAATAAACGAATTTCAAATGACAGAAATTCTGGGTCGTTACAAACTTTCCCCCTTAAAAGAATTTCGTCCTCGAAATTACCAAGTAAGAAAAAGTCTTGAAATCCATTAACATTTCAAACCATTTGTTCAAATTAAATTTCAAATTCATTTAAACATTTTCAATTTTTCCAAAATCCATAGTTAAACTTCTTACAATAACTTTACTAAGTTTTCAAATCATACTCAGCTATCTTTTCAAAACCAACTATATTGTTTAACCTTTTACTCCAAAATCAAAGTTATAGTTTTCGAAATTTTCCAATTTTCTCAAAAATATTCTAACGCCTTAAATTTTCGAAAAATTTCGCCAGCGTCTCCTTTGCACGGCTAGCTTGGTACGACTACAAAAATGGCACCACCACCCTCAGATTTCAAAAAGAAAAGAAAAGGCCAAGCGGTTTTACAAGAAAATCATCAAATTTCATACTGAAATTCAAATACATACCTCTTGTCGAGCAATTCAACTTTTATCTTCAAAAACAATATACCAATTTCCTTTAATCCACCTGTAAATCCTGCTAACCATAATATCCATTTTCATTCAATCTCACATTATCAATTTCATTTGAATTCAATTTACAATTTCAATTCTATTTAGATTCAATTTACCTTCTGAATATTGAATTTTATCAATTATTTTTCATTCACAACTGATTCATCTTGCTATTTTAAATTAGTTTCTTTTACTTATTCACTAAAAGTTCTAACTCATTTCATATCGCACAATTTCAAATTGGTTTTCGATATTCAGTTTTCAATTTCAGTTTTTATTCTTTTGTTCGTTCCCAAACATAATTCAATTCACTATTTCGGTTTATAACCACTTATATTTAAACTGGATTTCAAATTCCATATGAATTTAATTTACCCTTTATTTATAAATGTTGAATTCAATTCATTTCAACCCATATTCAAATTGTCATTTCTTCAATTAGTTTTACTTACTAATTTTAATTTAATACTTAGCTTCATTTAATCCAACTTGACAAATTTTCTATTTACTTGTAATTTCAAGATGAATTTCAATATTTAATTTCCAATTTCATTTACTCGCAATTGTAAATTCATTCTTTCATAAATTTATTTCCACAAATCAAACTCAATTTCAATTCATTTGTTTCTATCCAAAATTTATTTTCAACTCAATAAATTTTATTCCATAACTATTTTTATCAGATTCCAGAGTCTTTCCAACATTTCAAAACCATTTTTGAAATCAATTCAAATTATCCTTTGAATTTCAAAACCCAAACCCAAATTTTCCAAACAACTTCCATTTAAAACAACTTAGCAGCAATCCCTCTTTTGGAAACCCGAAAATGAACACCGATGATGCTGCAGTCATCACCGAAGTTATTTTCCAGCGACCGAAAAGAGTTTAGAGCTTTTATCCCTCCAAAAACATTTTTCCAAACCCTTGAAATTCATTTTCAAAATAAAAAAGAAATTTAATCTTTTTCAAATTGCAAACCCTTTCAAAACATTTCCAAATATTCCTCTGGAATCTTACTTCAAATTACGAATCACATTTACAATTTATATTCTCCAATTCTATTTGTATGTGAATTTATTTCTTAACTTTGGAGTTACGATTTCAATTTCATTTTCAACATTAATGATAATAATTTAATGTCATCACTTTCTAGCAACTAAGAAATCATATATTATAATAATTAACAAAAATATTTTTCTCTCTCTTTCATATACGAAAGTAATTTAAGTAAAATTATTTCATTTACCTTTTTTTTAAACGATATCGTGTCGAATTTATTCTGTAAAAGTGTTTAGAGATTCCTATCAATGACGTTAATTACTCGTATTGACCAGAATCCATATACCACTCAACAAACCAATCAACAAAATATAAAACAATATTTATATTTACTAACAAATACGCGCTCATATCTATTTTTACACTCACACTCATTCTAGAGTACTGCTGACTCTATCTCTAATGAGTAACACCCAACAGAGCCAAGGTTGTCTCTTAACCAAATGCTCTGATACCAAATGTGAGGATAGGGACTTTCGACTCACGAAAGTCGACATTAATATGTCCACTGTATCAACTGCCAAACAATCGAAGGCCAGAATACTGAACCCTTAGGGTTTAAGAAGAAGAAAAAGATAGAAGAAGTGAGAAAGAAAGAAGAAAACAGAAACAATAACAGAATCTCACAATTGCAGCGGAACAACATATAATATATCAATGAATAATCTTTAAAACAAAGAATCATATGTGTTATTACATTACATCACATCACATTACATTATCAGAGTTTACAACAACAAACAGCGGAAAAGAAATACTATATACTAGTTGATACGCCATGCCATCCAGCTTGCCTCCAGATCTCTACAGCAACTCTTGAGTTCCAGAATTACCTGATATCCTTACTCTAGACTGCCCGTGTAGAAATTGGTGGGCATCCAGAGTTTAGGAAGGAAACAATAAACTCCAGGTCAGTCATGGGACTGGTGTGAGAACTTAAAACAGTTTATCATTAAAAATAAACAAATAAATATTTTAAATTAGATTCGCAATGCTTTTAGAAAATGAGACTACCATAAGGCCTCCCGCACGCACACACAATGCAAACGCAGAATCAGAGGAGATTTCTCCTTGTGATAGTCAAACATGCTTGATACGCAAATTTCTTAGATATTATTACTATAAGTGCAAAGTGTAGGAAAACATTTCGAAGGTATGATATAAATCTTAGCGAGCATAGGCATTCCGCACTTATGCCTACTATAGCTATCATGTTCAATAGCAGGTTCCGCCATATTCCATGGAAGGTTATACAACCAAAACCGTACAGGGCTCGTATTGTTTCTTTTGATTTTCCAGCAAATGGTCAGGCCAAGGAACTTCCCATTGCCACATGGAAATCCCTCTGGAGAGACGCCCCGAGAACCTAACCGGATCTCTGCTAACACAAGGCCGGGTCACCTCTGCAAAAGTAGGTAACAACTGACACGATTATGCCATCCCCTGGTTGTAAACAACCTTTATCCAAGGATCCTCAATACAAACAACCACAAAGAAATAAATTTGCAGCCACAAATAGGTTAAGTATCTGGGCTCCATACCATGATACCACCTCTATCCAGAAGGAAATGACATACCCTAAGGGGCGCTATTCCCTAAAACCTTGCTGCATGTTTCCTGTTTTGACCATTACCTGGGTGTGAGGTCCGACGAAGTCTCGTCCACAAAGCTACGCTTTTCACAAAAGCTATGCTTTGATCAACAAATGCTCAGCAGCACTTCGTATGCCACATTACCAAATTGGGAATATATCACTTGTAACCATCAACTACATAACCTCTGAGCTCGTACGTCTCAGAGAATAGTGTTAAGCTAAGAGAATAAATTCTCTGCCACCAACAGAAATGTATTTGAAAGAAACCGGCTTTACATCTCAAATTGTAACGTCAGACACACATCCATGCAAGTCCAGTCCAGATCGAACGGAACTGAAGGCACTTCCAAAAGAAGCCCTTGAAATCCTGATATTCACTAATCACGACCGGACTTCCCATCACAAAGGGTGATAAAATCTCTATATCGGAGATCAGCCGATGCAGAGACATTCGACGATAATCCTTCCATTTTCGAAAATATTCGGTCTTCAACACCGGTCTTCAAATGTTATCCATTACGACGTATCACTATTCGGAATGGGATTCATGACCCAAAGGTACTCTCCCGGCTAAACCGAATAACGAGCGCTTATTTTAAAATAAGTGTAGCATTCAAATTCAAGCAAATCACAACAAATACCCATTTAAAGGTAAATATTGATAGTCGGTTATTTAACTATCAATAGATATGCACAACATCACCAGATTCCAAATAATTTCCCAAATTATTTATTTTTCAAAAATATCTTTACGAGATATATATTTTCCGACACTTGAAAAATAAATCAATGTTTATTTTTAAACAAATTCCCCTTTCCTTTATAAATCCCATGTGAATTTAAATTTCCAAATATCCATTGATATATGATTTTCAAATCGATTTCAATTATTCACTTTCAATTTATCTTTAAAAGATATAATCTAAAAACATTTCACTTCATATTGGAAAACATTTACATACTTATTTAATAATAAGTAATTCACAAATCCATTTATTTTCAATACGTAGAAAATATTCAATATACTTAAAACACGATTAAGTATATAATTTATTCTTTAAGGAAAACGTTCTCTTTAAACAGCTTTATTTGGTTCAAAACGAATGTTGCGTAAAACATCGTTACGACAACCCAAAATCACTAGTATAGGGATTCGAAATTTAGATAGATATATAAATCCCAATACTGTACAAAAACATTTCCTTTCGAAAATCATTTACTATAACAACAGTGTTATAGTCCATCTTTTCCTTATTTCTCGAAAACGTCTATTTCAACAATGAATGTTGAAATCTATGGTTTCGATCCTTAACACATTTTAAAACAACTTCAAATCGTTTTAATTCTATTTAAAATATCACTTCCCTAAAACATTTCTTTAATATATTATTAACTGTTCAAAATCGTGAATATACTTCGTTAACCAAATTCATCTTTCTACACATTTTATTTAAAGGATTATCCACTGTCCAAAATCCTGGATATATTTCCTTTAAAAATCTATAATAATTGACTTATCAAAATAAGTTGATTTCGGATTTATAAAACAACGTTTATAAATTCCATTTATATTTTTTTACAACTTCAACTTATAAAATACCTAAATTAACAAATTCTATTTATATCTCATTTAAGTGCCAAAATCCAATTTATAAGTTAATTACTTATAAATCTTTTATTTTACAAAAATCTATTCATTTTATAACTTCATAATCTATAAATCTATAAATTTCATTCCCTTATGAAATCCATTTATACTTCATTTTAACACTTATAAAACTCGTTTTATAATTCCAATATTTTAATTTATAAATATCAATTTTATAAATCTTTTATATAAACCATTTATAAAAATTCAAAAATCCCAATTCAAACCATTTTACAAATTAATCAACTACTTATTTTAAAAATTACATTTTGGTTATATTTCACAAAAATCATAATTTTTATAACATAAAAATTATAGCGTTTATTTATTTAAAATAAATCAATTCAAAAATTCAATAAAATGTATACTTTCAAATATTTATTTATTTCTGGTATCTAACGACACCAAAATTATATTCGGCTAAATTTTAGCTTTCAACGAAATTTTAGCCTTCAACGATTTCAATCACAAAGATAATTGTTAACGAAAAAATTTAAACGCTAACACCCTGGTGTATAAGATGTGATTGTGAAAGCACCACCCGTTTGTACGGGAAACAGAAATAAGCAGAAAGTATGTAGAAAAACGGTAAGAGACACAGTATTTATAGTGGTTCGGCTTATAATCCAGCCTACGTCCACTTTAATCTTTTTATCACTAGTTTGATTATAATCCTTTACAAGATCTTTCAATTACAACACACTTCAAGTGATAGGGTATGTGAAACAAGTAGCTCAAGCTTTGATGTTGACAATCATCTTCAAATCCATGGTGAATGTGGATGATTCCTTCATGGAGTTCCTTTAGAAGTTTGTTGGATCTAAAAAGCTTTGAAGTCGTCTGGAATTCGGCAGAGTAACGGCGCTTGAAGATAGTGAGCCAAAAGGTCCCTTGAACGTTGGAAGTGGTCGTCTATTTATAGAGAGTTCTGGTCTGGAATTTTTGCCAAGTTCTAAGTCGCGACCGACTTAGTATAAGTCGTGGCCGACTTAACTTATCCCATCGCCGATCTAACGAGCCAAGCCCACGACTTAATGGAAGCAAGCTTGTCTGAATTGAGTTGTTGTCGAGATAAGCTAGGTCGTAGGTCCCCCTTTCTCTTATGCATGGCTCATGCTTTTAATGGGGCAAGCATGCTTCTCCGGACTTAAATCACCAGTTCTAAGTCGTAGCCGAGTTAACATGCCCCGGCTTAAGTATGAGTCGTGTACCTTTCCATGTCCTCATCAAGTAGGTCGGCAGCTCCTTTAGATAACTAGACCGGTACTCAAGTTAGATCGGTAGACTTCCTAAGTCGGCATCCTTCAAGGCATTAGGTCGTTAACCATTTAAGCCCTTAGGTCGGGAACTTGGTAAAGGCATTGAGTCGGCACCCATGATAAGGCATTGGATCGGCGCGTTTCTTAACTTAATTAGGTCGGCACCGAACTAAGTCGACCACCTTGTTAATTGGTTAGGTCGGCAAAGTCTTTGGGTTGTTAGGTCGGCACCGAACTAAGTCGGCCACCTTGTTAATTGGTTAGGTCGGCAAAGTCTTTGGGTTGTTAGGTCGGCAACTCTTCTGAGTCGGCATCTCTTGAGTCGGCGCCATCTCCACGTACTAGACCTGCTGAGTCGTAACCGAGATAGGGTTAACATTTGCCCCTCGAAGTATACGCCTTAGGCTTAAGTCGTGTGCTTCGAAACATCTCTTATCTCGGCCCTTCACTGAGTCGGCACGTTATTAGATCGGGCACGGTCCAAATGTTAAGCCGGCGAATTGCCGCTTCAGTTCCTTTCACTACGAGGTATAAATCATATCCCCTTCTTCTTTCTCATTACCTGCTCTCTTAACTCCACCATTAAAATTCTCTTGAGTTCTTTAAGGCGATTCCATCCTACCTGATCACCAGCAATTCCTACTATTCAGAGCGTAAGTGAATCCGTCCCCTTCTCGATCATAGATTGCTATTGGTTCATGAATTCTGTCACTTGAATACGAATTGTCTCTTCGCGCAACGTTCCATCACGAATCTCACTATACCTGTAGTCGATGAAGTTTAGGTTACTCGATTTTGGCTTCAGATGATCGTTGAGATGATGAAGAAGGTTTTATCACTCAGGTTCAATGATCTCTGAAGGCAGAGCAACGGACTTATGCGATTTGGAGCTGTTTTATTGGATGGTCCGATAGCTTGAATGAAAGGCTGCTGTTGAAGAAATGGCTATTGGGTTATCGGGTTTAATGCTATGGGATGTTGGCTCGAAGGCGAGTTAGTGGGTTTAGGTGGCTTAGCCTTCGACCGATCTAGCTCTTACACGACCTTAAATCGTGGTTGAGATAATGCTTGAAAGAATCTCGCCGACCTAAACATTAAAGCTTAGATCGTGACCGAGTTAAGACTTGGAGGAATTCCTGCCTTTCGACTTGGAGCTTGCCTTCTTATCTCCCCCGTGCGAACTAGAGGAAATGAGTCGCCAAGCTGAACCACCTAGATTTTGACCCGTTACCGACTCAGTCTTATCTCGCATGAGAATTTTTGAATCGTAGCCGAGCTAACACTTGGGCTCTGGACGTATCGACACTTAGAAACATAGGCCTTCTTCAAGTATTTTAACCCGGACTACCGAACTAAATTGAATAAACCTTGAACCGGGATTAAGATTTGAAATGCCCCAACTTTAAATTTGTTTGAATGTCATTGTGTCACTTCACATATCATTCTCACTTTTGAGTTGTAAACCTGTTGATAATAACATACAAACAAAGAAAACCAAGGCGCACATACTGCCATTGACTGCCCATATCAAATGACAGATTAGTTAAGACAAGATAAGAGATATGAACATATTGCATGAAATGTTGTAAATTAATTGACTAAAGTAGAATATTAATGCAAAGTATCAACAATTGGAACTGATTTGTTTGCATCAACATTGTATTTGCATATTCAAACTCAAAACAAAGATTCCTGGTTTTTATAACTAACAAATGTTTGCTAGGTTTTATTCCAGTTACCTTTGCTTATTGTTTGATTGATACTTGTACAACACTTCACACACTTTAGGAAACGTGCACCTTCATGTTTGAATATCCAATTGCTTGTGTAGAATGACTTCCCATCAAGGAGAAGAAGCAGCAAGTCAAGAAGAAGA
The DNA here is from genome assembly GCA_030765085.1 of Allium cepa. Lineage (NCBI taxonomy): Eukaryota > Viridiplantae > Streptophyta > Magnoliopsida > Asparagales > Amaryllidaceae > Allium > Allium cepa. The sequence continues at coordinate 895,949,876 of CM060938.1, forward strand.
AACTTTCCCGATAGCTGTTCCTATAGAGAATCCTCCGGAAAGAACTTCGACTATTCTATCTTCGAGAACATTTATTCAGTTGCGTACTCAATTCGGCTTTGCTGAAGATGATGTCATATTTCCTGGACCGAATGATACTGCTGACAGACCTCCCTATGGTTTTGTCGCGGTTAATCGTCAAATGTGCTTAAGTGGGGCGATCCCACCTTTCAATGACTTTCTTCGAATTCTTCTTCTTCGGATGTCAATTTCTCCGTTCCAACTTCATCCTAATGGTTACGCTATCTTGATGGGGTTGGGTGTTTTGTTCAGAAGAAATCTTGACCGACTGCCGAGCTTCGAAGAAATTCGCTACTTATGCTCGTTTGCAAAGAGCAAAGACCATCCTTCTCTTATCATTGTGAGAAGTGCAAGAAACCGCAAGCTCATTCTTGATCTTACTGAAAGTGTCCATGGATTTTTAAACCAATTTTTCTTTGCCCGCAGTCCCCCAGAGTTTTATGCTTCTTGGAGAGTAGGAAGTAAGATCATTTATTTCCGTCTTTCCACTTTCTTTCTTAACTCTTTTCGGGGTCCAAATTGCTAATCTCATTCTTTGCTTTTTTCAGCACTTCCCCTTCCCTCTAGAGATCCGATACATAGGCAGACTTTTGATAGACTGAGCGCTGTAGCCGCAGAAGAGAGAAGTATCAAGTTTCTACTAAGCGACGAATTTCTACATCAATACGAACTTCTCCACCCTTCTCGCTATACTCAGCTTTGTGAAGCTCCGACTGAAGTTCCCGATTCCCCGACTGAAGCATCGGATGCCCCCGTTACTATCGAACAACCCTCATCAAAAGAGTCTAACATCGAAGCTTCATTGGTGAAATGTTCCACCCCTACCGACATTATGGGGTCATCTAGTAAGACGGCACTTGCCCCGATTGAGGAAGAAGAAGAACCTTCACAGCCTCTCGGGGGATTAGCTGATGTAGGAACTGAGAAAACAAGTCTCACCGAGCATGATGGTGACGATGTTTATGATGGGTTGAGCGACATAATAGTGACCTCACAGGAGCTTTTTAGAGATGACGTGTCTAAAACTATCTCTCCTATAGTTGAGGCGACGTCCCTTCTTCGACTAACACCAACACAAACACCAACTCCTCATACCCAAGCTATCATCACCTCTACACCAATGAGTGGTTTGTAGCTTAATGCGCGTAGCTTGCACATCACACAACACTTAGGATTTTTTGGCATTTGTTCACATTTAACTTCTTTTCTCCGGAAGTTTCTAAGACTTGCTATTTTTGCCTTTTCAGATTCCTCTATGGGGCGCAGCGGCAGCGGTTCTTATTACAAAGACTTTCGACGCTATGGAGGGCGTGGCAGCTATGATTACAAGCAATACTATACCGATCCCAGAGAGACCAATGAGCAGAGAGCTGCGCGAAAAGCTGAAGAGAGGAGAAGGTATGAAGAACGTCATGAGGGAGCGGGCACGCGACATGAATCTTTCCCAAGGGATGATGATTCCCATAAACGTAAAACGCACGATGATAGGGGGAAGAGCCATATTGAGGATTCGAGAAAGCGGACCAAACTTGGCGAGGAGCACGTGCCCGTGACATCTGAGAGACCTGGTGCCTCAGTTTCTATTGACATCCCTTCCAAATCTCCTGCTCTTGAAGGAAGTGCCATCCAAACACTTCTCAACAGGCCTTCATACCATGTTGAAAGGGGCCCCCCGACTTTGCAGAGCCGATTCCCGAACTGGTGTTTGAGGGGGGTACGCTTCGACCTTGATTTGGTCCCCATCGACAAAGAAGCTATGTACAGAAATCTCGATGCTGTCAAGCTTGATATCGATAGAATGTCTGGATGGCAAAAGCTGGTTGATGAACTTCAAAGAGTTAATCGGGCTAACATCGAAGCAATGCTGACCATGGAAAATGACAAATCAGAATGGCAGAAGATTCTTGATCAACACAACACTGAGATGAAGGAGATAGCCGAATACAATGAAAAACTCGAAGCTGAAGTAAAGCAGCTCAAAGATGATCTTGCCTCTTCTACTAATACTTACACCCAAAGAGAAGAGGTATTGCAAAAACAAGTGCGAGATGCGCACGCCAGCCAGAGGGACGCTGAAGCTAAAGCTGAGAGGTTGGAACAAGCTGTAGAGAACCACCGCACTGATGTCACCCAGCTGCAGAATAAACTGAGCGCCCGGGACATGGAGATTGAAGCGCTAAAAGCCCAACTTGCTCAGACCGAAAAAGATCGAGATGAGGCCATGGCTGGCAAAATTGCAGCCGAAGAAACTGCTCAGACCATGGAAAACGATATCAATTCGACTTTATTCGATTTTTATTTACATTGTGTCTTGGGACGCGGCAGCCTCTCTTTTCTTGGTCCTAAGTATGAAATCACCCTGGCCGAGGTGTGGGAAGCTGCTCTTAACATGTTTAAAGACGCCGGGTATGGCGATGAAGATTTTGAGGCGCGTTACCTGGATGAGGGAGCTCGCGCTGCTCTTGCGAAGGGGCGAGAACAACTTGCCAGGATGAGAACTGGAATGGCGGAAGAGGAATGTTCTGGAAAGGAATTAACGCTTATTTCCTCTGTCCATCCTCCAGTTTCTCCTGTGGTTGACATCACGGGTTCTAGCTCCTCTACTCCGCCTGCAACTAAGACAGTAACTGAAACTACAAGTGCACAAGGCGGGGATGAAGGTGGTGAAAGCAACGAAGCACAGCGATATGAAATCAGCCTCAGAGATCCAACTACCCCAGGTAAACTTGACACCGGACCAGCTCAAGTGGTGAACTGCTCGTTCGCTCCTTGTGAACTTGACGATCTTCTTGATTATTTTTCAAATGTCAATGAATTCCCGACTTTTGATGAGCCGTCATCCCCTCTCTTTTCGAAAGATACTGATATTTTAAGTTTTTTCTCCTTTGTAGAGAAAGCACCGAGTCAAACTCAAGCTTCTTCTCCCCCGGTGATCCTTCCTCCATCTCTTCAAGTGGCGCCTCCCTCTGCTTCTCAACCTGGGTCACAAGAAGAACAAATAGAAGCTCTCCATGGCCTGGATGATCCCGTTGCTTCGCAAGAGCAAAAAGATGAGGGACTTGAGGGAGGTGACATATCTCCGGAGCGGACTCCTTCTGACGATATAACTTTATCTAAACTTGCCACTCCAGGAAGTGAGTCTTCCTCAAAGAGGAGAAGGAAGCAAGGAGCATCAAGGAGGAGAGGGAAGATAATCACTGCCACTGAAGAGGAGCCAGAAGTTGGGCCAGCTGCGCCTACCTCTCCTTCCTCCCTTATACCCACTGGTCGACCTGAAAAGCTGATCATTCGGCCGGGTAAAGGGTCTAAAGGCAGCAAAAAGAAGTGAAGATCTTCAGTTTCTAGTTTTTTTGTGTTTTGCATGTACTGGCCGAGAATTGTGCGGGTACCGGCCCCCGCTTTTCTTTATTTTGAAACCTGTACCTGCGTTGTAATTGAATAAAATGATTCCTTGAATAAAATGATTCCTCGTTTGTACAAACTTTTGTTTGAATTAAAGAATACATTTGTTATTTGTTTTGGCATGAGTTTATTTGATATTGCAGCGAGCTTATGGTATGTTACTTGAGCGTTACCTTTTGCTGGTTTAGTTATACCATATTGTGTGTAATTATACTATATTGCCCCCATTCCATAAGTATGCTGCAATATTCTATACCTCGAGGGGACTTACACTCTTATTTGCTAAAGAATAATTATTTTATTCTTTAAAGAAAATTTTATAGAGTACAACTCCCTTCGTATAAGTTTTTACGCTTGGTCGTTCGAAGAAATCACTTTTTTCTTTTGCTTATGTGCATATCTCATCAAGTGAATTCCTCTATGTGGTAAAGCGGACCTCTGAAGGGTACTTTAACTTCTTTTCTTTTTACGATCATTTCCCACAGTAGGCAAATTACTTTTCCTTTGAAAGTTAAAGTACGCTTTTGATGAGGATTTTTTTTTTTTATAGAAAGTTGTACCTCTGAGGAGGGATTTTTTTACGTTTCAACACTTGGAAGTTTTATTTCAATCTCGGTGAAACGTGTACCTCCAAAGAGTTATGCTTTAGAAATCCTTTTCACGTTTCAACACTTGGAAGTTTTATTTCAATCTCGGTGAAACGTGGGTTTCCAAAGAGGTCTTTTTTCTTAATTGTGTTCCCGGGAGGGGGTTGTACCTCTGAGGAGGGATTTCTCACGTTCCAACACTTGGAAGTTTTATTTCAATCTTGGTGAAACGTGTACCCCCAAAGAGTTGTGCCTTTGAAGAAAGCCTTTTCACGTTTCAACACTTGGAAGTTTTATTTCAATCTCGGTGAAACGTGTGCTTTCAAGAAGGTCTTTGTTTTTACATTTCAACTTTGGTGAAGTGAAATTCCGAAGAGCGGCTGCTACACTTCAACTCCTGGCGAAATGGGCCTCCGAAGAGGGCTTTTATTTTGTTTACATTTCAACTCTGGTGAAGTGAAATCCCGAAGAGCGGTTATAACACTTCAACTCCTGGTGAAATGGGCCTCCGAAGAGGGCTTTTATTTTGTTTACATTTCAACTCTGGTGAAGTGAAATCCCGAAGAGCGGTTATAACACTTCAACTCCTGGTGAAATGGGCCTCCGAAGAGGGCTTTTATTTTGTTTACATTTCAACTCTGGTGAAGTGAAATCCCGAAGAGCGGTTATAACACTTCAACTCCTGGTGAAATGGGCCTCAGAGAGGGTTTTCATCGCCTGGAAGTTACTCTCTCATGGTTGGAGGGTCATGACTCCTCCAATCTTTTTTGTTGAGTAGAGAACTTTCTTTTTTGTGGCATATGACCCATTAGAGGTCTTTTATTATCCGAAGAGTTGTGCCTCCGAAGAGGACTTGTGGCGCTGATGGTAGCTTTGGTTGTTCCTCTGTTCACTTGCTTATGCCTTTTCAGCGATCCCCTTTTTTTTTCACAAGTGGCTTGTTTAATCCAAGGAAGTGTACTTCATTGCCAGGCAAGTTCGTGAGAACGGGCACTAGCTTCCTAATTGGATGTTTGTTTGTTTAAACAATCTCAATTTATCAGCAAGGGCTCGTTCCTATCGAAATCATTAGCCGTTCAATTGAAGCATTTCCTATCTAGGATTTGAATTCGGGGTCTTTGTGACTTGAAATTTGTTTGTTGAATGATGGTGAGAATCGCTCGGTCTTATTATGCGCAAGTTTCATCTCCACTGTCTGCAAAAATTTAAATCGATATTTCAGCGATACATTTTGTGTATTTTTATATCGAAAACAAAGCAAACATATAATGATAATAAGGAACACAAGATTTATAGTGGTTCGGCCATGAAATTGGGCCTACATCCACTTTATATTCTTTCATTATTTACTTGCATCAGTTTCACAATTGCTTTCAATTACAGGAATCATACATTCATAATTCTTTTTACAATGTTTCAACAAAATTTTCAAGTAAAGTATGGACGCAAGTGATTGCTGTTCCATGCCCTTGGAATTTGATCTCCATCAACTGTGGTGAGCTTGAATGTGCCGTCAAGAAGTTTCTGACCTATCACATACGGTCCTTCCCAATTTGGCCCAAACACACCTGTCGCTGTCATAATTCTTTTTAGGACTAGATCTCCAATTTCAAAGCTGCGTTGACGAACTTTGGAATTGAAATGTCTGGCTATCCTTTGCTGATGAGCTGCAACTCTGAGGTTAGCTTCATCTCTTTTTTCATCAAGGAGATCCAGCGCTTCAAGTTGCAGCTTTTCATTTTCTGCTTGATTGAAATGGATTCTTCTGTGTGAAGGGACCTCTGTTTCAACCGGGATCATTGCTTCCGATCCGTATGCTAACGAAAAAGGAGTATGCCCAGTTGCAGTTTTGTGAGTAGTTCTGTATGCCCATAGTGCAAGCGGTAGTTTATCGACCCAACCACCTTTTGCTCTTTCGAGTTGCTTTTTGATGGTTGATTTGATGATCTTGTTCACTGCTTCCACTTGCCCGTTTGCCTGCGGATGAGCTACTGCCGAAAAGCTTTTCTGGATTTTGAATCGCTTGCAAAAATCCTGGAATTCCTCGCTTTCAAACTGAGTACCATTGTCTGTGATTATTTTCTGAGGCACACCGTATCTGCAAATGATATTCTTAGTCACAAAATTTATCATCTTTTTGGAGGTGATAGTTGCCAATGGTTCAGCTTCAGCCCATTTAGTGAAATAATCTACAGCAACAATGGCATATTTGATTCCAGATTTGGCGGTTGGTAAAGGTCCGATCAAATCTATTCCCCAAATCGCAAACGGCCACGGACTGGTCATTTGTGTGAGCTCAGTAGAAGGTGCTCTAGGAATTTTGGCAAATCTTTGACATCTGTCACATTTTCGAGAGTAATCTGCAGCATCTCGATTAATTTCTGGCCAAAAATATCCATATCGGAGAATTTTCTTTGCTAAAGTTTGACCACCTGAATGATCCCCACATTCTCCTCCATGTACCTCTGATAGGATTATTTTGGCTTCTTCTTTGGATACACATCGAAGCAATGGCATTGAGAATCCTCGTCTGTATAATTGACCATCCTGGATTATATATCGAGAAGCTTTTCTCAGTAGCTTTTGTCGTTCTTTAGAGTTTTCTGGTAAAGAGCCATTGAGTAGATACTTTGTTACTGGAGTCATCCATGATTCTTGCTCTTGCGACATACTCATAACCCAATCGATATCCATTTCATCAATGCTCGGATTTGACAAAACTTCCACTGGAACTAACCCTAAGGATTGGGCTTCGCCAGAACTTGAGTATTTTGCGAGAGAATCTGCTTTCATGTTTTCTTCTCGAGGAATATGACTTATCGTGTAATGGTCGAATTCATATAAAAGTTCCCAAGCCTTTGACACATAAGCGGGCAGATTTCCTCCTTTCGTTTGAAACTCCTTCTTGACTTGACATACTATAAGCTGCGAATCACTGAAGATCTGTAACGCTCGAATGTTTAGTTCTTTAGCAATTTTCAAACCAGCGATCAGAGCTTCATATTCTGCTTCATTGTTTGTTGAAGGAAATTCTAATCTTAGCGCATAGCATAATGACCGGCCTTCAGGAGTTTCAAGAACAATTCCAGCACCTGAACAGTAATCATTTCTTGCGCCATCTACAAATAACTTCCATTGGGTTGGGGAGTTCTCGATTGTTTCTTCCTCGCTGTTACCCTTGTCTGTAAATTCTGCAATAAAATCTGCCAAAGCTTGTCCGTTGATCGCTTTTCTAGGATGATAAGTGATGTCATATTGGCTCAATTCAATATTCCACTTTAAAAGGCGGCCCGAAGTCTCAGGGCGAAACAAGACTTGCTTTAAAGGTTGATCAGTGAGGACTTTGATAGGATGAGCCTGGAAATATTGCCTCAACTTTCTTGAGGCAATCAATAGACAATAGGCGAGTTTTTCCAACTTGGAGTAATTCATTTCTGCCCCAGTGAGTCTTTTGCTGATATAGTAAACTGGATGTTGAATCCTTTTGTCTTCCCGTACCAGCGCTGCACTTAAAGCATGAGATGAAACTGCCAAGTATATAAGAAGATCCTCGCCATCGCCGGGCCTGGAAAGTATTGGAGGCGTTTCCATATGTTGAATCAATTCTTCAAAAGCTTTCTGGCATTCGGGAGTCCAGTCAAAGTTTTTCTTTCCTTTCTTTAGAGCGTCGAAGAATGGAATGCATTTATCAGTAGCTTTGGATATGAACCGACTTAAGGCGGCAATTTTTCCATTGAGACTTTGCAATTCCCTCTTTGTTTTAGGAGCTTTGACTTCTTTTAGAGCAGTGATTTGAGCTGGACTAGCTTCAATGCCCCTAGCGCTCACGATGAAACCCAAGAACTTCCCAGATTCTACCCCGAAAGAACATTTTAAAGGGTTAAGCTTCATTCCGTATCTTCGGAGAATTGCGAACATTTCTGCTAAGTGTTCGATGTGATCCACTGCTTTCTTAGATTTTACTAGCATGTCATCAACGTAAACTTCCATAGTCTTTCCCAACTGCGGTTTGAACATAGCATTTACCAGTCTTTGGTATGTTGCCCCCGCATTCTTCAACCCAAAGGGCATAACTCTGTAACAGTAAAGACCGACATCGGTGATAAAGCTTGTGTCCTCCTGATCTGGCTCATGCATCATGATCTGATTATATCCGGAGTATGCATCCATAAAAGACAACAATTCATGACCCGCTGTTCCATCTACCAGTTGATCGATCCTGGGTAATGGGAAGCAGTCCTTGGGACAGGCCTTGTTTAGATCTGAAAAGTCGATGCACACTCTCCATTTACCATTGGCTTTCTTAACTAGCACTGGATTTGAAACCCAATTTGGATAGGTAGATTCTCTGATGAAATTATTCTCCATGAGCCGGTCAACTTCCTCTTTCAATGCTGTCGACCTTTCTAGACCTTGGATTCTTCTTTTTTGCTTTACTGGCGTGAACTTTGGGTCAATATTCAGAGCATGTACCGCAACTTCTGGGGATATTCCGCACATATCGGCATGGGTCCAAGCGAAAACATCCAGGTTTGCTTTCAAAAAAGATATCAAGGCATTCTGAACTGACACATTAAGTTGTGAACCCACATTCAGCACCTTGTTTGGGTCCTTCAGATCAACGGGCACCGGTATCGTTGTTTCTGCTGGTACCACCCTACTCTCCCCCGCACTGGCCTTTCTAGGATCCATCACTTTTCGTGCCCCGCTATGCTCGCCAGTGCAGGGTCCGCCCTGTAGTTGCTATAGGGTTGGTGTTTTGATGCGGATTGGGGTTGCCGCATCTTTCCCCATTTCTCTCTTCCTTGTTTCTCGCAGCTCTGTCATATAACATTCTCGCCCAGCGTTCTGGTCTCCTTTAATAACTCCTACCCCATTGTCTGTAGGGAATTTAATAGTAAGACACCATGGGGCAAGGACAGCTTTGAATGCAGCAAGAATAGGTCGACCAAAGAAAGCATTATAAGCAGAAAATTCATCTACTATCACAAAAGTCTGCTTGCGAACTACTTTTCTTTCTCCTTCTCCGAGTTCCACAAGCAAGTCAATGGTTCCTACTGGTTGCTTTGGCTCCCCAGTGAAGCCAACAATCTTCTGAGATGAGGCTTGCACATCCGCCATCGGGATTCTCATCTGGTCAAACGTTTTCTTGAAGAGGATGTTGCAAGATGCGCCGCAATCAATAAGAACTCTTCTGACAATAGCCGGTCCAATACCGGCCGAGATGACTAACGGGTCCAAAGTAGGGGCCTCAATGCCCGTGGAATCTCTAGCCCTGAACACAATATCATCATTAAAAGTCCTTTGTTGTTTCAGGGGTGTAGAGTCCTCTAAAACAAAGACATTCTCTTCAGTTGGCATATGTTTCAGAGCTCGAGTGTACCTCTCCATTTCACCCCAGCTTCTGCCTGCTGGGTGGGGTCCTCCTGTGATGACATTAATAACTGGCCTTCCAGATTCATGTCCTGCGGCCTTCTCATTTGTCCTGGGCTGATGAGCAAGAGCTTGTTGCCCCTGACTTGACGAAGCAGGATCATTACTACTCTTCTTCACAAATTGCTGCAGCTTATTTTCTCTTAGCAATTCTTCGATTATATTTTTCAATTGACGGCAGTCGTCTGTGTCATGACCAGGCTGATTATGGAAGCGACAGAACTTCCCACTTTGCACAGCTTTTCTTCCGGTTCTGAGAACAGGAGGTTTGGGATACTCAAAAGAATCTTTTGTAGCCAGGTAGATGCGCTCTGGTGTCTCTAACAAAGGAGTATATTCTGATGGCTTGAAGGATCGAGGCTTCTTTGAATTGTGTTGTTTCCTTCCATCATTATTTTCTCTTTTCTGTCCCACAGATCCATTCTTACGTGGCGCAGCAGTGTTGTCTTCAGCTTTCTCTACTGTTGCCTTTGCCGGGACAGGACGGCTTTCCAAACGCATGAATTCATCCGCCTTTTTGTAGAACTTTTCCAGAGAATTTGGCTCCTTCATGTTCAGCCACTTTCCGAATTCACTTGACTTATCAATAGCTCTCATCAAATAGGTCAAGACCATGCGGGGTTCTGCATTATCCACCTCAGCTAACGCTATATTAAAGCGATTTAAAAAAGACTTGATAGTTTCCCCCGGATTCTGTTCCAAACCGGATAACGACATGATGTCTTTTGCCTTTGAAGCATATAGCCTAAATTGCTCTTTAAATTTCCTGGTTAGGTCTGAAAACTGATCGATGGACCGGACAGGTAGTTTTGTGAACCAAAGCAGAGCTACCCCTTCCAAATACACAGGAAAATAGCGGCATTTTATCTCGTCAGAAGCTCTGGCACCTGTCATGTGCCAATCATATTTGTACAGGAACTCATTTGGATCACTTGTCCCTTTGTAAGCTGGAATGGTCGGAGGGACGAACTTCCTTGGGAATTCAGCTTTTAGGATCTTTTCAGTAAACGGAGTCTTGCTCGGAGCGAAACCCCACTCTTTCTCATCTTCGACCCTTTGCATACTTTCTTTCATAATCTGTCGAACCATACCAGAAAGATATTCTTCGTCATTCCTATTTCTGGATCCTCCAGCCTCAGGCAATGTCTGTTCAAAGGGGCTAGCAGCCCTTTCGGGAATGTTTCTAGTTTCAGCATCATGGACATTACCGACAAAGTTCCTTTCATTATTCGCAGGTTGACGGTTTGCCCCGAGCAGATCGTTTAACCTATTCAGAATCAGAGCATTCTGAGCATTCTGAGCTTCCAATTGCGCGTTCTGGGCATTTATTTGCTGATTCAACCCAAAGATAGCAGCGTCCAATTCCGCTTTTGAAACTCCAACAGCTGGAGTGGCTTGATTTGGTGTTGGGGAAGTGGAGGTTCCCTCTCGAATGTTTGCAGATCTCACAGATTTACTTTTCCTTCCAGGAGCCATGATTTCGGATAGACTTCTGGTTCTTAAAGAAACTCTATCTACAAATCTTTCTGAAACAATGATGATAGATGTCCTGAGTTCAATTCTCAGTGAAAGCACCAAAATGTTAACGAAAAAATTTAAACGCTAACACCCTGGTGTATAAGATGTGATTGTGAAAGCACCACCCGTTTGTACGGGAAACAGAAATAAGCAGAAAGTATGTAGAAAAACGGTAAGAGACACAGTATTTATAGTGGTTCGGCTTATAATCCAGCCTACGTCCACTTTAATCTTTTTATCACTAGTTTGATTATAATCCTTTACAAGATCTTTCAATTACAACACACTTCAAGTGATAGGGTATGTGAAACAAGTAGCTCAAGCTTTGATGTTGACAATCATCTTCAAATCCATGGTGAATGTGGATGATTCCTTCATGGAGTTCCTTTAGAAGTTTGTTGGATCTAAAAAGCTTTGAAGTCGTCTGGAATTCGGCAGAGTAACGGCGCTTGAAGATAGTGAGCCAAAAGGTCCCTTGAACGTTGGAAGTGGTCGTCTATTTATAGAGAGTTCTGGTCTGGAATTTTTGCCAAGTTCTAAGTCGCGACCGACTTAGTATAAGTCGTGGCCGACTTAACTTATCCCATCGCCGATCTAACGAGCCAAGCCCACGACTTAATGGAAGCAAGCTTGTCTGAATTGAGTTGTTGTCGAGATAAGCTAGGTCGTAGGTCCCCCTTTCTCTTATGCATGGCTCATGCTTTTAATGGGGCAAGCATGCTTCTCCGGACTTAAATCACCAGTTCTAAGTCGTAGCCGAGTTAACATGCCCCGGCTTAAGTATGAGTCGTGTACCTTTCCATGTCCTCATCAAGTAGGTCGGCAGCTCCTTTAGATAACTAGACCGGTACTCAAGTTAGATCGGTAGACTTCCTAAGTCGGCATCCTTCAAGGCATTAGGTCGTTAACCATTTAAGCCCTTAGGTCGGGAACTTGGTAAAGGCATTGAGTCGGCACCCATGATAAGGCATTGGATCGGCGCGTTTCTTAACTTAATTAGGTCGGCACCGAACTAAGTCGACCACCTTGTTAATTGGTTAGGTCGGCAAAGTCTTTGGGTTGTTAGGTCGGCACCGAACTAAGTCGGCCACCTTGTTAATTGGTTAGGTCGGCAAAGTCTTTGGGTTGTTAGGTCGGCAACTCTTCTGAGTCGGCATCTCTTGAGTCGGCGCCATCTCCACGTACTAGACCTGCTGAGTCGTAACCGAGATAGGGTTAACAATAATCATACAGAGATTATAAATAAATCAACACGCAACATTTAAACAAAATCAATTATTTGAGGAATCCAGTTGGATCCCTCCAACCCGTTTCCCTGCATCCACAGATGTTAGCACAATACCAATCCCGTTTCAAGACAGAATATCGCGGTACATGGGATTTATGAAATATTATTCGCTATTATGCGACGCAATAGGGTCTCATCCGCTATATAATGCGGGAAAATCAATCCTAAGTACGTATATAATACAAATTCCACTTCAAGGTGGAATATCGCGGCATATGTGTTTAATAAATAACATCCGCTTAATGTACGACGTATAAGGTCTATTTCGAAACGATAGATAATAATTTATCATCCAAGCACACAATCAAGCAATTTTAAATTTGACTATTTAAAATTTAAATCGAAACAGATTCGATTGAGCGAGAAGTTCTCACCTTGCTTCAAATACAGTTGTAGTGTTTTTTTCGAAAAAAATTAAACACGCATTTAATTTTACCAAAAATTTTCACTTGCTCCAATCAACTCCAATCTAGCTCCATCGCATAGTATTCGTCAATACGAACCCGACGCAATTCATTTCGTGCGAAACGGACCTCGTAAGAACGAGTTATGATGTTACAAGGATTACACGAATTTTAATATATATAAATTTACAAATTCCTTTTACTTTTAAACCTTATTCAATCTGGGCCGTCCATCCCCTGCCTATAGATCCAGGCCACACGCGTCTTTCTTCTTCCCCAGGTGAAAAATCACGTAAGTGACCCATCGGCCGCCTCCTTGCTCGAAATTTCGAGCCTCCATCGTCGACTTCCACGTCGATCAAGCACCACCCTTGCATCGCCCAACTTGAAAGCCACCTTCAGCATGAATCACGGCAAGCTCGGCCTCACAAATATCGAGAAAAATGCACCAAAGCCACGACTTTGCAGCAGAAATTCAGCCTTCATGATGCTCTAAAGATGATCATCACCATTTGGATGGATAGATCTCTCGATGCTCTTCAACTTCGTAGTTGAACGTTTTTGGTAATAGATGATGGATAGGGAGATAATAGAGGGAAAAGTTTCGAGTATTCTCTGCCATTAATAGTATAAGTGGAGGCTAGGGTTGAAACCCTAATTCCTTTGCAATTGTGAATGTTTATGGTCCTTTTATAGAAAAATGGCAACGCACCATTCATCCAAAAAAATTTCGAACTCCAAACGCCTGACGTTTATAATGTTTTACCCCCATTCCGAACGCAATGGAATACATATCGGAGGCCAATTCGAAAGTATTTGGAAGATAGGTTTTCAAATTGACTATTTAAATTTAAAAATTCACTCAAACCGATTTCTGTGCGTTTTAGCTTGCCCTGGATAAACCGTAAATCCGATTGACACGAAATTTGAAATCTTACAACAGTATAACATTATGGATCTGATGAAACTGGTGTCGTTACAATCTGAGACTGTTTGAAAAATGACTATTTTTACTCGTCAATTTAAATATTAAAATATTCAATTTCTATAAATTAACTTTTAATTCGATTTTAAAAGTTCTATAACATCGATCTAACTCCAATATGATTTAATAAAACTCTACAAATCAATTTCAATCACAGTAAACCCAATTTCCAATTATTTCTGTAATTTCAAATATTAAATTATCGATTTAATTATCCAATTAAATCTAGATATTCGAAATAAAATTTATTCGACTTACAAATTTTACTTGTTAATATTTAAAATAAATTAAATATACGAATTTCAAATGACAGAAATTCAGGGTCGTTACAAATTAATCAATATGGTTTAATTGATGGTTAATTTCTTAATGTAATTAATTTAAATAGGGTAATTATAAATAAAAATAATTAAGGATCATTAATTTATATAATTAATGATGTAATTAAGGATTGATTAATTAAGAACAATTAATCAATGAAGGAATTAATTAATGTAATTAATTAAGGATTAATGTAATTAATTATAGTTAATTAATTAATGAAGTAATTACAGGTTAATTACTGAATTTGGTTTAGAATAATTAATTTGTTAAATTAATTAGAAGCAAATTACTTGAATATAATTAAAGGACAATTAATCAAGGGTGATTAATTAAGGTGATTTCTTTAAGGGTAATTAATTAATTGATTTGTAATTAATTAAGAGTTATATAAGCAAGATTTATAATGGTGAAGTAACTAATTTCATTTACTTTAAATTAATTAGAGAAGAAGTAATTAATTTAATTCATTTTAAATTAATTATAGAATGGTGATTAATAAGTCAATGATTATGAATGTTGATTGATATTGATTGCCCTGAATAGTTGAGATCTCAGATAAGAGATAAGTGAGGTTGTGTGATATGGATGCTTTGGTTGCATTGTGATGATAATATGAATTATCTGTTATGATGATAAATGTTGATTATCTATTGTGATATGTGAATTATCTATCTATGTGTATATAGATAATATTGAATTGGATTCTTTTAAACTTTAAAACAACTTGGACCTAAAAGATGGCATTTTGGATTTCGATGAGACCAGGATTGGGTTTCCATATTTGGATATCCGAAAACCACATCGATCCAAATTAACGATAGGTCGTGAATCTCAAATGAAGATGAATATTTAGAGTGCAAGGGTTATCGTCGTTAACTCTGAGGGTGATTCCAAAATGAGTGTAACGAGATAATGCCTTCGGTTTCGTTCGAACCCGGAACGAACTTGTATGGATTGAATGCTTTCAGAACATCGTCAGGTGAATGATGAGCATTCTAAGAGATGTGTTCACTAAAGGTAATCGTAGCCTCAAGCCTCATCAACCGTGAATGGCAAAAAAGGGGGAGGTGCATCAAGGTTAAGTGGGTCATGCCCAAGTAGGATGAGATTTATCTATGTCTCGAAGTCCCTTTATATTCGGCTGTGAGGGACAGTTGATTGCAACAACTACTGGTGTTGTCTTTTTCGGGACTGTTCAGTAAGGAATATTCTGGCCTTATGTTGCAGGGGAGTTAGGTTGGCTCCTCGGTATGGTAATCTAGGCCACGTAAAGTGACAGACGATACCCCAGTAGCCCTGCCATTATATGGAATCCGATCTCCAGTAAGTGCCGTACGTTTTAGATGTGCCCAACTATGTTGGAACATGAGATGTAAGCATTCCAGCTATTTCTGTATTTTACTTGATAACCCTAGACACTATTATAATATCATTGGATTTCCTATCAAATGTTTTGGTTAGCGTAAGGTAAAAACTTACACGTATTTATTTGTGGGGAGTCTTACGTGATACTTTTGTTTTCAAAAGATTTTTAAAATTAAGCAACTTTAACCTGTTACTCACACCAAACCCATGTCTGACCCGGAGTTTATCTTCTGTTTTCTTGAACTCTTGGGTACTCAAATTTTTACGAGTAGCCAACGGATTCAGGTTAGCTTTGACGAAACATGGAGGAGAAATGGAGCAGGAGGCTTTGGCGTTAGATATATAGCTTCCGCTGTGTTTTCTCTATGTTCTCTTTGTTGAGTTGTATTGAGTTCTAATAACTAGACAGGTGTTTATAGCTGTCTAGTATGTGATGTATATGCTGTGTAACTCTGATAGATGTTGTATATTATGTAATACTTATGTTATTAATATAATTTATTCGTTCCGCTGTTGAGATTCTGGTGTTGTTTCTTCTTTCTCTCCTTCCTTTTCTCTTTTCTATCCCTTTCTTTCTTAAAGATGATGCGACTTTTTCTGTGGAGAAAAAGCCGGGTCGTCATAGTTGGTATCAGAGCGCTAGGTTGAGTGAATACCTAGGCTTTGGAGTGTTTTCTTCCTTGAGAGAGCGTACTTGTATTTTTTATATATATATTTATTTCTACCTATTTGTTGGGTTACCTGTTCGGGTTTTTCCAATATAAGTTATAAAGTTAGATAAGGTAGCGGTGTGTGTAACAAGACTACTACCATTGGTTGGAGTTTGAATGTTTGAGGTTGGAAGTGTATCTGTCGAGACTGCAGACCTGATACCGTCCGGAGTAAGCTTTGCAGTGGTATAAGGATTTCATCGATCTCTGAAGTTAACCTGTTAAGGTTCGGAGTCCATCTTTGAAGTTGGATGAGTAGAGTTTGGATCTGTCGGCTAGACAGAAGCAAGTGATGGTATCTTGGCTACCTCAGGAAGTAGTAGCTAAGTGATGAGATGCAGTGACTATGGATGTTTCCAAAGATGATTTCCTTGGAACGAGTTAAGGAAGTAGGTCTGCTTCGAAGTTGTGGCTGAGTTTAGTAGGGTGTTTCTGTTTGGTTTGAAGTCCGAGTTTCCTGAAGAGATTTGATTTAGGAATTCTTTGGCATCTGTGGCATCAGTGCAGCACACAGTATTTGGTGTGCCGGCAAGGAGATCTTCTAGTTTAGTAGTTTTTCTAGAAGTGGAGTTCAGAAGCAGTAGAGTGGATCCATTTCTTTGATGGATTGGCTAGATAAGTGTAAGCTGTTCTGATTGTTAAAGAGAGGGCAGTTTTTATTTGGTATTAGTCTAGATTGATCACAAAAGTGACTTGCGATAATTGAGTATTCTCTTGGATTATTGGAGATTTTTCTGGATGTTTTCAGGGAAGTCAGAGGTTGTCGGCATCTAGAGATTTAGTTTTCTTATCGACTAGGATTCCAAGAATGGTACCGGTGGTTCAACTTAGTTGAAGGATGGTTCCTTGAGATGTAGTTTGGTGAAGCAGCTCAGGATTGGAGGAACTTTTGAGTTTTCTCTTGGTTATCAGAGATCTTATAGGTTATGTTGTCCAGTTTGTGCTCATGTTCTTCATCAGCATTCTTTTCTACTCCAGATCAGAGTTGTGCAGCGGAAGCAGTTTGGGAGTGCATCTGTTTGTCTTTTCCGGATAGGAGAAGTTGTTTTTTTCTGATGGTTGTGAATGGAGTTTGTTCTTGATCTTGGTTGATTTTGGAGGACCATTCTGGTGGATTGGGTTTGGTCCAGTTTGTTTCTTGAGACATCAGCGAAGGTTGAGCTGATCAAGAAGGAAGTAGGCAGCCCAGGACCGTCTGAAGAGTTTTGTGGATTAGAATCGAAGATCTGATTTTGGATAAGTTCTCTCCAGTTTTAGGAGCTATAAGATTGGGTAAGGTTGAGAAGCTAGCTCCGAGGTGTTTTGGATCTCTTATGAGTTCTGTTATGGATAAGTGTTTGGTCTTCTGGATTGAATTGCCAGTTTGGACAACTGGAATTTGAAGTGTTTCACGTATCTCTGAAGGAGTACGTGTATGATCTATCTTTGGTTGTGGAATCAGTTGTTCTGGAAGATTTGGTTGTTGAGTCATACTTGTCTGTAGTCTGATTTCTTATTTAGTTTGATAGATCGAGATAAGTAGGAGTTCTGTAGCTTAGTAGTTTTGATTGTTTGGATTCTATAGAGCGAGTATCCCGGAGTTATACTTGGGAAACTCGAGGAAAATTCTATTTAAAAATTTTGTCTGGATAGTTGAATTTGTTTGTTTGGGTGAATTGGTTGCTATGGTTGTTAGCATATGGTTGATAATATATGCTTGTGGTTTAAATTTAAATCTTAAATAGATTACTAAATTACCTTTGTTTTAAATTTCGGGGACAAAATTCTTTTAAGGGGGAAGGAATGTGATATCCCAGAATTTTTGGCAATATGAATTTAATAATCTTTATTTAAAATTAAATTGATTTGATAATATTGATTAATAAAGTTTGAATTGGTTTAATAATCCTCTTTAATAAATATTTAATTGGTGAATTTTATTTTCTAAAAGTTAAATAAAATGATTTCTATTTATAATGCATATATATATATATATATATTTGTATATATATTATAGATAATCTTTGATTTGGAATTTAATAAATAAATAAAGTCTTGTTTTAAAATTCTAATAATATATTTAATAATTTGGAAATTATGATTTAAATTCAAATTAAGTTTTTCAAAGTTATTTAATTAATAACTATATGGTTTGTACATACTTAAAATAAATATTAATTGCTTAAGATTTTATCTTAGCTTAATTTCTAAATTTAAATAAAAGGTTTGTTTTATTTCTTTCTAAATATTACTAGATGGATACGATTTGAAAATTTTATATATTAGTTTAAAATACAATTTACATGTGGTATTAATTCATTTAATAAGAGAAGTAATTTATAATCTCTTTTATAAATTATTTAAAATTATCAAATTTGTTATTTGCAAATAATTATAATACTTAGGTTTTATAAACATAAATAATTTTTAATGAATATAGAATTGTTATTTTTAAATTTAATAGGTAGTTATATATGTATATATACAACTTTATATTTTAAATTGGATTTTTATAATTTAAGATATTTGTATAAGCTTTTATTTATAAATATAATTGATTTTATTTTCTTTGAAATTATCTATATATGAATAAGTATTTGTAATTTATAAACTAGTATAAAAGCTTTCATGTAAACATTTAAAATAAAAAGAAAATTAAACAAAGACAAGTGTTAACATATTAAATAATCAAACAACATGTGTTAAGTAGTGAATTAAACAATATGAAAAGTGTTAAACTTTAAAACAAGTGGCATTTTTAGATTAAATTTTCTTATATTTTTATTTAATGATTTTCAGCCTATAAATACATATGCTACTCATCTTCTTGTTTTTCTTTTCTATCTTTGAAAATCAAAGGCTAAGTGAATCAAATAAAAAAAATCTGAAAACAATAAGATCTGTAATTCACTCCTTTAAACCAAATTGTAAATCAAAGCTTGTTCTTGTTCAACCTGAGACAAGCAACTCAAACATGCAAGTCAATTTAAAAAAAAAACCTATATTTTTTTCAAACCTTGAATTAAAGCAGAATAATCAAATGTCTGCATTTCAACATACTGGAAATCAACAGCATGCAACCAAACCTATAAATCAATTTAAAAATCAAAGCTTTAGCATTTTTCTTCAAGCTGGAAGCCTGCATGCATATAGTTTACAAGTTTTCAAAAGCGCAAGAAGCATTTAAATTTTAGTCAAAGAATCTTTGCCATTTCAGTTTCAAGATTGGGAAAATATGCTCTGTTCTTCTGTAAATAAGGTGTGTAACATTTTAAAATTTAAAGATAAAACTAGTTGCTTGATTAATGCCTAAAATAAGATTGTATTTGTATACATGTTGGGAAATTTCTGTGTATTTATAGATGTGTGATGCATGTACGATTTTGAATGCCTATAGAACATCTCTGTTCTAAATTTCAACCCAGTTTTCAATTTAAAATCATTTCTCTTGATCCATTGATTGTTAGGACTTAGGATCAAAATAAATATTGTTTGTTTGATTATAAACTAAGTTTTTTAAATAAAAAATTTAACTTAAATTAAATCTGGAATTGCTCTGGAAATAAAATTAAACAGGAAACTCAAGTCTTTGTAAAAATTCAAACATGTTAATTGTGCAATTCAGGTATATAAACTAAATCCTTAAACTAAGACATGATTTTTAAGAGCAAAATCATAATTTTTAATTTGGGTTTGACTGAGCAAGTAAGGGTTGATCAGGATTTGGTTTTGGAGTGGTCTCTGGTGATCTAAGTGGATTGGGAGGTCGAGTTCCTGTCTGAAGGAAGAGGGATGATCGGAGAAACATGGAAATGTGCCTGTATGGTGATCAAGTTAGTGTGGCGACGGCGGTGATCAATATAAATTTTTAACCCTAGTTTTGGTTTGCTTGACCAATTTGATCGACTTGGCTTCTCTTATTGATCGAGTGCAGTAGAATTTTGGGTGATGGAAGTTGGTGAGCTATCGAAGCTATGGTCGGAATTGCAGTCGCTACAGTGGTCGGAGTTGTGGTGATGGTGGTGTTTCCCAGTTTGAAGTGGGTACCAGGTTTGGGTTTAGGTTCCTATTTGAGTTTCTGTTACTCGATTTTGGATTCGAGTGGATGGTGAAGATTCGGTGATCGTAGATTGATCTGGAGATGGCTGTTGATCTGTATAGTTCATCGTGGATGATCGGAGAGGGGAGGCTGGTCTGTGCATATGCACAGTGCATATCTGTTTTTGGGGGAAGTTTAATGGATGGTTGGTATGGAGTTTTGTCTCGAGGGATTCTCGTGTAAATGATGAGTTTTCTCGAGTTTGTATAAGGTTCGACTCGAAGTAAATTTTAGGTGGCTCGAGGAAGAGTTTGATAACAGGTTTTAGAAACATGTTCTGTTTTAAAATTTAAAACAGAAGTTTTAAATTATAAAGGAATGATTTAAACAAAGTTTAAATCTGAATTTTAAATCTGAATTCAAATTGAATTTGAACCTTAAGTTTTGAAAAGAAAATAAAGCTTATAAATTCAAATGTTGTAATTAAGTTTGAATGTTAAAGTATTTAATAACATTTTTTTAAAAAATTTGAAATATAAGATCTAAACAGAGTTTTCAAATCTAAGTTTATAATCTGGATTCAAAAATGAATTTGAATCCCAGTTTGAAATAAATAAAGTTTTTGAATTTAAATGTTTTAAAAACAACTTTGAGTATTTAAAGGGTATTTTAAATTGATTTAAATTGAATATGAGTTTAAAACCATTTTAAATTTCCTTTAGAAGATAAGTAATTCTTTAACATGTAACTAAAAGGTTATTGAATTGTTAAACTTTGATTAAGTTAAAAATTGTTTTCATTTTAAATCTTAATTTAAAATGGAATTTAAAGGAAAATTTAAAGGGTAATTGTTTTTAAATTACTTTGTTAATGACAATCATTAATAAGATTAAGGTTTATCTTAAAGTTAATTAGGCCTTAATGATTTATGATTCATTAAATTATTAAGGTAATTAAGATTTTTAATTAATTAATTTAAATTAATTAATGATTTGAGTTAATTAATTAAGTAACCAAGGGTTTTATTTAATTAATTAAAGGATTAAGTAAGTTAATTAGGATTAATTAATTTGTAATTAAGAAATCGTTAATTAGATAAGATTTGATTTTAATTTAATGATTTGAAATTTATTAATTAAGTAATTAAAATTAATTAAGTCATAGATTAACATTTAATTAATTAAATAATTAGAGATTAATCAATGGGTTTTATAGATAATTTAATTTGAAATCAATGACGATTAATCTCAGTTAATTACTTTAGAGAAGTAACTAAAGATTTGTTAATGGTTAATGAAGGTCGTTAACTTAGGATTATTTAATAATTAATTAATGTGATTAATTTTAATGATTAATTAGATTAATTAATTTAAAAGATAATCAATTGTAAATTGTTTAAATGTAATTACTTAATGGAAGTAATTAAGAAATTAATTGCTAATTGTAATTAATTAAGTTTATTTTGATTTGTTTAAGTTAATTAATTAAGTTTAATTAATTTAAAATAATCACTAGATAATTTAAGAAGTAATTACTCAATGTAATTAAAAAAGAATAATTACTGAGTGAAGTAATTAAGAAGATAATTATTGGATGTAATTAAATTGAAGGATAATTGGGTAATGGAAGAGTTTTGAAAATTAATTACTTTGTGTAATTCATATGAAGAATAATTACTTAGTGGAAGTAATAAATAATTAATTACTTATTGTAATTAATTAAGAATAGATTAACAAAGTTATTTAAAGATGATTAAGAGATGTAATTAATTAAGGGTAATTAATTACTTAAATGAGATTAATCTATGGTGATTAATAAATATGATTAATTAAAGATTACTTATTAAAGATAATTAATTAGGGAGTAATTAATTTATCTAATGAGGTAATTAAAAGTAGTTAATTACTGAATGTGATTAATCAAGAGTGATTAATCAATATGGTTTAATTGATGATTAATTTCTTAATGTAATTAATTTAAATTGGGTAATTATAGATAAACATAATTAGGGATTATTAATTTATATAATTAATGATTTAATTAAGGATTGATTAATTTAGAACAATTAATCAACGAAGGAATTAATTAATGTAATTAATTAAGGATTAATGTAATTAATTATAGTTAATTAATTAATGAAGTGATTACAGGTTAATTACTGAATTTGGTTTCAAATAATTAATTTGTGAAATTAATTAGAAGCTAATTACTTGAATATAATTAAAGAATAATTATTCAAGGGTGATTAATTAAGGTGATTTATTTAAGGGTAATTAATTTATTGATTTGTAATTAATTAAGGTTATGTAAGCAAGATTTATAATGGTGAAGTAATTAATTTAATTTACTTTAAATTAATTAGAGAAGAAGTAATTAATTTAATTCTTCTTAAATTAATTATAGAATGGTGATTAATAAGTCATTTCTTATGAATTTTGATTGATATTGATTGCCCTGAATAGTTGAGATTTCAGATATGAGATAAGTGAGGTTGTGTGATATGGATGCTTTGGTTGCATTGTGATGATAATATGAATTATCTATTATGATGATAAATTTTGATTATCTATTGTGATATGTGAATTATCTATCTGTGTGTATATAGATAATATTGAATTTAATTGTTTTAAACTTTAAAACAACTTGGACCTAAAAGATGGCGTTTTGGATTTCGATGAGACCGAGATCAGGTTTCCATATTTGGATATCCAAAAACCACATCGATCCAAATTAACGATAAGTCGTGAATCTCAAATGAAGATGAAGATTCAGAGTGCAAGGGTTATCGTCGTTAACTCTGAGGGTGGTTACAAAATGAGTGTAACGAGATAATGCCTGGTTTCGTTCAACCCAGAACGAACTTTTATGGATTGAATGCTTTAAGAACATCGTTAGGTCGACGATGAGCATTCTAAGAGATGTGTTCTCTAAAGGTAATTGTAGCCTCAAGCCTCATCAACCGGGAATGGCTAAAACAGGGGAGGTGCAGCAAGGTTAAGTGGGTCATGCCCAGGTAGGATGAGATTTACCCTTGTCTAGAAGTCCCTTTATATTCGGCTGTGTAGGGCAGTTGATTGCAACAACTGCCGGGGTTGTCTTGTTCGGGACTGTTCAATATGGAATGGTTCCGGCCTTGTGTTGTAGGGGAGTTAGGGTGGCTCCTCAGTATGGTGATCTAGGCGACGTACTGTGACGGGCGGTACCCCAGTAGCCCCGCCATTGTATGAAATCCAATCTCCAGTAAGTGCCGTACGTTTTAGATGTGCCCAACTATGTTGGAACGTGAGATGTAAGCATTCCATCTATTTCTGTATTTTACTTGACAAACCTATACACTATTATAATATCATTGGATTTCCTATCAAATATTTTGGTTAGCGTAAGGTAAAAACTTACCCGTATTTATTTGTGGGGAGTCTTACGTGATACTTTTGTTTTCAAAAGATTTTTAAAGTTAAGCAACTTTAACCTGTTACTCACACCAAACTCATGTCTGACCCGGAGTTTATATTCTATTTTCTTAAACTCTTGGGTACTCAAATTTTTACGAGTAGCCAAGGGATTCAGGTTATCTTTGACGAAATATGGAGGAGAAATGGAGCAGGAGGCTTTGGCGTTAGATATATAGTTTCCGCTGTGTGTTCTCTATGTTGGTATCTCTTTGCTGAGTTGTATTGATTTCTAATAACTAGACAGGTGTTTATAACAGTCTAGTATGTGATGTATATGCTATGTAACTCTGATAGATGTTGTATATTATGTAATACTTATGTTATTAATATAATTTATTCGTTCCGTTGTTGAGATTCTGGTGTTGTTTTTTCTTTCTCTTCTTTCTTTTCTCTTTTCTATCCCTTTCTTTCTTAAAGATGATGCGACTTTTTCTGTGGAGAAAAAGTCGAGTCGTCACAACTAGTATGAGCCCGTGCTTTGCACATGGGTTGTTTGTATTATTGCATACGTTGATATTTTGATTGATTGCAAACATGTAAACGAAAAGAAAGGGCATTTTTTGAATTTCAAAAGGACACCGAATAAATTAGTTCAACCAATTTTCCTTATTAGTAGTAGAGATGGGTTGAAATGATACATACCCGAGCGGACTTTAGATAAGGAAAATCACTATGAGCTGAAATGATAGGCTCGAGTGATTTTTATTGATTTTTATTGCATTTATTTTACTTGGGATTGTGGGTTTGAAATGACAGAACCCAAATTTTTCTTTTTAACTTATGGATTGAAATGATACATATCCGTATCACCTGACCTAGGATAGAAAATATTATACAGGCCTTTGGTTATATTTTTAAATAATATTTTCCCTAAAAATTTATTAAGTATTTTCAGATAATATTTTCGTAAAAGATTTTTAAGTATTTTGACTCTTATAATTGTATGAAATTTTAACTTAAAAGCTGATTTAATGCTTT
The DNA here is from genome assembly GCA_030765085.1 of Allium cepa. Lineage (NCBI taxonomy): Eukaryota > Viridiplantae > Streptophyta > Magnoliopsida > Asparagales > Amaryllidaceae > Allium > Allium cepa. The sequence goes on from CM060938.1 coordinate 895,974,400, forward strand.
AATTATAAAGGTGTATTAGTTTTTCTATAAGTTGAATTTTTAAAAGTTAATAAATGGTTTTAAGTTGAATTAAAGATCTTTATTGATGATAAATAACTTAATAATTGAATTTGACTCAATATGGAAGTTTTAAGTCTAACCTAGTAATTGTTATAAATTTTACTTTATGAGATAAGCATGTTTTGCATAATAAATACTGTATTTTGAACTGATAAAATGAAATACAGTTTTAGTTAGGCCTTTTGTAATAAAATTTATTTAACTTGAAATCATAGTTAATTGATAGCTAAATGAATAGATTTGTAAAGAGAATTGGATTGTTATATTAACTATGATGAAATATTTATTTGTGGTTATGTTTTGAAAAAAAATTAGATGATTATGATTTAAAGGGAAAAATGTAACTTAAAGATGACTTAACTTGATAAATGTAAATTTAATTTTCAAATGAATGTTAAGTAAATTTGGTAATAGAAATATTTTATTTATGGGATGGATATTTTTAATTAAAGTGTAAAGTTAATTGTTAAAAAAAAAGTTAAGTAAAATAGGGTAATTTTGACTTATAAATGAATTTTAGTTAAATTTGGATATTTATTGATAAGATAATATTTTATTACATCATAAGTTAAATGATATCCAAATGAATATTTTCTGAAGCGAGAAATATGATTTTATAAGTTAAAATGGCTAAAAATAGAAATTTTAATGTGGCTGAAATATACAATGTTTGTGGGAAGTTTATAATTGAATGAACAAACTTAGAGATGTTACAACTTTAAAATTAATATTATTTGACATTGAATTTAAATGGTTTAAATGAAGGTCATTTTAAGCGTTAGGATTTTTCTAAGTATTATGATTTTCCAAAGAATAACATTTCCAAAGTGTTGTGATTTTAAATAGTATGATTTCCAAATGATAACATTTCTAAATTGTTACGATTTCAAAGTTTTATGATTCCAAAGTATTTTGGTTGGAGTTGTTATAACTTTCGCAGCACTATGGTTTTGGAAATGAAATTATTTGAAGTTGTATTTAATTAAGAATTGTCTTTAAACTTATAAATTTAAAACCCACTGAAATTGAAGATTTAAGAATATGACTTTATAAAGTGGTTTGGGTTAAGATGATATTTCAAGTAAATAAATGGAAGAGAATATTCAACGATTTGGAAATTTTGTTTTTATTTAAAGGATATATTGATTTGGTTTGGAATTTAAATGATATATGATTATCATTTTGGAATGGATATTATTTTGGAAAGAAAATGGATATTATTTTGGAAAGTATATGGATTTGGAAATATTACCAATTTTGAAAATGGATATTATTTTGGAAAGTAATAGTATGTGATTTTGAATGGTTTTGGAATAGAAAGGTGTTGAAATAAATATTCATGGGTAATAATAACGTTTGGTTGTTAAAGAGACCGAGATCGGAAGTTGTCATCCTCTCTGCCAACTCCAAAAACTATTTTAACAACTATGTACGCGGTGGAGATTCCAGAATGAAGTAGGATGGTGGCGGTGTTCCTTTGAGGTATATACGTGGACTCGACTCCCGTGAGTTGGCATAAGGTGGCTAAAGCAGGAGCGATTGACGGGCAAAGAAGGTAGCACCTTTTATCGGACACGCTTCTTCGATACCAATCTACTACTTTGTGATTGATTGGGGCCCTTTTTGATTCTGAGGGTGTGTTGCTTGAGGTGGGCGGTAGTAGCTGCTACGCGTTACCATCGTTCCGGAAGCGTAATTGGTATATCTACCCTGGCATTGGGCCCTGCCACCTACCCTAGCGAGCCTTGTACGATTTGATTCGTGTCGTACCTATGGAGTATCCTCTGGTAGCCTCCCGATCAGGATGTATTACGGTATTGTATAGACTACTGGCACTATTACGTGTTAAGGTGGAAAATGTAAAGCCTTAATGCTATTTAAAAGTAAGTTTATTTTACTAATAGACATTATTATAATAGAGAAATAGTACTACATAGTAAATAGTTTAGCGGATCCTTAGAAGATGGGCGGTCCCAAGCATCCTTTAAGTTACTTGTACCTTATATTACAGTTCACTTGAGTTGGTTCACATTGTATAAGTATATGTCCTGACTCGAGTGTTTTGTGTTTTGCTTTACGCTCGAGTCAGACCGAGTGATACAACATTAGAGACTCACCTTCGGAGTTGGAGCTTTGGTTAAAGATCCAGCTATCTATTTCACTTTCAGAATTCAGTTGATTCCAGACAATTCAGTTGATTCAGTGATGTACTCAGATTTGTACTTGATTATTTTATTGAACTTCTGTTGTATCTTGTTTGACTCTGATGTATTTATATAGTAGCTTCATGAGTACTTATCTCTTTTCTTCAGCTACATTTTATTACTCTGTGTCTGTGATCTATGATTTATTTATTTACTGTATATTCTGTGTTTTGCCAAATTTAAATTAACAATTCGGTATTTTGAGCTATTCAAGTCCGACATGTAAGGATGCGAATGGTTGAAAATATCGGGTTGTTACAGTTGGTATCAGAGCTTTGGCTCTAGGCAAAACATAGCATATATGGTAAATTTATTTACAGAATAACTTTCATTCAAATGTGAATCTCTTCCTTTTTGACTCGATTCCTTTTGATTTTGGAACATCCCCTGCGTTCCGAAATACATTCTTTCCCTCATTATTCGCATTCTTCAAAATTCTGAAGCATTCCCTAGCTCCACTTAATGACTTGTAAATGGGCGAAGCTCCTTTGCAATAGGCATTGCTTCATCGGAGATTTCTATATCCTCGGTTTAGATGCTAATATCTTTTTCTATCCCAAATTCTACCTCTTGAGATCGAATGTAGATTTGTCTTAGAATTCTGCATCGATCTTGTTTTTGAAGTCGCGGTTGCCCGCAATTTATATAAGATTATCCCTTTCTCTATTTTGTTATTTAATCATCTTACCTTGTTTCCAACTTATTCTCAAATCAGAATTTTCTTTGATTTGAGTTAATCAAATTTGAATCTCTATCCTTGCTTTGAAAATCTATCCCTGTATAGTATTTTTGCAAATACATATTTAAAAGGGTTTGTATATCGGGTTGTTTGAGTTGTTGATGTTGATTTGGATTTTCGATCGATTCGTCTGATCAATGCTATCGATAGGATCTCCAAAACACTTGAACAGGGCAAAAAAACACAGTATTGTTTTCAAATTTAGTAAATGAATAAATTTTGTATAATTATATTATATATGCATCAGTATAATTTTCTGAATTTTGATAGTTAATTGACTTGGATGTTAAGAAATAATATTTGACTCTGTCTTGTAACTATTGGCTTTGGTTTCATATATAAATAATTGAACTAAAATATGGTTATAAATTAATTGGAAATTTAAATGAATTTAAAACAAGAAATTAAGAATTTAATTTCCGATGGTTTCAGACTTTGTGTTTAAAGCTTTAAGGGTGTATTATTAAAGTATTATAAGTAGAAATTGTTTCAAGGAATTGAAATTTGTAAATCAGTGCTCTTTTCTTTGTCACTAGAAAATAATTCGATGATGACTGCAGCATCATCGACTTTTATTTTCGAGTTTCGAAGTGAAGAGACCATTCTGTAGTTTTGCCACGGTCTTGCTTTTGAGAATTAAATGGATTTGGATTTCTAAAATTTGATTTGATATATATTGTGTATATTTTCTTATCTCTGAAAACGTTTGAAGTTAATCGAAAATCTAATTCTTAAATTTTATCTTAAAGGATAATGTCAAATATACAACAAACCAAAATTTTGAATAAATATTTAAGCTTGAGATAATTGAATTAGAAAATTATATTTGTATAATATTCTATTACATTCCAATATAACTTACCTTAATTATTAGAAGTTGACAATGTAATTGGATAATATACAATATAAAAGGGATTTTTATAAATAAAATTTGAGTTTTTATAATAAATGTTATACACTTAAATTTTAGTTGTAAAAAGGATTAATTGAGGTAAATAGAATAAAAGGTTAATTGAATAACTTATAATATAAAATGGAGTTAAAGGAATTTATAAATAAATTGGTATATTTTACTCAAATTAATTAATTTTGTAAATTTATTTGTTTATAAAGTTAGTATTTTGCATGAGATATATTGATTACTTAATTCTTTCTTTTCCCTTCTTTTCCTTTTCGGGGATGACAAGTTTTGAGTGGGGGAGAGTGTAACGACCCGTAAAATTTTCAATAACTTAATTTGTTAAGTTAATAAGTTTTGGTAATTTAATATGAAAAAAAGAAAAAAAAACCTTATTAGATTAAAACTGAACGATGGTAATTAGAACTAATTAGTAACAATTGAAATGAAATTACAATTTAGTAAAGTAATAGAAATTGGTATACTTGGCTATAAATTAACGTAAGAAAACTAATGCAAACATTTAAATTTATAAAAGGAATAATATGAAATAAATGACTCTCAAATAAAGATTGGGTATATAAGAATGGTAACATTTATTGTGAACAATGAAATCACAAGTGTGAATGTATGAATTACATAGAAAGATAGATTTATTTATAAAGTAATAAGTTGGTAAAAGGAATTGAACTATGTTAAATTAATTAATTGGTTTTAAACCTTAATTAATGTGTGCAATTAACAAGATTTCACATTTAGAAATGTAACATTTAATACAAATTTAAGATGAAAATAGGAGTAGACTAGTGTAATGGAATATAAAACTAATGTAACTAGGTATATAGGGTAATAATGGACCTAGTATAAAGATGGCAATTAAACCAAATCAAATTACTGGAAGCAATTTTTATTTAATTGGAATGTAATCCATAATAAAATAGGTTATTGTAGGTAAATGAAATTAATTACTATGTAAATTGAAATTTGGACGAATTCGGAAGTTGTTCATGTATTAGTACATAAACCAATGTTAATATTACCCATAAAAGGATAAGTTAATAGTGGATTCAATAACAAAATTGAGAAATCAAATATATGGATTTATTGGGGATTTAAACTTACACTTTTTAAATTAGATAAAATACAGTGTTTACACGCAATGACTTTATATATTTTATTTTCCTATGTTTGTTTCTCTAATTTTTATTTTCTATTTTATTTGCATAAACTTTAAATATATTTATTTGATTTTTGATTGATTTTATTTTTAATAACAGCATCGAAATTTCAAGGGATATAGGTTACTTGTTTTGTTTATTTGTTGCCTTTTTCTTTTCCCTTGCCTTTCCATTTGCAAAGCCAATTACTTCCCACATTCATAGCCGTGAGTTCTTCTCATAATTCACGCATATATTGTTCCTCAAACTCCTCTTTTCATTGCATGCAAGCAAAAGAGAAAAAATTAATAAATACGTCAAGTTATTTGTTGCCATTTTATTTCCCAAACCATTCAAACTCCTACCTTTACTGCCTAGCCTCTTTATTTCTTTTTGTTTCTTTCTTTTGGACGTGTATTTCCTAAATCCTAGCCGCCATCTTTTTTTTTCACGTACAAAGTATCTCATCTCTCATCTTATTCATTTGCATGAAGAAGAAAAAATATACAAGATCTAAAGTCATGGCTTCCTTCTTCTTTCTCCTTCTTTTTTCATTTTCTTTTATTTATCTTCCTCCAAGTTAGGCTCGGCCTCCATCTTCTCCTAGCACACCTCTAACTATCATGACCAAGCAACACAAGATGATGGTTGAACCCATATGTGTTGTAGCCAAGCCATTGATTGATTAAGGCAAGTTATGCTACTTTGATTCGTTATTTTTCCATTGTTTTAACCTCTATTATTTTGTATTAAATCATATTCTTATGTATGTAATATTTGTTTGCATACAAGATTTGGATCTAACTCTTCATCCACTCAAGTTTGCATTGTGATTTGCCATGCTTTTTCATACTTTGCGGAGTTTGGATTTTTATTCTAAATTTGTCAATTCTAGCTTTTAAAAGGTGAGTTATCACTCTAGACTTACATACTTATATTATTGTGAAATGATGACAAGCGAATTGTATAAATTAATGTACTATGTTCGTACATGTCTATGACATATTTATATGATGTTTAATATTGTTTGTATAACTGTTACATCATTTGATATGATATGTTATGTTATATTGTACTGTTTATTTTATTTACTATATCATTGCATGTTCCCTACCACTATGGGTTGAAATGATACATATCCGAACGGACTTTAGAATAAGGAAATCACTATGGGATGAAATTATAGGCTCGAGTGATTTTTATTGCATTTATTTTACTTGGGATTGCAGGTTTGAAATGATAGAACCCGGATTTTTTTTAACTTATGGATTGAAGTGATACATATTTGTATCACTTGACCTAGGTTATAAAATATTATATGGGCCCATGGTTATATTTTTAAACAATATTTTCCCTAAAAATTTATTAAGTATTTTTAGATAATATTTTCCTAAAATATTATTAAGTATTTTGAGTCTTATAATTATATGAAACTTCAACTTAAAAGATGATTTAATGCTTTAATTACAAAGGTGTATTAGTTTTTCTATAAGTTGAATTTTTAAAAGTTAGCAATTGGTTTTAAGTTGAATTAAAGATCTTTATTGATGATAAATAACTTAATAATTGAATTTGACTTAATATGGAAGTTTTAAATCTAACCTAGTAACTGTTTCGAATTTTACTTTATGAGATAGGCATGCTTTGTATAATAAATAATGTATTTTGAACTGATAAAATGAAATACAGTTTTAATTAGGCCTTTTGTAGTAAAATTCATTTAACTTGAAATCATAGTTAACTGATAGCTGAATGAATAGATTTACAAAGAGAATTCGATTGTTATATTAATTATGATGAAATATTTATTTATGGTTATGTTTTGAAAAAATTTAGATGATTATGATTTAAATGGAAAAATGTAACTTAAAGATGACTTAACTTGATAAGTGAAAATTCAATTTTCAAATGAAAGTTATGTAAATTTAGTAACAGAAATATTTTATTTATCGGATGGATATTTTAAATTAAAGTGTAAAGTAATTATTAAAAATAAAAGTAAATAGGGTAATTTTGATTTATAAATGAATTTTAGTTAAATTTGGATATTTATTGATAAGATATTATTTTATTACATCACAAGTTAAATGATATCCAAATGAATATTTTCTGAAGCGAGAAATACGATTTTATAAGTTAAAATGGCTAAAAATTGAAATTTTAATGTGGTTGAAATATACAATATCTTTGGGAAGTTTATAATTGGATGAATAAACTTAGAAATGTTACAACTTTAGAATGAATAATATTTGACATTGAATTTAAATGGTTTAAATGAAGGTCATTTTAAGTGTTATGATTTTTCTAAGTATTACGATTTTCAAAAGAATAACATTTCCAAAGTGTTGTGATTTTATGTAGTATGATTTCTAAATGATAACATTTCTAATTTGTTACGATTTTAAAGTATTATGATTCTAAAGTATTTTGGTTGGAGCTTTTATAATTTTGGAAGCACTATGGTTTTGGAAATGAAATTATTTGAAGTTGTATTTAATTAAGAATTGTATTTAAATGTATAAATTTGAAACCCATTGAAATTGAAGATTTAAGAATATGAATTTATAAAGTGGTTTGGGTTAAGATGATATTTCAAGTTAATAAATGGAAGAAAATATTCAACGATTTGGAAATTTGGGTTTGGATATATTGATTTGGTTTGGAATTTAAATTATATATTATTACATTTTGGAATAGATATTATTTTGGAAAGAAAATGGATATTTTTTTTGGAAAGCATATGGATTTGGAAATATTACCATTTGAAAACGGATATATTTTGGAAAGTGATAGTATGTTATTTTAAATGGTTTTGGAATAGAAAGGTTTTGAAATAAATAACCATGGGTAATAATAACAATTAGTTGTTAAATAGACTGGAATCGGAAGTTGTCATAGTCTCCGCCAACTCAAAAAACCACTTTAACAACCATGTACGCGGTGGAGATTCCAGAATGAAGTAGGATAGTGGCGGCGTTCCTTTGAGGTATATACGTCGACCCGAGTCCCATGAGTTGGCATAAGGTGGCTAAAACATGAGCGATTGACGGGCTAAGAAAGTAGCACCTTTTATTAGGCACACTCCTTCGATACCATTCTATTACTTTGTGATTGATTGGAGCCCTTTTTTATTTTGGTGGTGTGGCTCGAGGTGGGCGGTAGTAGCTGCTACGCGTTACCACCGGTCCAGAAGCGTAATTGGCATATCTACCCTGACATTGCCTAGTTGTGCAGTGTCACCTACCCTAGCAAGCCTTTTTCGATTTGATTTGTGTCGTACCTATGGAGTATCCTCTGGTAGCCGCCCAATCAGGAGGTATTACGGTATTGTATAGACTACTGGCAATATTACATGTTAAGGTGGAAAATGTAAAGCCTTAACGCTATTTAAAAGTAAGTTTATTTTACTAATAGACATTATTATAATAGCGAATTATTACTACATAGTAAATAGTTTAACGGATCCTTACAGGATGGGCGGTCCCAAGCATCCTTTAAGTTACTTGTACCTTATATTACAGTTCACTTGAGTTGGTTTACATTGTATAAGTATGTATGTCCTGACTCAAGTGTTTTGTGTTTTGCTTTACGCTCGGGTCAGACTGAGTGGTACAACATTAGAGACTCACCTTCGGAGTTGGAGCTTTGCTTGAAGATCCAGCTATCTATTTCACTTTTAGTATTCAGTTGATTCCAGTCAATTCAGTTGATTCCAGTGATGTACTCAGCTTTGTACTTGATTATTTTATTGAACTTCTGTTGTATCTTGTTTAACTCTGATGTATTTATATAGTAGCTTCATGAACATTTATCACTTTTCTTCCACTGCATTTTATTACTATGTGTCTGTGATCTGTGATTTATTTATTTACTGTATAACCCGTGTTTTTCCAAATTTAAATTAACAATTCGGTATTTTGAGCTATTCAATTTCGACATATGAGGATGTGAATGGTTGAAAATATCGGGTCGTTACATAGTTGACACGTAGTGGATTGGAGAAAGACGGAAGGTAGGACGTCGAAATGTAGCTTCCAAAGGTATCGATACCTTTGTTTTGTTTTTAAAAGAAAAAGCACTTGCCTGTATACAAAGCGGTTTCGACTAGGTCGAAACCAACGGCTGCGAATGGGTATTTCAAAAGAAGCTTACGAAGGAGAGCTGCCGACTTTTTAAATTAGTAACTTCTGAATTAGTTACTTAGTTTTGATTGAAGCTTTCGAAAGGGGTAGTTTCGACTAAGTCGAAACCCTTGTGTGATATGATGCCTTTCGATGGCATTGAAGATATCAATGTTGTCGAAAGCTACTGTTTGTTTTTCTAAATATAAGCCACTTCCTACTGCTTTTGAAAGTGGTTAGGGGTTTCAAAGGCAATGGTTTCAAAAGGGGTTTAGAAGCCAACCTTCAATTGTTTTACCCAGATGTTTTATGCTTTCGAAAGGATGGTTTCGACACCATCAAGTTTCCCTAAAAATTTATGAAATAAAGAATGGTTTAAAAAGAGATGCTTTTGCTTATGTACACTTTGACCTAAAATGATATTTAAACCCAATGATTTCGAAAGGGATACTTTCAAGGGTTTCGGAGGGGTAACCTCCAATGGTTTCGGAAGGTATACTTCCAATGTTATCGAAAGAGGGTATTTTCACTTGGTTTCGAAGCTATGCTTCTAAAGTAAAAGGTTAATGCTTTAATACAATCGTAAGATTTCAAAAGAGGAGTTTAGAGTATTCGAAAGGTAGGAGAAAAACTATAAACGCAAGAAGAAAAAGAGCCGACCATTAGGAGGAAGATAAGAGGAGAAATCAAAGTAAAAGCTTAGGATCAAGCTAGAAGAAATCAATCTCAAACAATCTTAAATTTCCTTATCCAATATAAGGTGAATAATAATCGCATCTCTACTTTATAATCATATGTTTTCGGATTTAAGGGTAAATTCGTTTTTATGATATACTGGATGATGATCTGCTTGATTTATAATTTGTTTAAATTAAACAAGATTGTTTCAAGGGAGATATGCATGGTTTTAGTGCAAAACAGAAATAAAATGATTTGAGTTAGGTTTCGATTTTCATAATTTTCCATGCCGTGAAGAATTAATTATGAATTTTCAAATGGTTATTTGGGTTTATAAATTTATTTTGAAATTTATATAAAGAATTTTGGTCTGAAATTTTGATATATCAGATAACATGATTAAAATGAATTTCTGACATTTTTGGGGATTTTTACTAAGTGATTTAGTACGGAAATTAAATTATTTTGAAAAGAGGACCTAAATGATTTAATTTCTTTATTACTTATAAGGGATTACATGTTAATTGTTAATTGGTTTTAGATCAGAGAAAACGTAGAAAATATTAGCCAAATTATTTAAAAGTTTATGATAGCCAACCAAGTGTTTACATGTGGTTATGTTTGTTACAAAAAGTTTCCTTTTTTTAGTAAAAACAGCCTTTAGCTTAGAAAAGTGGGTTCTGCATCTTTTGGAAGGAGCTTCCGCCTTTGACCTAGTTGAAACCTCTACCATGAAACTAATACACATAGTATCACTTAGTTGGTATGCAGTGGAATGGAGAAAGGCAGAAGGTACGGCGTCGAAACGTAGCTTCCAAAGGTGTCCATACCTTTATTTTGTTTTTAAAAGAAAAGCGCATTCCTGTTTACAAAGTGGTTTCAACCTTGTCGAAACCAATGGTTGCGAAAGGGTATTTCGTAAGAAGCTTTCGATGGAGAGCCGCTGCCTTTTTAAAGTAGTAACTTCCGAAGGAGTTACTTAGTTTTAATTGAAGCTTTTGGATGGGGTAGTTTCAACCAGGTTGAGACCTTTCTGTGATTTGATGCCTTTCGATGACATTGAAGATATCAATGTTGTCGAAAGGTACTATTTGTTTTTATAAATATAAGGCACTTCCTACTACTTTCGAAAGGGGTTACGGGTTTCGAAGGCCATGGTTTTGAAAGGGGTTTCGAAACCAACTTTCAATTGTTTTACCAAGATATTTTATGCTTTCGATATCATCAAGTTTCCCTAATACTTTTACACAATAAAGAATGGTTTCGAAAGAGATGCTTTTGCTTATGTACACTTTGACCAAAAATGATCTTTTAAACCTAATGATTTCGAAAGGGGCACTTTCAATGGTTTCAGACGGGTGACCTCCAATGGTTTCGAAAGGGGGTATTATCACTTGTTTTCAAAGGTATGCTTCCAAAGTAAAAGGTTAATGCTTTAATACAATCGAAAGGTTTCGAAAGAGGAGTTTTAAAGTATTTGAAAGGCAGGATTCTAATGTTTTAAAGATGTGTTTTAATGCTTTCGAAGGAGGTCATCCTATGAGGTCGAAAGTAAGGTTTTGAAGGCGTCGAAAGGTTTATAACCCAAACTCATTTTTAAAGGAAAAACCCATGGCCAAATAAAGGAGTTTAGAAATGATTTCAAGTAGTAAACATGAAGAAGTATTTCCTTGATAAAAGTATAGGTTAAAGGGATTAACCATTTTTATATGTAAATGTTTTCAAGGATACTAAACCCACACGAGTAATATTGTTAAGTTGTTATATTTGCTTTTTCAAATAGGAATGTATTCACATGATAAAGAACCCAAAACTGTATTTTGAGGGATAAAGAGGTAGAAGAACCAGCTAGGTTAACCTAGTAGTGAATATAAATTCATTAAAATCCTGAATGAGTAGAATTGCATCCACTGAGTTAGGGAGACTAGGATATATGATGCTTAAACTTTGAAGTTGTCTAAGAGACAGTTTCATAGTAAACCCATGAAACTTATGATTACAAAGTTATTGGGGGTAATCAACAGGTTCATAGTAAGCCCATGAAAACTATGTATTAAGGAAGGTTGGCAGAGGTCAATTGGTTTGTGTTGAACCCATGAAAATCATATCATAATTAAGTATTGACATCAATCAAAAGTTTCCTAGTCAACCCATGAAAACTAGGATAAAAAAGAAGTAGATGGAGGCATCAGTAGGATACTAGTCAACCCATGAAAACTAGACTAAGGAGGGAGTTACTGAGGTAATCCATATGTTTCTAGTCAACCCATGAAAACTAGAATTAAAGATGAGTTACTGAAATGACCAATAGGTTCAGGGGAACCCATAAATTAATTAAGTTTATTGGCAATGGCCTATACATTCTTAATGATCCAATGAAAACTATGAAATAGGACAGGGTGTCCATGAATTTTAAAAAGGTTATTAGTAAACCGATGAAAAATAATAGGTTAATATTGACCCTAGATACTATAAATATGTTAGGGAGTTAATTAAACTAGGGATGGGATATCCAAAATATTTATAAATGTATATCATCATCATATTTTGAAACGTTATATTTTAACCATTGTTGATGCAGGAGCACAATATATGGTTTTTATAAAAAGGGTTTTAGGATACTAGTGAGGGAAAAACCAGTTCCGCTAAGAGGCATGGTCTCACTAGATATCTAAATTGATTGAGATGTTAGATTATTATTCATACTAGGTTTTATGTTTGACTCGAAGTTTTTGTTTTCCCCTTAAACTCGCGGGCACACAATTGATTTTGAGTAATTTGAGATTCGAGCTTTTCAGGTTCTCTTCTTGGACGAATAAAGCTTCCAGAGGTGTGCTGGAGGTAGTTAGTTATTTAGAGTTATCTTTTTTTTCCGTTGTGTATTTTGGATGTAAAGGCAGACTTATTGGCCTTTCTATATATCTGATCAACCAAGGGGGCATCTTCATATGTAGCTCTTGGCGTATGTGTAATAATTATATTTTTTGAATGTGGTTAACATTTGTGCGATTATGTAATGAACATGAAATATTTTGAATGGAATGTGGAAATGTGTTTTTAATTTGTTTAATTTTTCCATATGCTTGTGATCTATGTATCAATGTATCTAACACCACTGTTTGGGGTCATTGATGACTAATAATTATGGATGACCGCAGCATCCGTAGCCGTTAGTTTTGTGCATCCAAGAAGGAGGATGTTACAAGTTGGAATCTGAGCATTGGTTTATGAAAATTTAAAATAAAAATAAAACCTAAAAGCTTTTTTGAAACATAATCCGATAAATGAGAAATAAGATCGGGGTTCGGGATAACGCTATAGTAACGTACTTGTACTTTATATGTAGGTATATATCTAAGTACATGTTCCCCTCTCTTAGACCGTTCTTCTATATCTTACTAATTATAGTATGTAGATTTACGAGAAATAGGATATGGCAGCAGGAAATAAAAGAAGAAATCTAGGTGGAGAAAGACCACAACCAATGGAAATGTTCGACCTAATAATAGGAGGAACCAAGGTCGACAGGTTAATGCTAATCAAATTGCCGAGGTCAATGTAAGTGTTGGAAATCCGCAAGTAAATTCATGCATGGTGTATCATTTGTTAGCTAATCTTTTGCAAGCAGGAGCTACTAGCAATGTTGGAGGAGCTAATCCTATAGCTTTAGCTGGATATAATTATGCAAGGCTGAGCAAGGATTACACCAGTTGGGTGGAAAGCCATTTATAGGAATGGATGATACTGTTGAGATTGAGAATTGGCCGCTGAGCTGTGAGAGGGTCTCTACTAATTTAGGCTTGGATGATAGGGAAAAAAGGAGGCTAGCTTCTAGACAGTTGCAAGGGGCAGCGCTCCTTTCGTGGAATAGTGTGACAACCAGAGTTCTAGAGGAAGAACTGATTTGGGCTGATTTCAGAATGAGGTTTGAGCGAAGGTTTCTATCTGAGGTAGCTAAGTCGGTGCTGATAAGGAAGTTCATGGATCTTTTCCATGGTGATATTTCAGTAATCGAGTTTGCTGTTAAGTTTGATGTGTTGTCTTGAAATGGATATGCCATTATAGACACTGACATTCGGAGGAATGAGAGGTTCATTCGAGGACTAAGGCCTAAGCTAGCTAGAATGACCATGACACAGGTCCAAGAACCCTGTAATGTTGTGGTGGAGATGGCCATTCGCCATGAGGAGTTGCTTGCTGTTTCTGCTAGTGAGTAGCCAGTTGAATCCCAGTGTCCTCAAGGAAAGAAGAGGAAATTCCTTAAGAAGAAGGGAGCCTAGAAATAGAATGCTGCTGAGAAAGCAAAGGCTGATTTGGTGTGCTTCAAGTATGATAAGAAAGGTCATTATGCTCAAAAATGTAAAACAGGCAAAGGGAAGAAGCCTGTAGAGAAGAAGAATGTGAAATGCTTCAACAGCGACAAAGTTGGGCATTACAAGAAACAATGTCCAGAGCTAGTCGGGGCGGACAGAGGGAAGGTTTTTACTATTGGACCACAATTTTCTTCTAGTCCTACAACAGTAGGGAAAGGAAAACTGTGATGGAAGTTATGATTTTGATTCAGAGTATACCAGTTCGGTCATTATTTGATAACATTGCATCACACTCATTTATATCGTAGTATTTGGTTGATAGGTTATGCATATAATCCACTTACCTTGTTACTCCCTTAAGAGTATAAAATCCAATAGGAGGGTATGCAACTCTAGGGATGAGATGTGACTAGTTAGAACTTGATTCGTTAGGTCATAAGTTTGCATGCGATCTGTATATTCTTGATTTCATAGATTTCGAGATCATTTTGGGTATGGGTTGGTTAGGTAAGTATGAGGCTAGGATATTTTGCTAGGATAGGAAAATATCGTTGAGACACCCAGATAGTCATAACCGAATCATCTTCTCAGTGAAGAATTCCAATAGGACTATTTGTACTTTATTAAGCGCCATGAAGGTTGGAGAAGTGCTTAGTCAGGTTCGAGTAGCAAGGGAATTTGTAGATGTCTTTGAGCCGGTTACTGGATTACCATGGAAACAAGTTGTTGAGTTTTGAATAGATCTAGTACCAGGAGTTGAACCTATGAGTAGACCACGTAGCAGGATGACACTGACAGAGATGAAGGAATTAAAGGTGCAGTTAGTGGATCTTGAAGGAATGAATTTTATTAGACCAAGCAGTTCGCCTTAGGGAACGGTCATGGTATTCATGAAGAAACCAGATGGGCCGTTAAGGATGTGCATCGACAATCGTAAGTTAAACGAAAGGACGATCGAGAATATGTACCTTCTACCAACGACAAATGATCTATTTTGATCAGTTATGTTAACCATAAAATACAAGTGAAGAAAAAAGAAGGAAGTTTAGAGACCTTCCACATAGGAAAAGAACACCAGGACACCCTCCAACGATACTGAAAGGTTTATATGACAATAATGACGAAAAAGCGCATGATAATTCCAGAGTGAAGCTTTCTCAAGCTTGAATGAAAAATTGCTAAGCACCTCCTGGACCAAATAGGGTAGTGATGGAAAAATGTCCAATATAATACAGAAATCAGGGAAAAGACGGTCGCTCCAAGCCTTTTTGAAAGAATCAAAGGGATGCAGATAACAATTGGTAGCAGCTTTAAACTTTTCGAAGGGGACAGAAGGTTTCATGTCTCGTCATTCGAAGATGTCATTACCTTTCGAAAAGGATAAGGAAGTCCGATCAATGACATTTGATTCTATAGCAACACATCCGAAAACACAATAAGCCTTTGAGGTCGGCGGAAAAACATGTTTAATACCTTCTGACAGTATCGAAAGTTATAAGGTAAAGGCAGCATCTATAAGTCAACTAAAGACAACATTCCAACAAAGAAAGTGTGGCTCTAGGCGGAAATCAAACAACGGAGCTGCCTTTCGACAAATTCGTAGGGTTTATAATACCTCATAAAAGACCAACCCTTCGGGAAAGTCGAATGGTTCATGAATACATTAGGAAGTACAAAATCTTTGGTGAAATTCAAAGGTCCATGATGATGAACACTGAACAAACCTCTCGACAAGACCGAAAGGTTTACAACTATACATAAGAAGAAACATTCCGCCCCTAACGAAGGCATAAGGCCGAAGGGTGGGCTTGCATCTATAAATAGGACCCAAGAGGTCCAGTTTTGGAGGACCGGTCTCTTCTTACTCTTCTCTTATTCGACTACTATTGCTTCCACTTATTACTCTATAACCTAATTTAGAAATTTAATTGGAGATTGGGTTCTCGAATTTTGTATCAAATCTCATCATGAGGAAATAAAGAGAATTATGGCTTGTGATCAACTTAGAATTGGGGGATAATCATGATTAGGCGCTAATCAAATATTAGCGACTAATCATATATGATTTATTTCTTATCTTCTTTGTTTATTACTAGTATATGTTGTGGGATCCTCTTTAAATATCTCTACGCATCTTGTTCCCTTTTTCATGGTTCTGGTTAAAGAAGGGAATCTGATTCGTAGAGTAATGTACAATATAATCCCATGGTATATTAATCTGCTCTTATTTTTGTCTAAACATGTTTGAATGATGCATTCCTTTCAATAGAGTTTTCATAGGGAATATATCAATCTAGGAATACGAAAGAATCAAAAGGATGTAAAACAGAGTGACATCTCCTTTTGATAATACTGAAAGGTTTGTAACCATTCGACAAGGACAGAAAGAAATGTGAAACATTGACTGATCTCTTTCGATTTCTAAAGACGATGGAATTCGATGAAATAATGAGGCTAAAGGTTATGCAGTCATAGAAACTTAATCGAAGGCTTTAGATGGCTTCCTGAACCTTCCGGTTTAACGATCCTACCATCCCAATCAATCTGCAAGGATTAAATAATGTCTAAACCCTTCGGCATGGTTGGAAGGTTAATCTATTTTCCAATCAGTACCATGAAAAAGATAAACAGTCCTTTAAACCATTTGGTATTAATCGTCCCATGTCAGGACTAAAACAAAGACCTCAAAACCTTCCGGCTTAGTTATTTTTTCCGAAAGATGCGAATTCACTCAAACATAGAGTTGAGCCCATGAAAAACAATTCAGTATAAGGCATTGGAAATGTTGACAATATTTCTTGTTAACATTTTTGGCGCTAGAAGGAGGAGGACCTGAACCTCCGACCTATTATATTAATACAATTAATTGCAAAAATCTGGTCTGCTGTAGGAAAAATGAAGTCAAAAAGACTTCCTACAGTCAGCAAGAGGAATGAGCATGCTACTACATTGGAGAAAAACGTATCATCATCTTTTAACTCTGGGAATAGGGGCAATCTTCCATCCCACCTCAATCAACTCCACTTGGGCAAGTGAAGCTTTTTATCCAACAAGGACCCCTCCCATGCTCCAAAGTCTTTGAAACAACCTTTGTGACCATAGATCAGTTATCATTCTACAATGCCTTCTTTGGATAGCCGGCACTGGACAAGGTGGATGCATTCGTCTTGCCAAAATATCTAATGCTCAAGTTACTCACTAAAAGCGGCTGGTTCACTATCCGAGGCGAGCAATTCGCATCATGAGAAATGTATTTTACAACTCTAGAGTAATATAACAGGGAGTTCGCTTGTTACTTTGATCCTTCCATTGCTTTACAGCCTTCAGAAGATGGATTTCTTCATCCATCATTCGAAGTAAAGAAAAAATCCGATAAAACTAACAAACGTGTTGCTGCAAGGTGTTTTGCATTTTATGGGAAGATAAAGAGAATGGATTCCAACTCAATAGAGGAAATTGAAATCGTTACAAAGTTAGATTATCGAGGAGAGGTGGAAAGAGTTAAGCCGGTTGAAGAAACCAAAGAAGTTCTAATAGATTCTGCCAATTCTACTAAAATAATCATGGTGGAAAAGATTCTTGAAGGGCACTTAAAGTCGAAATTGATAGAATTTTTAAAAGACAATAAGGATGTTTTTGGTTGGACCCACATTGACATGTTTGGAATTAGCTCTAAGGTCAAAGGCCATGCCTTGAATATCAATCCAGACATTCCTCTGGTTCGGCAAAAGAAAAGACAATTTGATAAGGTTAAAACCAACGCCCTAAAGGAAGAAATCAAAAAATTGTAATAAAATGGGTTTATCCGAGAAGTTTGATACCCCAAATGGTTGGCAAATCCGGTTCTGGTAAAGAAATCTAAAGAAAAGTGGTGAACTTGCCTGGATTACACGAATTTGGATAAAGCTTGTCCGAAGGATTGTTGCCCGCTGACAAGGATAGATCAATTGGTAAATTCCATCTGTGGACATAAGCTGCTCTCCTTAATGGATGCATATTCTAGATATAATCTGATCCCTATTTTTAAAGCTAACAAGGAGCATACTAGCTTCATTACAAATGAGGAAACCTATTTTTATAAAGTGTTGCCATTCGGATTAAAGAATGCTGGGGCAACTTATCAAAGGTTGGTTCATCGAATATTTAAAGAGCAAATTAGGAGGAATATGGAAGTTCATGTGGATGACATGTTGGTAAAGTCTCAAGAGACGAAAGATCATCATGAAGATTTGGACGAAATGTCTAAAGTGCTCTGCAAATATCAAATGAAACTCAACCCCCAAAAATGAAACTTTGGAGTCCATTCCGGAAAATTTCTTGGCTATATTGTGAGTGCATAAGGGATTGAGGCTAGCCTAGAGCGGATCGAGGCCATTAAGGATATGGCAGAACCTAGGACAAATAAAGATGTTAGGAGTTTTGATAGAAAAGTTATGGCACTAAGCTGGTTTATATCAAAGGCCACTAATAAGTGCATACCATTCTTCGAGGTAATAAAGAAGAAGAAATTTTTTGAATGCAACGAAGATTGCAAAAAGGCATTCCAAGAATTGAAGCTACATTTGGAAAAGCTTCCAATCTTATCCACCCTGAAGAAGGAAAGGATCTATTCTTTTATATGGTAATTTCTGAACATGTAATGAGCTCAGTATTGATCAGAAATGAAAATGGACTACAACTTCTAGTTTATTATGTAAGTAGGAGATTAAAGGATGCCGATATCGGATACCCAATCATTATGAAGATGGCTTACTGTTTAATTTTGACAGTTTGAAAATTAATACCTTATTTCCAAGCGCACCCGATAAAGGTATTGCCAACGTTCCATTAAAACAAGTCTTTGGTAAGCCTAAGACTTCTGGAAGATTAATTAAGTGATCCATTGCGCTAAGTCAATATGATATAGCATATCAGCCTAGAATGGCTATAAAATGGCAAGATTTCGTTGATTTCATTAACGAGTGTACAGGGTTCTCTTAGAACAATCCGGAAAGGAAAATGATGTAAAACCAAAATGGCAATTATTTGTGGATGGTGCCTCAAAAGAACAAGGGGTCGGAGCAGGATATGTGATAATCAACCCAGAAGGGCACAAGTTACACTATGCTATGAAGTTAGAGTTCTCAACAACTAATAATATACCAGAGTATGAATCCATGGTTCCAGGATTAACCCTCGCTTTGCAACTTAAAATCCCGAGGATCCAGGTATTCAGGGGTTCTCAATTGATGGTTCACCAAATCAAATAGGTATATCAAACCATGGATCCTAAACATAGTCAGTTTGTGAAGAAATTTTTAAAGATGCTTGCACTTTTTGAAGATTTCTTCGTATATGAAATACCAAGAGGAGATAACTCTCAAGCACATTCACTAGCTAAGTTGGCAAGCTCAAGAGGAGCCCCTGAAACTCGAATTGTACCAGTAGAATTTCAGGCCAATCTCAGCGTTGAGGAAAACAAATAGGAGAAAACCATGGAACTAATAGTGTTGACACGATCACAAGCCTTGACCCCAAAATCGAAAGGGATAGATCAAGAGATACTGAATGAAGAACCTATAGCTCCAATAGTGGAGGAATATTATGAAAACACTTGGATGTTATGAATTACATTGTCAATGGAACATTGCGAGCAGATAAAATAGAAGCGCAAAAACTAAACGGCAAGCTCAGAACTTTGTCATCATGGATGGAGTTCTCTATAAGAAAGGATATGCCCTTCCCTATTTACGATGTATGAAACCCAAAAGCGGATTGAGAATATTAAAGGAAGCACACGAAGGGTTTTGTGGGGATCACTCTAATGGAATAAAACTCGCCAAAAAGATAATGAGGCTAGGGTTTTACTGGTCACATTTGACTAAACAATCAATTGAATATGTTAAAAGGTGTGAAAATTATCAACGTTATTCGAAGATACCGTGTCTCCCACCTAGTAAATTAACCCCCATTTACTACTCCATGGCCATTTGATATTTGTGAATTGATTTAATTAGACCACTTCCAATTTCCAAGGGAGGAGCAAAATATGTTGTAGTTTCAATAGATTATTTACGAAATGGGTTGTAGCGGAACTACTCTCGAAAATTACCTCTAGGAAAGTGCTAAGGTTTGTCATCAGAAACATTGTCACAAGATTTAGGATACCTTATAGGATAATATCGGACAATGGAATCCAATTCGAAAGTGAAGAGTTTTCATGATTTTGCAACATGAATGGAATTAATAAAAGGTTCTCTTCAGCTGCTCATCCAAAGGCCAATGGAGTCGTCGAAGCTGCTAACAAAAAAATAAAGACGATCATGAAAAAGAGGCTGAACAAGGAAAAAGGGAATTGGGTAGAGTAATTAACCTTAGTTTTGTGGGCTTATGGAATGTCAGCTTGAACTACAACGGGTCATACCCCGTATTCTCACAGAGATGAACCAGGTTTGAGAACGATTGAATATGAAAGGAGGATATCAAAATATTACAACTCAAAAGTAAAAGCCAGGTCTTTCAGACAAGAAGATTTTGTACTTCAAGGGTAACAAAAATACAAGAAAGCCATCAGATGGGCCATTGGGACCTAATTGGCAAGGTCCATTGATAGTCTTCAAAGAAATTCCCCTAGAGCCTACAAGCTATGCTACCCTAATATATCAGAAATATGGTACCAAGATCTGGAATGTAGAACATTTGAGACCATATTTTCTGACTTTGAATGAATAAAGCATTTCCAAGAACGTCGCTGCTATGATTTATTAAGAAAAGCCTACATGGTCGGGAGTGAAATTCTCCTTAAAAAACTTGGACTACCTAAGATGGTAGGCTACCAATAATGGTTGAAAGCCCTTGGTCATGCCATGAAGGGCAGGTCAAGGCACCTCCTGGAGGGAGGGCATAAGCTTTTATCTGCGCCTAAACCAGAAATGGCTAGGTTAAAGCAGCACAAGCCATAATTCGCCTCATGCTATGGCCAGGATAAAACACCTCCTGGAGTGAGGATGGGTAATCACTTAATTCCACCATACTATGGCCTGGCAAAGGTTTTGAAAAAGCCCTTAACCGTGTCACATTATGGCCAGGTTAAGGCGCCTCCTAAAGGAAGGTCGGGTAAGTCCTCAGGCCGTACTTTAGAAAAAGCTAGCTGAATGCACCGAAAATCTGGATGAAATGTCCGACGGACTAAGAGAAGTCCATGCCTAAAAAAGGCACTACTAGAAATCGACATCGACTAAAAAGGCAGCCACCAAAAGGTCGGTGATTTCTAAAGTGACAAATGGCCTAAAATAGGCTCTACTTAAATAAGCACAGACTTGGACTGAAGAGTCCCTGCCTGAAATAGACCAAAACAAATAACGAATGGACAAAGAAAACTCGGGCGCGAGGAAGAATTAGCATGCGGAACTTCATCAAGGTTTGATGATGACACATACAACAAGAAAATTAGAGAAAAGACACCGAATTTTTCTCGCGAACATTTACCAGAAGTGGTATTATGGACTTCTATCATTAATTTCCAAAGATGGTATTCTGGTCTTCTATCATTAATTATTAGAGATGGTATTCTGGTTATTTATTATTAATTGCCAGAGATGGTATTCTTAATTACCAGAGATAGTATTATGGTGTTCTATTATCAATCAACAGAATTGGTTTTCTGGACTTCTATTATTGAAATTGGTATTATGGATTTTTATTATTAACTATCGGAGGTGGTATTCTAGTCTTCCATTAGTAATAACCAAAAATGGAGTTTTAGAACTTCTGTTATTAATTGTCAGAAAATGATGTCCCGAAAGTGGGATTCTAGGCTTCAATGGTAAATCACCTAAAATGAGAACTTCTACAATTAAATATCTAAAATAGAGATCCCGATCGACTATTGCCCGCTACCAGAGACGACTTTCTAGGTTTCCATTATCAATGCCAAATTAGATTTTCTGGTCTTCAGTTACTCATTATTAGCCAGAAGAATCGATGGATAGTTTAATGATCCTGGAACCTTTGTCCAAGAGCTAAATGTTAACCATAAAATATAGGTTAAGATAAAAGAAGCCAGTTTAGTGTCCCTCTGCATAGGAAAAGAACATCAAGAGAAAGCATATTCTAATGATACCAAAAGGTTTATATAACGGTAATGAAGAAAAAGCGCATGATAACTCCAGAGTGAAGCTTTCTCAAGCACGAAATAATTGCTAAGAACCTCTTAGACCAAATAGGGAAGTGATTGTGAAAGCTTCCAATATATTACAGAAATCAAGGAAAAGAAGGTCACCCCAAGCTTTTTTGAAAGAGTTGAAGGGATGCGGATAACAATTGGTAGCATCTTTAAACCTTCCAAAGCGGTTTAAACCTTCCTAAGGGGACAGAAGGCTTCATGTCTCGTCATTCAAAAAATCATTACCTACAGCCAAGGATAAGGAAGTCCGAGCAAAGACATCTGACTCTATAACAACCCTTCCGAAAGCATAATAAGCCTTTCGGTTCGACCGGAGCACATGTTTAATACATTCCGACAGTATCGAAAGGTATAAGATAAAGGTAGCGTCCATAAGTCAACTAAAGCAACCTTCCAACAACGACAACGAGGCTCTCGGTGGTACTCGAATAAGGGAGCCGCCTTCTGACAAAATCGAAGGTTTCATAACACCTCATAAAAAACCAACACTTTGGGAAAGGCGAGGAGTTCATGAATACATTAGGAAGTACAAACTCTTTGGCGGCATTTAAAGGCTCGTGATGAGGAACACTGAATAAACCTCTCGACAAGGCCGAAAGGTTCACAAATTTATATAAGAAGCAAACTTCCACCTCTGATGAAGGCATGAGCCCGAAGGGTGGGTCGCATACATCTATAAATAGAACCCAAGGGGTCTAGTTTTGAGGGATCGATATCTTCTTACTCTGCTCTCATTCGACTACTATTTCTTCTGCTTATTACTCTTTAACCCTAAATTAGAAATCTTATCGGGGATTCGGTTCTCGAATTTTGTACTAAATCCCATTATGAGGAAGTAAAGAGAATTGTGGCTTGTGATTGACTCATAATTGAGGGAAAATCATGATTAGGCGTTAATCAAATATTAACAACTTATCATATATGATTTTTTTCTTATCTTCTTTATTTATTTCGATTATATGTTGCGGGATCCTCTTTAAACATCTCTATAAGTCTTGTTCCCCTTTTCTTGGTTCTGGTTAAAAAAGGGGATCTGATTCGTAGAGTAATCTACAATATGATCCCATGGCATATTAAATCGGCTATTATTTCTGTCTAAACATGTATTAATGATGCATTCCTTCCGAAGAATTTTCATAGGGAATACATCAATCTAGGAAGCCAAAAGCATCAAAAGGATGTAAAATAGAGTGACATCTCCTTTTAATAATACCGAAAGGTTTGTAACCTTTCGGCAAGGACGGAAAGAAATGTGAAACGTTGATTGATCTCTTTCAGTTTCTAATAGGATGGAATTCGATGAAATAATGAGGCTAAAGGTTATGCAGTAATAACAACCTAATCGAAGGGTTTAGATGGATTCCTGAAGCTTCCAGTTAAAATGGAAGGGTTAATGATCCTACCATCCCAATCAATCTATAAGAATTAAACAATGTCCAAACCCTTCGGCATGGTTGAAAGGTCAATCGATTTTCCATTTAGTTCCATAAAAAAGATAAACAATCTTCAAAACCTTGCGGTATTAATCGTCCGATGTCAAGATTAAGACTAAGACCTCAAAACCTTCCGGCTTGGTTATTTTGTCCGAAAGATGTGAATTCACTCAACCGTAGAGTTGAGCCCATTAAAATCAATTCAGTATAAAGCATCGGGAATGTTGCCAATATTTCTTGTTAACAAGTTGAGTGGAGCCAAGGTGTTTTCCCAATTTGATTTGGCGGCAGGGTTCCATCACTTGAGAGTGGCGGAGGACAACATTCCTTTAACAACATTTCGAACTAGGTATAGTTCGTATGAGTGGTTGGTGATGCCATTTAGACTGACGAAAGCACCTTCTTTCTTTGAATATTTGATGAACCGAGTCTTCCGAGAGTAGTCGGATAGATTATTGTTGGTGTTTATAGATGACATTTTGGTATACTCTAAAGATGAGAGGAAGCATAGAGATCATCTTAGAGTTTTGCTTGAGACGCTGAGACAGAATCAGCTAAAAGAAAAGTTTTCCAAGTGTCATTTTTGGAAGAAAGAGGTTAAGTTTCATGGTCACATGGTTTCAGATAAAGGTTTGTTAGTCAATCCAGATAAGCTCGAAGTTGTAAACAATTGGAAGATACCAAAGACGGTAACCGAGATCAGGAGTTTTCCTGGACTTGCTGGCTATTATCAGAGATTTATTAAGGATTTCTTATGGATAGTAGCACCTTTGACTAAGTTGACCCAAAAAGATGCGAAGTTTGTTTGGTCCGACAAATGTGAGGTAGGGATACTTAAGTTAACACATTTGTTGACTAATACACAAGTATTAGTGGTTCTAGATGGAAACCAAAGGTTGGTAGTATCACTTATGCATGTGGAACTGAATTGGGAGCAGTACTGATGCAGAATGGTAAAGTTATTGTTGATGCATCCAGACAGCTTAGACCGCACAAACTAAGATATCCTACTCATGATTTAGAATTAGCTGCGGTGATCTTTGCCTTAATTATTTGGAGTCTCTTAGGGGAGAGATTTGAGTTGTATACTGATCATAAGTCGTTAATATATTTGTTCTCTCAAAAGGAGTTGAATATGAGGCAACATAGGTGGCTTGAGTTTTTGGCTGCCTATGAATTCGGTATAGAGTATACTCTTGTGAAAGGAAATAAGGTAGAAGATGCTCTTAGTAGAAAACATCAAAATTTGGTGTTAGCTATGTTGGCGGAATGGAAGGATTTAGAAGCGTTGGCCAGTTGTGGTGTGCAGTTAAGATCGGCTGCTAGTTCTAGTCAGGGTACTGCCATGTTGTCTTGTTTAGAAGTTCAACCAATACCATCGAAAGGATAGCTTCTAAACAGAAAGAAGATCCAGAATTAGCAATCGATGATCTAAAGGATTTCTATCTTGATCAGAGAAGATGGCTGAGAAAGAAGGGGCAGTTATGTGTTCCGAATGTTGAGAACTTGAGAAGGGAAGTTCTAGAGGAATGTCATCGATCCAAGTTTATGATTCATCCTGGAGGGACTAAAATGTATCAAGATATGTAGAGAAGCATATCTTGGGAAAGCATGAAGGGGGATGTTGGCTTATGGGTTAGGCAGTGCGTGAGCTGTCAACAAGTAAAGGTCGAACATCAAAAGCCGAGTGGTTGTTTCAACCCTTAGAGATTCCAGTTTGGAAATGGGATTCGATATCCATGGATTTTACAAACGATTTGCCAAGGTCGAATAGTGGAAATGAAAGTATATGGTCCGGCTACCTAGAGATGGTCGTAGAGCCTGAGGTTGGACGTAGATGAGACTTACGTCGAGGAAGAGGTGGAAGTACAAGAGGGCAATGTAACTAGAGGTCGGACCGGTTTGTATGCGGCTTGGTATGTTTAGCACTGGATCGGCCAAGGTGACTCAGCATTGAAGTGAAAACAGGGTGGGTCGACTAAGAATGGCAAGAGCAGGTGGTTCGATCGAGATGATTTCCAAGATCGTGGGTAGCCATGGTTCGGCCATAGCTGTTCGGCTGGATTCGGTTCGGCCTAGGTGGGTCAACAAGTGTCGCTCGGCCAAAGAAGGAAAAGCAAGATGGGTCGGCCTAGATGGTTCGGTGTTGGAGGATAGTCTCGGTGAACAAGTCAAAGTCATTCGACCAACGTGGTTCGGCTACTCGTTGCTCGGTCATGGAGGGAGGACTAGCATGGTACGGCCATTCATCGTTCGGCCTGGGGAGTTAGCAGATTACCATAGGGACAGTATGGCCAACCTTTCTTTACTTCAGTTGGTATCACTAGCTGCTCCGAGTCATGGGAGACATTATTTTGACTCGTATACGAGGAACTTATGGTTCGGCCATAATGGCTCTGGTTCGGCACTTGTCGATCGGCCAAAAATCATTCGGTATGTCTGCTTCGGTCGAAACGAGATTACCATATATAGGCCGAGTTACCTTAGTCGTAGGAGTACAAAGAAGAACTAACCTATCTTCGTCCATAAATAGGGAGGCAGGGGTACAGTGGAGGGGACCTTTTTCTGAGAACTCCAGAGAGACTCAGCCATTTTCTGCACTAGCTTTCTTTTGTCTAAAACTTGTTTTCAAGTTGTTCGTTTGTGGATTGTACCAGTATTCAAGTATTTGTGAAAGGCAATAATGGTTACATTAATAATGGACTTAGGCAATTACGCCGAACCACTGTAATTCTGATGTTCTTGTTTCCGTTGTTAGTTTCGCATATATTCTTCTATTTTAATTTACTATCTTCATTAATCTCTCTGCACAAATTTATTCTTGGTCGTTAGTGACCAATTTTGGTGCTTTCATTGGGAGCCATTCTCAGGCTATTATGATCTACTTTGTCGCTACTGAATTAAAGATATCCCCCAAAGGAGATCCAGGTTTATTCTCTAAAGTTCACAAATCCTACTCAAAGTTCCTACAGATAACTCTAAGATGTCAAGGCCACACACCAGATCTGCCTCCAACAACGCCGATGCTAATGAGACCGCAAGTGTCCGACAATTAGGACCAAGCAATCAGCAAGCTAATCTAGGTGCAGAACCCGCCACCATCCTAAACCAAACAGAAGTTGTCACCAGGGGATAAATTCAATGAGCTGATGAGAGAACTCATGGAAAACAGGAGACAGCTTGACGGGAAAATTCAAGCTAACGCCAATCTCATGACTCAGCATACTCAACAACAGCATCAGAGTGTTGAGGAAGCCTCACTTCCTACTTGTCATCCGACAGTTCCATTTTGTCCGATGAACATCCTAGGTGTAAACGTCGTAGAATTGTAACAACGCAAACAGATGTAGCACGTCAACCCAACAGGACTGGCCTCGGTTCCTTTCTGGATCATGGCCCATCACTTGCACCTGGGAAATCGCACTCAAGTTAGACCAAGAAACTTAGGTTCTGAAGCATGAGTGGAAACTGACCGACCAGCTAACTAGGGACGCAATGAAGCAGGTCACCAAGACACTCGTTTGGGAGATCACCGATCAAGGCGGCACCAGCCAAGACGGTCACGCAGGATGGAGTCTAACTTGCCACCTCCCATCCAGACCCAGGATTTGTAAGCTATGGTCAGACAGCTGATTGGGGAAAATTAGAGCTTATCCAACGATGATTGGGGCACAGCTAGTAGTCATACTCCGTTAACAGATGCTATCCAACAAGCTGATACCCCTGGAAGTTCAGCATGCCGACTGTTTCAACCTATGAAGGGAAGACTAATCCTTGACGGCATGTAATGAGATATGAATGGATGATGGACTCTGCCAGGGCAAATGATGTTACCAAATGTAGATGTTTCCCCATAACCTCATCCGGAATCGCCACCATGTGGTTCACCAGACTTCCTCCACGATCGATCTCCAAGTTTCATGAGTTAGCAATGAAATTTGTGGAACAGTTTAGGATCCATACCACTCGCCCAAAGGATGTGATGTCTTTACTCAGTGTAATCCAGGCTCCAGGGGAGTCGTTAAAGGAATATTTGCAAAGAATTCACATTGCTGCAATAGTAGTTAGCAATCTAAATGACCATGCTATTCATATGGCCGTGATGTGAGGAGTAGATCTGGATTCGAAGTTCGATGATTGGCTGGCAGGAAAACCTCCGGCTTCCCTAGAACGTTTTTACTCAAAGGCGTACCAATTCATGAGAAGGAAGGAAGCTAGGTGGACGAGGCGGGGCAGTGCGCCAGGGCCTGACAAAGAGAAGGCGCAAAGCAACATTGCGATAAAACAAGCTGGCGACAACTTTGGAAATGTCCAGGTCAATGTTCAAAACAAGCTCGAGCAGTCTAAAGGATCCAGAGGAGGATGTTTCGGAAGGAATAGGAAATCAGGGAAATGGAAACCGCAGATCTTAACCTATAGCGAATACACTCCTCTGAACCCAACTCTGGAAAGTATTTATTTATCAACTTGTAATATATTCCAATACCGAAAGCTGCGTCCAAAGGAATCCAATGAGGAACGAAACAGACTGAGAAGTACTACCGGTTTCACGAGACCTACGGGCACAACACCGAGGAATGTAGACACCTCCATGATGCCATAGAAAAACTGATTCGACAAAAGAACTTATAGTAGTTTGTTAAGAATCCACAGGAAGGCAAATATGGGACGTCCGATCCCAGTCACAGGCAGGCTCCATGTCAACCTAAGGAACCCACTCGGACCTTAGGTAGGCTGATCATTAACACGATAGTCGGTGCGCCTCATCTAAAAGACAAGAGTTAGAAAGAAATGGAAAGCTACGCTAATTCCCTAATGCATGCGGATTTCGAATGCTGCTCGAACTCGAAAGATGGGACTCCGAAAAAACAGCAGCGAATGATGACAAATGATATAATATTCAGGAGCAGGGATGCCGACTGGGTGTAGGAACCTACCATCGATTCGATGGTCATTTCAGCCATAATTGGACTAGTGTTTGTGAGAAAGATACAGACTGATTGTGGGAGTTCTATGAATATTATTTTCAAAAAGGCATATAACCAAATAAAGATGGAGGCGAAGAATCTAAAACCATTTAAAGCATGTATTCATGGTTTTAATGGTGCAACCACTGATCGATAGGTTTTGTAGAATTGCCAGTGGAGTTAGGAGAAGGTGAACGTAGGGGAGTACGGATCATACCATTCATTGTTTTAGATGTTGATTCCCCGTATAATGTGTTTTTGGGTCGACCGAACTAGGTGGAATTTTAGGGTAGCTTTGGCCCCATGGTGTTTAACGTTGAAATTTTCGATGGATAGAGGAGTTGGTGTTGTGCATGGCGATCAAGCGGCTGGTCATGCATGTTATGTGGCTAAGCTGAGAGAGGCCCGGCGTAGAGAGAAGGGTAAGGTTGTGGAATACTCTATCCGCATCCATGTTGCTGAAAATTGACAAGTAATGCCCGAGCCTTGGCTAAGGCTATTAGGTCGGATCTATGAAGATATAAATCCGAGAGATGATGATAAAGAATCTAAGGAGTCTAGAACAGCACTGGATGAACTGATGATTGACATCCCAGTCATTCATGATGACCCATCACGGGTGCTTAAGATTGGATCACAACTCACCCCCTCAATGATTGAGAATCTTACTGATTTCCAGCAAGCGAACCTAGATGTTTTACTTGGACCCTCTCTGATATGTGTGGGATATCTTCCGCCATCACAAGTTATATGTTGAACATTGACCCAAAGTATTTGCCAGTGAAACAAAAAAGGAGAGGTACGAACCCATAGAGGTCTACTGCTCTCAGAGAGGAGGTGGACAAACTCAAATCCAATGGGTTTATCCATGACGCCCTCTACCCTGAATGGGTATCTAACCCCGTACTAGTGAGAAAAGAAAATGGAAAATGGACGTCCTGCGTTGATTACTCGGACCTAAACAAGGCGTGCCCTAAGGGTAGTTTCCCTTTAGCCAGAATTGATCAGTTGGTTGACTCAACAGCAGGACACGAATTATTGTCATTCATGGATGCGTATTTGGGGTACAATCAAATCCCAATGCACATCCCATATCATGAATACACTAGTTTTGCCACAGATGTTGGACTGTACTGTTAGTAGTGATGCCCTTTGGATAGAAGAATGCAGGAGCGCCTTATCAACGTTTGGTAAGTCGGATGTTTAAAGACCAAATTGATAGAACAATGGAAGTCTATGCAGATGACATGCTTGTGAAGGCACGACAGTCTAACGACCACATTCGAGGCTTAGCAGACATGTTTAATATATTCAGATACTATGTAATGAAAATTAATCCACCGAAGTGTTCCTTTGGTGTTGCATCGGGAAAAGTTTTGGGTTTTATTGTCAATGCGTGAGGAATCGAAGCTAACCCAGAAAGGATTCAGGCTATCCGAGACATACAAGTGCCCAAAACTATAGCGCATGTACAAAGCCTAAATGGAAAATTTGCCGCGTTGAGTCAATTCATATCCAAAGCAACCGACAAATGCATTCCTTTCTTCGATGTGATAAGAAAAGGGAAGAGAAATTTTGAATAGACGCCGGACTGTGAGGATGCGTTCCAAGCTTCGGTGAGACACTTGGAGAGTCCCCTAGTTCTGTCAAATCCTATAGACCATGAAGAGCTATATGTTTACATAGTCGTGTCCCAACATCCCATCAGCACAGCCTTAGTTCATGAAGCAGATCGAATTTAAAAGCCAGTGTACTACGCTAGTATATGTTTAACGGGGGTAGAAAGAAATTATCCCAAGATTGAAAAGTTAGCCTACTTCTTGGTGATTGCATCATGCAAGCTCCGTCCATACTTTCAGGCACACCCGATCGGTTTTTATACCGATCAACCTCTGCGACAGGTGCTCCAACGACTAGAAACCTCGGGATGGTTGCTTAAATGGAACATTGAGTTGAGTCAATTCAATATCACTTACTTGCCACGAAGAGCTATCCTAGGGCAAGCGCTAGCAGACTTCGTTGCAGAATTTACCATATTAGAAGAGCCAAGTATTGATGACTTCATTCCCGCATTCGACGGAAACTCTACAGCGATGGGGCATCCAATGACCATTGTTCCGAGGCTAGTGTTATTCTTGTAACTCTCGAAAACCGATCAATTTGTTATTCTTTGAAGCTCGATTTCCCAGCTACAAATAACGAAACCGAAAACAAAGCATTGATTGTTGGCTTAAAACTTACCAGAGAACTCAAAGTAAAATCGGTTGAAATCTTTTGTGACTCAAAGCTGGTGGTGTATCAAGTACAGGGAGACTATCAAGCAAAGGGGCAGAGACTATTCCAGGAACTATTGACAGACCTTGAGTACTACAGCGTTTCACATATACCGCATGAACAAAATTGGGAAGCCGATTCATTGGCAAAATTTGCAAGTTCTAGTGATGCACAACCGATGGGTTTTGTTCCCGTCGAAATCATATATTCCCCGAGTATAAACGGAATGGAAGTGGATGTTGTGTTTGGGACAGAAATTGAATGGGAGTCGTGGATGACCCCATTCCAAGAATATCTGTTATGTGGAACTTTTTCCAAGAGAAAGAACGAGAGGCGACAAATCATTCGCAAAGCCTCGCAGTATATAATGCAGGATGGAGTAATATATCGAAAAGGATTCTCGATTCCCTTACTTCGGTGCATCGCCAATGACAAGATAAAGCGGGTTTTGGAAGAGGTTCATGAAGGAGAATATAGCGACAAATGTCAAAAGTATGTGAAGATCCCGAGAGCTCCGTCGACGGAACTTACACAAATGGTTAGTCCTTGGCCATTTGCAAAATGGGGGATCGATATAATTGGCTCCTCGCCGATCTCCAAAGGTGGTGCAAAATATGCAATTGTTACAGTTGATTATTTCACCAAGTAGGCGGAAGCAGATCCCTTAGCTACGATCACCACCAAGAAGGCCATCAATTTCGTTGTACGAATCATCATTTTCCATTTTGGTCTCCCACGAACTGTCATCATGGACAACGAAACTCGGTTCGAGAGTTGGGAGTTCAAAGAATTCTGCCAAAAATGTTGCATTGGAAAAAGGTTTGCAGCAATCGCTCATGCAAAAGCCAATGGACAAGTTGAAGCCATAAGTAAAATATCAAATCCATATTGAAAAATATTTGGAGAAGGCTAGAGTTAGATGGGTGGATGAGCTTCCGACAGCACTCTGGACATACAGAACCACCCATAAGTCCGCGATTGGTCACACTCCATTCACCTTGGAATACGGCACTGAAGCCGTTATAACTGTGAAACTTGAATTTCCCTCTCACTGGGTGACTCATTATGATCCTAAGACGATTACTGGAATCGCTGCACTTTGTCGAAGAAAAATGTGAAGAAGTTGAATTAACGATGGCCGCATATAGGCACCGAGTCACTCGGTATTACAATGAAAAGGTTCGACCGAGGGTCTTTGACATGGGTGATCTTGTTTTGAAGTGAGTTTTTCTAGTCCCTTTACATATGAATCCCACATGGTAAGGTCCGTACATCATCGAACGGAAGCTTCGAGAAGGAACCTTCAAGCTAGTGACTGTTAATGGCGTGACACTCCCCAAAGCATGGAATAGCGAGCACTCCCTAGATCTTGTCCCTATTTTTTTATAATAATTAATAAAGGCTTGAAGCCATTCTTTCAATGAACTATTGACGACTTTTATGTTACAATCCTATATAATGAATTAAATTGCATTATTTTGTCCTGCATATATACAATTCAAAAAATCTCTAGGTCCTCGGAGCTCAACTGGAGTGCTCTGAGTCCCCGGAGTGCGGACTAGAATATAAACGATTCAAAAATCTCTAAGTCCTTAAAGTGAGGGCTGGAGTACTTTGAGTCCCTGGAGTGCAGACTAGATTATAAACGATTCAAAAATATCTATGTCCCCAAAGAGAAGACTAGAGTGCTCTGAGTCCCAGTAGTGCGGAGTAGAGTATAAATGATTTGCAAAAACTCTTAAGTCCCTAGAGCATGAACAAGAGTACTCTGAGTCCCCGAAGTGTGGACGAGATTATAAACGATTCAAAAATCCCTAAGTCCTCGGAGCGCGGACAAGAGTACTCTGAGTCCTCGGAGCGCGGACTAGAGTATAAATAATTCAAAAATTTCTTAGTCCCCGAAGCGTGGACTAGAATACTCTGAGTCCCCGGAGTGCGGACTAGAGTATAAACGATTCACAAATCTCTATGTCCCCAAAATGTGGACTAGAGTACTTTGAGTCCCTGGAATGTGGACTAGAGTATATACGATTCAAAAATCTCTAAATCTCGGGAGAGCGGACTAGAGTACTCCAAGTCGGAGTGCGTACTAGAGTATAAACGATTTCAAAAATCTCTAAGTCCCCGGAGCATTGAAAAGTGTACTCAGAGTCCTCGGAATGCGGACTAGAGTATAAAAGATTCAATAATCTCTAAGTCCCCGGAGTGCGGACTATAGTACTCTGAGTCCTAGAAGTGCGGACTAGAGTATAAACGATTCAAAAATCTCTAAGTTCCTGGAGCATGGACTAAAGTACTCTGAGTGCTTGGAGCACGGACTACAGTATAAATGATTCAAAAATCTCTTTGTCCCCGTAACGCGGACTAGAGTACTATATGTCCCCAGAGTGCGGACTAGAGTATAAACGATTTAAAAATCTCTAAGTCCATGGAGCATGGACTAGAGTACTCTGAGTCCCCGGAGTGCGGACTAGAGTATAAACGATTTTAAAGTCTCTAAGTCCCCGGAGTGTGGACTGGAGTACTCTGAGTCCCCAGAGTGCAGACTAGAGTATAAACGATTCAAAAATCTCTAAGTCCTCGGAGAATGGACTAGAGTACTATGAGTCCTCGGAGTGCGTACTATAGTATAAACGATTTGAAAAATCTCTAAGTTCTCAGAGCACGGACAAATGTACTCTGAGTCCCTGGAGTGCAGACAGAGTATAAACGATTCAAAAATCTCCAAGTCCCCGGAGCATGGACTAGAGTACTCTGAGTCCCTGGAGTGCGGACTTGAGTATGAATGATTTAAAAGCCTCTAAGTCCCCGGGGTGCGGACTGGGGTACTATGAGTCCCAGTAGTGTGGACTAGAGTATAAACGATTGAAAAATCTCTAAGTCCCTGGGGCACGGACAGGAATACTCCAAGTCGCCGTAGTGCGGACTAGAGTATAAACGAATCAAAAATCTCTAAGTCCTTAGAGCGGGACTAGAGTACTCTGTGTCCCCGGAGTGCGGACTAGAGTATAAATGATTTAAAAAATCTTTATGTCCCTGGAGCGCGTACTAGAGTACTCCGAGTCCACAGAGCATGCCTACAGTATAAATGATTCAAAAATCTCTAAATCCTCGGAGCGCGGACTAGAGTACTCTGAGTACGTAGAGTGCGGACTAGAGTATAAATGATTCAAAAAATTTCCAAGTCATGTGGAAGCGGACCAGAGCTTATGTAACCTACAAGATTTCAAAATATAACTACAAGTTAGACAATGAGTAGGCAATGAAAGTCGTGAAAGACAAAGAAACATAATTTTATTTACTAATCCAAAATTAAGTTCCATTACAACTTTTTTGAAATGTGGAGTTCACAACGGCTACAAAAAAATAGAAACATCTACATGATTCAGAATGGGCCAACAACATCGTCCTTCCCTTTCGATGAGGAGGAATCTCTTCTGTACAGGGCTTTGGCTGCAGATTAGTGGGAAGGCTTAGTTCCTCGAAGCACTTCCTTTATAAGAGAATCCTCACCAACCTCTTCGGTGCCCAGCTCCACTCATTTAATTTTTATTAAAGTATCCCATGATTTGGCTAATGATTTGAGGTAACCCTCGCCTAAAAAAGATAGATCTCGATGCATGAGAACCCGAGCGTAATATTCAGCTATAAGCATATCAAATAAGCATTTAATTTCTTCTCTGCCGGCTTTAGAAGCTGCCTCGAGGCAAGAATCGATTTCTGTCAGCGCCATTCTTTTGCCCTCCTCACGGGCGGCATCCTTTAACGCTTCAGCTTTAGAGAGTTTCTCGTCAAGCTTCGTCTTTAAGAGTCATGTTGCGACGATTTCCTCGCAATATCACTGTGACTCTTACTGTGCAGTAGTTTTCGCTTCTTTCTCTTCAAGCAGCAGATCCTCCAGTTCTTTAACTCTTCGAGCGAGAATATCCTTTTCTTTCTGGATGGGGTCTTTTTCTAAGGCTAGAGCACCACTACGTTGAACTGCCGCATCAATTTCCTTTTTGTGAGTGACTTCCAGATGACTGACTACCTTGGTTGTTTCTTTAGTGTTTTGCTGGGCAGCCTCAAGTTGAGATTTGTACAAGAAAAGCTCTTCATCCTGGGCTTTAATAATATCTTTAACATGGATGGCTTAAAGTTTTAGGCGGTCGTGCTGATGATCAATAGAAACTTTTGAAACTTATTCCGCTAAATGAACAAACACATTGTGTTAGACATAAACATCGTTGTTACTGGCGATGGCGCTTTGTTTGACATGCCCTGGAATATGTTGAATTGTAGGAAGGAATTTCAATCCTTCAAAGCATATTTGTTGAAAAGTGGCCTTAAGCTCGGCTAATTTTTCAGCTGTCGATGGATCATGTGCAGAGATTGGAGAAGTATGCCGAGCCGAAGTCATAGACTTTTTATAAGGTTCATGAGATTGCCTGGTGCTGGATGACCCAAAGTGTTGGTCGTGGGGAGCTTCAAATTGAGGTCCCTTTTGAGCAGATTTTTCTCTATTGTGCTCTGATTAAGGAGGAGGATCATTGGATATGAGGAATGACTATAATTTTTTCTATGAGAAGACGACGAATCTTTAGGATGGTAGTCCCTATTGCCACTGTCATCTCTGTCTTAGCATCTACCTAATCCCGAATCCCGATTGGAGTGGTGGAAGATAGAGGACAACGAAGGCGGTCAAATCCGTGATTATGCCCCATATCACCTACATAGAAACCGAGTGAGGATGAGTTAGCAAGAATAGTATGATGGCTAAAATTTAAGTGTAGGGTGAAGTGTGGGTGTTCGTTTGTGTTTTGTGTTTCACCCTGACGGACCAGTTTCTATTTCTTTACATATTGGGGTTTTCTCTCCTTGATGATGAGCCTGATCGCCTCCACCAGGTTGAATTAAGTCCCATATCCCTTGGGTCGTTGAAACTGTAATTCAGTAAGTCACCGGGGATGCTCAGGTCTGATAGACCTTTTAATGGACCTTCTTGATGTTGGGGAGACGAATCTTTATCAACCAGAGTAATTATAACTTTGGAAGTTCAGCCTACTGTTTTCTTTTTCAACTTATAGGCTAGGCTCTTTTGCTTCTTCAAAGAGGGAAGCAATCTGTCGATACCAGGTGCATCGGTTACTGGTGCAACATCGAAACCTAAGTTCTCACCGGTTGCTTCTTGCGCCTTGGCCTCTTTTATTTCACCTTCCTCAAATATATCGGGGGCTCCTCTTGTAAGGGGCACCGAAGACCCCGCTTGCCATTATCCGCGGCAGATCTGGTTATAGGGGCGCCGGTAGGGAGGCTAGTTCGACGACCCTTTACCAACAATCTAAACATCGAAAGTAACTCATTAGAAATAACGGATTTGATCTCCCGGTCTCTCACAGGAATAGCTCGAATGGCCTCGATAGCCTCAGAATATCCAATGCCTTCCGATCGTGGGCGGATACCTATAAAAGTCAATGGAAATTTAGAAGGAATGCATCTCGAGCCTCAAATAAATAATAGTTAAAGAATAAAACTTACTATGTTCCAGCTATCTTCTTGCAAAACTGAGTGAGGCAGCGTACGCAAAACCACTCTTGCTTGTATTGGGAGAATTTAATCCACGCCCTCATCAGAATTTGGCATTTTGAATGTGGTTTGAGAAATACGAAGGATGGGCTATCAAACCATCTTTTGAAGAAATACATATAGCAAGTATCCTCGGGAGTAGGGAGTCTGAATAAAGTGCTCATGAAGAGAATACAAGTGTCATAGATAAACACATGACTATAGGGATGTAGTTGTGCCGGAGCAATCCCGATATACCATAACACTTCAGAGAAAGGATTTGAAAGGTGGCATGCTATCGACCCAACGCATGAATTTATTGCACGATGTATATCCGGACGGGGGCAGGTGAGGCCGATCTTGCCTCGATGGAACTAAAACATCACTGAAAGGGATTCCATGAATTGTACACAACCGACGAAGAACAGTTCCACCGATTTTGAACCTTGTGAATTAATGGGATTATCTAAAATAATTTCTCCATCAACAACATCAGGAGCCAGGCCAATAAATGCAGCAGATGGATCTGGAATACCCTGTGTGGATGTTATCTGTGGATTTAAAGTTCTTACTATCACCTGCTGGGATCTTGGCTCAGCCTTGTCAGAAACTATAGCAGATCGCTATCTTTTGGACATCTTCAACGAGCGTTTAAAATAAGTAGATATTTATTTGAACTATACTCGAAAGACAATCGATATCAAATATAACGATGATTGTTAACGTAAAAATTAGACGCTAACACCCCGGTGTATGTAGAGTAAGCGTGAAAGCACCACCCATTAATAGGGGAATTAGAAATAAGCAGGAATTCACAATAAAGCGGTAAAAGACACAGTTTTTATAGTGGTTCGGCTTATTGTCAAGCCTACGTCCACTTTATATCTCTTTATTGCTGATTCAAGTACAACTTATACAAATTTCTTCAATTACAACACACTTTAGACTAGGAACTCAAAAAACGATACAGAATAATCTTTCTAATTCATGTCGAATGATGTAGATTTTCTCTTGAAGTTTGTCGTAGAGTCCTTAGTGTTATGAGTGTTTGAAGTGCTGCTTGAGTTGAGAAAATGGCAGAATGTTGAGGCTTCGAAGAATGATCCAAAAGTCCCCTTCAAGTTGGAGCTAGTGCCGTATTTATAGGAGTTTTCGGTCATAAGTCGTAGGTCGGAGGTTACGACCTATGGTAGGTCGTAGGTCGGAAGTCGCGACCTATGGTAGGTCGTAGGTTGGAAGTCACGACCCAAGGCATACGAGCTTCGGCCTACTCTGGACGGGCCTTGGGTCGTGAACGACCTAAGGTAGGTCGTGGGCGACCTAGAAAATACGGCTTTGTGGCTAGACATTGTTGCATCTGAGTGTTTGGGTTGGCAAGTTGTAGGTCGAAGGTTGCAACCTAAGATAGGTCGTGGATCACATATGAGCGACCTAACAGATGGAAACTTCGGCCCTACCCGGTAGCACTGGTCCCTTCTGAATGAAGTATTAGGTCGTGGACGACCTAAGAAAATAGTTGGCGACCTTTACAACGCTGAGGTTATCCACTGTAGCGACCTAGGCTAAGTCGTTAACTCGCTATGTTGCTTAGCTCATTAGGTCGTCAGGTCGTTCCACTTTTAGGTCGTTAGGTCGTCCCACTTTTAGGTCGTTTACTTCCTGTAAGTTGCTAACTCGTTGGGCCACAAGGTCGCGGACTCCTCTCGGCAGTTAGGTCGAATACATAGCTAAGTCGCTAGGTCGTGGACTCCTCTAGGTCGTAAGGTCCTTTAAGTAATCAGGTCGTTCCACCGTTCCACCTCTTAGGTCGTTACACCTTTTAGGTCATTCCACCTTTAGGTCGTTAGGTTGGCTTATCTCTTAGGTCGTTAGGTCGGCTTATCTCTTAGGTCTTTAGGTCGGTAAGATCCCTAAGTTGCTGTGCTTATGTAAGTCGCTAGGTTGTTTCATCTTGTTAGCCTCTTTAGGTCGCTTTGGTTGTTGAGTCGCTAAGTCGCATAACAAAGGAATTAACATTTGCCCCTCGAAGTACACGCCTAGGTCGTAGGTCGTGTGCTTCGACTTAGTTCCTTAGGTTGTAAGAGACTCATCGGGTTTGCTAGGTCGCGTGACGATATGCCTTCCTTTCTTTTGCCATATAAATTACTTAACCCGCTCCTTCTTCACTTTATCTGTTCCAACATTCTAAACCGCCATTAACAAACCTTCGAGTTTAAAGACTTAGCACGAAATTCTTTCCTCTCTCAACCATCAATTCCATCAGCGAATTTAGGTAATCTTGAGCATTTATTCGTTGCACTCGTTGTCGATTCCATCATAACCATTTCCACACGATTTTGCTATTATGATGCAATTTGGCATTCGAATTTGCCTTTCGATTCTCTGTCGAATTGTTAGTGGTTGCTGTAGGAACGAATCGGCGTAGGGTTTTATGGGTTCCTGGAAATTTGGAGAAGACGTTGAGGTTTCAGGAGTTTGGAGGAGGCGAGGAGATTCTTGGTTATTGGGTTATTGGATAGCGGGTTATGTGATTTGCTAGGTGGAGAGAAGCGAATGGATTAGAGAGGGATCAGAAATGACCGGTTTAAGTACCTCAGGCGACCTTTTGGTTTGGATGTGAACTACCCGACTCATCTTCCTTGCGACCTAACTCACTTGCGACATATCTATTGACCGACCTAAAAATTCTTGCGACCTAACCGATTTGCACGACTTAACTTTAGGTCGCTCAGGGACTTGAACGACTTAGGACTTGGTTAGATTCATGTTGCCTTGAACAATGTGACTTAACCTTGCCAGAATAGCATATTAATTACAAACAGGATGACTTAAAGGTAGTCCGACCTACGCTAGGTCGTTTGATCGACTTAAGGGTGGCCCGACCTATGTTAGGTCGTTTGAGCGACTTAAGGGAAGCCCGACCTATGTTAGGTTGTTTGAGCGACTTAAGGGAGGCCCGACCTATGTTAGGTCGTTTGAGCGACTTATGAGATGAACAGAACTTGAACAATTGTACCATCCAACAGAACTTGATTGTATTTCAACCTTAAACTGCTAGAATAAGCTACTCGGACTTTGTTGTACTTCTTTACAGATTATACTAACTTTAATGCTATCAACCTGTTGAACACAACACTTGCAGAAAAAATGGGACGAATATACTGCCACCGATTGCCCACATCGAATGACAGATTAGTCGATAAAATATAATCAACTTAAAGAAAATATATGACATGTTGTGAACTAACAAATTCAAGTGAAGTAGTAAAGTAACATTAATCAACTAAAGCCGATTTGTTTGCATCAATACTGCACTTGCATTTGAACTTAAGGCGACAAGTCGTGAAATTTTACAATTGTCATATGTTTATTAATTCAATTCCAGTTATACTTGCATGTCACTTTGTTAGTTTTACACAACACTTCACACATTTAGGAAACGTGCACCTTCACATTTGAATATCCAATTCCTTGTGTAGAATGTCTTCTCATCAAGAGGAAGTGGTAGAACAAACTGGAGAGGCCTTCCCGATAGCCGATCCACTGGTCAACCCCCTGGAAAGAACTCCAACTACTTTGAGTCATCGGGTGTTCAATCAGTTACACGCTTAGTTTGGGATTGCAGAAGCAGATGCTATTCTGCCTGGGCCAACTGATTTTGCTGATATGCCTCCCTTCGGCTTTGTCGCAGTTAACCGCCAATTGTGCCTTTGTGGTGCCATTCCTCCTTTTAACAATTTTCTCCAACAACTCTTTCACCGGTTGGCGATCTCTCCTTTTCAATTGCACCCCAATGGCTATGCCATTTTGATGGGATTAAGCATTCTATTCGGAAGGGCGCTTAACCTTCTCCCAAGTTTTGAAGAAATTTGTTATTTGTGCATATTTGCAAGAAATAATGAACATCCTTCCATCATACATGTAAGAAGCGCCAAAAATCGCAAGCTTATTGCCGATCTCTCTAAGAGCGCTCATGGTTTCCTGACTCAATTCTTCTTTGTCCGTTGCCCCTAGGGATTTTATGCTACCTGGAGAGTAGGGGGTAAGCTTACTCATCCCCATTCTTTCCTTTTCTAAGCTTCCTGAGGTCCGAAATTCTAAATGTTAACTTCGTTTTCTGCTTTTACAGTTCTTCCTCCTCCTTGTAGAGGCTTCAGCCACAAATCAACTTTCGAGAGGCTAAATGCAGTGACAACTGAGGAGAGAAGCATCAAATTTTTGCTGAGAGACGATTTTCTACATCAATTTGGACTCCTACACTCTTCCCGCTCTACTCAGCCTTATGAAGTTCCCGAATCTCCAAGCAAGACACAAGATGCCCCCGTTTCTACTAAGGAACCTATATCGAAAGAACCTACTTCCGAGGCTTCCTTGGTGAAGTGCTCTATTTCTACTGATGTTGCAGGGCCATCTGGCAAACTTCCACTTGCCCTGGTCATCGAAGAAGAAGAAGAACCTCAAGAACCCGCTCAACACTCAGAGAAATCTGGTGACAAAGGAGCTGAAAAGACAAGTCCCACCAAGCAGAGTGGGGATGACATTTTTGAAGGGTTGAGCGACCTGATAGTCACTTCACAGGAGCTCTTTAAAGACGACCCTGCTTCTGTTAGAGTTATCTCTTCAGCAGTTGAAGCAACATCCATTTTACAACAGACCCCGTCATCTCAAGAGTTGACGTTAGCTAAAACCCATCATTTCCCCGCAACCGAGGAGTGGTTCGTAGTTCGACGCGCGTAGTTTGCACGTTACGCATACTTAGGATTTTTTAGCATTCTTATGCACTTACATGCACTTTACTTCAAAGATTCTCAATCTTTGCCTCTTTTCCATTTTCAGGCCTTTCAATGGGGCGACGCTCTTATTACGACGACTTCCAGAGCTACGGGAGACGCGGCTCTTTTGATCCCAAGAGATATCTTCCTTCTTATAGAGAGACAGACGAAGAAAGAGCCGCACGAAAAGCTCGTGAAAGGCATGCCCAAGAAGAACGCCATGAAAGACGGGACGACCGACATGATTCTTCCTAGAGGGAAGATGATTCTCATAAGCGGAAGTATCGTGACGACAAGGGGAAAGGTCAGATTGCTGAAGATATGAGTAAAAGAGCTAAACATGGCGAAAAACCAGCATCCGAGACTTTCGAACAAACTGCTGCTCCCGTACTATCTCAATCTCCTGCCTTGGCACGTAGTGATATTCAAAAAATCATTGGTAGGCCCCCATATCAAGTTGGTCCAGGCCCAGCTACTCTTCAGAGTCGATTCCCAAATTGGTGCCTGAAAGGAGTGCACTTTGATCTTGACCTGGTCCCGATCGACAAGCAGGCTATGCTTCGCAACCTTGACGCCGTCAAACATGACATCAAGAGAATGTCAAGTTGGCAAAAGCTTGTCGATGAGCTCCAGAGGGTAAATCACGTGAATCTTGAAGCCATGTTAACAATGGAAAACGACAAATCTGAATGGCAGAAAATTCTTGAGCAACATGACGCTGAAATGAGAAGCATCGCTACTTATAACGAAAAGCTCGAAGCGGATGTTGAAAAACTTAAAGAAGAGCTTGCTACTTCCTCCACTTCCTAATCGCAAAGGGAGCAAGTACTTCAACAACAAGTGTGAGATGCTTATGCCGCTCAAAGAGATGCCGAAGATAGGCTTGAGATTCAAAAAAGAATTAATGAGGGTCATATTGCTGACATCGCAGAGCTGCGAAAGAAGACTAGCTCCTAGGACGCGGAGATCGAAATGCTAAAACTTCAACTCTCTAAAGCTGAAAGATAGCGTGATGAGGCTGTTGCCGGCAAAATTGCAGCTGAAGAATCTCACGAAGCAACGAAAGCCAACATTAGCTCAACATTATTTGACTTTTAATTGCATAGCGTCCTGAGGCGCGGTAGTCTTGCCTTTCTAGGCCCCAAATATGAAACAACTCTGGCCGAAGTATGGGAGGCCATTCTTGACATGCTCGGCGGTGTTGGCTATACTGAGGCGGATTTAGAGGCAAACTATCTTGATGACAATGCACGTGCTGCTCTTGCCAGGGGAAAAGAGCAGCTTGCCGAAGAGAGAGCCGGAATGGCAGAAGGTGGACATGCAGGGAAGGCAACTTTAACCGACCCAGTTCAACCTTCAGTTTCGGCCGATATCGACATTGTTGGTTCCGGTTCCCATTCTCCGCCTCCTACTAAAGCCATCACTGAGGGTGCAACCGCTCACAATGGAGATGAGAGTCAAGAGAGCGGTGATGCATGGGGCTTCGAAGTTGACATAGTAAAGCCTGCTTCGCCAGGTAACCCTACTGTTGATCTCGCTCAAGTGGACTGCTCGTTTGCATCGATCGAGTTCAATGAGCTTCTTGATTATTTTTTAAATCTCAACGCGCCACTAAGTCCTCTTTTTACGAGAGATACTGACTTTAACTTCTTTTCTTATGTAGAGAAAGCGCCAAGCATTGTTCATACTTCCCCTCCTCTAGTTATTCCTCCTTCGTCTCTTCAGGTCACTCCTCCTTCTCTTTCTCAACCAGGGTCGCAAGAGGAGCAAATAGAAGCTCTTCGAGACTTGGATGATCCCATTGCTTTACAAGAACATAGGGGGGAAGAACCTGAAGAGGGCGAAAAGACCCCGGAACCAACTGGTTCTGATGATATGCCGTTAACCACACTTACCTCTCCAGGAAGTGGGTCTTCTTCTAAGAAGAGGGGGAAAAGTGGAGTCTCGAAGAAGAAGAAGAAGGAAGCTTCAGCTGGCGAAGAAAAAGAAGAGGAAATTCCAATTGTGCCCCTTTCTCCTTCTTCCCCTACTCTTACAAGCCCGCCCACGAAGTTGATCATCCGGCCAGGCGCAGGCTCTAAAGGTGGAAAGAGGAAGAAATGATGGTTTTGGTCCTGTGCTTTTTATCTTGATTTTTGCTTGTATATAAGCTTGTTTTGACCGGAGGTTGTGCGGGTACCTAAATGCATTCTTTTATCCTAAATTTCAAAACATACAATCCTCTTATATCAAAACAATTTCTTTCAAATAAATTTCATGTTGAAACTTTATCCAATGATTCCCTTTACTTTACAAAAATTATAATTATTTTCCTTCAAATATTTTCTAATTTCATTCTTGGAAATTAGTATACACAATATTTCACATCCCTTTTTATATAACATCTATTACATTTTAAATACTAAATTCTTTAAGTGTTTAAAATATTTAATTTACTAAAATCTCATTATAATTAGGATGTGAAACAATTTAAAGGTTTCCATTATACAAATATTGTAAATTCCACAGTTCAAATTATTATAACACTGAATCTTATTCCTTAAAGAATTGTTTACCATCAAAATGAAAAATTCATAAAAATCCAATTCATTGCTTAACTTTTTATTTTCTTTCATGTTAAAATCTCATAGTTTAAAATTCAAGAATTGGGAAGGCCAACTTCTAAAAAGAAGTTTCATGTATAAATAAAAGGTTTTTCTTTTCTTTTAATTAGAATATTTAATTTTACCTAACATCATTTTTAAATACATTTCCAAAACTTTCCTTTTCTTTTTCAAAACTAAAATATATTCTATTACATAATATCTTCACTGGATATTTTTCAAAATACCTTTATGCCAAAAAAATTCTCTCTTTATTTTTATAAAAGAACTTTTATATTCCTTCATTTTTATATAAAGGTATATTTTGAGAATGTCACGACCTGAATTTCAGCGTTCGAAAATCGAT
Organism: Allium cepa; assembly: GCA_030765085.1. NCBI lineage: Eukaryota > Viridiplantae > Streptophyta > Magnoliopsida > Asparagales > Amaryllidaceae > Allium > Allium cepa. The sequence continues at coordinate 896,018,673 of CM060938.1, forward strand.
GCCTGTACTTCACTTGTACTCGAATGCCGCAGATTCAATCGTTGAGATTCGACTTGTGCCGGAGCTTATAACACATTAAGTACAACAACATAGCGGAAGAAATGAATATATCATTAATACACAGTAGATACAATATCTGATACAATATGATACAACAGGATATCAATACAAATCAGAGCCAAAAGATATACAATAGCGGAAGACAACACTAGAAGATGGTCTAGACTTTGCAACCATCAATAGAAGAAAGATATCTTCAAAAGATAATATCTTCAGAACTCCATAAGATAAATACTCCAACATACACCATTGCCAATGCTCCAAGACTAGAAAGAATCCAAACCAAAAAGCGAGAACCACCATCAATGCTGAAGTGAAGCAAATCCAATGTGATGTGGTTGCTAATATCCAGAGATTAAATGCTATCGAATCTACACCTACTATTTGGTTATCTGAAAAACCCAACTCTAGACTGCCCATGTGAAAAATTGTGCGCACCCATAGTTTAGGAAAGGAAGAATAAACTCCAGGTCAGTCATGGGACTGGTATGAGCAAACAAAAACAGTTTTAAACAAACAACAAAAGAATTTAAGATTGAAATCCACAATGTTTTTTGGAAAATGAAACTGCCATAAGGCTTCCCGCCACACACATAATGCAAGCACACACTTGGAGGAGATTTCTCCTTATGACAGTAAAAAATACTTGATATGCAAAAACCATTTGATATTATTATTAGTGCATAGTGTAGAAAACCTTTCGAAAGTATAATATTAATCTTAGCCAGCATAGACATTTCGAACTATGCCTACTATAGCTACCATCTAAACAGTGGGGCGCCACTATAAGTAGATGGCAGGTTATACAACTAAAACCGTACAATGCGCGCATTGGATGATTGGATTTCCAACAAATGGTCAGGCTAAGGAACTTCCTTAATAAATGGGATGCCTCTGGAGGGACACCCCCAAGAAACGAAATGGTTCCCTACCGACACAAGGCCAGGTTACCACTTCCCGAAAGTAACCCTCAATATATGCCATCCCTGGTCGTAACCAATCTTTATCCGAGCGCTCGACACCAACAACCACAATGTAATAAATTTGCAATAACCACATAGTTCAATATCTGGGCTCCATACCATGATACCACCTCTATCCATAAGAGATGGACATCCCTAGGGGCGTGACCCCTGCAACCTTGCCGCAAAATTCCTGTTTCGACCATTTCTGGGTTGTGAGGCTCGATGAAGTCTCGTCCACAAAGCTACGCTTTTCACAAAGCCATGCTTTGATCAAAAAATGATCAGCAGAACTTCGTATGCCACATTACCAAATTGGGAATGTATCACTAGTAATCATCAACTATATAACCTCTGAGCTCGTACGTCTCAAAGAAGGGTGTTAAGCTAAGAGAACAAATCTACGCCACCAAACAGAAATGTATTTGATGGAAACCAGCTTTACATATAAAAGAGTAATGTCAAACACACATCCATACAAGTATGTTTCATGTTCGAACAGAACCGAAGGCACTTCACAAAGAAGCCCATGCAAATCCGGATAATCCCTAATCACATTCTGACTCACATCACAATGGTTGATCAAATCTCTATAACGAGTACCAGTCGGTGCAGAGACATTCGAGGTTTATCCTTTCGCTTTCGAAAATATCCGATCTTCACCACTGGTCTTCAAATATTATCCATAACGTCGTATCGTTATTCGGAATGGGTTATATGATACAAAGGTCCTCTCCCGGCTAAACCAAATAATGAGCGCAATATTTAAAAACATATGGATATTGGGATCTCGGTTATGTCACAAATTATTACCCAAAATTTTTCTTCAAATGGTTTAAACAAATTACCATTTTAAATCTTTTAAACAAAAAGTTTTACTTCAAAAAGTTCACCAATCTTTCACAAAGATTCATCTATAGCCCTTCAAAACAATTACATTTCAAATTTGATAAACTCATCCAATCTTTAAATCAAAGACTCAACTCATAGCTTTTCAAACTATTTCGGATTCAAATCATTTTAAATAAAAGATCCATTTCAGTTCAACAACAAGACTTACAAAATCCTTAATAAAGATAGCTTCCAAAACTATTTCTTTTCCATTTCAAACTTGAAAACTTTCAACACAAATTGAAAATCTATTCTTTATATGAAAGCTATTATTATTTGGAAAAAAATAGTTTTCGTTTCGGAAAAATCTGATTACATTTGCACAAGTTAAAGCCCTTAGAGTATAAAACTTGGGTTAAATTTAAATTCCCACAAACAATACTTTTAAAATGGTTTAAAACCCATATAAACACATTTATAACTTGTATAACAATTTTAAACCATAATTTCCAAACATGTAATTCAATTTTAAATCTTGAATTTAAATTCAAATCAAATTATTTAAATTCCAAAATTTTATCAAGTTATTCAAAATAACTTCTACCTTTAAAACTTCCTTTCAAAGGCTTTTCATATTTAACCAAATTTCATTTCCAAAACATTTGAATTCAAGATTCAGTTTTAATATCATTTCAAAAATCTGTGACTTGACCAATTTCCTCGTGCAATCCATATTTGTATGTGTAGTGTAGTCCTGGAGTTTTACACAATAGTGCAACATCATCAATCATCACAGATTCAATCATATTAATATCAGTACGCGATATAATCTATAACACTTATCTTCATTCGTAGATTCACAGATAATACAAATTCGTCATAGATAAATAAATAACATTCATCATAGCTCAAATCAAAACAATTCATATCACAAAGTAGTACACACCAGAGATATCAACAATTCAAACATTCAATAGAATCTAAACATTCATAAGTAAGATAAATTAATTATCGGATTAATTTGAATCAGATAAATTACTTATGTATAACTACTAATACTGGTTAATTAATATTAATTAACTACAAACCATCTTAATCAATTAACCTTTAATCCAAAGTTTATTAACCTTAATTAAGAAATAAATCAACCTTTTATTATTAAATAATTAACCTATAATTATTTAATTAATTATCACCGAATTAATTAATATTTTAATTAACCTTAATTATTAATTAATTATCCTTAATCCTAAAGTTAATTAACCTTAGTTCACTTCTTAATGAATTTCAATTATTAATTAATTAACCTTTAATTAATCAGATAATTGAATTAAATATCTTGATAAATAAATCTTTGAGTAATTACATAATTAATAATCCTTTATTAGTCACCCTAAATAATTAGCTTTAATCAACTTCATTAAGTAATTAATCCTTAAATTAATTAAAACTGTAATTAATCAAAGATAAATCTTTTTGTCTTAATTAATTACCCAATTATAATCTTTAAATTTTTCTAAATTTGAAAAAAAAATTGTTATACAAAATCACTTAAGAACTTTTATTCATTCAAAGTTCAATTTCACTTGTCTTAATTTATCACTTAATTTATTATTTAAATCCCAATTGAATGCTTGAAATTGATTATTATTAACATACAAAATCTTTTGAAATCTTCTTAATTTATGCAACCTTCCTAATATCAATATCGAAATCAAAATAATTTCAAAAACCTTTAGCTTTAAATTTTTATCTTTAAACTAAAAAAACTTGCTTAAATCTGGTTACTAGCACAAACATAAACCTGAGCCCATAACTCGAAATCCCCGGAGTCAAATTGAAGTAAAGCCAAGCATTTATTCGAGTCACCCCCTTTTTTCTTTTCTCTTAAAATTTTAAACTTGTTTCTGTTTAAACTTTCTTTTCTTCCCTATGGTTATATGCTGCAAATGGCCCGAAAACACTCAGGAGCAACATTCTAACCTCTTCGAGTTCATCTTCGAGTCCCACCTCCTACTCTTCTTCGCAATCCTACAGACATACACGCATATGCACATACACATGCACAGATGATTAGAGTTTCTCTGATCATCACCGCGAGCATCGACACATCACCAGACACTTCCCCAAATGATCTGATCACCCAGAAACGATGATGAAATTGAAATCGAGCTAAATGATCCCCACCTGGAACCAACTCGGTCACCAGAAACTACCTTACGCCAGCGATCCCGACCACCAGTCATCTTGAAATCACACCCCTAGCTATGTCATGACAACACGCGGCGATCCCCTTCGGTGGAACACTTCCAGTTCACCTATGATGACGTACGAACCCAAATTTTGACATTTACTAAAAACTAGGTTAAAACCCTAGATCATCATTTTTCGATCGCCACGACGATTAATAAATCCACCCTTCATTTTTCCTCCGACCATCTACGTCTGAACCACCACCAAACCCAAGCACAACGAACATCTTCTCGTATACCGTTAGAAATTGACAAAAAAACAAGATTCCATTCAAACCCAACTTCCACCACAAATGAACACTTAAAATTCTGGTTTTACTATTAAAATTTGTTACTTTCGAGTACGATTCCAATTATATAATCAAATTGTAAGAATTTGATAATCGAATTTCCTAACTTTGTTTTATTTTACTGTAATTCTTTGTTTTTGAATTAATTCCTTAATATAAACACATGAAACCAATTTTAAAAATAACTAGCATCTATACAATCATTTTTCTTTCATGATTCATAGTTTAAAATAGATTAGACAAAAAGATATGAATTTTCTTTGGTTATTCTTGGGTCTGGCAAACACAATAGAGTATATACATATATACCTAGTCATGCATACTATATATCGCCTAATTCAATTATATTCAAGTGAATACATCCAGACAAACATATATACACATCATCACCACACAGATACATCACATGCATCAGCGTCAAAAGATTAAAGGTTGAAAGTTTTCTCACTTAGGTATGAAAAACAGAGGCCAGACTTTTTTTTCTTTTTCCTGGAACCTAGTGTATTTGAACTGAACTGGATTAGTATTCTTATTTTCGTGATTTGATCTTTAAAGTGTTTGAGTTGAATGCTTTATGTTGCTTAGTTGAACTTTGATTTCAGGTTGAACTTGCATTAGCTTTTCCCAGGTTTTAAGAAGATGTTGTTTGATCTCAAACAATAATCTATTGCTTGATGAATATGAGTTGATCTTGCCTTTGATCTTGTTTTCCAGGTTCAGATGCTTCAAGTTCCACAACTTTAGTTTGTTTCAGACTTTGATTTGCATCTTTGTATTCTCAGGTTTTGATTCAATTTTCTTTCTGTTTTCCAGTTTTGATTTTTTTTGAAACAAGTTTGGGAAATGAAGATAAGAAGTTTTGAATTGAGATTGCTTAACCAGGTTTTTCTAAACATGTTTATACAAATTCAAATTAAAAGAAAATATCTCTTTGCCACTTGTATTATTCATGCTACTTAGTTTACACTTGGTCATACATGATTTAAATTATTTACACTTGTTAAAATGCTTGTTTTTCCAATTGTACAAATGTCAAAATAAAAACTTTTATGTTTAAATCCTTTTTGATAATTTATTCATAAATTTTTGTATAAACCCTTGTTTTTATTTTATTTTAAAACTTTTAATTATTTATATTTTATAACTTACAATATGTAAATGTTTTACATGTTAAATTCATGAATATACAAACTATATTTATTTACTTCAAAAGAAAATGTGTTTTAAATCTTTTTATCAAATCTAATAAATATTTATATCTATATTTATAACTTTAAAGAATAAGATTTTCAAATTAATCAAACTATAAATAAATAAGTATATAATATGTATATATTTGAATTTAATTCTTTAGATAGCTTTTGTAAATTTTATTTATATCAATTTTACAATATTACTTTTAAATCAAAATGCCTATTAAATGAAATTGGAAAACAAATATTTATTAATTGGGAAAATTTTAAATTAATTCACCATTAAATTCACAATTTAACATTAATTTCCAAATTAAATTTAAACAAAAATCGGGATCGTTACAGATTCCCCCTTTAAGAAAATTTCATCGTCGAAATTTGCCAGGAGACAACAAAGATAGATGAACGCACAAAGATATAGCTTTCCAGATCAAACTGAATATTTATTCTGCATTTGGCTTACCAAATCAGAATATCAATGATAAATTCAAGAACAACTTGTTCAATACTTCACAAGATACTCGGGTCACCAGATCTATGAAGATATGAAGAGCACTTGGTTAGTTTGAAGGACAACTAACTGTTCATAGAATGTATTCGGACCTAGACAATAGATAAATGGATTTAATCTTCCATAATTCTCAAACACTAGGTATGGATTCCAAACTTAGGTCACAATACCCCAAAGTTTACACTAGCTTGTCCCTCTTCGGACTTTAATCCTCACAAGAAATTACAATAGAATTTATAACTCTAGTTTTAATCGAAATCGTTTTATCAATACAAATCAATTTTAACTTTATATTTTATTAACCAATTTATTTCGATAAAATTTAAATTTCGTTAGAGTTAAAAACGAAAAGCTGGTAGAAATGTAGTAAAGAGAACACGAAATAAAACTTATCTACAATGATTCGTAGGGCCGCCATCACATCAAAACTTCTTTTTGGAGCTGCCACGAAGCAATCAAAGAATCTGAAAATGGATAATCAACAAAGGATACTGATAGAGAAAGATATTTCCGTTGTTGCAGGGTATTGACCATTGTGGTGGTACTCCCCTTTCCTCTGTCTCATCCTCTTCTTGCACTCTTACTCACTATCAATGGATAGCAAGAGAATTTATTGAGGCATACGGATGGATTTCTTAAGGAATACTCATTCTAGGCTATACTTCACCCTATCTGTAATGAGTTACCTAATGTGTTATACTCCTGAGCAAAAGTTTCAACCTTCAGCTCTGATACCAAAATGTCAAGACCCAAATTTCAGCATTCGAAATCGACACCCATACTTCACTTGTACTCGAATGCCGCATGTTCAATCATTGAGATTCGACTCGTGCTGGAGCTTATAACACATTAAGTACAACAATACAGTGGAAGAAATGAATATATCATTGATACACAGTAGATACAATGTCTGATACAATATGATACAACAGGATATCAATCCAAATATGAGCCAAAAGATATACAATAGCGGAAGACAACACTAGAAGACGGTCTAGACTTTGCAACCATCAACAGTGGAAAGATATCTCCAAAAGATAATATCTTTAGAACTCAACAAGATAAATACTCCAACATACACCATTGCCAATGCTCCAAAACTAGGAAGACTCCAAACCAAAAAGCGAGAACCACAATCAATGCTGAAATGAAGAAAATTCGAATGCGGTTGTTTATATCCAGAGATTGAATGTTATCGAATCTATACCTACTATTTGGTTATCTGAAAAACCCAACTCTAGACTGCCCGTGTGGAAAATTGTGGGCACCCAGAGTTTAGGAAGGGAACAATAAACTCCGGGTCAGTCATGGGACTGGTATGAGCAAACCAAAACAGTTTTAAACAAACAACAAAAGAATTTAAGATTGAAATCCTAATGCTTTTTGGAAAATGAAACTGCCATAAGGCCTCCCACACCACACACATTGCAAGCGCACACTTGGAGGAGATTTCTCCTTATGACAGCCAAAAATGCTTGATACGCGAAACCATTTGATATTATTATTAGTGCATAGTGCAGAAAACCTGTCGAAAGTATAATATTAATCTTAGCCAGCGTATACATTTCGAACTATGCCTACTATAGCTACCATCTGAACAGTGGGGCGCCACCATAAGTAGATGGAAGGTTATACAACTAAAACCGTACAAGGCGCGTATTGGATGATTGGATTTCCAACAAATAGTCAGGCTAAGGAACTTCCTTAATAAATGGGATGCCTCTGGATGGACGCCTCCAAGAACCAAAATGGTTCCCTACGGACACAAGCCCGGGTTACCACTTCCCGGAAGTAACCCTCAAGATATGCCATCCCCGGTAGTAACCAACCTTTATCCGAGAGCTCGATACCAACAACCACAAAGCAATAAATTTGCAGTAACCACATAGTTTAATATCTAGGCTCTATACCATGATACCACCTCTATCCAGAAGAGATGGACATACCCTAGGGGCACGACCCTTGCAACCTTGCCTTAAAATATCCGTTTCGACCATTTCCGGGTTGTGAGGCTCGATGAAGTATCGTCTACAAAGTTATGCTTTTCACAAATCCTTGCTTTGATCAACAAATGATCAGCAGCACTTCTTATGCCACATTACCAAATTGGTAATGTATCACTTGTAATCATCAACTACATAACCTCTGAGCTCGTACATCTCAGAGATGGGTGTTAAGCTAAGAGAATAAATCATCGCCGCCAGACAAAAATGTATTTGATAGAAACCAGCTTTACATCTCAAAGTGTAATGTCAGACACACATCCATACAAGTGCGTTCTGGGTTTGAACAGAACCGAAGGCACTTCACAAAGAAGCCCATGCAAATCCGGGTAATCCCTAATCACATTCGGACTCCCCATCAAAATGGGTGATCAAATCTCTATACCGAGGACTAGTCGGTGCAGAGACATTCGATGGTTATCCTTTCGCTTTCGAAAATATCCGGTCTTCACCACTGGTCTTCAAATGCTATCCATAACGTCGTATCATCATTCGAAATGGGTTATATGACACAAAGGTCCTCTCCCCGCTAAACTAATTAACGAGCTCAATATTTAAAAACATATGGATATTGGGATCTCAGTTAAGTCACAACTTATTACCCAAAAATTTTCTTCAAATAGTTCAAAAAATTACCATTTCAATCTTTTAAATAAAAAGATTTACTTCACAAAGTTCACCAATCTTTCATAATGATTCATTTATAGCCCTTCAAAACAATTCCATTACAAATTGGATTAACTCATCCAATCTTTAATTTAAAGATTCAATTCATAGCTTTCCAAACTATTCACTATTCAAATCTTTTTATGTAAAAGATCCATTTTAGTTCAACAACAAGATTTACCAAATCTTTAATAAAGATAGCTTCCAAAACTATTTCCTTTCCATTTCAAACTTGAAATCTTTCAACACAAATTGAAGATCTTTTCTTTATATGAAAGCGATTATTATTTGAAAACAAACAGTTTTTGTTTCGGAAAAATCTGATTACATTTGCATAAGTTAAAGCCCTTAGAGTATAAAACTTGGGTAAAATTTAATTACCCACAAACAATACTTTTAAAACGGTTTAAAACCCATATAAACACATTTATAACTTGTATAACATTTTTAAACCATAATTTCCAAACATGTAATTCCATTTCAAATCTTGAATTTAAATTCAAATCAAATTATTTAAATTCCAAAACTTTATCAAGTTATTCAAAATAACTTCTACCATTAAAAACTTCCATTCAAAAGCTTTTCATATTTAACCAAATTTCATTTCCAAAACATTTGAATTCAAGATTCAGTTTTAAAACCATTTCAAAAATCTATGACTTAACCAATTTGCTCGTGCAATCCATATTAATGTAGTCCAGGGGTTTTACACAATAGTGCAACATCATCAACCATCACAGATTCAATCATATCAATATCGATAAGCGGTATAATCATATCATAGCTCGAATCAAAACAATTCATATTATAAAGCAGTACCCCCAAGAGATATCAACAATTCAAACATTCAATAGAATCTAAACATTCATAAGTAAGATAAATTAATTATCTGATTAATTTGAATCAGATAAATTACTTATGTATAACTACTAATCAGTTAATTAATATTATATCCCTTGCATTCTGAAACACCATCTCGATCACCAAATGATAAGTCACGACCTATCGTTTAATTTGGATCGATGTGGTTTTTGGAGAATCAAAACTGATTATTCCGATCCCGGTCTCATCGAAATCCAAACGCCATTTTAAAGGCCAAGTTGTCTATTTAGTCTTAACAGATCAATTCAATATAAGAATTTACATAACAGATATCACAAATAAATCATATACAGTCATTATAGATATATCATAGAATATCACCAAATAGATATCAGAGTCAATCAAACAGAATTACCAATTCATACCAAAACAGTTTAGTTTACTTAACTTAATTAATTGCTTTAAGAATAAACTACTTTATTCTGCTTAATTAATTACTGGTTAATTAACTTATTAATGATCAATTAATTACTTAGTTAATCATTAATTATCAATTTATTAATCATCTAATCTTTAATTAATCATTTAATTAGTTAACTTTTATTCATTAATTATTACTTAATTACTTAGTTAATTAATTTATTCTTAATTGTTAATTAATTACTTACTTATTAAAAATTAATTACTTATTTAATTATCACAAATTATTTAATTAATCATTTATTATCAATTTTATTAACTATATAATCCTTAATTAATCACTTAAGTTAATTACCATTTATTTATTAATTAATTAACCTTAAGTAATTAATTAAATTTTCTTAAGTTAAACTGATAAAACCCAAGATTAATTCCTAATTACAAATTTAATTAAAAGTTATTAATTTAATTTCAAGTCTAAATTAATTTACATTTAGAATTACCTTATATTAATTAACTATCTTTACAGACTTTTCTTTAATAAACTTTTAAATCAAGTATTAATCTAAAACTAACTAATTTACTTATTAACTTAGTTATTCAAAATACTTAAAGTAATTAGGCACGTCCATTAGGGAGTGGACCCAAGGCAGGTACCACCCTGCTCGAGAATGTCTCAAGTTCCCCCGTGTTCTTCAACGCGTCTCTCTCTTCCACTCCACCCTCTTCTGCTTTTCCTATTTCTTTTTTCCCTCTTCTCATTTTTTATTTTTAGCTCAATTTATAAATGAAACTGCAGTGTTAATCTCACGCATGCGACCCGGAGTCGAACTCGTGGCAAACATCCAAAATCTCGAGCACAAACACGCGTCAATCCCAAACAGACCATCGGACATCCCCACGCCACCGTGCACGTGCAAGGTGGTTCGCCTCGCCTCCGGCGACCCACGCTATCACCAGCAAACCCCAATTCGACTGTGCATACGAACACATCACTCAGATTATCACGATTTGGTCGAAGGCAAAAAGTCGCCTGTAGCTCGAAATAACCAATCGAACGCACCGGCCAAAATCGCTTCGGCCTATGAATGGTGACCACCTGAGGCGATGGAACTTCACCAAAACCTCGACCATGTTCTCCCCTAACCCCTCCTGGAATCGCGTTCAACTTGATTAACATATGGAGCCAAAACAAAAAAATTTACAGAGCATTTGAAAACATATGAACTAAACCCTATTTTGAATTCGACTAAACAACATACACAATAGAAAAATCTCCTTGCATTTTTCCTGAATTCTACAATCACTAAGCTAGCTTCAGTAATAATTTCAACATCTAATTTATGTTAAATCACCAGGGATTGATGAAAATTCACTTTTGACCCATTTTCGAACTGCACCTTCAATTCTAAATTAAAAATCATTATTTTCGCTTTAATAATCCTAACTTTAGGTGTTTACTTAATATATGAGTTCGAATTAACAAATTAAAATCTTTGAGTTTTCACATAATAATTTGTTTCCACTGTAAACTATGAATATACAGAGTTTGAACTTCACTGTCACCTTCAAAACCTAGCTCCAAGTTATAAATTTTCAGTTTTAAACAAGTATATTTAACTTAAATTCCTAAGTATAAAGTATTTGCAAAAAGAAATATTTCAAATTTCTTACTGTTATTGCTCTGTAATCAAAGGATATAGAAACAGTTCCTAAAATATTTGCAGTGCACTGGAACATACAAATCCTTATTCAAACCATACAACAAGCTCAGACTTTCATAGATCAATTACCCAAATTTTTAAAAATTTAAAAGTAGTATGCTTACTCACCAAAATATGTGTTGAACAGAAAGTGATATGTTGAAGAAGAACACTGCAGGTTTGATTTTCCTGAAGCTTTCTTTTGTTTTTCTGTTTTGAATTATATTTACGTTTGCAAAGTAGAGGTATTTATTTTCTTTTCTTCTCACAGGTTGGCTGTTAAGTTTTGTTAAGTTTTTAGTAAACGAACACAAGGACATGATGATATATATAGAAGCTTTGAACAGTATAGGTTATAACTGGACAGTTTTATTTGTATTGCCACCCTTTTAATTGGCTATGTATTTAATATACTGCAGAATGAAATAGTCACAGGGATTTTGGCTGTAGTACTTGCTTGAACAAAAGGTTGTGCTAATTTAATGCTTATGCTTTCATTTATGATAACATGTAACTAATGGTTACTGATTCTTGCTTATTTTTTGTACTGGACAAAGATTTGTTTTATTTTATTAAGTGAAAAACTTTGTTTTCTTATGCACATAAAATCTACAGCAGCATATATGTTTTGTTTTTATTTTATTATTATTTTTACTGGACAAAGATCTTTTGAACATGAATTTGGTTATCTTTGTTATGCATAGGTGTATACAGGTTATGTGAATAGATTTTTTTTTTTGAATTGTACATATGCATATATTATGTAGTAATATATGTTTCCTAAACTTACCCTATATGTATATGTAGAGTTATCATAGTTTCTAAATTTTATTCTATTTATAATTTAATTATCAAACATTGATTCATAACATATACTTGTATTTATATATTTCATATTTATATTTATATCTTATATTTACATTATAGCTTTCTTACGTTCATAATTATGTTTTATACTTATGTTTTTATGTTTATGTTTAATATTACTCGGTTTGTTTATTTTTAAGCATTATCATTTAAAAACTACAATTATATGTTCGTATGCATATTATCAAAGAATAAAAATATAGAGTCTTTGATTTTTTTTATTGAATAAGAGAGATTTTGTTATAAACAATTTTAAAGAGTTTCTTTTAAATTTTCAAATCAAAATTTTCTTTACAGTCACATATATAACTGGTAAATAATTAAGATCTCATCAGTTTATAATTTGAGAAGCCTGTATTTAATTTAAATTAGATTAAATATTATTAAAATATGCTGTCAAAATCCTGGGTCGTTACAATAACAGAAAAGAAATTCCATTTCATTTCATACTAAGACGATACACGATTAAACACATAGAACTACACAAACATTCAAATCAAAATAAACTAAAACAAATACAACAAGATACGAAAAGGTAGAACTAGTTAGAGGAAGATGACGATGAAGATAATCCAAGCTTCTTGCTGACTTTGGAAATAAACTTGTTCATATTGGATGAAATTTTATCCAACTTCTTACTAACGAATCTTTTAAGAATCCGTTGATTCTCAACAATAGTCTTTTGTTTTTAGAACGGTTTGTTAGATGGATTAGGAGGATAGTCGATACTTTCCAAAGATGTTTCACCATCTTCTTCTTCTTCAATTTCCATTTCATCCCCTTCCTCTTCTTCTTCCTCTTCTTCTTCTTCCATCTCCTCATGAACCAAACGCTCTTCCTTTTCGTCAAGAGTCTCATAGGGTTGAAAAACAAATGGAATTTTCATAAGCGAAATGTTGGAATGATTGAAAACTTTTCTAGAAACAAATTCTTCTCCTTTGAAATCCACTCCAAAATAGTTAAAAGTTCGAGTGAGATAAATTCCATGTTATAAAGTATTCTCACCCATTTCAAGATTTTTGGGACGAAATTCATCCAAAATAACTTGCGCCCAATTAATATCATAATTTCCAAAAATAGCAAAAAGTGCTTTGCAAACTTTTGAAGTATGATTGTTAACATTTCCCAACCTTGGGATCAAAGTATGTTGTAAAAGAAGATTGATAATTCTAGCTTTTGGTCAAAAGTTTCGATTTTTGAATTCAAAATTATCATTTCTTTCGAAAATGTGATGAAACGTCTCACGATCATTTTCATCGATTTTAAGATTAGAAAGATCCATTCCCATACTCTGGCAATTGAGAACAGTACCCAAAAGATCACAATTCAAAACAATTCTAGTGCCTTTTACACTACTCCAACTTTCATCATCGTTTCCATTATAAAATCCACGTTAAGATTTGCATAGAAAATTTTAACAAGATTTGGATAACAAACAAAATCATTTTGAGAAGCATCAACAAGACTAAGAATTTGATTGTTTGCAAAAAGAGAATCAGTTTCATAAGAAGAGAAATCTTGAAATATAGCAAACTTTTCAGGATGGACTTTTGCATAGTTAGCATAATTGATGTGTGCTTTTATTGCCTCCGGATTATTAATGAATTCCTCTTTTATCTTTCTAGAAATTCTCATGGTGGAGGGGTTGCTTGAAGAAGCCATTAGAGTAAAGATTGGAGAGCTTGAAGTTTTGAAGAGAGAGTTTGAATTTGAAAACGAGAGTGAAAAGTTGTGATAAAAGATAGTGAATAAATAGATTCTCAAGGGACATGTTCTCTGGTCAAAAGATGCCTTTTCAGAGAATTGAATGAAGTGAAAAGGTGGAGGAAAATTCAACCATTTGAATTCAATATTTGAATTTCAAATTCTGTACCCATGTCGACATCAAGTTAGGGACCATGTTGACATGTGCTTGTGAATTTCTATGATTTGTTTTTCCTAAATACTCTAATATATATGTATACTTATTATTTTTAACGTCTATATATATATATATATCTGGAATATTATTAGAATTATAGTATATTTCATATTATATTATTATACTAATAAAAGTAATAAAATAAAAAAAATTAAAATTCAAATAACACACCAATTAAAAATCAATCAATCAAGCAATCAAGCATCTAATTCTAAGCCTGCAATTTCAACAAATTGTATTGTAAATGAGTACCTTTTTCTGAGTCCGTTTCTCTGAATTCGTCGGAGTCGTGTACTGCCGTGAAACACAAATTTGAATTATCAGTTTCCTGATCATCATCGCTTGAGGACGAGTCTGAGTCATCTAGAGTAGCAGTAAATGCACGCTTCCGTTTCTTTAATGAATCATTGTTTATAGGAGGATTTTGCCTCTCTAGATACGGACAGTCTCTTTTTATATGGCCTGGTTCTTCACAGTTGAAACATTTGACATTGTTTGGCACTACATTCTGATTTCCAGAGTTCTTGTAGTTGTTTCCCTTGAGATTATTCATCTTTCTGTATTTCATAAATTTTCGAAAATTGTTGGTCATCAAGGCTATCTCTTCATCATTATCCCTGTTTGAGTCTGATCCATCAGTCAGTGCATTAAATGCCATTGATTTCTTTTCAGATGCTTTGCTTTCTCTTCAACTAATCATTTGGACTTCAAACGACATTAGATTTCCAATTAATTCTTCTATCTTTAAGGTACCGATGTTGTAACAACCCGCATATTTATCGATTTTATATTTAAATATTTTATCGTTAGTCGGATTTTAGTCCGAAAGGCTACTTTTTGCAAACAGCCGAATTAGGACTCGAGACCACCTCCATTGAGTTCAAAATGCCGTTTGCGACCTTTTTGAGTATAAACTTTGATATATTTGGAGTTAGTCAAAAATTTGACCTTTTTCACTTTGGGTTTGAGTTTGGGTTCAGCCCACTAGCCAACTTATACTCAAAACTGAACCACTCTTCCCCATTCACCCTCACTTCTTCCTCTTTCCAGTTCTAAGGCAATAATGGTGGGAGAGATTGGAAATTAAAACCCCAAAACCCTAGTTCCTCTTGCAACCTCAAATTCCTAGCTCCAAATTCAAGAGAACCCATTGGTAAGCATTCTCTTCTTCTTCTCCAACTTATTCTCTTACAAATTTCAGAAATTCCTAAACCTAATTTTGGGAATGTTCTTGTTTTGAGCTTAGATTCAAGCTCATTTAGGTTGCGTTGAAGAGAGGTTGATTCTCCATTTGCTTTCAAGCTTCTTCTTGTTTGATTTTGTAAAATGGTGAGATTTTTATCTCACATCTTTGTCTATAATTATCTTCGATTGTTGGGTATGAATTCCTAACACTTATTCTTGTGCAATTGATTTTGGTTTGGATTGATTTTGTGTATATTCCAATTTTTGGTGTTTTGGTCTAATTTATGAAAATCCTATTATGGAAATTTGGACATTGATATTTGAGGCGTATCGAAGAGCCGTTTAGGCTGGGTTGTCGCTCGACGTAATTCCTTAGTCATCGTCGCTCGATCGATCGCTTCCGGTATCCTTTGGCCATTTTTGGCCTAGGTTCAGGGAATGCCCTGAACCCTTCATTCAGACGTCTGAAACGTAATATTCAAACGTCTGAATATTGCTCTGGGAAGATTTCTATTCCCAGATTCAGACGTCTGAATATATGGTTTCAGACGTCTGAATTGGTTCATTTGGAACCAGAAAGGAAATAGGCTAAAAAGTGCCTATTTCAGACGTCTGAATTCAAGGATTCAGACGTCTGAATTCTGTCTTTGGAAAATATTAATTTTCCAGATTCAGACGTCTGAATCCTTGCTTTCAGACGTCTGAATCTGCACTATTTTTGTCTATTTTCCTATTTAGCTTGAGATTCCAATTTTATCGATCCGTGTTGATTCCCTTTTGTTGTTATCATCTATTATCAACTTTGATGACATATTTCCTTGGGATTTTTGGAGATATCCATTTTGATGGATTTGATATCGATTTCTTTGGATTTTATTCACGTCTTCGTATGTGAATTTTAGTGGTTGATTGTTCCTACAATCTTCTTTGTGATTTGCCACTTTAAAAATATAAAGGTTTTCTATACTAGTAGTAAATATCAAAATTCTTTCATCAAAACGATTTCAACACTATTTTAATTACAAAGCTTGTTTCTTAAACCATTTTCCAATCTATTAGTATATACAAACCTTTACCTCACTCGTATGAGAAATCTAATTAAACGACTTAGTAAAACAAGTGGTATGAAACGCTTGCGTTCACTTTGTTGGTTAATTCTTGGACTTGTTCGATTGAAACTCTTGTGACAATTTTCTAGTGGAGATCTACAATTTGTTCGTAAATATTTAAGTTAAGCTAGTGGTTATGGGACATGGTGCTAAGCTCGTATATTTACTAGCTTACTGTAATCGACGCTTCTCGTTGATCATGACGATCATCTTTGTGATTTAGACTAGCAATGTGCGATGTCTCTTTGTCTGCGAGGGAGACTAAACCCCGTTTTGTGGAGTTTCGACTCAAATTGGTGGGGTAGCAACCCATGGTCTTCGGGCCGTTTGTGGAGCTTCGGCTCAATTTGTGATGGTTAGCAACCATGGAATTAGCGTTCCGTTTGTGATACACGTGTTGGTGAGCTTTATGCTCCCGTTTGTGATAGGTCTCCCCCAATTTTTGTGATTTCTGGATTTCTTGAGATGATTTCTAGAATTTGTGTTTCACCAATTTTTGTGAATTCCATTGATAAGTTTTATCAATATTTATGCATTGGTGAATTTGTGTGTCATTGACTTTGTGATTTCCATTGATAAGTTTTTATCAATATTTGTGCATTGGTGAATTTGTGTGTCAATGAATTTTGTGTTCGATATTGATATGATTGTCAAAATTTGTGGTTTTGGTGAACGAAATAAGGAGTATGACATCTCTTTGATTCTTGTGTAGATTTTTGTGATATTGATTAATCTCTTGTTGATTTTCAATTACTTATAAAAATCACAGCTTGGCATTGTGATTATTATGTGCTTAGTCATATCTCTTATTCTATATCGTTTCACCTGATATTTATAGCTAGACTGATCCGTTTATTATTTTCTTATTAAATAATACTCGGGTCAGACCGAGATGTTACAAGTGCTTCTGCTTGACTTCTCCCCTGGGATTCATTACTCTGACTTTTGGCTAACTACTTAGATTAGTAGTTTTTGTTGTATACACCTGAGATATAGATTCATAGTTGTATTCTTTTGTATAGCAGGTGTTGCTATTCTTTTGTATTATTGTGGATTTGTTTGACCACTACTCTGATGAACACTTTCATGTGTTATTTATATATTCATATCTTCTTCCGCCTTTGTGATATGAATTGTCTGTGACTGATTTATGTTATGTTTATTTCTATATTTGTTTCTGAAGATATTATAGCCACTGTGTAGTAGCTTTGAGTTTGTGTCGGTATGTCGGATTTCCTCTTGAGATGAAAAGTTATATTTTTATCTGGCATATCGGTACTCGCATAAAGCAATTATACAGATGGTCGCTCGTCAACATCCTTATTCTCTGTGCTAGTTGATAGCATTACTCCGTAGTGTTCTTGGCTAGTGTGGGTATAGAGGTGGGGCGTCACAGATGTCATTTGCCTCTTCGATCGCAAGTGTCTTTTGATCCCATTCTGGAGTAAGAGATTTAAAAAAATTCTGACTTGATCTTCTTTCAAAAATTCCTTTCCCAAGGATATTAGAGAATGCACAATATCCAGAAATCTACTAGACGTATCTGAAATAGACTCATTAGAATTCATTTTAAATAATTGAAACTGATTTGTGAGCATGGATATTTTGGTCTGTTTAACTTTGCTTGTTCCTTCATGAGTAACTTGCAAAGTTTTCCAGATTTCATATGTAAACTTACAAACTGACACTCTATTAAATTCATTTCTATTAAGTGAACAAAACAGAATATTCGTTGCTTTAGAATTATTTTGAGCAATAGTCTTTTGCTCAGCGGTCCACTGTGCAAAATCAGTTGTGGGTTCAGAATATTAAGTTTTTTTATATTCCAAGTGTCTAATCCTACAGATTGTAAATATATTTTCATCCTACATGCCAAATATGCATAGTTACTGCCATTAAAAAATGGTGGTCCGACAGTAGACTGACCTTCTACAAATGAACTAGTGACAGGGATACTAGTGTTAGTAATAGTACCAGTGTTGGTAGCCATTTTGAAAACATTTCAAAAATCAGATTATGAAACTTTGAAAACCTTGCTTTGATACCAAATGTGAGAAATGCGAATTACGGATCTTAAGGCTAGGATAAACACTAGAGGGGGATGAATAGTGTTTTAAGGAATTATTAAATCTTTTTGAGTTTTTTTTAATTTGAACACAAATGTATGCAATATTCAGACACAGATATGATCACAGAATCAAACACAGATGCAAAAATAAAGTAAAAGCAGTAAAGGAAAGAACACACCGGATTTTATACTGGTTCAGAGTTACCCTACATCAGTCCTGCACACAAGTACGGATTTCCTTTCAAAAGCAATTATACAATTACACCCTCGATTTCGAGGCCATGAGGTACACCCTCCAGATTCACAATCCTCTGGGTAGAGATACCTGATTTTACGGGCAACATGTTCACGCAATTGATATCCAAGGCTACAATCACACCATTTCTCACTTGATTGATTTCCAAGGCCACAATCATACCTTTTCTCGTTTAATTGATTACAAAAAGCCTATAATTCTGAATAGCATTGAGGATCTTGTTGAGATAGTGATAGAGAATCAAACCAGAGATGATCTTGTTAGATTCAATGTTGATTTTGGCAGAGTAATGGCAGGAATATGTATAAAGAAAATGTGGAAGAAGAAGAGAAATGAAAACCAGAAAAATATGATTGAAAATTCGTTGAAACCAACCCCTATTTATAGAAGAACAACAACCATGTCCATTCGTGAAGAGATATGACGAAGAGACACTTCTTTTGAAATTTAAATTTTGAAATTAACTGACACTATGTCGACATGGGTATATTGAGCATGTCGACATCCCAAAGGAATTTTTTGTGGTTTGTTTTTCTTTTGAAAATAACTTTTATCTTATATTAAAAACTATTTTAAACTTTACAAATATACTTGACTATAGTTAAAATACATAAGTAAATATAGAGAATAATATATTGGTGTGAATATAAATAATTTTACAATAATTTTGTATTTAAATCTAAATATAAATATTAAAACTTAAATATATTATTATTAATGATAATTTAAAACTAAGGATAATTTGATTTTGAAATTAATGATTATTTTGAGGCTAAAAGTATTTAAAACTCGGATAGATGTTTTTGATTCTTTTAAAAGGAAGATTTTGAAATCATTTTGAAAACAAGATATAATTTTGTAAAATCATTTTGAATAAAAAGTTAGCGGATACAAAACAATGTTCCACTAGATTTTTCGTAGGTTCTATCCTACTTAGGGTTCCATCCCTTTAACAGGCTCAAAGTGGATTTCATTCCATGAAAAAATTGGATTTTAAGATGCCAGTGCTTTTCTAGAAGTTTTAACAAAATTCCTAATTAATTAAAAAATAAATCACTTGAAATCTTGAACTCTTGATAATCTTGATATTCTTGATACTCATAAGTCTTCATTCTTGATACCTTGTATCTCTATACTGTACAGTCTTCATTCTTGGCACCTGCATGGTTAAATCCTGCATATACATATAATTCTAACTTATAATGTTAGTATTTATATTTTATAATCCTATTCTAAGATTGTTGTCATCAAAATCATCATCCCACAGACTAACATGATCCAGAATTCGAGCATAGAATTTCGAGATATTTATATCGGTCCGAGTTGGAATTTTTCACTCGATTTTCGACGGCGAACCTGGATATGGCTTTTTGGTTGATCCTGGAAATTTTCTGTTATAGTTCATGGCTATGCAAGGAGAATGACGGTTTCTGATCAAGAAACCAGATCTGTGTCCGCACTAGGAAGTCGGGTGGACGATACTAGTTTGGAAGTGAAATTGGGTGATCGAGTGAGCGATCGAAATTGGTATTGCGTACGAATGATGTATGTATATCGTACGTACTTGAATAAAAATAGATATTGAAACTTTTGTAAAGAAATGTGCAAAATGATAAGCAAGATATACAGTTGTTATAAAGAAAATGGAATTGGGACTTTGATTTCGAAGATAAATTTGAATTGCTCGAAAAAGGTATGTATTTAAATTTCTACATGAAATTTGATGACTTTCTTGTCTAACCGCTTGGCTTTTTGTTTTCTTTTTGAAATCTGGAGGCCCGTTGTGGCATTTTTTAGTCGCACCGAGCTAGCCGCACAAAGGAGAAGCTAGCGAAATTTTTCGACAATTTAGGGAGTGAGAAAATTTTGATAATTTAAAACTTGAGTTTGAATTTAAATTTGGATTGTTAAGAAAACAATGTTATTTGAAAACTATGGACAAGAGTTTGGAAAATTAGTTGAAGTGATAATAGGTCTTTAATAAAAGATTTGTTTTGGCAAGTTAATAAAACTATTTTGTTTTGGGAAAATAATAAACGGGTTAAGGATCATTCTTCTTAACTTGTAATTTCAGAAAGAAATTCTTTTAAGGGGGAAGAATAAAACGACCCAGAATTTTGGACATTCAAAAAAGAAATATTTAATTGATTTTAAATATTTGAAAGTTGGTTTAACTTCAATTTAAAAAATGTCTGTTTATTTTGAAATTGAATTTTTGAATTTAATTATTGAAACTTGGGTAAAATAATAAATCCTGAGTTTTAGGCTTGTTAAAAATATTTTAAAAAGTTTAGGAAATTTATATTCATGATACTGAAGATAATGGGAGCTTCAAAATTGAATTTGAAAGTGAATTGTTCAGTTTTGAATTTATATCATTTAAGTCGATATTTAAAAATAGCCTTCCGAGGCACAGTCTTGGAATTCAACGAAACCAGTTCTACTGGATCCAGAATATTGTATTATTATCGGATTTCAATTTCCGTAGCTTTCGGAGTTGTCGTGTGATAATACGAAGCAAACACGCTAAAATTTAAAGTGAAAATTTAATGTTTTAACTGGTCCAAAAAGATATCTTCTCCATACGGTCGAATTTAGGCTCGAAACCTTTTCCATTGCGTTCGGAATAGGCGTATAACATTATAAATGCCTGGCGGCAAGCTTTGATTGGAGGTCAAAAAATTTTGTTTGGTATTTATCGAGACAATTTAAATTTGAATTTAAAATTTAAATATATAAAAATATTTGTTATAAGCCCTTGCATAACACGTATGGCAATATTCAACACGTGTCTGGTTTCCGTTATTTAATTTTTTCATGTGTATGCTCAGAAGAAAAATAATAATGATAATAAGATAAAAACAAATAAAACGAACGAATGAAAAGATCTTCTCTTCATTTCAAATCTGGTAATGGCGGATTCAAATTAAAAAAAATATAGAGTTTGCGATTAAAAAGTAATGGCCGCTGCTTTTAAATCGAAATCGAGTTCCTCTCTTCTTCAATTTCAATTTTGGACATTTGAAATAGAAATATTTAATTGATTTTAAATAATTTAAAGTTGTTTTAACTTGAATTTCAAAAAAGTCTATTTATTTGGCAATTCAATTTCTGAATTTAATTATTGAAACTTGAGTAAAATATTAAATCCTGAATTTTAGGCTTGTTAAAAATATTTTAAAAATCTTAGAAAATTTATATTGATGATACAGTAAATAATGGGAGCTTCAAAATTGAATTTGAAGTGAATAGTTCAGTTTTGAATTTATATAGTTTAAGTCGATATTTAAAAATAGCCTTCCTAGGCATAGTCTCGGAATTCAACGAAACCAGTTCCAATGGATCCGGAATATTATATCATTATCAGATTTCAACCATAGCATTCGGAGTTCTCGTGTGATCTTAGATAAGCAAACACGCTGAAATTTAAACAGAAAATTTAATGTTTTAACTGATCCAAAACGCTATCTTCTCCATACGATCGAATTTGGACTCGGAACCTTTTCCATTGCGTTCGGAATGGGCGTATAAAGTTATAAATGCCTAGCGGCATGCTTCGATTGGAGGTCAAAAAAAATTTTGTTATATTTATCGAGACAATTTTAATTTGAATTTAAAATGTAAATATATAAAAATATTTGTTGTAAGCCTTTGCGTAACACATATTGCAATATTCAACATGTGTCTTGTTTCCTTTATTTAATATTTACACCCGTATGCTCAGAGGAAAAATAATAATGATAATAAGATAAAAAATAAATATAACAAACAAATGAAAAGATCTTCTCTTCATTTCAAATCTAGTAATGGCGGATTCAAATAAAAAATATATATATAGAGTTCGCGATTAAAAAGTAATGGCCGCTACTTTTAAATCTAAATCGAGTTCCTCTCTTCTTCGATTTCAAAATAAATCGAGTTCTCAGAAGAAGACAAAGAAAGAAAGGGGCATTGCGCTCCACTCGCATTTGAAGGAAGGTGGCGCGTCGTCGGCGAGTCGTGGCAGTCGATCGATCTGCAGCGCAGCGCGACATTAACAAGGCATGAGTGCAGATGGTGATACGCGTGGTAGTCGGCACGTTCATGCCGTGATGATGAGGAGCTTGGGTGTCGATTGGAGTTCACCTGGAAGTCATTAATGAATTTGAGGTGGCGGCATGTGGTCTATGAGGGGATTATCGTCGAAGCTAGGGTTTGGGACGCAGTGAATTTCAGTGATAACGATTTTGGTCACGATCTCATTCTGGCGACAGGCCACGACATTGGGTGAGGGTCGCTCTTCTTTTTTTCTGATTTAATAAAAATTTATTTGCTGATGAAAGAAAAATCTATGCAGTGGAAAATATAATTTACTGTTGTTTATTTATAGAACATAAAAATAAGTATACATATATATAAATTTCAGATTTAGTTTTAGATACTTAAAATAACGAATTATGGTGAAAAATTAATTTAATTAACTTATGCCAAAGATTATTTAAAGAGGAAATTTAATTTTGAAATTTAATTTTTAGTTAAATAAATTTATTAAAATAAATTTGTTTAAAAATTTAAAGTATTAGGTCAAAATCAAAATTGTTAGATAATTAAATTTATTAGAAAGAAAATTAATTTAAAATCAAAATCATTAGTTCAAATAAAAATCATCAAATGGAAAATTAAATGTTTGATCATTTCGAATATTAATGAATTGTATAAATGTTTATACAAGGTCAAAATCGGGGGAAGACAAGTCGAAATTGGAAACGGATTGCAAATAAAAAGGTGATATCTTCTCACTCGATTGAAAATTTAAATTTCAGTTATTGACTGATTGTTGGATTGTGATAGTATACATAGTTGAATATATATATACATATGTATGTATGTATGTATATATTGAATGATTGATTTCCCACATTATATAGTGGATGAGACCCTATACGCCGCATAATAGTGGATGATATTATTTAATCCCATATACCGCGATATTTCACCTCGAAGTGGAATTGGTATTAAATTGTTATGCTAACATCTGTGGATGCAGGGAAACAGGTTGGAGGGATCCAACTGGATTCCTCGAATAATTGAATTTGTTTCAGCGTTGTGTGTAGATTTATTTACAATCTCTGTATGATTATATTTATGATCGAAATCGTTGATGGCTATAGTTTAGCCGAATATATTTTTGGTATCGTAGGATACCAGAAATATAAAAATTGGATTTTTGAAAATTAAATTAGAAAATTTCAAGTACATAAATATAGAGAATTGAATAAATTCAAAAGAACGAATTAAAAGTATAAAATTTGATTTTATAATCTTATCGAATTAACTCCAAAATATGGGAATTTTTTTTAATAAATGGATTAAAAGTTGGAGAATTTATTTAAAATTCAGATTTTAAATAGTTTGGAAGAAATAAATGAATTTGTTTTAAAAGATAAAAAATTTGGTGTTTGAATGAAAATTTATTTGGTGTTTGAAAATAAATCTTTGGGAAATCGATTTGAAATTTGATTTGTTGTTTTGAAAATAAATTGGGAAATCGATTTGAATTTTGATTTGGTGTTTTGAAAATAATTGGGAAATCGATTTGAAATTGATTTGGTGTTTTAAAGTAAATCTTTGGGAAATTGATTTGGAAATCGATTTGGTGTTTGAAATAAATGTTTGGAAAATCAATTTGGAATTTGATTTGGTGTTTGAAAGAGAAATTTAGAAGTCGATTTGAAAATCGTATATTAGTGGATATTTGGAAATTTAAATTCACAATGGGAATTTTTTATAGAGGAAAGGGAAAAAAAATTTAAAATAAACATTGGTTTATTTTTAAGTGTGGAAATAAATTTATGGATTTCGAATGTAAATTCAAAAATAAATCGAAAAGGATTTATTAGTCGATTTGAATGACCTTTTTGAAATGAAAAGTATATTCTCCCTGGAAAGCCGAGTATGTTTTCAGAGTAACTTTTATATTATAAATTTAAAGTTTAAAAGTTATTTTTTTAAAGAATGTTTTGAAGAAATTATTTTCTTAAGTTTTTTTTTGAATCTTTAAGGTAAAAGATTTATTTAGTAAATTATATAAGTGATTTTTTAAAGATTAAATTGTTATTTGTTTTAGAAAATGGTTATTTGAATAGTTATACCCTATCTACTAATTTTATTTTAAAATTAGTTTGGACTTGAAGTTTTATATGAGATATTGGTATAATGTTTTCAGAGCTAATATTTAAATAAGTGTTTAGAAATAGTTTTTTATTCTAAATGTTTCCAAGTATATTTTGGATAAGTAATTTAATTATTTTAAAGTATTTGAACTCGACAAATTTTCAGTGGAAATAAATATTTGGAAATTTATTCCAAGTAAGGAAAGTGATTTGGAATTTGTTTTCAAAGGGTTGAAGTGTTGAAAATATATCCTGCGAAGATATTTTTGAAAATAAATAGTTTGGGAGAAAATTATTTAAAATCTGGTGATTGTTGTGAATGTTGACTGATAGTTAAATAACCTGTTAACTCCGCCTCGGTTTAGACTCTGCGACTCAAGGTGGTGCCGACCTAAGACCCAACAGGGGGTGCCGACCTAAGGCTCAACAGGGGGGCCGACCTAAGACCTAAAGGTTATGCCGACCTAACACTTCAATGAGGCTACCGACTCAACATAGATGCCGACCTAACTGCCTTATCAGGGAGACCGACTCAAGATTCACAAGGTTACCGACCTAGTAGGATTGAGAGGCATACCGACTTAAGAAATACCGAGTTAAGGCTAAAACAGTTGCCGACCTAACGTGGGTACTGGCCTAAGACTCAGAGGATGCCGACTTAATAAGAAGGCCGACCTAAGGCCTAAAAAAAGATACCGACTCAGTGACTTGACCGAGTTACCGATCTAATGCCTTACCAAGCTGGCGACCTAGAATAGTTGCCGACCCAAGTCACAACCGATCCAGCTCCCAGTTGTCTCGTTCACGACTCACGATCTAATTTAAGTCGTAAACGACTTAAAGCTATTAAATGCAAACCCGATGCCATATTACTGAGAAGCGGTGGGGTTGACTCGGAGGCAACCTTAGACCGGTCACGACTCACCTTAAGTCGGCTACGACTTAACTTAAGCCGGCCACGGTTTAGGACTTGGCAGAAATTTCAGACCAGAACTCTCTATAAATAGGCAACCACCTCCAACATTCAAAGGACTTTTGGCTCATTCTCTTCAAGCGCTAATACTCTGCTGCATTCCAAACCAATCCAACACTTGAAGCTCTCAAGACACAAGGAACATAACAAACAACTTCAAGAAGAAATCATATACGTCCAACATGGATTCGAAGAATTTGATCTCTATTGAAGTTTAGGCTACTTGTTCCAAGTCTCTTGTAATTTGAAGTATATAGAATTTGGAAGGAATTGTATTGGCTTGTAAGAAGGATATTAATAAAAGTACTTAAAGTGGACGTAGGCTATACCCTTAAGCCGAACCACTATAAAATTGTTGTTGTTCGCTGTTTTTCTATGATTTCTGTGCTTATACTTTGTTCCCGTACCGACGGGTGGTGCTTTCACGATTATAACTCACACACCGGGGTGTTAGCGTTCAAATTTAAGCTTTAACATTTTTGGTGCTTTCACTGAGAATTGAACTCAGAGAAAACTGCCATCATTGCTTCACAGAGATTTGTAGAGAGAATTTCCTTGAAAACCAGAAGTCTATCTGAGATTATGGCTCCTGGAAGGAAAAGTAGATCTGTCAGATCTGGGAACGTTCAAGAAGGAACCTCCGCTTCCCCTGTACCTAATCAACCCACTCCGTCTGTTGGAGTTACAAAAGCGGAGTTAGATGCCGTGATTTTAGGACTAAACCAGCAGATAAACGCCCAGAATGCACAATTAGAGGCTCAAAGTGCCCAGAATGCTCTAATTCTGAATAAGTTGAATAATTTACTTGGGGCAAACAATCAACCGGATGGTAATGAAAGGAATTATGCTGGTAACATTCATAATGCTAATGAAAGGAATGCTCCTGAAAGGGCTGCTAGTCCCTTTGAGCAGGCATTTCCTGAGGCTGGTGGATCTAGGACTCGACATGATGAGGAGTATCTTTCTGGAATGGTTCGGCAAATAATGAAAGAAAGTATGCAAAGGGTTGAAGACGAGAAGGAATGGGGTTTTGCCCCAAGTAAAACTCCATTTACTGAGAAAATCTTAAAGGCGGAATTTCCAAGGAAGTTTGTCCCTCCAACTATTCCAGCTTACAAAGGGACAAGTGATCCGAATGAATTTTTGTACAAGTACGATTGGCACATGACAGGTGCCAGAGCCTCTGATGAGATAAAGTGCCGATATTTTCCAGTATACCTTGAAGGTGTTGCTCTACTGTGGTTCACCAAGTTGCCAGTCCGATCTATTGATCAGTTTTCGGACTTGACACGGAAATTCAAGGAGCAATTTAGACTATATGCTTCAAAGGCCAAGGACATCATGTCGCTGTCGAGTTTAAAACAGAATCCTGGTGAATCTATCAGATCTTTCCTGAATCGCTTTAATATAGCGCTGGCTGAGGTGGACAATGCTGAACCGCGAATGATATTGACTTATCTGATGAGGGCTATTGATAAGTCAAGCGAATTTGGGAAATGGTTAAACATGAAGGAGCCAACCTCTCTTGAAAAGTTCTACAAAAAAGCAGATGAATTCATACGCTTGGAAAGCCGTCCTTTACCGGTTAAGGTAGTGTTGGAGAAAGCTGAAGATAACACTGTCGCTCCACGCAAGAACGAATCGGTGGGGCAAAAAAGGGAGAATAATAATGGGAAGAAACAAGGTAATTTGAAGAAACCCCGATCCTTCAAGCCATCAGAATATACTCCATTATCACATACGCCGGAGCACATCTATCTTGCTACTAAAGATTCTGTTGATTTTCCCAAACCTATTCCTCTGAGGACCAGGAAAAAGGCTATACAGAGTGGGAAGTTCTGCCGCTTCCATAATCAGCCCGGTCATGAGACCGATGAATGCCGCCAGTTGAAAAATCTGATTGAAGAATTGCTAAGGGAGAAAAAACTACAGCAATTTGTGAAGAAGAATAGCAACAATCCTGCCTCATCTAGTCAGGGGTAACAAGCTCTTGACCTTCAGCCTAGGACAGGTGAGAAGGCTGTCGGGCATGAGTCTGGAAGGCCCATTATCAATGTCATTACAGGAGGACCCCACCCAGCTGGCAAAAGCTGGGGCGAGATGGAAAGATATTCCAGGGCTTTGAAATATGTTCTAACCGAAGAAGACGTCTTGGTTCTAGAAGACACCACGCCCCTGAAACAACAGAAGACTTTCAGTGATGATATTATTTTCAGAGCTAGAGATTCCACAGGTATCGAAGCTCCTACCCTAGATCCCTTGGTCATCTCGGCTGGTATTGGACCGGCCATTGTCAGAAGAGTTCTCATTGACTGCGGAGCATCATATAATATCCTCTTCAAGAAGACATTCGACCAAATGAAAATCCCTATGGTCGATGTACAAGCCTCATCACAGAAGATCGCTGGCTTCACTGGGGAGCCGAAGCAACCAATAGGAACCATCGATCTGCTTGTAGAGCTCGGGGAGGGAGAAAGGAAAGTAGTCCGCAAGCAAACATTTGTGATTGTTGATGAGTTTTCTGCCTATAATGCTTTCCTTGGCCGTCCAACACTCGCAGCATTCAAAGCTATTCTAGCCCCTTGGTGCCTCACTATTAAATTCCCTACAGACAATGGAGTGGAAGTTGTAAAAGGGGATCAAAATGCTGTGCGTGAGTGCTATTTGACAGAGTTGCGAGAATCAAGAAAGAGGGAAATGGGAAAGGATGCGGCAGCCCCTGTCCGCATCAAAGAGCCAGCCTTGTAGCAATTACGGGGCGGACCCTGCACTGGCGAACATAGCGGGGCACGGAAAGAGATGGATCCCAGAAAAGCCAGTGCAGGGGAGAATAGAGTAGTACCGGTGGAAACGACAGTTCCGGTACCTGTTGACCCGAAGGACCCAAATAAAGTGCTGAATGTGGGTTCACAGCTTAATGTGTCAATTCAGAATATCTTGATATCTTTCCTGAAAGCAAATCTGGATGTTTTTGCTTGGACTCATGCCGATATGTGTGGAATATCTCCGGAAATTGCAGTACACGCTCTGAATGTTGACCCGAAGTTTACACCAGTGAAACAGAAAAGAAGAATCCAGGGTCCAGAAAGGTCAGCAGCATTAAAAGAAGAAGTTGATCGACTTATGGAAAATAATTTCATCAAAGAATCTACCTATCCGAATTGGGTTTCAAATCCTGTGCTGGTCAAGAAAGCTAATGGAAAATGGAGAGTGTGCATCGATTTTTCTGACTTGAACAAGGCTTGCCCCAAAGATTGCTTCCCATTACCCAGGATTGATCAACTGGTTGATGGAACCGCGGGACATGAACTGTTATCTTTCATGGATGCCTACTCTGGATATAATCAGATAATGATGCATGAACCAGATCAGGAGGACACGAGCTTTATTACAGATGTTGGTCTTTATTGCTACAGAGTCATGCCCTTTGGACTGAAAAATGCAGGGGCAACCTACCAGAGACTGGTTAATGCTATGTTCAAGCCGCAACTGGGCAAGACTATGGAAGTCTATGTTGACGACATGTTAGTAAAATCTAAGAAAGCAGCTGATCACATTGAACACCTAGCAGAAATGTTCGCAGTCCTCCAGAAATACAGGATGAAACTTAACCCTTTGAAATGTTCGTTTGGAGTGGAGTCAGGAAAGTTCTTAGGTTTCATTGTGAGCGCTAGGGGCATTGAAGCTAATCCAGCTCAAATCACCGCCTTGAAAGAAGTCAAAGCTCCTAGAACAAAGAGGGAGTTGCAAAGTCTCAACGGAAAAGTTGCCGCCCTAAGTCGATTCATTTCCAAAGCTACAGATAAATGCATCCCATTCTTTGACGCTCTAAAGAAAGGAAAGAAGAACTTTGAATGGACTCCTGAATGCCAAAAAGCCTTTGATGAGTTGATCCGTCATATGGAAACGCCTCCAATACTTTCTAGGCCCGGCAATGGTGAGGATCTTCTTATATACTTGGCAGTGTCGTCTCATGCTCTAAGTGCAGCGCTGATACGGGAAGACAAAAGGATTCAATATCCAGTTTACTATATCAGCAAAAGACTCACTGGGGCAGAGCTGAATTACTCCAAGTTGGAAAAACTCGCCTATTGTCTATTGGTGGCATCAAGGAAGTTGAGGCAATATTTCCAAGCTCATCCTATAAGAGTCCTCACTGATCAACCCCTAAAGCAAGTCCTGTTTCGCCCTGAAACTTCGGGCCGTCTTCTAAAGTGGAACATTGAACTCAGTCAATATGACATCACTTATCACCCCCGAAGAGCAATCAACGGACAAGCTTTAGCAGATTTCATTGCAGAATTCACAGAAAAGGGTAATGATGAGGAAGAAGCAATCAATGATTCCCCAACACAGTGGAAACTATATGTTGATAGCGCAAGAAATGACTACTGTTCTGGAGCTGGAGTGGTGCTTGAAACTCCTGAAGGTCGGTCATTATGTTATGCACTAAGATTGGAATTTCCTTCAACAAACAATGAAGCAGAATATGAAGCTCTTATCGCAGGTCTGAAAATCGCTAAAGAATTAAACATCCGAGCATTACAGATCTTCAGTGATTCTCAGCTCATTGTATGCCAAGTCAAGAAGGAATTTCAAACGAAAGGAGGAAACCTGCCTGCTTACTTGTCAAAATCTTGGGAACTTCTGTGTGAGCTTGATCATTATTCAATAAGCCACATTCCTCGGGAAGAGAATATGAAGGCAGACTCCCTCGCGAAATATTCAAGTTCTGGTGAAGCTCAACTATTGGGATTAGTCCCTGTAGAGGTCCTGTCAGCCCCGAGTACGGATGAAATGGATGTAGATTGGATTATGAATGTATCTCAAGAGCAAGAATCATGGATGACTCCAATATTAGACTACCTGCTCAGAGGTTCTCTGCCAGAAAATTCGAAAGAGAGACAGAAGCTATTAAGGAAAGCCTCTCACTATGTAATTCAGGACGGCAGATTATACAGACGGGGATTCTCAATGCCATTACTATGATGTGTATCCAAGGAAGAGTCCAAAACAATCCTAGCCGAGGTACATGGAGGAGAATGTGGTGATCATTCAGCTGGCCAAACATTGGCAAAGAAAATTCTCCGATACGGATATTTTTGGCCAGAAATTAATCAAGATGCTGCAAATTACTCCCGAAAATGTGACAGGTGCCAGAGGTTTGCCAAAATTCCTAGAGCTCCTTCTACAGAACTCACACAGATGGTTAGTCCATGGCCGTTTGCAATTTGGGGAATGGATCTCATTGGGCCGCTACCGACTGCCAAATCAGGGATTAAATATGCTATTGTTGCAGTTGATTATTTCACTAAATGGGCTGAAGCTGAACCATTGGCTACTATCACCTCTAAGAAAATGATAAGTTTTGTGACCAAGAATATCATTTGCAGATACGGTGTACCTCAGAAAATAATTACAGACAATGGTACTCAGTTTGAAAGCGAGGAATTCCAGGATTTTTGCAAGCGATTTAAAATCAAGAAAAGCTTTTCAGCAGTAGCTCATCCGCAGGCAAACGGGCAAGTGGAAGCAGTAAACAAGATCATCAAATCAACCATCAAGAAGCAACTTGAAAAAGCAAGAGGTGGTTGGGTCGATAAGCTACCGCTTGCACTATGGGCATACAGGACTACTCACAAAACTGCGACTGGGCATACTCCTTTTTCATTAGCATATGGATCGGAAGCAATGATCCCTGTAGAGACAGAGGTCCCTTCACATAGAAGAATCCATTTCAATCAAGCAGAAAATGAAAAGCTACAGCTTGAAGCTCTAGATCTCCTTGATGAAAAAAGAGATGAGGCTAATCTCAGGATGGCAGCTCATCAGCAAAGGATAGCCAGACATTTCAATTCCAAAGTTCGTCAACGCAGCTTTGAAATTGGAGATTTAGTCCTGAAGAGAATTATGACAGCGACAGGTGTGTTTGGGCCAAATTGGGAAGGACCATATGTGATAGGTCAAAAGCTTCTTGACGGCACATTCAAGCTCACTACTGTTGAAGGAGATCAAATTCCAAGGGCATGGAACAGCAATCACTTGCGTCCATACTTTACTTGAAAACTTTGTTGAAATATTGTAAAAAGAGTTGTGAATGTATGATTCTTGTAATTGAAAGCTGTTGTAAAATTGATGAAAGGAGATAATGAAAGAATATAAAGTGGATGTAGGCCCAAATTTTTGGCCGAACCACTATAAATCTTGTGTTCCTTATTGTTATTACATGTTTGCTTTATTTTCGATATAAAAAGTACATAGAATGTATTGCTGAAATGTCGATTTAAATCTTTGCAGACAATGGAAATAAAACTTGCGCATAATAAAACCGGAAGATTCTCGCCATCATCCAACAAACAAATTCCAAGTCACAAGAGCCCCTAATTCAAATCCTAGATAGGAAACGCTTCAATTGAATGGGCAGTAGTTTCGCTGGGAACGGACCCTTGCTATCAAATTTGAGTTCGTTTGAACAAACGAGCATCCAACTAAGAAGCTTATGTCCGTTCTCACGAACCTGCTTAACAATGAAGTGCACTTCCTTGGATTAAACAAACTATTTGTGAGAAAAGGGAATGTGAGCTTGAAAAAAGAAAAAAAAAACAGAGGATCACTGAAAAAGGCATAAGCAAGTGGACAAGGAGACAACTGAAGCTATCATCGGCAGCATAAGACCTCTTCGGAGGCACAACTCTTCGGAGGATAAAGACCTCTAATGGGACATACGCCATAAAAAAGAAAGTTCTCTACTCTACAAAAAAGATTGGAGGAGTCATGACCCTCCAACCATGAGAGAGTAACTTCCAGGCGATGAAAACCCTCTCTGAGGCACATTTCACCAGGAGTCGAAGTAGTTACTCTTTGGAGTTTCACTTCACCAAAGTTGAAATGCAAACAAAATAAAGACCTCCTCGGAGGCACATTTCACCAGGAGTCGAAGTAGTTACTCTTCGGAGTTTCACTTCACCAAAGTTGAAATGCAAACAAAATAAAGACCTCTTCGGAGGCATATTTCACCAGGAGCTGAAGTGTAACAGCCGCTCTTCGGAATTTCACTTCACCAGAGTTGAAAGACAAACAAAGTAAAAACCTCTACGGAGGCACAATCAAGAAGAAAGACCTCTTCGGAAGCTCGCGTTTCACCGAGATTGAAATAAAATTTCCAAGTGTTGAAACGTGAAAAAGCTTTCTTTAAAGGCGCAACTCTTTGGAGGTACACGTTTCACCAAGATTGAAATAAAACTTCCAAGTGTTGAAACGTGAAAAATCCCTCTTCAGAGGAACAACTTCAAAAAAAAAATATCCTCATCAAAGAGCATACTTTAACTTCCAAAGGAAGAGTAATTTACCTATTCTGGAAAATGATCTTCCTCAAAAAAAAGAAGGAGGCTAAAGTACCCTTTAGAGGTCCGCTTTACCACAAAGAGGAATTCACTCGGTAAAATATGTACTTAGGCGAAAGTGATTTCTTCGAAGGACAAAGCGTAAAAACTTATATGAAGGGAGTTGCACTCTACGATAAGTTTCTTTAAGAATAAAATAATTATTCTTCAGCAAATAAGAGTGCAAATCCCCTCGAAGTATAAAAACGTTGCAGCAAACTTATGGTATGGTTGTTAACATGGTACAGTTACATACAAAATGGTATAACTACATCGGTAAGGTAATACTCAAACAACATACCATAAGCCCGTTACAATATCATAAGTAAATTTGTGCGGAATTGAATAATAAGTGCATTCTCGAATTCAAACAAGAATCTGTGCAAATAAAAGATCATTTTATTCAAATGTATTGCAGATACAGGTTTCAAAACAAAAAAAAGCGAGGGCCGGTACTCGCACAATTCTCGACCGGTACAAACAAAAGACAAGAAGCTAAAATCTTCACTTCTTTTTACCACCTTTGGACCCTTTGCCCGGTCGAATAATCAGCTTTTCATGTCGATCGGTGGGTATAAGGGAAGAAGGAGAGGTAGGCGCAGTTGGTCCAACTTCTGGCTCTTCTTCGGTAGCTGTGATTATCTTCCCCCTCCTCTTTGATGTCCCACGCTTTTTTCTCCTTTTTGAGGAAGACTCACTCCCTGGAGTAACAAGTTTAGATAGAGCTATGTCGTCGGAAGGAGTCCGCTCTGGAGACATGTCACCTCCCTCAAGTCTGTCATCTTTCTGCTCTTGTGAAGCGATGGGATCATCCAAGTCATGAAGAGCCTCTATTTGCTCCTCCTGTGATCCAGGCTGCGATGCAGGAAGTGGAGCCACCTGAGGAGACGGAGGAGGGATAACCGGAGGAGGAGAGATCTGAGCAGTGCCTGATACTTTCTCTACAGGAGAAAAGAGGTTAAAGTCAGTAAAGAGAGGAGATGAAGGCTCATCAATAAAGTCAGTAAAGAGAGGAGATGAAGGTTCATCAGGGTTGAGAAAATAGTCAAGGAGCTCATTAAACCCATGTGAAATAAAGGAGCAATCCACCTGAGCGAGATTGATAGTGGCAAAATTTACAGTGGAATTACCTGCAGAAGTTGTCTTTATTACGTCAATTTCATAGTCCGGAGCTTCAGCACTCTCTTGTGATTCATCTGTGGCTTGAGTAATTTTGGCCCCGGTATCAGTTTGAGCAGGGATCGGTACATAAGAGCTAGAACCAATAATGCCAGCATCGGCCGAAGTTGAAGGAGGGACAGGAGCAATCAAATTTGTTTCTTTTTCTTGATGCTCTTTCCCCATTACTTCAACCCGCGATCTGGCAAGTTGCTCCTTCCCTCTGGCAAGGGCTACGCGAGTCTCAAAGTCTAAGTAGTGCACCTCCAAATCCTCTTCGGTGTATCCGGCCCCTTTAAACATGTCTAGTGCAGCCTCCCATACTTCGGCCAGGGTAATCTCATACTTGGGGCCCAGGAATGCAAGACTGCCATGCCCTAATACACAATGCAAGTAGAAATCAAATAGTGTCGAGCCGATATCAGCCTTGGTGGCTTCATGGGCCTCTTCAGCTGCAATTCTACCCGCAACAGCCTCATCTCGCTCTCTCTCGACTTTGGATAGCTGGGCTTTCAATCTTTCAATTTCTGCAGCTTGAAGGCCAACTTGTCCTCGTAACTGAGTAATATCAGCACGGTTTCCCTCTATAATCTGCTCCAACCCATCAGCCTTGGCCTCAGCATCCCTTTGCGCGGCGTGAGCATCCCGCACCTGTTGAAGAAGCAAACTTTCCCTTTGAGAATAAGAAGTGGAAGAAGTAGCAAGCTCCTCTTTAAGTTTTCCAACTTCTGCCTCAAGTTTCTCATTATAATCATCAATACTCCTCATTTCCGCAATGCTGTTTAACGATCTTTTGCCATTCAGTTTTGTCATTCTCCATGGTAAGCATAGCTTCAAGATTGGCCCTATTTACCCTTTGGAGCTCATCAACGAGTTTCTGCCAAGATGACATCCTCTCAATATCGGTTCTGACTGCATCAAGGTTCCGTAACATAGCACTTTTATCTATAGGAACCAGATCGAGGTCAAAACGAACTCCTTTTAAACACCAATTAGGAAATCGGCTTTGAAGAGTGGCTGGACCTGGTCCAACTTGGTAAGATGGCATATTGATGATTGCTTGGATGTCAGTAGGGGAAGGGGCAGGAGATTGAAAAGAAGTACGAGCAGTGGTCTTCTCTGAAGGCGCAGGCATTGGCTCCTCAATAACTTTGGCCCGTTTGCTCGAGTCATCAGTTACATGACTCTTCCCTCTATCATCATGAGATTTGCGTTTAAGGGAGTCGCTCTCTCTGTGGGAAGAATCATGTCGACTATCTGATCTTCCAAAGCGTTCCTCATAATCACGTCTTTCCCGAGCTTTCCGGGCAGCCCTTTCTTCATCGGTCTCTCTATGAACGGGGGGATAGGATTGATAGCTATACTGGCTGCGTTTTCCATATCGCTGAAAGTCATTATAGTATGAGCTGCCTCGCCTCATTGAAGAACCTAAAATAAAGAAGAAGAAAAAACAAAACTTGAGAACTTTTCAAATAAAAAGAGAGCATAAAAATGTGCAGGAAAATCCTTAGTTGTGTGTGAAGTGCAAACTACTCGCGTTAAACTAACGAACCACTCCTCAGTTGGGGGGAAGCAATAAGTTTTGCTATCGATGACAGTTCTTGGGATAAAGGAGTTGGAGTCTGTTGGAGGGCAGATGTCGCTTCAATCATCGGGGGTATGGTTTTAGCACAGGTAGGGTCGTCTTTAAAGAGCTCTTGGGGAGTGATAATTATGTCACTTAAATCCCCAAAGACGTCATCACCATCATGTCTGATCAAACTCCCTTCATCAACTCCTCCACCAGCATTCTTCCCGGTTTGGGAAAGGGGCTCCTCTTCTTCTTCAGTTATAGGGGCAGGCGCGGGCTTTTCGGATGGCCCCGTGTCATCTCTTGGAGTAGAGCACTTTACTAATGAAGCTTCTATAGAAGTTTCTCCCTGCATGTGCTCTTTAGTGGAGACCGGGGCATCAGGAATCTTCACTGGAGAATCTGGAACTTCCGTTGGAGCTTCACGAGGCTGAGTGAAGCGAGAAGAATGAAGAAGCCCGTATTGATGTAAAAATTCGTCGTTTAGCAAAAATTTTATGCTCCTCTCTTCTGCGACCACGGCACTCAACCTCTCAAAAACTTTCTTATGAATTGGATCTCTAGAAGGGAGAGGAAGTGCTGAAAAGAGCAAAGAATGAAATTAGCAACTGAAAGTTCGGATCTCGAAAAAGTTTCAAAACAGAATAAATAGAAACACTAATCTTACTTCCTACTCTCCAGGTGGCATAAAACCCTGGGGGACAGCGAGCAAAGAAAAACTGGTTCAAAAATCCATGAACACTTTCAGTAAGATCGGAAATGAGCTTGCGGTTTCTAGCACTTCTCACAATAATGAGGGAGGGATGATCTTTACTCTTTGCAAACGAGCACAGATAACGAATTTCTTCAAAACTCGGTAGGCGATCAAGAGTTCTTCTAAACAAAACACACAACCCCATCAAAATGGCATAACCATTAGGATGAAGTTGGAACGGAGAGATTGTCAACCGAAGAAGGAGAATTCGAAAGAAGTCATTAAAGGGAGGAATCGCCCCACTTAAGCACATTTGGCGGTTGACTGCAACGAAACCATGGGGAGGATTGTTAGCAGTATCACTTGGCCCAGGGAATAGGACATCACTTTCAGCAAAGCCAAATTGAGTGCGCAGCTGAATAAACGTTCTCGAAGATAGAATAGTCGAGGTTCTTTCCGGAGGATTCTCTATGGGAACAGCTATCGGGAAAGTTTCTTCTTCTTGAGTTACCACTTCTTCTTCTCGGTGGGAAGTCATTCTACATAAACAATTGGGTATTCAAACATGGAGGTGCACGTTTCCTAAAGCGTGTGAAGTGTTGTGTAAAATCAATCAAGCAGTAAACAAATATAACTGGAATGAAAACTAGCAAGCATTTGTTAGTTATGAAATTCAGGGACTATTGTTTTAAGCCTTAATATGCAAGTAAGATGTTAATGCAGATAAATCAGTTCAGATTATTGATACTTTGCATTAATGTTTAACTTTAATTGATTGATTCACAAACATTTCATGCCATATAATTAAGTTGCTTGTCTTGTCTTGACTAATCTGTCATCTGACGTGGGCAGTCAATGGCAGTATTTTCGCCTTGGTTTTCTTTGTTTGTTATTTTCAGCAGGTTAGCAGCTTATAAGTTAATGCGATCTGTGAAATAATACAATGAGATTCAAGCAAATTTAAAGTTGGGGCAGTTCAAAATTTAGGCAACTTAGTTTGGCAGTTCAAGTCAGAAACTCAAGGTGGATCTATGCTCTCAAAATGTCAGCACGCCCGAAGCTTAAGTGTTAACTCGGCTGCGGTTTAAAGGTTGGGTCAACAGAAGTTGGCAATTTTCTCTAAGGGTTAACTCGGCCACGACTTAGAGTTTAGACCACTTCACTTAAGGGCTAGGTCGGCCAAAGACTAGTTCATCCAATTCCACTGACTCGTTCCCGAATCAACATCCCACGGCCATCAACCCGATAACCCAATAACTGTTCCATCAACCACAGTCTTCATTTCATTCAAGCTATCGGATCGTCCCACCAAGTAGTTCGAAACTGCCGCGAGTTCAACGCCTTACAACCCTAGCACGAATCAAATTCAACGAGCTTGAATCATCTTCATCATCGGTCAGTTAAAATCGAACCAAGCAACATAAACTCCATCAGCCATGGGTGCAATGGAATTCATGATGAAGCATTATGCGAGGTGGTGGTTTAGGTATGAATGATGGAGTTCGTGGACCAACAATAACCTATGATTGAAGAAAATTCACTTACGTAACAATTATCGGTGGTTGATGGAGCAAAATCGCCTTTTTAAAGCTTGGAGAAATTTTTAATGGCGGGATCGAGAGAGCAAGAAATGAGAGTGAAGAAGGGGTTGTGATTTATATCTTGCAATAAAGGGATCTGGAGCGGCACATAACTATTAGCTCGCGTACGACCTACCGACCTAAGAGGGGACGGGTTAAGGACTATCGAAGCACACGACCTAACCAGTAGGCGCATACTTCGAGGGGCAATTGTTAACTCCGCCTCGGTTTAGACTCTGCGACTCAAGGTGGTGCCGACCTAAGACCCAACAGGGGGTGCCGACCTAAGGCTCAACAGGGGGGCCGACCTAAGACCTAAAGGTTATGCCGACCTAACACTTCAATGAGGCTACCGACTCAACATAGATGCCGACCTAACTGCCTTATCAGGGAGACCGACTCAAGATTCACAAGGTTACCGACCTAGTAGGATTGAGAGGCATACCGACTTAAGAAATACCGAGTTAAGGCTAAAACAGTTGCCGACCTAACGTGGGTACTGGCCTAAGACTCAGAGGATGCCGACTTAATAAGAAGGCCGACCTAAGGCCTAAAAAAAGATACCGACTCAGTGACTTGACCGAGTTACCGATCTAATGCCTTACCAAGCTGGCGACCTAGAATAGTTGCCGACCCAAGTCACAACCGATCCAGCTCCCAGTTGTCTCGTTCACGACTCACGATCTAA
Organism: Allium cepa; assembly: GCA_030765085.1. Classification (NCBI taxonomy): domain Eukaryota; kingdom Viridiplantae; phylum Streptophyta; class Magnoliopsida; order Asparagales; family Amaryllidaceae; genus Allium; species Allium cepa. The sequence goes on from CM060938.1 coordinate 896,057,989, forward strand.
TTTAAGTCGTAAACGACTTAAAGCTATTAAATGCAAACCCGATGCCATATTACTGAGAAGGGGTGGGGTTGACTCGGAGGCAACCTTAGACCGGTCACGACTCACCTTAAGTCGGCTACGACTTAACTTAAGCCGGCCACGGTTTAGGACTTGGCAGAAATTTCAGACCAGAACTCTCTATAAATAGGCAACCACCTCCAACATTCAAAGGACTTTTGGCTCATTCTCTTCAAGCGCTAATACTCTGCTGCATTCCAAACCAATCCAACACTTGAAGCTCTCAAGACACAAGGAACATAACAAACAACTTCAAGAAGAAATCATATACGTCCAACATGGATTCGAAGAATTTGATCTCTATTGAAGTTTAGGCTACTTGTTCCAAGTCTCTTGTAATTTGAAGTATATAGAATTTGGAAGGAATTGTATTGGCTTGTAAGAAGGATATTAATAAAAGTACTTAAAGTGGACGTAGGCTATACCCTTAAGCCGAACCACAATAAAATTGTTGTTGTTCGCTGTTTTTCTATGATTTCTGTGCTTATACTTTGTTCCCGTACCGACGGGTGGTGCTTTCACGATTATAACTCACACACCGGGGTGTTAGCGTTCAAATTTAAGCGTTAACATAACCAACTATCAATATTGGCCTTTAAGTGGCATTTGAATTTCGATGCGATCGTAGGTCGGATTCCAAATGGATATTCGAAAACCACATCGAATCTTTGTGATTGATCTTTTGTTTAAAAGATCAAAGTGGAAACTGATTGTGATTTACTTGAAATCTGAATGTAACACTTATTTTTAAAATAAGCGCTCGTTATTCGAATTAACCGAGAGAGGACTTTGTGTCATAAAACCCATTATAGATAATGATACGACGAAATGGGATTGCATTTAAAGATGGTGTTGAAGACTGGTTATTTTCAAAAACGAAAGGATTACCTGTTGAATGTCTCTGCACTGGGTTGCTTCGGTATAGAGATTTTGTCACTCTTTGTGATGGGGATTCTGGACGTGATTAGTGAATATCCGGATTGCAAGGGCTTCTTAGGAAGTGCCTTCGGTTCCGTTCGAGCCCGGAACGGACTTGTATGGTTGTATGTCTAACATTACACTTTGAGATATAAAGATGGTTTCTATCAAATACATTTCTGTTGGTGGCTGAGAATTTATTCTCTTAGCTTAACACCCTTCTCTGTGACGTACGAGCTCAGAGGTTATGTAGTTGATGGTTATTGGTGATATACTCCCAATTTGGTAGTGTGGCATGCTGAGTGATGCTGATCATTTGTTGATCGAAGCATGGCTTTTGTGAAAAGCATAGCTTTGTGGAGGAGACTTCGTCGAACCTCACAACCCGAAAATGGTGGAAATAGGAATGTAGCGGCAAGGTTATTTGGGGTCGTGCCCCAAGGGTATGTCCATTTTCTTCTGGATAGAAAGTGGTATCATGGTATGGAACCCAGATACTAAACTGTGTGGTTTTTGCTATTTGTTGGCGAACCCCAGGATAAAGGTCGGTAACGACCAGGGATGGCAAACTTGTAGGTGTTACCTAGTCATAGAGGTAACCCGACCTTGTGTTAGCAGAGAGCTGGTTAAGTTCTCGAGGCGTCCCTCCAGAGGCATACCTATGTGGCAATAGGAAGTTCCTTAGCCTGACCATTTGTTGGAAATCCAAAGAAACAATATGCGCCTTGTACGGTTTTAGTTGTATAACCTGCCTTTTACTTATGGCGGTGACCCACTGTTTAATTGGTAGCTATAGTAGGCATAGTACAAAATGTCTATGCTGGCTAAGATTAATATTATACTTTCGAAATGTGTTTCACGGTATGCACTAATGATAATACTAAAAATATTTTGAGTATTAAGCATGTTTGACTATCATAAGGAGAAATCTCCTCCAATTCTGCGTTTGCATTGTGTGTGTGGCGGGAGGCCTTATGGTAGTTTCATTTTTCAAAAAGCATTGCGGATTTCTTTTCCTTTCTTTGTTAAAATAACTGTTTCTAAGATCTCGCACCAGTCCCATGACTGGCCTGGAGTTTATTTTTTCCTTTCTAAGCTCTGGGTGTCCAAAATTTTTCCATACGGGCAGCCTAGAGTCAGGTTATCAGTTGTTTTGGAGCGAAGTCAGAAAAGTTGCTATGGAGATCTGGTGGCATGCTGGATGGCGAGACGTATCACTTGTGTTATATAATGTCTGTTGCATTTGGGTTGGTGTAAGTCAAAATTTCCATGTAAGCCAGTTTTAATAACTGCCAGTATTGTATTGTGTCGTTGTAACACTCTGATGATGTATGTATAAACTGATATAGTGCTTTTGTTTTAAAGATATTCATTTATCTATTATATGTTGTTCCACTGTGAAATGTGAGATTCTGCTACTGTATCTGTTTCTTCTTCTATCTTCTTCTTCTTAAACCCTAACGGTTCGGTTTTCCGGCATTTGATTGTGCGGCATTTGATACAGTGGACGTATTGATGTCGACTTTCAGAAGTCAAAAAATTGGGTCGTTACAAAGAAGGTTTTAATTAAAGGATGAAAATGGTTACATTCCTCTAATTAAAACATATCCACTAATTTATTTCTATGGATAAATCATTCTTTCCCATTCATTCATTATTTTCCTTCTCTCCTCCTAATCTTTAATGGAAGAAAACAAAATAAAATTTCCAAATATTTAACTCCAAATTAATTGCAAACATCAAAAATAACAATGAAACACAACTTGCTCATCCATCTCTTAGAAGGATTGGGGATGGACCTCGAAGATCCGAGGAGATATCATCATTCAAGGTGCGTTCTTTTGGCTACATCTTAAGGTAAAATTTTCATTTTATTTATTCATATAATCTTCTTATTCGTAAGATTAGATCTCTTGCATATCACACCTAAATATAAGTTTATCTCCTTAACTTGAACTAACCTTTTTGTCACTTCTTCTTTAATATATATGTGTGTGTGTGTGTGTGTGTGTGTGTGTGTGTGTGTGTGTGTGTGTGTGTGTGTTCGTGTAATATTAATTTGATTTAGATCCATTTTGTGTTATACCCTTTTGATACATGTCCATCTTCTAAACATTAGAGCTGTGACATATTACATCTCATTTAATTAGTCGTTCATTAGGTTCATACAATTTAAATCTAAAATTTTACCAAGAATTTATGTGTCTAAGTTATCCTTTTGTTCTGTTTTAGAAACTATTTATTTATATGATTTATTTTATTTTAACTCATATAAATTACGTATTTTGTCTATTCAAAATCATTTTAGAATTGAATATATGTTTTATACGATTGTTGTTTGAATATAATTTTTTTCGTTAATGTATTGTTTGAAAGTTGAAAATAAAGCATATATGCATATATGTTTAAGGGTTAAAATTTACATAAAAATTTTCGTTAATGCATATGTATCGTTAATGTATTTTTCGTTAAGTATATGCATATAATTTTTTACATAAAAATTACATTTGTATAAAATCACAATTTTAACTTTAAAATTCTTCCTAAGTTGAAACTTGATTTATATTTATTAACACTAGATTTCAAATTGTAAGAATGGTCAAAATTAATTTTATATACGTATATGTTTAAGGGTTTAATTACTGATTTAAAATGACATTGATTGAATGAGTAAAGGAAGGAGGAAAGTCCTCCACCTTTCCTTTTTCATAAATGTCTACCTTCATTAATTACTTGTCATTTTGTAAATATAAGTTAACTTTTAACTATTAGTAAAATACCTTCTAATATATGATATATAAATGTAAGTTGAACTTATATACACATATGTTACTATAACTTACGTGTTTCAAAATAAATTTTGGACAATAAAGGCGTGTGGGAATTATGTTGTAAATATCATTTAATATGTCAATTAATTTAATTAAAGAGAGAGATGAAATGTTTCTCTCTCTACCTTTATGGCCCATTTTTCATTATTTAATTATTTTTGTTAAGAGAAATAAATAAAAGGTTTCTATCTCTAAATTTTTACATGTTTACATAGACATATGTGTGTGTGTGTATTACTCCTTATATGTTGCTTTTACCATTAAAACACATAAATATATTTGATACATTCATTATATTGCCTACAAATTTGAGTTAAATATAAAATTCCTTTTACCAAATTAAATAAAATACGATTTTACTTAAATTTTTATTGGATTGGATCTTATTTACATTTAGATTACAGAGGCCCAATAAGAATCCTAAAGGATTTTTTTTGAAATTTACCCTTTAACTTCGTTGCGGGCTAGCCCAATTCCTTCACTTTTCACATCGCTAGTCTCAAATCATTGTATCATCGTTGTTTCACTATTGGATCGAAATGAACAATCCTTGTTCGTCAAACTTCCAATGTGTTTTCTAATTGATCTGCACACCATTATCATTTGTAAGGAAGCTAGTATGAACCATGATGGGATGAATTCCCCCTAAAGGGAGTCATCCTTCCTCTATGCTATGTTCAATCATCGCCTTATCTCTCCTTGCCCTAATGTTGTGCTTCATTGGATAATAACCTTATGCCCACCCAGTTTGCTCCATGTTTGAGCTCACGCCATGACAATCCACCTTGGGACGAATGCCAATAGAAGGCATTTCGAAGAACCATAACGAATACCATACTAACATGAAGTGCTTAGCCAAGAATAATACAACCATAACGCACAACAACAACCATTCTAACACAAATCTAACACTCAAAATTATCATCCATTACTTCTTCCAAATTAATTTGTTCATTCGATCAATCTATTGAATCAATCTACTAAATATACTTCAACCAACTATAGGACTGTTTTCACCCTAAAGGGTGGGATGAATAGGGTGCACTAATAAAAAATAATGCGGAAATAAAAATAGAAATGTAACGACCCAAAATTTTAGTAATTTGAATTAGGATATTTAATTGGTTTTAAATATTCAAAAGTAATTTTATAAGTTGAATAACTTATATTTCGAGTATCTTGATTTAATTGGATAATTAAATTGTTAATTTAATATTTGAAAATGTGTAAATAATTGGAATTTGAATTTAGTGTAAATAAAAAATGATTTATAAGGTTGAATTAAATTCTATTTGAATTATAATGATGTCGGTAAACTTTTAAAAGTGAACTAAAAGTTAAATTACAAAAATTGAATATTTTAATATTAGTTAACATGTAAAAATGTCATTTTTCACATGGTTTCGGATTTCAATGAAACCAGTTTCATTGGATCCATAATGTTATATTATGAAGGATTTCAAATCTCGTGTCAATCGGATTTATGGTTTAGTCGTGGTAAGCTAAAAGGCGTAGAAATTTATTTAAGTGAAATTTTAATTTAAATAATTTGATTCGTAAATATATCTTTCAAATACGAATGAATTGGCTCCTAATATATATTTCATTATGTTCAGAATAGGGGTAAAACATTATAAATGTCAGGCGGCATGCTTCGATTGAAGTTTGAAAAAAATTTAGATGAATAGTGCGTGAGCCACAACATTTCACAATTTTCACTCAAACCCTAATTTCTAAACCCTAGCAGCAACCATTAATTTCGACGATCGAAAACTCATCTTCATCATCCTCAATTTTCTCCAAATCTATGCGTAATTAGCTGAAACCCCCAACTATAATATTGTAGAGCATGGAGAGACGAACACATCCAACGGTGATGATGGATTTTGGAGCTATGGATCCATGGCAAAATGACGATGAACGTTTGAATGTCGAGCACATTTTATGAGAGGGAGGTGGCACTAAAGTGCAGCAATCATGGGGCGTTGGTGCACAGTGAGGTGAGCTTCGATGTGATGTCGTTGATCGATGCCACGATATGCGATGGAGGCTCAAAGTCGAGGGGAAGTGAACGAGCTACAGGTTGTTTGCACACTTATAAACCTAGCAAGAAGAAGAAAGGGAGGAATGGCTAGATCTACTTTATTTCAAAATGAACGGCTACAATTTTTGATGGTAAATAAAAAAAATAAAAAGAAAATGTAAATTATATTGTTTAAAATTTGTATAAACTTTAAAACATCATAACTTCTTCATACGAGGTCCAATTGTGACGAAACAAGTTGCATTGGGTTCATGTTGATGAGCACTACATTTTAGAGCTGGTTTGGAGTTAAAAGGAGCTAGTAAAAATTTTAGGTAAAATAAAACATTCATTTAATTTTATTCGCAATAAAACACTACAACTGCTATTGGAACCAATGTGAGTACAACTCACTCTTTCTAACTCATTGATATTTTTATATAAGTGAGAAATAAATTTATTTATGATGTTTGAAGTTTGTTTTTATGATATATGATATATTATATATATAATGATTGGTATATGGATATATTCATGCCTATTGGAGCAGATGAGACCCTATACGTTCACATGTATGAGCGGATGATCCTTTGTACGTGCGTCTGCCTCGAAGCGGACATTGTACACATATTCTAATATGTATATTTGTTGCAGGTGATAGGTTGGAGGGATCCAACTGGATTCCTCAACAATATTGGTTTTATTTGTAGATATTGATATAAATGCTGTTATCATGTGATATATGATGTTTTGGATGTCGTGATTGATATATTTGGTGCTATTGTAGCATTGGGCCTATTTTTGGTTATTTTAAAAATATTAAAGTGGTGATTTCAATTAAAAATGATTTCAAAGTGATTTTGAATATATATAATATATATTGAATTGTTAAGGAATGGATTTATTTAAATAAATATAAATGTGGAAATTAGCCACAAGGGCAATAAGTTTCTAGGACACACAACTGAAATAATTACTTTTAAGGACAAAACGCAAAATAATTACTTTCTAAGGCCTAAAAACCTATGAAATTATGTCCTTGAAAATAATTAGACTGTTGACTTTGTCCTTAAAAGTAATTATTCTGCTGACTTTGGCCTTGAAATTAATTTTTGTAGATGTGTGTCCTAGGAACTAATTTGACTGCAAAATTTGTCCTTCTAGTGAAATGCCCCTAAATAAATGTTATAATTTTTATATCATAAAAATTATGAGTTTTGTTAAATGGAATATGATTTTTGAGATATGAAGTGAACTATTTGGTGAAATAGTTTAAATTGAGATTTTTGGATTTATTATAAATGGTATGTATATAAGATTTATAAAATTGATATTTTATAAAAAATAATAAAAGGAATATTAAGGAGTTTTGTAAATGTTAAAATAAAGTTATAAATGAATCTTATAAGTGAATAAGATTTATGAATTTGTGATGTTATAAAAAGAACGAATTTTGTACATAAGAGAATTATAAATAATTAACTTATAATTTGGATTTTGGCATGTAATTGAGTTATAAATGGAATTCGTTAGTAAAGGAATTTTAAATATGGAAGCTTTCATAAAATAGAAACGTGAATTTATAAACATTGTTTTACAAATCCAAAATCAATTGAATTTGATAAGTTAAATATGAAAGTTTATTAAAAGAATTATATTCACGATATTAGACAGTGGACAATCCTTTAATTAAATGCGTAGAAGTTTTCAATTTGGTAAGAGAATTATATTCACGATTTTGGACAGTGAATAATAATTTAAATTAAATGAATGTTTTGGGTAGTGATATTTTTAAATAAAGTTAAATGGTTTGAAGTTTTTTTAAAATGCGTTAAGTATCGAATACGTAGATTTCAACATTCATTGTTGAAATGGATGTTTTCGAGAAATAAGAAAGTGATGGACTATAACATTGTTTTTATAGTAAATGGTTTTCAAAAGGAAATGTTTTTGTATAGTATATGGGATTTATATATTTATCTAATAATCGAATCCCTATACTAGTGATTTTGGGGTGACGTAACGATGTTATACGCAACACTCGTTTAGACCCAATTAAATATGTTTAAGAGAATGTTTTCCTTAAAGAATACAATATATACTTAATCTGGATTTAAGTATATGTAATATTTTCTAGGTGTTGAAAATAAAGAGAATTGTGAATTACTTATTATTAAATAAGTATGTGGAAATGTTTTCCAATATTGAAATATTGAAATGATTTTGAGAATATATCATTTTAAAGATAATTTGACGTGAATATTTAGCATGTGATTTAATTAATAAAGATTAATTAAAGGGCCTAGTGATTGCTTATGGTGCTAAATATTTGTTTGTTTACTCTGGTAGTTAAATAACCGACTATCAAATTTAGTACGTAGCCATCTGTGTAGCCTTGATTATCGTTTGTGTTGAGGATGTTGATTCGTGTAGTGCAGAGCATTACTCCAATCTATCGAGCTTCCTACTTGGCCGAAGGATAGCAAGTTGAAATTTGGAGACGTGATAAGTCTATGAGTCTTAGTTTCTGTGTGAGGTTAAGAAACACTTTTTCATTGTTGGTGCGAAGAGATAGGCATCGATTTATCCGAAAACCATTTCAGACCAACGTTTATGCGACGATTGTGCAGGTTGGTTGTGATGATATTGACATTCAGGATTTTCATAGTGGAGCACTCTTTGTTGATTGTTTGGGGTTAAAATCCCAATATACATCCAATAGAAGTAGTCTCTTCGTTATGAAATATCCAGTGCAAGGACGATTCGCTACTAATCCTAGGGATTTCTCGACAGGATGTTGTAAGAAAGTACCTTCGGTTTGTCCTATTCCTGGACAACTTGTATGGATGTTTGTTTGACATTGCATTTCTAAAGATTACGTACATTAGTTTTCACAAACTTACATTAGTGGTGGCGGAAAAGGCAACTTCTCTTAGCTTAACAACCTCCTTGAGACGTATGAGCATAAGGGTTGTATTTTGTGGAAGGCAATCATAGTCAACGAAAACGACCATATTTTATTCAAAGTGATGTGATATGTGATATGTAAGAGGAAATCGTTACCTCAGGCCTCATCAACGGAAATGACCAAAATAGGGTTTGATGCGGCAAGGCTAAGTGGGACGCTCCCATAAGGATATGATTATCCTCTTCTAGATATATTTCTTCCCGCCATTACGTTCGGTATGTAAATTATTGTACTTTGTATGTTATGAGGGCCTTCAGAAACGGTCGGTAAAGATCGAAGGATGACATATTCGGTACTACCTAGTTATAGAGGTAGGTCGGTCTTGTGTTGGTAGAGGAGCTTTGTGATGGTTCCCCGGTAAATTTATCTAGAGGTGTAACCATCGAAAGGTAGTCCCTTCACCTGGTCATTTATATGGAAATCCAAACTCCACTACGTTCCTTCCATTTTAATTGTATTACCCATTTGAGGCTATGTGCTGGAATTTAATCAATTTAACTATTCCGGCTATGATTAATATTATTTGTGCAATTGACACTATTATGGTATTGAGAATTTGATATGAAATTATCTAGTTATCGTAAGGTAAAAACATGTCCTTTATGTGTGGGCGTGTTTTACGAGATACTTTGGTTTTGAAATGAAAGTTTGGTAATTTAATAAGTTCAGTTGAGTGTGTTTCTCACGTTGGTTTAACAGACTGATCCGGGCGTTCTTCCCTTTCAATACTCGGGTCAGACTGAGTATATTTACAGGTTTAGATTTGGTGCTTTTGGAACTTCAGCGGGCGAGCTAGAGATCTTTATTTCGTATTCACGTATCCTTTTTGATTATCCGCTTTGCGCATTGTTGTTGTATATTATCGACAATTGTGAGGATAGGTTATTATAACAGTCCAGGCTGATGATTAGTAGTTGATTGTTGAACTCTGATTGATGTATGTATATACAGTTTCAGTTTTGTAAAGATCATTGATATGATATTATATGTTTTCCGCTGCGATGGGAGACTTTGTATTATTCTATTTGGTTATATCTTCTATCTTTCTTCTCTTCTTCTCTCTTCTTTTCTTTCTCATGATTTTCCGTCATTCTGTGCTTTGTGGGTTGAACATGTGTAGTTTATTGTCGGTTCAAAGGGTACGGATTTGTGGGTCATCATAAGAAAGTAATGCGGTAGAGATCACACAGATTTACCCAGCTTCGACAAAAACCTGCCTACATGCTGCCCCCAAGGTTTCTACTAGAAATTAAGTAATTAGTCGCTTACAAAATCATGTAAACTCACGATACCAGCTAACTCGATTAAACTAACTCTAAGCTCAAAACTCTACCACAACTCAGCCATTGATTTGCGAATTCTCAAACTATGCCTCGTAGTTTGTACCTAGTTACACAACTAGAAATCTACACAATTTTTACAGGAAATTGCAAAATAATACTAAAAAACTAAACAAACCCCTATATAAATAAATGAAGCCCATTACAAATGTAACAACCCGCTATTTCATGCCATTCGCATCCACACATGTCGGACTTGAATTGCTCAAAATATCGGATTGTTAATATATTTGGCAAAACTCAGCATATACAGTAAACAAATCAATCACAGAATCACAGACATAGAGTATTATAACAATAAGCAGCGGAAGATAAATAACAGAGTTGAAATAAAATACTACAGAATATCTCAAATACAATGCAGTCTCGAATACGAACAGATGACAAGTCTGAACCAACAAATGGATAGCTGAAAGCTGAATAGATATAGATGGATCTCCAGGTGAAGCTCCAACACCAACGGTGAGTCTCAAATGCTGTGTCACTCAGTCTGACCCGAGCGTAAAGCAAAATACAAAACACTCGAGTTAGGATTAACATTCTTTTAATCAATAAATCCAACTCAAGTAAAATATCAACTGAAATACATGTAATTTAAAAGATGTTTGGGATAACCATCCTCTAAGGATCCATGGAACTATCTACTATGTAGTAATATACGCTATTATAATAATGTCTATAGTAAAGTAAACTATTAAAATAGCGTTAAGGCGTTACCCATAGCACCCTTAACATATTTTTGTATATTCCCATAATCTATACAGTACCATAATTCCTCCGTAAACTGGAGGGCTATTGTGATGCTCCACCTCTATACTCACGCTAGCCAAGGACACTACGAGGTAATGCCATCAACCAGGATGAAGAATAAGACTATTGAGGAGCGACCATCCATGTAATTACTTTGTGCAAGCACCCATATGTCAGATAGTATAACATGCGTTTCTTTTCAAGAGGAAATATAACATACCGATGCAAACTCAAAGCTACTACACAGTGGTTATATGATCTTCAGAAACAAATATAGAAATAAGCATAACACAAATCAGTCACAGATATCCATATCACAAAGGCGGAAACATATATGAATATAACACATAGAAGTGTACATCAGAGTAGTGGTCAAATAAGATTCACAATATCATAAAAGAATAGGTACAAGTGCTTGACAAAAGAATAAGTATACATCAAGGAGTCTCTATCTCGTATGTATAACAACAAAAACTACTAAACTAGAGTAGTTAGTCAAAAGTAAGATAATTTTCCCAAAAGAGGAGTCAAGCAGAAGCACATGTAACATCTCGGTCTGACCCGAGTATTATTTAATAAGAAAATAATAAACGGATCAGTCTAGCTATAAATATTAGATAAAATGAGATAGAATAAGAGATATGACAAAAACATATGATAACAATAATGTCATACTACGACAAGTATACATTACATAACAACAAAAATCATACAATATCTCTCAAGAAATCTCAAAACACAGAAGAGAATGTCATATTTTTTATTTTATTCACTATACCACAAATAATGACAAGTATATGCCAATCACAAAATTGTTGAATCATAAATTCTAGAAATCAACAATTAGAAATCCAAAAATCACAAAAAGGGGGGAGGCCAATCACAAAACGGGTGCATGAAAACTCACCAACACGTGTATCACAAAGGGGACACTATCCCATAGTCGCTAACCATAGAGCCAGTACAACAATGTTGTACAATATCGGTACGCCCGAGGAACATGAAACTCAAATAATTCAGAACAACGACATAGTACAGTAGTATGCCTGATGAACCTGATAAGCAGGTACTAAGTACAACGGTACGGCCGATGAACTGAACTACATAAAAGAACATGGGTCGCTAGCCAACAAAAATGAGTCGAAACTCCTAAGAACCAATAGGTCGTTAGCCTATAAAAGAAACGAGGCGAAACTCAATAAAACGAGGTACAGTCCACTACGTGGACAAAGAAACATAGCATATCGCTAGTCTAAATCACAAAATAATCATCATTGATCAATAAAATGTGTGAATTACACTAAGCTAGTAAATAAATGAGTTTAGCTTCATGTCCCATAACCACTGGCTTAGCTTAAATGTTTATGAACAAATTGTAGATCTGTACACGAAAATTGTCACAAGAGTTTCAATTGAACAAGTCCAAAAATTAACCGATGAAGTAAACACAAGCATTTCATACCACTTGTTTGCTAAGCCGTTTAATTAGATTTTCTCATACGAATGAGGTAAAGGTTTGTATGTACTAATAGATTGGAAAATGGTTTTATAAAGAGCTTTGTATTAAAAATTAAGTTGAAATCATCTTTGTGAAGGGGTTTGAACATTTACTATTAGTATAGAAACCTTTGTATTTTAAAGCGAGAAATCACAGAAATGATTGTAAGAACAATCAATCACCAAAATTCACATTCTAAGACGTGAATTAAATCCATCGAAAACGATACCGAATCCATCAAAATGGATATTCCCAAAAATCCCAAAAAAGGAAGTCATCAAAGTTAATAATAATGATAACAACAAATCGGATCAACACGAATCGATTAAAATTGGAAATCCAAGAAAAATAGGCAAATTAGGCTGAGGCAAGCAGGTCAGTCGACTGAACCAGGTGGTCAATCGACTGAACCAGGTGGTCAGTCGACTGACACAGGTACATGAATTTTCTGTCCCCTGGTTAAGTCGACTGACCTCTTGGTCCAGTCGACTGAACCTTCTTCTTCAGCATTATCTTCCTTCTGGTTCAGTCGACTGACCTCCTGGTCCAGTCGACTGAACCTGCTTCTGAAGCATATTCATCCTAGCCCTTCCAAGGGAAAAAATCCAACAAATGACGATCGGACGAGCAATGGGTCCTAGGGGTTTACGCCAATTGGTAACCCAGCCCTATAGTCTCTTTGATGCATCACCAAAAACATGTTCAAACATTAAAGCTAGAATTTTTAAATATTTTGACCTCAAAACACCAAAAATTGGAATATTCATAAAACTAATTCAATCCAAAGAAAATGAACAAGGAATAGGTGTTAAGAATCACTGCCTAACAACTATCAAAGATATAGACATAGATGTGAGTTCAAAAACTCACCTTTTACTCAAAAACAATAAAAAAGAAGCTTGAAAACAAAAGGAAGATCAACTACTCTTCAATTTCAACTCTAAAAGCTCCAATCTAAGGTCATAAGCAAATATTCCCAAAGTTAGATTCTAGGAAATTTCTGAAATTGAAGAGAGATTGAGATGGAGAAGAAGAAGATGATGCTTCCTAAGCTTCTCTTTGATTTTGGAGCTAGAACTTGAATTTGCAAAAGAAACTAGGGCTTAGGATTTTAATTTCCAATCTCTTCCCCCATTTTTACTAAAGCTTGAAGTGTGAGGAAATTAGATCGAATGAAGAGGAGAGGGGGTGGAGCTAGGGTCTTATGTTAGGTTATTTGGCTGAAACCCAAACCAAACCCTAAGTGAAAATGTCAAAATTCAAGCTAACTCCAAACATATCGATGTTTATACTTAAAAAGGTCGCAAATGGCATTTTGAACTCAATGGAAGTGGTCTCAAGTTCTAATTCATTTGAAACTTAAATCCGGCTAACGATACTATATTTAAATAATATTTAAATATACAATCGTAAAGTATGCGGGTTGTTACAGCCTCCCCTCCTTAAAGAAATTGCGTCCTTGCAATACTTAAGAAGAACATAAAAAGTAACAACCATAAAAGCATATCGACACAAAAGAAAATTTGAAGTAAGAAGTTCACCACTAAGGAGCATGAGAGAGTAAGTCCAGATGTGATCGCTCAATGAATTCTCTAGATTCCCAAGAGCAATCAGTAGGATTTGAGGACCATTGAACCTTCACAAGCGGGACATATTTATTTTGAAGGCGTTTGACTTCCGTAGCAATGATGCGAATAGGATGTTGCTCATAAGTCAAATTAGGTGAAACTTCAATTTCTTTCACAACACCGGGCTCAAGAATAGAATCGGAATCTCGAAGGCATTTCCGTAATTGAGAAACGAGAAACATGTCATGAATAGTAGAAAATTGAGCCGGTAATAAAAGGCGATAAGCCACGAAACCAATGCGTTCGGTGATGGAAAACGGATTAATATATCGAGGCGCTAATTTTCTCGATCGATTGAAACGCACAACACCCTTCATAGGTGAAACACGAATAAACACCAAATCTCCCACAGAAAATTCTTATTTCCTTCTTCGGTTATCGGCATAGATTTTTTGTCTACTTTGAGCTTCTTTCATCCTATGGTGAATAAGGTCAATCTTTTCTATGGAATCACGAATAAAATATGGACCTAAAACCAGCTTCTCACCGGCCTCAAGCCAACAAGAAGGAGATCGGCATGGCCTTCTATAGAGTGCCTTGAAAGGTGCCATACCAATACTAGACTGGAAGCTATTATTATAGGAAAACTCAACTAGTGAAATATGATCTTCCCAACTTCCACCAAAATCAAGAACACATGCACGAAGAAGATCTTCAAGAGTTTGATTCACACACTTGGTTTGTCCATCGAACTGAGGATGATAAGCGGTGATAAAACTAAGCTTCAATCCCAAAGCTTTTTGAAGACTCTTCCAAAATCCACTAGTAAATAATGGACCACGATCGCTGACAACAGAAGTAGGAACTCCATGCAATTTAACAATTTCTCTAATATAGAGTTTGGCCAAAAGATGTACGGTCCGATTAGACCGAACGGAAATAAAATGGGAGGATTTTGTAAGTCTATCAACTATCACCCATAGGCTATCATGGCCCGAACGAGAATGGGGGAGTCCGTCAATAAAGTCCATGGAGACTTGATTCCACTTCCAAATTAGAATGTCCAAAGGTTGCAACAACCCACCGGGCCTTTAATGCTCGGCCTTAAAAAGTTGGCAAGTCATGCAACGCTTAATGAAGTTAGCAATATCTGATTTCATTCCATTCCAATAATAAAGTCGCTTCATATCCACATATATTTTACTGCTACCAGGATGAATGGTAAATTTAGAACGATGAGAATCTTCTAAAATGTCTTTACGAAGATCACTAATATTTGGCACGATTAGTGTACCAAATTTTCGAATACCGCCACGAGCATCAATATCAAAGTCTTTCAAACCTTCAATAATAATTTTATCCCTACAACTTTAGCTAAGAAGAGCCAATTCGCGATCTAGCTTTTGAGCTTCAAGAATGCAGTCTAAAAGAGAAGGATGAGCCTCAAGGCTACACAGAACAAGAGATGAAAATAAATCGGATTCACGATCTCGAATCTCACAAGTGGACAAAATCCCAAGATCATTCCATTCGGATATCATCATAGAAACAACCGCTTGTTGCTTACGACTAAGGGCATTGGCAACACGATTTTCCTTTGCGAGAGTATGAAGAATATCAAGATCATAAGATGTAAGGAACTCGAGCTAACTTGTTGATGCAAATTAAGTTCCTTTTGAGAAAATAAATACTTCAAAGATTGATGATCGGTATAGAGAACGAATTTCTCTTCTAAAAGATAATGATGCCAAATTCTAAGCGCAAAAACAATAGCCGTGAGCTCCAAATCATGAGTGGCATATCTAATCTCGGTAGGCTTTAATTGCCTAGAAGCATAAGCAATAACACGTTCCCTTTGCATAAGAACGGCACCCAAACCAACACGACTAGAACCTGTATAAACTATAAAGTCTTGGATCCCTTCGGGAATCACAAGAATAGGAGCATCAGAAAGGAATTCTTTTAATTTCTGAAAAGAAGTTTCACATTTGCCTGACCAAATGTACTTAACTCCCTTCTTTGTCAAACTAGTAAGAGGCACGGGAATTTTTGAAAAGTCTTTTATAAAACAACGGTAATAACCCGCCAATCCAAGAAAGCTACGAGTTTCCATCACACTCTCCGGTCTCATCTAATTTTGAATCGCTTCAATCATTGAAGGATCCATGGAAATTCCGGATTCAAAAATGATATGACCAAGAAATTTCACACAAGATTGCCAAAAGTGGCATTTAAAAAAAATTTCTTTCAATTGATTACTTCCAAAATTTCCAACACAATCCGAAGATGCTTTTCATGCTCTTCTTTGGTTTTAGAAAAAACAAGAATATCATCTATAAAGTTGAGAACGAATCGATCGAGGAAGTCTTTGAAAACTCGATTCATAAGGTCAACGAAATAAGCTGGAGCATTCGTTTAACCAAATGGCATAACAAGCCATTCATAAGATCCATAACGAGTACACAATGATGTCAAAGGAGTGTTATCCTCTACAATACGTAGCTGATGAAAACCGGTTGCTAAGTCTAACTGTGAAGACTCTAGCACCGCAAAGTTGGTCAAATAAATCATCAATCTAAGGTAAAGGATATTTATTCTTAATGGTAAGATCATTAAGCTTGCGGTAGTCAACGCAAAGCCTAAGTGTACCATCGGATTTCTTTACAAAACTAGCTGAAGCTTCCCAAGGAGAGGAACTAGAGCGAATACACTGCATCGCTTCCAAATTGGATAATTGTTTGTGCATCTCCTCATTTTTCTTATTAGACATCCGATAAGGAGGACGAGTGATAGGTAGAGCTCCATGGATTAGATTAATTCTGAACTCAATTGCTTGCTTCGGTGGTAATCCTAAAACGGGCTCAAATATATCGGAAAATTCATGAACAACGGGAATGAGGGAAATAATATCTTCCTCCTCCTCATCATCATCATGAGGATTTAAAGAATACAAAGATGCTGCCAATTCAGAATCCGAATCTTTGAGAACAATAGAAATCTGCTTAACAGATTGAGGATGTCGAAGATATATAGCCCGCTCAGGACATGGGATATGGGCTTCATAACGGTTTAGCCAATCAATTTCCAAAATCATTCCGAAGCCTAAGTAATGCATGACATGCAAATCGGCACGGAAGGAGAAATCACATAAAATAATCTCGACATCTTTACAAAGTAAACTGAATGTTATGGTTCCACCAACCGAATTCACAATTCTCGAAGAAGTCATCAAAGCCATAACACTTAAAGAGAAAGTATCAACAAGTTCTTTTGATATAAAAGATTGGGATGCACCCATATCAAAAAGAACTCGAATAGGATAATAACGAAATATAATAATGCCATCAAGGATAGAATGAGAAATACCTTGACCACGAAAAGTGTTACTAGAGGCGTGCACAACATTTATTTTTCCCTTGTTCATTTTTTGAAGTTTGGGACAAGAAGATAAGAGATGACCCAAACATTTGCAATAACGACAAAAGATAGGTTTTGGACATCTATTTGCGAAATAGTCCTTAGAACCACAATTGTAGCATTGCCCATGACTAGAGGTAGCAGTCTTTGCTACTGGAGTTGCTTGTTTCCCTTTCTTGTTAGGATAAGGACCTTTGAATTTAATAGGCCTCTTCTTGTTGTTGTTGAAGTTCAGTTTGGCACCCACAACTTCAATATCATGTTCTTTATCTGCCTCTTCAAGTCGAAGAGTGATATCAACAAGCTGGTCGAAAGAAACTTCCAATTTCAGAAGTAATGACTTTTTAAGATTCTTATTCAAGCCATAGACAAACCTCTGATTTTTTTTCAATGAGGTATTAATGTACTCGACCCCATATTTAGAGAGGGATTCAAAAGATGCGACATAGTCTGTCGCAGAAGATTCACCTTGAACAAGGTCAATAATACGCAGAGCTAAAGTTACTTTTTCAGCCTTCGGCACAGACTTTAATCGTTTCTAGAATTGCTCCCAAGTAAAATCCGCTTCAATAATTTCATAATCAGAAGCTCGTACCAATCTAATGCTCTTTCTTGGAGCATACTAGAAGCCACTTGGACTCGGTGAAGACCAATAAGATTCATGCGAGAAAAATGCAATTGCATGTTCTAAGCCAAGCTTGAACTTCTATAACGCTCTCGGAACCCTTGAAAAGCTTTCCACCCAAATTGGTATAATCACTACACAGGCATGCAAATCCGGATTTTGGGTGAGTAGGCTCTGGAATGGGTCTGACAGCTTGAGCATTCTTTACAAGATCTAAAAATTGTTGAGCTGACATAAATACTCCATCCTGAGGAGTAGCAGTGGATTGACCGGCGCTAGCGCGGTTTGGTCTAACCATTTCTCTTCTTTAAGAAAGAAAGAAAGAAAGAAGAGGAAAACGGTTATTCTCAAAATGAATATCAAACAATTTTGATTGATAAAACAAGGCATCATAAAAGAAAGTTGGATAAAACGGTACGAAGACTTGAATTAAATCCTAAAGCACGACTCTAAGAAGGACTTAGGACAATGATCCTTGCTAGATTATTCTGCATTGTTCTGAAGTTTGGCTTTGATACCAAGCTATGACGCCCCACCTCTATACTCATGCTAACCAAGGACACTACGAGGTAATGTCATCAACGGGCATAAAGAATAAGGCTAATGAGAAGCGACCATCCATGTAATTGCTTTGTGTGAGCACCGATATGTTAGATAGTATAACATGCATTTCTTTTCAAGAGGAAATCCGACATGCCGATATAAACTCAAAGCTACTACACGGTGGCTATATGATCTTTAGAAGCAAATATAGAAATAAGCATAACACAAATCAGTCATAGATATCCATATCACAAAGGCGGAAACAGATATGAATATAACACATAGAAGAGTATATCAGCGTAGTGGTCAAATAAGATCCACAATATCACAATAGAATAGGTACAACTGCTAGACAAAAGAGTAAGTATACATCAAGGAGTCTCTATCTCGTATGTATAACAACAAAAACTACTAAATTAGAGTAGTTATTCAAAAGTCAGATAATGTTCCCAAAAGAGGACTCAAGTAGAAGCACCGTAACATCTTGGTCTGACCCGAGTATTATTTAATAAGAAAATAATAAACGGATCAGTCTAGCTGTAAATATTAGATAAAATGAGATAGAATAAGAGATATGACAAAAATATATGATAACAATAATGTTATACTGCGACAAGTATACATTAAATAACAACAAAAATCATACAATATCTCAAGAAATCTCAAAACACAAAAAAGAATGTCATATTCTTTATTTTATTCAACATACCACAAATATTGACAAATTCATCAATGCCAATCACAAAATTAGTGAATCATAAATTCTAGAAATCATCAATTAGAAATCCAGAAATCACAAAAAGGGGGATGCCTATCACAAAACGGGAGCATGAAAACTCACCAACACGTTTATCACAAACGGGACGCTATCCCATGGTCGCTAACCATAGAGCCGGTGCAATGACATAGTACAATATCGGTACGCCTGAGGAACCTAAAAGTCCAATAATTCGAAACAACAACGTAGTACCATAGTAGGCCCAATGAACTTGATAAGCCGGTACAATAACTTGTACAACGGTACGCCCGATGAACCGAACTCCATAAAAGAACATGGGTCGCTAGCCCACAAAACTGAGTCGAAACTCCAAAAAACCAATTGGTCGTTAGCTTATAAAAGAAATGAGGCGAAACTCAATAAAACGAGGTACAGTCCCCCACGTGGACAAAGAAACATAGCATATTGCTAGTCTAAATCACAAAATGATCATCATTGATCAATAAAAAGTGTGAATTACAATAAGCTAGTAAATAAATGAGTTTAGCTTCATGTCCCTTAACCGGTGGCTTAGCTTAAATATTTACGAACAAATTGTAGATCTCCACTCGAAAATTGTCACAAGAATTTTAATCGAACAAGTCCAAAAAATAACCGACGAAGTAAACGCAAGCGTTTCATACCACTTGTTTTGCTATGCCGTTTAATTAGATTTTCTCATACGAACGAGGTAAAGGTTTGTATATACTAATAGATTGGAAAATGGTTTTATAAAGAGCTTTGTATTAAAGATAGAGTTGAAATCATCTTTATGAAGGGGTTTGAACATTTACTGTTAGTACAGAAACATTTGTATTTTAAAGTGACAAATCACATAAATGATTGTATAAACAATCAATCACCAAAATTCACATTCGAAGATGTGAATCAAATCCATCGAAATCGATACCGAATCCATCAAAATGGATATTCTCAAAAATCTCGAAAAAGAAAGTCATCAAAGTCAATAATAAATGATAACAACAAATCGGATCAACACGAATCGGTTAAAATTGAAAACCCAAGCAAAATACGCAAAGTGGGCTGAGGTAAGCAGGTCAGTCGACTGAACCAGGTGGTCAGTCGACTGACACGGGGACACGAATTTTCTGTCCCCTGGTTCAGTCAATTGACCTCCTGGTCCAGTCGATTGAACCAGCTTCTTCAGCATTATCTGCCTTTTAGTTAAGTCGACTGATCTCCTGGTCCAATCGACTGAACCTACTTCTAAAGCATATTCTGCTTAGCCCTTCCAAGGGCAAAAACCCAACAAATGACGATCGGACGAGCAATGGGCACTAAGGGTTTACGCCAATCGGCAACTCAGCCCTATAGGCTCTTCGATGCATCATCAAAAACATGTCCAAACATCAAAGCTAGAATTTTTAAAGATTTTGACCTCAAAACACCAAAAATTGGAATATTCACAAAACCAATTCAATCCAAAGCAAATGAACAAGGAATAGGTGTTAGGAATCACTACCTAACGACTATCAAAGATATAGACATAGATGTGAGTTCAAAAACTCACCTTTCACTCAAAAACAATGAAGGAGAAGCTTGAAAACAAAAGGAAGATCAACTACTCTTCAATTTCAACTCTAAAAGCTCCAATCTAAGATCATAAGCAAATATTCCCTAAGTTAGGTTATGGGAAACTTCTGAAATTGGAGAGAGATTGAGATGGAGAAGAAGAAAAGGATGCTTACCTAAGCTTCTCTTTGATTTTGGAGCTAGAACTTGAATTTGCAAAAGAAACTAGGGCTTAGGATTTTAATTTCCAATCTCTTCCTCCATTTTGACTAAAGCTTGAAGTGTTAGGAAATGAAAATAAATGAAGAGGAGAGGGGGTGGAGCTAGGATCTTATGTTAGGATATTGGGCTGAAACCCAAACCTAAAACCCTAAGTGAAAATGTCAAAATTCAAGCTAACTCCAAAAATATCGATGTTTATACTTAAAAAGGTCGCAAATGGCATTTTGCACGCATTGGAAGTGGTCTCGAGTTCTAATTTGACTGTTTGCAAAAAGTAGCATTTCAGACTTAAATTCGACTAACGATGCTATATTTAAAAAAATATTTAAATATACAATCGTCAAATATGTGGATTGTTACAGCTATCAGATGGCACTCCATAGGTATGGTACAAACCAAACTCGTAGAAGGCGCGATAGGGCATGTGACAAGGCACTCGAGGCAATGCCAGTGTAGATATACCATTTGCGGATCCGGACTGGTGGTAACGCATAGCAGCTATTACCGCCCACCTCATGACACACTCCCAAATCAAAGGATGTACCCCAATTACATCACAAAAGCAATAAAATGGTATCAAAGAAATGTGTACGATAGGAGGAATGACCTCACTTGGCCCGACATGCCTCCTGTTTTAGCCGCATCAACCTGACTCACGGGAGTCAGTGTTACGTAAATACCATATAGAACCGTTGCCTAACCATCCTACTTCATTCTAGAATCTCCACCACGTACACAGTTGTTGAAGTTGTTTTCGGTATGGTTTTCGGTATTGGCAGAGAGTATGACAATATTTGATCCCGGTCTCCTTAACAACCAATCGTTACTATAACACCGCAGTCATTTCAAAATAGGTTATACTTCAAAACTAAAATATCTTTTCCATTTCAAAATCATATCAATACGATATCATTTCCATTTCAAATATATCCATTTCCAAAAATCATATCACTTTCAAGTTATAACATTTTCGAAACCAAAACACTAGAAATTATCACACTTTGGAAATCATAACACTTTGAAATCATAATACTTTGGAAACCATAACTTTGAAATCATAACTTCCACCACTTGAATAGTTTAGATATTAATAATAATATATAATAAACAGTTTAATAAAATAGTTTATAAAAAATAGTTTATATTAAAAATGGTTTATATTAAAATAGTTTATATTAGAATAATTTATAAAGTAAAATATAATTTAAAAATACTTTATAATAAAATAGTTTCCTCAAATTTGACAAATTGATTCAAATCAATTCGAATTCCAAAATTCCAATTTAATTCAATCTCAATTCTACAACTTCAATTCAATTTGATTTCTCAATAAATCATTACAAATTAAATCGATTTCAAATACAGATTTGAATCACAAAATAAACCATTTCAATTTCAATATATTTCAAAGCTTAAATATTCAAACATTTTCAAAACTAAATTTGGTAATTTCATATATATCAAAATTTAACTTTATTATTATTTAGTTTGAAATGTTTACTTGATAAATCCAATACTACTTAAATAAACAGGTAAATAGGCACAAGGAAGAAGTTTTAAAAAAAATTAGTCTCAGGGACAACAAACTTGCTTTTTTAGTCCTTCAACCTAAAAAACAAACTTCTTGTCCCTAAAACTAAAATTTTCTCTAACTTTCCCTTAAGCCTAAAAACCCTTGAAATAAAACCTCAAATTTCAAATAACTGAATATTTCTTCAATTTATTTAAACTTGAAATATTCATATAATCACCTTAAACAAAAATCAAGTTATAAAATCATATCTTTTCAAAAAGCTAAAATTCAATAAGTTTCAAATTGATTTTAATTAAGTATAATTCTTAATTAAATACAATTTCAAATAAATTCAAATTTATCAATCCAATCCTAACTTATAAAATCATTTTAAAATCTATTTTTAAGATATAATCTTCAATAAATACTTAAACATCTTATTAAATTTATTTTTATATCAAAATCTACTAATGTATTCTAAAAATAGTAAAATTTTAAAAAAATTCTTAAAATTTATAATTTCAAAATTAACTTATGGCTATACAATTTTCAAAACATATAAATTTAAAAGTCCAAATTTTAAAACTTTATAAAAATACATTTATATATAATATCTTAAAATCAATATTTATTAACCATAAATTTCTTTTCCAAAACCATCAAAATCATTTTCAAATATTTATATATAAACCAACTGTTTCTGTATATAATTTTCTATCTATGGTCAAGTGATATGGATATTTATCATTTTAATCCGTAATTTAAATATATAAGGGTATATATCATTTCAACCCGCAATCCCAAATTCAATGCAAATGGGTTTATCATTTTAACACATAACGGCTTTCTCCTATTCTACAGATCGTTCGGGTATGTATCATTTCAACCCATCATGAATTCTATACTAACAGGGAACTTGTAGAGTGATAATAGATATGATAATAACATAACAGGCATACATCATCAATATAAATAACGGATAATGATGTCAGATGTCACACGTGAACGGATATAGATAATAGCATATATATAGCAATGTAAATAACTAACAGTAGCATATTTCAATTGTCATTTCAATTGAAATCAAATTTACTAAATATAAGAAAGTTAATCGTGAGTGATTGCTCACTTTTCGAGGCAAGAGATGGACGAGAATGAGATGAGTTAGAATCCAAAGCAAAGCTAGATTGAACGCGATTTTGATGAGCAAAGTTGATAGCTCAGAATTGATGAAATCAAATCAAAACTGGATTGAAGAAGATCAATAGTATAAATGAACATATATATGTAAATAAATATATATAAATCATATTCTAAATTCAAAACATATTAAATTAAATATATACATACATATATGTATATATATATTAAAATTATTGTTTCAAATGAAAACACATATATTAAAATATATTCTATTTATATTACAAACCATTTTTGATTTAACCACATATTTCTAAAATTACTAATTTCATATCTAAAAAACCAAATCCACATCTCTTGATAAATAGACTAATATATATATATATATATATATATATATATATATATATATATATATATATATATATATATAACATATACATCACAAATTCAAATTTATATATTCTAAGATCATCATTACATTTAACACATACCTTCAATATATATATATATATATAATATATTATAATGTACCATAATATAATATACAGAAAATATATAATAATAATAATATCAAAAACATAAAATAACTACCGTATATATACACTAATAACATATGCATGCTAAAATAAACAAACTACAACTGATACAAACTATCATATGAAAAATTATAACACATAACTTAAAATATAGAATATAGTAACTTATCTTATATAAACTTAATATATGTATTAATATATAAAATTTCCACCATTATATAGGACTAGCAAAACAAAATACAAACATATATATATACATAACAACAAGTCAACAGGATATGTATATGACTTATACGAAATCTATACAAACTAATGTATAAAAAAACAACAAACATATAAAAGAAATAAGTTATATATATTCATATATGACAGCATCTTATATATATATAAATCAATTATAAATTCTACACATTAAAACTTAACGGTTTTATATAACCGATATAGATATAAACTTATTATAAAACATCCTAAACTATGCATACATATACTAACAGATAAAATATATATTATATAGCTTATAATATATATATATATATATATATATATATATATATATTTGCACAATATAGAATATAACACTGTAATCATAATAAATATATAACTTTGTTTACAAATTTATACAAGTACAATAGAAAGTGAGGCAGCAGCAAATGCATGCGCATAAATATATGCAGACATACATTTCAACATATGCACTAGCATGCTTGTTTAAACAGAAACTGCATATATCATACTTAAAGAAAATCACTATATATTACTGTACATATATGAACAGTATCACATATATATATTATTCATCCTAGACTAATATATATATATATATATATATATATTACCTACATATAAAATAAAGCTCATACAACCAGATAAGAAAATACCAATATAAGTTTACACAGTAATGCAAGCAACCGGAAACTAAAAAAGTATAAGCTGTATATATAATTTATATAACATAAAATTTTTATATAAAAGAAAGACTGTCGTAGCTTATATATTATAAAGTAAACTATAAAACAGACTATATACATATATATATTAAAACAAACTTTTCATAAAACAAAGATGTTTTCTTACAAATATATGCATCGCTCGGCTTGGAGGCATGGAGAAGAAACACGGGGCGAAGGCAGTGATGAGGCAAAGTCTGGGAACTGTGGTGAAGTGGCAGAGGTTGCTCGGCCGTGGTAGTCTGGAGATGCGGAGGGGCAGAGCGAGGCCGATGGCTGCTTGCATGGCACGATGTGAAGTTTGTAGGCCATGGTGAGGAAAACTTGGAGCTAGGGGATGATGTGTTGGTGGCCGGCCTTGTTGATGCTTGAGAATATATTTTCCAAAATTTATTTATATTTTTTTTTCAGACATTGCCGAGCAAAATAGAAGAAAAGGGGAAAGGAAGAATAGATAGGAATGGAGGTTGTAAATGGAGGATTGTTACCAATATGTGAAATATATATTATTTCCTTTCAGTAGTAAATAGTAGGATATGGAAAGTCACTCACACAAGCATAGCAAATATAAATACAAATAGCTGGAGCAAATTAAAGGCAATGGCTATTTGATTCGACGGGTAGATAATGAATGGACACAAGGAATTAAAAAGGCTTTAAACGTTTCAAACGGGTACCGATACGGTCAATTGTTTTGCGGTTTCGCCGCGTATCGGACTTCAAAACACAGAATTGAACATACCGTAGAGATCAGCACGACGATACGATCAAAACAGTATACATATATCAGTGGTATGATTATCCAATCAAAATTCGAAAATCGATATCGAAAATGCTGCTAAACGTCAAAATTAAGATAAACAGAGCAATAACAGTCCAAAATTGTAGAAACAAAATATAACTCTCACTCGGAAGAAGATTCACAAATTTATTGTAGAAAAATATTTAGGTTTGGAAAACATTTTAGTATCATCAAATATTAACTGATTTGAATTGAAAATAGAATTTACATAAAAGACTTTCATATTATCAGATGAAAATTTACCATTTGCTATGTCTAATCTGTAATGACCCAAAAATTTCGATCTCGAAAATTCCAGATAGTTATGAAAAGAAGAAAAGAAAAAGAAGAAGAAACAGAAAACAAAACACAGATTCTCACATTCGCAGCGGATAAAACATAATATCACATAAAATAACAGTTATACGAAGAAAACTGTAATTGTTATTTTACATTTCAATACATCAGAGCTACAACATTCACAATCACGGGACAATTAAAATAACTTGTCCTAGATATACAACAATATATCACAGCGGAAAACACTCCATACGTTCCTGCCATCCAGCTCGCCTCCTGAGCCCCAGAATGTCCTTACCTGGAAATCTGTAATACTCGGTCTGACCCGAGCATTACATCAAAGTAACACCCGGGTTAGGCTAGAAACCAGCGTGAGTAAACCCATCTAACATGAAATATTACTGCATAAAACTTATTTAAAACCTGGGGTAAATCATTCATCACTACAAGTTCACACTTTGTTTTAGACATCACTTATTTCATACATCAATTTCTAAGTACCAAAACTTAGATTAAATGGTCCAATTCATTTAAATCATTCCATACCAGCCTACTGATTTCACATATCAATATACAAAGAATCGAAGTGGTTTCGGGTATTAACTAATACCCGATTCCGGTCTCTTCGAATCCAATGTCATCTTAACCCAAGTTATTCAAGTGATTAAATTTTAAATACTGGATGTCAATTTTACAAAGCAATTCATCATAGATAACCACATTATCTCCATTCAAACCAACATGTTATATTACAAAAATATTTCATTTCACAAAGCATCACAATCGCATATTATGGATAACAAATAATCCAAGGCATTCAAATATCATTTAATCATTCATAGGCAAGATAAATTAGCTATACCATCCTAATTAATTTAAATAGATTAAATTAATTACTTCCATCATCTTTAAATCCTGCTTACTTAACATTAATTAATTACAAATCAATTTATTAATCATCCTCTAATTTTCCATCTTAATTAATCATCCTTGATTAATTATCCTTTAATTACAATAAGTAATTGACTCTGAATTAATTACTCAAAGTAATAAGTCCTTAATTACTTCACTTAAGTATTTATCATTAATTAAATCACTTTATGTAATTATCCATTAATTAATTTCCTTAATTAATGACATTCAGTAATTGTTCTTTAATTACTTTCATTATCATCACTAATTTATTTCATTAAGTGATTAATCCTTAGTAATCACATTAATAAATCAATCCATTAAATTTATTTCTCAAATTAATTGACCTTTATTAGTTATCATAAAAATAATTAATTATTTCCTTAATGGATTACATTAATCAATTAGTGATCCTTTAATACATTAGATAATCAATACATTATTTAAATCACCTTTGAAACATTATACAACTTCTTTAAACAATAGTTTTAAAGTATTTTTAAACTTGAAATCTCGTTTAAATCTTACTAATACTTTGTTTCTGAACTTGGTTTGTATTTTCTTTTGAAAATTATACATTTAAATAAACCTTTAAAAACTTGATTAAACATTTCTATAACCTATATTAATTATAACCTTCCAAATCCGATCACTCAATTAGCTTACTTTAATCTAGGTCATACTTAAATTTAACCCTGGTTATAGAACACAATCCAAAACCCGAGTCTAACATACAAACCCCCCGAGTCAACTAGCAAATATCTCGAGCAATCCTCCAACAACCCTTTCTTCGAGTCAGCATGCAAATGCCCTCGAGTTCGACCCGTGCAATCTTCATCTTCCCCAAACCTGTAATACCTAAATGCACGAACCATGCACGTGCACGTGTACATCGACCCTGATCGTCGACGAACAACGTTCTGGCTCCCGACTAGTCAACTCCGACCTCGGCAACCCAAGCGCGATCACCCAGAACGTGATATCACTCACGAATCGAAAATCGAGCACGCGAACGAAGCTGCAGCAAACCCAAATGGCTAAAACCGCCACTAGTCATCGCCTCCAATCATGAGATCACCCACCGACCTATCAGAAGCTACGCCACAACTTCCAGCTTCGCTTCACCCTATCACGATCGGGTCCGGTCCTTTGTCATTGACGAACGAATCTCGATAAGTCCAACTACCCAAACCCTCCACTAAACCCTACTTCGCCAATCTCCGACCACCACGATCATTAATACAATTCAACTTCGTTTTTCCTGAGATCCCTAACCCATTGGCCACCTGCAGCCCAAAACTCAACGCCAATCTTCGGCACTCAACAAATATGTCGAAACCCATCATCTAAGAATATCTCAACAATTATCTTACTAAAGACTATGATTTTCATCTTAAAAATCATATTATCCAGAGCTGATTCAAGTTATATAATTGAAATAATAAATCATAATACTTGATTTTAACCCAATTTAAGGTTTTCACTGTTGTTTTTCCCTTTTCCAGAAAATTTCAAACTTAATTCATCTTATTTAAATTTTAAAAACTAAATTGTGTTTAATCAATCAGCTTTTGTTTGAAACACAAAGCTTATCAGTGATTAATTTAGGGGATTTTGAACTTTTATTAAATTTTCACTCTGTAAATTTTAAAACAGAGATGAATCAAACCAGACCAAACATGCATAGTTTAACACAAACATATATACAGAGGTTTTGCTTATATATATAGACATGCAATACAAACATCATCACCGAAATACACATGCAACATCATTTATTTCCTTAAGTATTTTAAATAAGTGTTTACTCTCTTAATGTTTGAATAGAGGAGGGTTTTGAAAATCTGTAACTAAACAGAAGTTTGTATCCATAAGAACAGTCATACATGTTCAAAACAAGCATATTTATCTATATACTAACATATTTTCAGCATGCACTCTAATCTTATAAAGTTATTTCAATGTTTTATCACAATCATCAACTTTCAAACAGATTCAAACATAAAAAAGAGTAGAAGTTTACTCACCTCTTGTTTGAACAGAGCAGGTTTTGAATTTGAAACCTTAAAAGGTTGCTCAATCATTGAAACAGAAAGTGGAATTTGATCTGAGATGCTTTTATTAGCTTCAGGCTTTGAAACTAAGATGATCTTGTTTGCTGATGATTAATGTTGATTTCCAGAAATGATTTTGCTTTTAAAACAGAAATGGATTTTCTGTTTTGAATTAACTTTCTGTTTCTTTTTGCTGTTCTTTTATAGGTTTTTGTTACTTTAAGCTTCTGAATAAGAAGATAGGAAAAAGAAAGATGATGAGGTAAAGATATAAGTTTATATAGATTAGTTAGGATTTATTAAAAATAAAAGTAAATAAAAATAAAGCGACACTTGTCTTTTACTCTACTTAACAATTTAACACATGTTACTAAAAAGGCTTATATAACAACACTTATAGTTAGGCATGAGTAAATTAGTTTTTAAATGGTTAAAAAGCTTTTATAATTAATTTCCTAATTAATAAATACATTTAATTCATATAAATTTAAACCCTTTAAAAGAAAATAATATAAAACAACTATATTTTAAATAAAATCATATAAAAATATATTTAAGATATATATCTATCCTTTGAATTTCAATATTCTAATCCAAATTCAAATTCAATTTAAAATTCAATTTAAATTCAATTTAAATTCAATTCACAAATCAAATTTGTAAATAATAATTCAATTCTAAAATCTATTTATACCTTTATTTAAAACATCACATTACTATTATTGTTTGAAAATAACAATTTTGTCAATTCTAAATAATTTATAAAGGAGATTATTAAATAATTATTTTTCCCAGATATGAATAATTAAATTTTTATTATATTTCCAAATTCATTTACACATCCCAATATCTATTATTATCAGAATTTTATCTATTCAATCGATTAAAACAGTTAATTACCCATTTATCAAATGTCCAAACCCGGGTTATCATATAATCAGACATATTCCAAATATCAAATTTTATTTCCAAATTCAATTATAAAATTGTAAGCAAAATTTCAGCTAATTATGTTATAAAACTATTAAAATGTCCGAGTTGTTACAACAAATAAAAA
The DNA here is from genome assembly GCA_030765085.1 of Allium cepa. Classification (NCBI taxonomy): domain Eukaryota; kingdom Viridiplantae; phylum Streptophyta; class Magnoliopsida; order Asparagales; family Amaryllidaceae; genus Allium; species Allium cepa. The sequence continues at coordinate 896,088,282 of CM060938.1, forward strand.
ACCAGCCCAATAAAATTGAAGACCATCTCCCCTTTGTAAACTTCTTCGGCCGATTCCTTTTTTCTTTTACAATCTAGAATTTAGGGCTTCGTTCAAAATTAGGGCTTTGCTGAATTTGAAGCCACCGCTTAAAATCGATCAATTGAAGTGAAGATATTTGCTTTGATTTGCTTTGTCAATCGACTCCCTAGCTTTGATTGCTTACGGCTACCTTAATATCGAGTTCGAACGGTGTTTTGAATTGGTACGTGATTTTTCTTTTTTCGATTTTTGATTATGCTCGACTTGATACTCTATGGATGATGATCTTGGCTTTAATTTATTGGGGTGAAAATTTTCTATATTTGAGTTTGAATTCGTCAATTTTCGTTTCTCGGCCATCCAATTCTTGCTTGAATGATTATGATGATTCTGACTTGTTCATCTCTGATATACTTGAATTTTGTTCCATTCTTTGCTCCTATGACCTATTCATCATTCGCTGACATGTTAGCATTTGAATTAGAGATAATCTTGGCTTCCGTTGACTAAATGCGTGAACTCTTGAATGCCTTGTACTAGTTTGAACATTGTGATTTTGCTTCAAGTTAAATTGCGGTCTCTATGTATATACATATATACATACATATCTATATGTATATACATATATACATACATATATGTGTGTCATTGCTTTGGTACCTTGTTGTCTCCTCTGTTGCATATGTATATTGTGTTAGTCGTGTCTAGTGAACTTCAGTTTTCTATGCCATTAATTCTGTTTGTCACTATGTGTGCGTGTATGTATGTACAAATGTGTACAAATGCATTTGAAGTTTGATCGCATTTGTGTCTGGTCTGGTTTTGAACTTGTTCCACTGGCTTGTTGTTTTGAGCATTCATGTTAACTTTTGGCTGTTGTTTTCAACTACACATCCACACTAGTCTGGTCTCATGTCGATTTGAGTGTTCATGTGTGAACATGTTGTTTTTTTGTTGTCTGGTTTCCTTTGTTATTTGAGTCTTGTTCCAGCTGCTTTGTACATGTCTAGTTTGTTGTGTGTGTTTTCATGCCTGAGTTGCCTTCATGTGTATCCATTTGTGTCTGAAGCTTTTACTTGGTTCCTACACATCCATGCTAGTCTGGTCTGAATGCATGTTGTATGTTGGTTTGTACATTTCTGGTCTGGGTTCCTTTTGAAGTCTTGTTCACTTTCATTGATTTGTTCACTCGAGTCTGGTTATATGTTGTTGCTTGGTTGCATATACACATGTCTGAAACATGTTATCCCATTTACATTCATGTTGTCATGTTGTTTGTTGATTTGATCTTCATATGTACATTTTGTGGTCTGCACTGTTTTGGTTGAGGCTGTCGTCATGTTCAACTGCTTGCATATGTATTAGTGCATGTATGGTGCATTTTGAAGTCTGTTATGTGTTCGTGCCTCTGAACTGTAATCTGGTTCTGGTTTGAGTTGCTGTTTTGTTTTGTTTTTGCATTTGCACATGTGTTGAACTAGTCTCAGCTTGGGTTTGACCTTGTGCTCACATGTCCCTACAGTTTTAACAAGTAAGTGTATATCGGTGTGCACGACTTTGTGGCATGTACAATGATACATTGTGCATGTCACAAGTAGGTTTGTAAATGGATACTTTCGGATACGGATAGCGCTATATCCGTATCCGTATCCGAAATTATTTTCGGATATCGGATATTTATCGGATATTCTTTGATTAGTTCAGAATCAATAAATCTAAACAAATAAATAGAAAATTTTGATTTATTATAAATTCGTTTTTGTACGAAATATATAGAAATAATAAATACTCTAAGAAAAACAATTTTAAGCGGTAAAAACTAATTTTTATACACATATCAAATTTTTAACCAGGATATAATAGTAAACGACCACCATTTTATGTACTAAAATACATAAAAGAAATAACTATAATCTTGATAAAAACCGAACAGATAATTGTCGGATACGAATATGTACATATTCGTATCTGTATCCATTTTTCTGATATCAAACAACTTTTTATAATTCAGATACGGATACGGACGGATCTCGTATTTTTCGGGTACTCATTGACAGCCCCAGTCACAAGTTGTTCGTGTAGGATGAATTAAAAGAAATGATGATGAATAACCCAAATAACTGAAGCCAATAATATTTTCAAACACACATTTCATCGCGCACTGTAAAATATTTCTTTTTCAATTTTCTTGTATCGGTGTTTATTTTGCAGATAGTTTAGATGCTGGATACAGGCTAGAACAAAGTTGAAAATAAAATACGAGTGATGAGTGAATTATGTAGTAAGGTGAAACATGCGTGTAAAAATTGTATAGTGAAAAATGTGTTGTAATTGAAAATGTTTAAATGTAGTGGGAACTCAAATTTGTACCATTTGAATTTGTAATAAAATATCCGTTTGAATAAAATATTTATTTAAATATGAATTCTGAGTAATTTATTTTATTCAACAAATATTTATTTAAATATGTGGAAAAATAAAATAGTACAACAACAAATGCATTTAAATGAATATATATATGTGTGTGTGTGTTTATTATCATCAAACAAAAATCATAGGCTATTTTATTCTACAATCTTCCTCTTTTGATGATAACAAACATATATTAAGAATTTGACTCAATTAAATGTATTGGGTCTTGATGAATTCTATTAGCTCCGACTATATAAATACTCCCCCTTCACATATGCATGAAAATAAAAAAAGAGAATATGCAAATAAATAAATAAATAAACAATAAGAAAAATGCAATGAATCTAGATGAAATTAAAATAAAATGCAATAAACCTAGATGCAATTAAAATGAAAAATATGACTTATTTGTCGAGATCTTAAGTTCTCTCCCCGTTTTGTTATCAGCAAAAGAGTAACAGTGTTAGATAAAAGTGATAAAGTGATAAACACTAATGCAACATTAATACCTGATCGAGTATAAATATTAAATTTCAAGAAAAATCAAACAAAAATCATAAATAATATGCTAGGCGCATATTCCACTTTAGAGTGATAGGGGTGATGTCAGCATAGAAAAAACATGTAGTTGTGTCCATTTGTGGTATATTTATAATAGGAATTTGAATACTTACTAACCATGCATAACCGTTAGGACTTTTAAATGAGATTAGTAGTATTCCCTATTTTTCATTAAAAAAGAATTCTAAGCATCTTCTAACCATGCATAACCGTGAGGACTTTTAAATGAGGTTAGAATCAACTCGCCTATTTTATTCAATTATGATATGTGTTCCATACATGCATAAGTGTGAGGACTTTTAAATGAGCATGAAAGCACATAATAAGAGATTCCAAGTAGTTCATCCATGCATAACCGTGAGGACTTTTATACAGAATGAGTACTTTTGGGTGATTTTATTGCTAATTAATTAAAAAAATAATGAATAATTTCCTGTTTAAATACCACATTTTGACATACTATATTCGATTTTGATGAGTGATTGTCATAGAAATATGATAGGAATAGAGATGGTCATGGAATTTTTACCAACCAAAGTTATTACAAATTTTGTTTAACTTTTTAAAGAAATTTACTAAATATACTCTCTCAAGACTAATGTATGATCAAGATCAACACTCTTCACTTTTTTCAGTCACTATTTATCTTTTCGATAATCTATATGGAACCAGATTAGTTAACATAGGCATTTAAGATCAAATCCAAAAATATAAAATCAAATTTCTAAGATGCCTAAATTGAGACGAAGTCGACAGAAGCTAGTTATGAAAGGGGTTTTGTAAAAAATGTCTGCCAATTGAAAATTGGTTGAAATGAAATTTATGCACATATTTTATTTGGAAATGTGATGTCTAACATCCATATGCTAGGTGCGAGAATGATGTACGGGATTATTTGTGAGATCAATTGCAATTTTGCTATCATACATAAGTGGGAGTCGTTTAATTAGACCATGGTCTTGCAAGGTTCTTATCATCCACAAGATTTGAGCACAGCAACCACTTAGAGCAATATACTCTGCCTCAGTGGTAGATAATGCAATAAAAAAAAATTATTTTGACTTGACCATGCAACTAATGAATGTGCCAACATAAAAATGTTCCGCTAGTACTTTTTTTATCAACTAGACATCCAGCGTAGTCTACATCTGAATACCCTTTTAACTCAAAGTTATCATTAGTTGGATACCATTGACCAAACCGTGAGGTGTGCAAAGAATACCTTATAATCCTTTTTATAACTTTTAAATGAGATTCTTTTGGATTTGATTGAAACCGTGCATATAAACAAATAGATGACATAATGTTTGGTCTAGAAGCATTAAGATAAAGAAGTATACCCACGTGTATCTAGAGTATCATCAACCAATACAAAACAATATCTCTTGCCACCTGAGCTTGTAATATCGTTAGGTCCAAATAGATCCATATGTAAAGATGATTTTTTTTAAATTTCCCGTTGTGCATGCTTTACATAGAGTTTTTATTTTGAAATCATGAGATTATAAACCACTTACCAAGTCTTTTTCTTTTTAATTGGCTTAACAGATTCATGCTAGCATGTCCTAATCGCCTATACCATAAGTTTACTTCATTCTTAGCTATCAAACATTTTAAAAGAGTGAGATCATCAAAAGAAAGAGAGTATATATTACCTTTCCTCTTACCTAAAAATAATGTTTATTTTGATGTTTGGTCAACAATTTTGCACAAATCAGAATCAGAGTAAAAATAACATTCATTCCCTTATCACATAACCGGTTGATTGAAATCAGATTATGGTGCAGATTTTCAACATATACTACATCGTTTAAGGTAAATGTACCATCATCTACTTTACCTTTACCGATAATTTTACATTTTTATTTTTTGCCCATTGTGACTCTGCCACCTTTGTACTTCTCTAGGTTAAGGAACTTTGATTTATCGCCCATAATGTGCCATGAACAGCCAAAATCCCGGTACCACTGTTGTTGTTCCTTAGCCTGCCAACACACCTACACGAACGAAGAGTTTTGTGACCTATTTGTTTCCATAGGTCCATGATTGTTAGTGACAAATTTTTTTGAAAAATAAGTAGAACCAAGAGAGTCTATGTTTGTTCCATTTTTCACCCAGATTTGTTTGATTTCAACAGATTATACATTCGTGCCATTAGGAACCCAAATTGGCATAGTTTTCGTGTGTTTGGGTCTATACCAACAATTGTTGTGATTGTTTCCAATTTTTCCACAGATCGTGTGCTTAGAATGACATGATTAGTTTCACTTCTATCTTTTTCAAATTGAGTATAACCAAGTCCTTGTCTAATATTATAAACAGTTTGTTTCCCTAATAACATATTTAGTGATCTTTCTCCTTTGGAGAATTTTCCTTGTAACGTCCACCTTTTTGTACGCTTTAAATCAATGATAAACCTCACACGTCAGACTCAAACCATACAGAAGGGCGGATTGTTTGTGGTAAATAAGAAAAAGCAGAGAAAGGAAAAAAACAAAGTAGAATCTTGCAGCGGAAAGATAAAATATAATAATCAAATATACAGTTCATGAAGCTGTTTTACAAAATATTCGATTATACTTATACAATGCATGTCCGAGTTACACATACCAACGAAACTAAATAATGCAGCGGAGCAATGTGATGTAGTGGAATAATATAATAATAATAGTACTACAATCTTCGTCTCTGTCCTTGAGAAATAAGGTCTTTAAATCCTGAAATGCTCAGGCTGACCCGAGCGAATTGAAAAGACAAAACACTCGAGTCAGAACTAAAAGATCTTATGTAAGTTAAATCAACGGTAAAACATGAGTGGAACGGCGTCAGATATGTTTACGGAATTTGAAATCTCCTATCCAGTGTCAAACTAAGTGCAGTAACTTAAGAGATGCTTGGGGTTCACATCTCCTAAGGATCCGTTAAACTGTTTACTATGTAGTAATATTTCACTATTATAATAGTGTCTAATAGTAAAATAAACTTACTTTTAAATAGCGTTAAGGCTTTACATTTTCCACCTTAATACGTAATAGTGCCAATACTCTATATACTACCATAATATCTCCTGATCGGGAGGCTAACAGAGAATGCTCCATAGGTACGACACAAATCAAACTCGTACAAGGCGCGCTAAGGTAGGTGACACGACATAACTCGGCAATGCCAGGGTAGATATACCAATTATGCTTCCGGGCCGGTGGTAATGCGTAGCAGCTACTACCGCCCACCTCGAGCCACACCCCCAAATCAAAATCAAAATCAAAATCAAAAGTGGCCACCGAATAAATCGAAAAGTCAAAGTATAATATCGAAGGGATGTGTCCGATAAAAGGTGCTACCTTCTTAGCCCGTCGATCGCTTCTATTTTAGCCACCTTATGCCAACTCATTGGAGTCGGGTCCACGTATTTACCTCAAAGGAAACGCCGCCACCTTCCTACTTTATTCTGGATGTCCACCTCGTACACGGTTGTCAAACTGGTTTCGGTATCGACAGATAGTATGCCTATATCTGATCCCGGTCTCTTTGCCAACCAATCGTTATTATAACGCCGTTGTTAACTCCTCTTCATTAGCGACCTAAGACCTAAAGACATGGAGCGACCTAACTACAGGAATGACCTAGCGACTTAAAGATGACTCGACCTAAGAAGGGGAACGACCTATCAAGCTTTGCGACCTAAGGGAGGCCGCAACCTATCAAGCTTTGCGACCTAAGGGAGGCCGCAACCTATCAAGCTTTGCGACCTAACAAGAAGCTGCAACCTAAAGGAGGCCGCGACCTAAGAATGAGTGCGGCTTAAAGATAGTCTCGACCTATAGAACTCTGCGACCTAGGAATGCTTAGCGACCTAACTCCACAGGGCAGCTATGCGACCTAAAGACTTAAGCATTGTCACGACCTACGACCTATGGGGAGTAGCGACTTAACTGGTTCAAAGAAGCGAGCGACCTAACGATTCCCAGCGACCTAAGGAAGGCCGCGACCTAGCGGTTTAAAGACTTCACAACCTAACGACTTAAGAGGACGCCGCGACCTATAGAGCTCACACGACCTAAGATAGGTCGCTCACGACCTAAGCTAGGTCGCTCACGACCTAAGGACATTGCATTAGAAGACCGCCTTTTCTGTGCCGCTGCTGGTAAGGTCGCATACGACCTAGAACTTGTTGAAAAAAGGATGCGCTTACTCGTGAAGAAGGAAAACCGGAGCTCCATAGGTCGAGGACGACCTACGACCTTACTTAGGTCGATCACGACCTACGACCTAAGTCTGAGCAAAGCCTATAAATACACCCCTAACTCCAACTAAGAAAGGACTTTTCAGCACATTCTCTTCATACACCGTTACCCTGCTGCATTGGGAACTCCATCAACACTTAGAGCCTTTGAGATTCGAGGAATACTTCAAAGAACTTCACGGAGAAATCACACATCTTCAACATGGGTTTAAGGACTTTAATCGACATTGAAGCTTAAGCTACTTGTTCCAAATCATTTGTAACTTGAAGTGTGTTGTATTTGAGAAGAATTGTATCAGCTTGTAGCGAGATTATTAATAAAAGTACTTAAAGTGGACGTAGGCTATACCCTTAAGCCGAACCACTATAAAATCGTTGTTTTTTGTTGCTTTTCTATTGTTATCTGCTTATAATCTGTTCCCGAGTCATCGGGTGGTGCTTTCACAACTACACTTAACACACCGGGGTGTTAGCGTTCAAATTTAAGCGTTAACATTTTTGGTGCTTTCACTGAGAATTGAACTCAGGGCAATTGTCATCATTGCTTCACAAAGATTTGTAGAGAGAATCTCCTTGAAAACTAGAAGTTTATCTGAAATCATGGCTCCGGGGAGAAAGAGTTGATCTGTTAGATCTGGAAATGTTCAAGAGGGAACCTCCGCTTCCCCTACTCCTAATCAACCCACTCCGTCTGTTGGGGTTACAAAAGCGGAGTTGGATGCTGTAATCTTGGGGCTGAACCAGCAGATAAATGCCCAGAATGCATAATTGGAGGCTCAGAGTGCCCAAAATGCTCTAATTCTGAATAAGTTGAACGATTTGCTTGGGGCAAACAATCAACCGGCAAATAATGAAAGGAACTATGCTGGCAACATTCATGATGCTGATGAAAGGAATGCTCCTGAAAGGGCTGCTAGTCCCTTTGAGCAAACACTTCCTGAGGTTAGTGGATCTAAAGCCCGAAATGATGAGAGGTATCTTTCTGAGATGGTTCGACAAATCATGAAAGAGAGTATGCAGAGGCACGAGGATGAAAGAGAGTGGGGTTTCACTCCAAGTAAAACCCCGTTCACCGAGAAAATCTTGAAGGCTGAGTTGCCAAGAAAATTCGTCCCCCCAACTATTCCTGCTTACAAGGGGACTAGTGATCCGAATGAATTTTTGTACAAGTACGATTGGCACATGACGGGTGCCAGAGCTTCTGATGAGATAAAATGCCGATATTTTCCTGTGTATCTTGAAGGGGTAGCTTTGCTTTGGTTCGCCAAACTTCCAATCCGATCTATAGATCAGTTTTCTGACTTAACCCGGAAATTTAAGGAGCAGTTCAGACTATATGCCTCAAAAGCCAAAGATATCATGTCTTTGTCAAGTTTAGAACAGAATCCAGGGGAAACTATCAGATCTTTCTTAAATCGCTTTAATATAGCTTTAGCCGAGGTAGACAATGCAGAACCCCGGATGATCCTGACTTATCTGATGAGAGCCATTGACAAGTCAAGCGAATTTGGAAAATGGCTAAATATGAAAGAACCAAATTCCCTTGAAAAGTTCTATAAGAAAGCAGATGAATTCATACGCCTGGAAAGCCGTCCTGCACCAGTAAAGGCAGTGTTGGAAAAAGCTGAATATAACACTGTTGCTCCACGCAGGAATGAAGCCGTGGGGCAAAAAAGGGAAAATAACAATGGAAAGAAACAGGGAAATTTGAAGAAGCCACGATCCTTCAAGCCATCAGAGTATACTCCTCTATCAGATACGCCTGAGCATATCTACCTGGCCACTAAAGATTCTATTGATTTTCCTAAACCTATCCCTCTAAGGACCGGGAAGAAGGCTATTCAGAGTGGGAAGTTCTGTCGTTTCCATAATCAACCCGGTCATGAAACAGATGAATGCCGCCAGTTGAAAAATCTGATTGAAAAATTGTTAAGGGAGAACAAACTACAGCAATTTGTGAAGAAGAATAGCAACAATCCTGCTTCATCTAGTCAGGGGCAACAAGCTCCTGCTCATCAGCCTGGGACAGTTGAGAAGGCTGCAGGGCATGAATCGGGAAGGCCCATTATCAATGTCATTACAGGAGGACCTCACCCAGCTGGCAAGAGTTGGGGTGAGATGGAAAGGTATACCATAGCTTTGAAATATGCGCCAACCGAAGAAGATGTCTTTGTTTTGGAAGACACTACACCCCTGAAACAACAGAAAACTTTCAATGATGACATTGTTTTCAGAGCCAGGGATTCCACAGGTGTCGAAGCTCCTACCTTAGATCCTTTAGTCATCTCAGCTGGTATCGGACCGGCCATAGTCAGAAGGGTTCTCATTGATTGCGGTGCATCCTGCAATATCCTCTTCAAGAAAACATTTGACCAAATGAAGATCCCTATGGTTGATGTACAAGCCTCATCGCAGAAAATTGTCGGCTTCACTGGGGAGCCAAAGCAACCGATAGGAACCATCGATTTGTTTGTAGAGCTAGGAGAGGGAGAAAGGAAAGTAGTCCGCAAACAAACTTTTGTGATTGTCGATGAATTTTCTGCTTACAATGCTTTCCTTGGTCGTCCAACTCTGGCAGCATTCAAAGCTATTCTAGCTCCATGGTGCCTCACTATCAAATTCCCTACAGACAATAGAGTAGGAGTTATAAAAGGAGACCAAAATGCTGGACGAGAATGTTATCTGACAGAGCTGCGAGAAGCAAGGAAAAGGGAAATGGGAAAGGATGCGGCAACCCCAGTCCGCATCAAAGAACCAGCCATGTAGCAATTACGGGGCGGACCCTGCACTGGCGAACACAGCGGGGCAAGAAAAGAGATGGATCCTAGAAAGGCCAGTGCAGGGGAGTATAGAGTAGCACCGGTGGAAACGACGGTACCGGTACCTGTTGATCCGAAGGACCCAAATAAGGTGTTGAATGTGGGATCACAACTTAATGTGTCAATTCAGAATGCCTTAATATCTTTTTTGAAAGCAAATCTGGATATCTTCGCTTGGACTCATGCCGATATGTGCGGAATATCCCCCGAAATTGCAGTACATGCCCTGAATATCGATCCAAGGTTTACACCTGTAAAACAGAAAAGGAGAACCCAAGGTCCAGAAAGGTCAGCAGCGTTAAAAGAAGAAGTTGATCGGCTTATGGAAAATAACTTCATCAAAGAATCTACCTATCCGAATTTGGTTTCAAATCCTGTGCTGGTTAAGAAGGCTAATGGAAAATGGAGAGTGTGCATCGATTTTTCTGACTTAAACAAGGCTTGCCCCAAAGATTGCTTCCCATTACCCAGGATTGATCAACTGGTTGATGGAACCGCGGGACATGAACTATTATCTTTCATGGATGCCTACTCTGGATATAACCAGATAATGATGCATGAGCCGGATCAGGAGGACACGAGTTTTATTACAGATGTTGGTCTCTATTGCTACAGGGTTATGCCCTTCGGACTGAAAAATGCAGGGGCAACCTACCAGAGACTTGTTAATGCTATGTTCAAGCCGCAACTGGGCAAGACTATGGAAGTCTACGTCGACGACATGTTAGTAAAGTCTAAGAAAGCAATAGATCACATTGAACACTTGGCAGAAATGTTCGCAGTCCTCCGGAAATACGGGATGAAACTAAACCCTTTGAAATGCTCGTTTGGGGTGGAGTCAGGAAAGTTCTTAGGTTTCATCATGAGCGCTAGGGGCATTGAAGCTAGTCCAGCTCAAATTACCGCCTTAAAAGAAGCCAAAGCTCCTAGAACAAAGAAGGAATTGCAAAGTCTCAACGGAAAAGTCACCGCCTTGAGTCGGTTCATTTCCAAAGCTACTGATAAATGCATCCCATTCTTTGACGCTCTGAAGAAAGGAAAGAAAAACTTTGAATGGACTCCCGAATGCCAAAAAGCCTTTGATGAGTTGATCCGTCATATGGAAAAGCCTCCAATACTTTCTAGGCCCGGCAATGGTGAGGATCTTCTTATATACTTGGCAGTATCATCTCATGCTCTAAGTGCAGCGCTGATACGAGAAGACAAAAAGGTTCAACATCCGGTCTACTATATCAGCAAAAGACTCATTGGGGCAGAGATGAATTACTCCAGGTTGGAAAAACTCGCCTATTGTCTACTGATTGCATCAAGGAAGTTGAGGCAATATTTCCAAGCTCATCCTATAAAAGTCCTCACTGATCAACCTCTAAAGCAAGTCCTGTTTCGCCCTGAAACTGCGGGCCGTCTTCTAAAGTGGAACATTGAACTCAGTCAATATGACATCACTTATCACCCCCGAAAGGCAATCAACGGACAAGCTTTAGCAGATTTCATTGCAGAATTCACAGAAAAGGGTAATGATGAGGAAGAAGCGATCAATGATTCCCCAACCCAGTGGAAGTTATATGTTGATGGCGCGAGAAATGACTACTCTTCTGGAGCGGGAGTGGTACTTGAAACCCCTGAAGGTCGGTCATTATGTTATGCGCTAAGATTGGAATTTCCTTCAACAAACAATGAAGCAGAATATGAAGCTCTTATCGCAGGATTGAAAATCGCTAAAGAACTAAACATCCGAGCATTACAGATCTTCAGTGATTCTCAGCTTATTGTATGCCAAGTCAAGAAGGAATTTCAAACGAAAGGGGGAAACCTGCCTGCCTACTTGTCAAAAGCTTGGGAACTTCTATGTGAGCTCGATCATTATTCAATAAGCCATATTCCCCGGGAAGAGAATATGAAGGCAGATTCCCTCGCAAAATATTCAAGTTCTGGTGAAGCTCAACTATTGGGATTAGTCCCTGTAGAGGTCTTATCGGCACCGAGTACAGATGAGATGGATGTAGACTGGGTTATGAATGTATCTCAAGAACAAGAATCATGGATGACTCCAATACTAGACTACCTGCTCAGAGGTTCTCTGCCAGAAAATTCAAGAGAGAGACAGAAGCTATTAAGGAAAGCCTCTCGCTATGTAATTCAGGATGGCCGATTATACAGACGGGGATTCTCAATGCCATTACTTCGATGTGTATCCAGGGAAGAGTCTAAAACAATCCTAGCTGAGGTACATGGAGGAGAATGTGGTGATCATTCAGGTGGCCAAATGTTAGCAAAGAAAATTCTCCGGTACGGATATTTTTGGCCAGAAATTAATCGAGATGCTGCAAGTTATTCCCGAAAGTGTGACAGATGCCAAAGATTTGCCAAAATTCCTAGAGCACCTTCTACTGAGCTCACACAGATGGTCAGTCCATGGCCATTTGCAATTTGGGGAATGGATCTCATTGGGCCGCTACCGACTGCCAAATCAGGGATTAAATATGCTATTGTTGCAGATGATTATTTCACTAAATGGGCCGAAGCTGAACCATTGGCTACTATTAGCTCTAAGAAGATGATAAGTTTTGTGACCAAGAATATCATTTGCAGGTATGGTGTGCCTCAGAAAATAATCACAGACAATGGTACTCAGTTTGAAAGCGAGGAATTCCAGGATTTTTGCAAGCGATTCAAAATCCAGAAAAGCTTTTCAGCAATAGCTCATCCGCAGGCAAACGGGCAAGTGGAAGCAGTAAACAAGATCATCAAATCAACCATCAAGAAGCAACTTGAAAGAGCAAAAGGTGGTTGGGTCGATAAGCTACCACTTGCACTATGGGCATACAGAACCACTCACAAAACTGTGACTGGGCATACTCCTTTTTCATTAGCATACGGATCGGAAGCAATGATCCCGGTAGAAACAGAGGTTCCTTCACACAGAAGAATCCATTTCAATCAGGCAGAAAATGAAAAGCTACAGCTTGAAGCACTGGATCTCCTTGATGAAAAAAGAGTTGAGGCTAATCTCAAAATGGCAGCTCATCAGCAAAGGGTAGCTAGACATTTCAATTCCAAAGTTCGTCAACGTAGCTTTGAAATTGGAGATTTAGTCCTGAAGAGAATTATGACAGCGACAGGTGTGTTTGGGCCAAATTGGGAAGGACCATATGTGATAGGTCAGAAGCTTCTTGACGGCACATTCAAACTCACTACTGTTGAAGGAGATCAAATTCCAAGGGCATGGAACAGCAATCACTTGCGTCCATACTTTACTTGAAAACTTTGTTGAAATATTGTAAAAAAGAGTTATGCATGTATGATTCTTGTAATTGAAGGCTATTGTAAAACTGATGAAAGAAGATAATGAAAGAATATAAAGTGGATGTAGGCCCAAATTCCTGGCCGAACCACTATAAATCTTGTGTTCCTTATTATTATTACATGTTTGCTTTATTTTCGATATAAAAAGTACATAGAATGTATTGCTAAAGTATCGATTTAAATTTTTGCAGACAATGGAAATAAAACTTGCACATAATAAGACCAAGTGATTCTCGCCATCATTCAACAAACAAATTCCAAGTCGCAAAAGCCCCGAATTCAAATCCTAGATAGGAAACACTTCAATTGAACGGGCAATAATTTCGCTGGGAACGGACCCTAGCTATCAAATTAAGTTCGTTTGAACAAACGAGCATCCAATTGAGAAGCTTATGTCCGCTCTCACGAACTTGCTTAACAATGAAGTGTACTTCCTTGGATTAAACAAACTACTTGTGAGAAAAGGGGATGTGAGCTAAAAAAAAAAAAAAAAAAAAAAAAAAAAAAAAGAGGATCACTGAAAAGGCGTAAGCAAGTGGACAAGGAAGCAACTGAAGCAATCATCAGCAGCATAAGACCTCTTCGGAGGCACAACTCTTCGGAGGATAAAGACCTCTAATGGGACATATGCCGTAAAAAAGAAAGTTCTCTACTCTACAAAAAAGATTGGAGGAGTCATGACCCTCCAACCATGAGAGAGTAACTTCCAGGCGATGAAAACCCTCTTTGAGGCACATTTCACCAGAAGTCGGAGTAGTTACTCTTCGGAGTTTCACTTCACCAGAGTTGAAATGCTCAAACAAAGTAAAGACCTCTTCGGAGGCACATTTCACCAGGAGTCGGAGTAGTTACTCTTTGGAGTTTCACTTCACCAGAGTTGAAATGCTCAAACAAAATAAAGACCTCTTCGGAGGCATATTTCACCAGGAGTTGAAGTGTAATGGCCGCTCTTCGGAATTTCACTTCACCAGAGTTGTAAGGCAAACAAAATAAAGACCTCTTCGGAGGCACAATTAAAAAGAAAGACCTCTTCGAAAGCCCACGTTTCACCGAGATTGAAATAAAACTTCCAAGTGTTGAAACGTGAAAAGGCTTTCTTCAAAGGCGCAACTCTTTGGAGGTACACGTTTCACCAAGATTGAAATAAAACTTCCAAGTGTTGAAACGTGACAAATCCCTCCTCAGAGGTACAACTTTCTATGTATAAAAAAAATCCTCATCAAGAGCGTACTTTAACTTTCAAAGGAAGAGTAATTTACCTATCCTGGAAAATAATCTTCCTTTAAAAAAAAACAGAGAGAAAGAGGAGTTAAAGTACCCTTCAGGGGTCCGCTCTACCGCATAGAAGAATTCACTTGGTAAAATATGCACATAAAAAAGAGGTGATTTCTTCAAAGGACAAAGCGTAAAAACTTATAAGAAGGGAGTTGTACTCTACAAAAATACTTCTTCAAGAATGGAATATTCTTTAGAAGATAAGAGTGCAAGTCCCCTCGAAGTATAAAATATTGCAGCAAGCCTATGGAATGGGGGCAATATGGTATAATTACATACAATATGGTATAGTCAAATCTGCAAAAGGTAACGCTCAAGTAACATGCCATAAGCTCGCTGCAATATCATGTAAATAAATTTATGCAAAAATGAATAGTAAATGCATTCTCAAGTCCAAACAGGAATTTGTACAAATAAAGGATTGTTTTATTTAAATTGCATTGCAGATACAGGTTTCAAAATAAAGAAAAAAAAGCGGGGGCCGGTACCCGCACAATTCTCGACCAGTACATGCAAAAGACAAAAAGCTAAAGTCCTCATTTCTTCCTACTACCCTTGGATCCTTTGCCCGGTCGAATGATTAACTTTTCTGGTCGGTCTGTTGGCATAAGGGAAGGAGAAAACTGAGGGGCAGCTGGTCCAACTTCCGGTTCCTCCTCGGTAGTAGCAATAATTTTCTTCCCCCTCCTCTTCGACGTTCCATGCTTCTTTCTCCTCTTCGAGGAAGACTCACTCCCTGCAGTAGCAAGAGCAGACAAAATTATGTCATCGGAAGGAGTCCGCTCCGGAGAAATCTCGCCTCCCTCGAGTCCTTCGCCTTTCTGCTCTTGTGAAGCAGTAGGATCATCCAGGCCATGAAGAGCCTCTATTTGCTCCTCTTGTGATCCAGGCTGTGAAGCAGAAGGAGGAGTCGCCTGAAGAGATGAAGGAGGGATAACCTGAGGAGGTACTTTCTCTACAGAAGGAAAGAGGTTAAAGTCAGTAAAAAGAGGAGGTAAAGGTTCGTCAAGGTCCAGGAAGTAGTCAAGAAGCCCATTGAACCCATAAGAAACAAGTGAGCAGTCTACTTGGGTGAGGTTTATAGTAGCAAGATTAACGGTGGAATTACCTGGAGAAGTTGGTTTCCTGGTATCAACTTCATAAGCCTGTACGTCAGCGCTCTCGTCACCTTCATCTCCACCCTGTATGTTTGTAATCTCGGTGGTAACCTTGGTAGGAGATGCAAAATGGGAACTGGAACCAATGATGTTGACCTCAGACGAAGAAGGAGGCTGGACTGGAGTAGTTGAAGTAGTTCCTCCAACCCTGGCCCCCTTCTGTCGCTTCGGTTCTTAGTTTGGCAAGTTGCTCCTTTCCTTTGGCGAGAGCAGCGCGAGCGTCATCATCCAAGTAATGCTTTTCAAGGGCTGATTCGTCATAACCAGCACCCTCAGCACCAAGCATTTCAAGTGCGGCCTCCCACACTTCAGCTAAAGTAATCTCATATTTGGGACCAAGAAAAGCAAGACTCCCGCGCCCCAAGACGCTATGCAAATAGAAATCAAACAGAGTTGAGCTGATGTTGTTCTTTGTCGCCTCGTGGGATTCTTCAGCTGCAATTCTACCAGCGACGGCCTCGTCACGCTGAAGTTTAAGCATTTGAATTTCCGCTTCTAGGGAGTTGTTTTTCTTCTGAAGCTCTGCAACATCAGCAACGTAGCCCTCACTAATTCTTTTTTGCGCCTCAAGCCTGTCTTCGGCATCCCTTTGGCCGGCATGAGCATCTCTTACTTGTTTCAGGAGCACTTCTTCTTTTTGAGAATATAAAGTAGAGGAAGCAGCAAGCTCGTGTTTCAATTTCTCAACTGTTGCTTCGAGCTCCTCATTATAAGAAGCAATGCTCCTCATTTCAGTGTCATGTTGCTCAAGGACCTTTTGCCATTCAGCCTTATCGTTTTCCATAGTATGCATGGCCTCTATGTTGGCACGGTTAACTCTTTGAAGCTCATCAACAAGTTTCTGCCAGTTCGACATCCTCTCAATATCAAGCTTGACGGTGTCGAGATTTCGTAGCATGGCGGGCTTGTCAATAGGAACTAGGTCAAGGTCGAACCTCACACCCTTTAAGCACCATTGTGGAAAACGGCTTTGTAAAGTGGCTGGGCCCGGTCCAACTTGAAATTTGGGCCTGCTAATGATTGTTTGGATGTCCGTCTTCCCGAGAGCAGGAGAGTCGGAAGGAATGTCGAGAGAGGCAGGGGCAGTAGCCTTTTCGGGAGTAATGGAAGCACGTTTCTCACCATGGCGGGCTCGTTTGCCCGAATCTTCGACTACATGACCTTATCCTCGGTCATCGTGAGATTTCCTTTTGTGAGGGTCGTCACCTCTCTGCAAAGAATCGTGGTGCTCATCCCTATCCCTTCTGTCATAACGCTCTTCTTCAGCCCTCCTTTCACGAGCCTTTCGAGCAGCCCTCTCTTCGTCAGACTCTCTATAGGAGGCGAAGTAGCGCCCGTAATCATATTGGCTACGCCCCCCGTAGCGTTGGAAATCCTGATAATATGATCCGCTGCGTCTCATTGGAGGATCTGAAATGAAAAAGATAAGCGTTAGAAATCTTTAAAGTATAAGAAGATAAGTGCATAAATGTGCTGGAAAATCCTTAGTTGTGTGTGAAGTGCAAACTACTCGCGTTGGACTAACGAACCACTCCTTAGTTGGGGGGAAGCAATAGGTTTCACTGTCGGTGACAGTTCTTGGGATAAAGGAGTTGGAGTCTGTTGGAGGGCAGATGTCGCTTCAATTGTCGGGGGTATAGCTTTAGCACAGGCGGGGTCATCTTTAAAGAGCTCTTGGGAGGTGATAATTATGTCACTTAAATCCCCAAAGACGTCATCACCATCATGCCTAACCAAACTCCCTCCATCAACTCCTTCATTAGCACTCCTCCTGGTTTGGGAAAGGGGCCCCTCTTCTTCTTCGGTTATGGGGGCAAGCGCGGACTTTTCGGATGGCCCCGTGTCATCTCTTGGAACAGAACACTTTACTAGTGAAGTTTTTATAAGAGTTTCTCCTTGTATGTGCTCTTTAGTGGAGACCGGGGCATCAGGAGTTTTCGTCGGAGAATCGGGAACTTCCGTTGGGGCTTCATGAATTTGAGTGGAGCGAGAAGGGTGTAAAAGCTCAAACCGATGAAGAAGCTCATCTGTCAATAGAAATTTTGCGCTTCTTTCTTCAGCAGCCACAGCGCTTAGCCTCTCAAAAACTGGCTTATGGCTGGAATCTTTGGAAGGAGGAGGAAGTGCTGTAAAGATAAGAAATGGAATCAGCACTTGGCAATACGAACAACAAAAAAACTTAGAATAAAATTGAAGAAGGAAGGGAAAAAGATCTCACTTCCTACTCTCCAGCTTGCGTAAAATTCTGCGGGACAACGAATGTAGAAGTATTGATTCAGGAAACCATGTGCACTTTCCGGCAAATCCAAAATAAGCTTGCGGTTCCTCGCGCCTCTTACAAGTACAATTGAAGGGTGGTCCTTGTTCTTTGCAAAAGTGCACAAGTAACAGATCTCCTCGAAACTCGGAAGACGGTCAAGAGTCCTCCTGAACAAAACGCACAATCCCATCAAAATGGCATAGCCATTGGGATGCAACTGGAATGGAGAGATCGTCAGTCGGAGAAGGATTTGTCGAAAAATTCATTAAAAGGAGGAATTGCTCCACTTAAGCACATTTGGCGATTTATGGCAACAAAACCGTAAGGCGGTCTATCAGCGAAATCATTTGGTCCAGGGAGTAAAACTTCTGCCTCGGCAATGCCAAATTGAACGCATAATTGATTAAGCGTCCGCTGTTTCAGAAGGGTAGGAGTCCTTTCTGGAGGGTTTTCTAGTGGAATAGCAATCGGGAAAGTCCCTTCGGCGTATTCTGTCATCTCTTCTTGTTCTTGTTGAGACGTCATTCTACATAAGCAACTGGATGATTCAGATGAAAAGGTGCACGTTTCCTAAAAAGTGTGAAGTGTTGTGCAGAACTAAAAAAAACAAGAGGAAGTCAAACATAACTGAAATTAAACTGGTGGACAGTTAGTCGACTATGAGATTTCAGGACTTGTTAATATAAAGCTCAAGTATAGTGTTAATGCAAACGAATCAGCTTTAACTGGATATTTTAAGTTTTGCTTTAGCACTTCACTTGAATTCATTGGTTCACAGCATTTCGTTCACACAGTTCATTTAAGTTAATTACTCTTTATCGACTAATCTGTCATTTGATGTGGGCAGTCAATGGCAGTATATTCGTCCCAGTTTTCTGCAAATATTATGTTTAACAGGTTATTAGCATTAGAGATAATCTACAACAAAGTGCAACAGGATTCAAGTTCAAACAATTCAACCAAGTCTTCACAGAATTTCACAAGTCATAGGTCGTCCGGCGACCTAGCATAGGTCGAAGCCTTCTTAAGTCGCGCTGTGCAAAGTAAAGGATAAGGCATTTCAATCTCGTCACAGTGTTAGCTCGGCCGCGACCTAGAGTCTATGTCGCAAGAAAGTTAGGTCGTGCAGGTCCTAGCTAAGTATAGCTCTTAGCTCATGGAAAGTCTTAGGTCGTTCAGCGACCTAGTGTAGGTCGAGACTACTCCTTAGGTCGCATGGGTTCTTAGATCGCGAATTGTCTTGAATCGCTCACATTCGCTAGGTCGTTAACTTCCTCTCCACGCAATGCTTCACCGGACCCGATAACCCACTATCCACTACACTTAGATCCATCATCCTATTCGTGAAGTTCATCATCCTTCCATACCACCAAACCGTTTGAAAACCGACTCAAAGTACCTCCGATCTATCATAAATCAAACTCACTACTGTGCGTTCGTGAGACACTACAACAACAATAATCACTGACGATCAAAAATCGATCACAACACGGCTCAAAGTGGAGCACGACATACAAAATTGGTTTGTGGTTCGGAGGTTAGAGCTTGTGGTTCGATGATGATCGTGGAATGGAGAGAGATCGAAGATACTTACGTAATTTGGTAGCAAGGATGAATCGGTGAATGATTAAACTTGAATTCACCTTTTGAAGTTCAGAAAATCATTAATGGCGGTAGGAGGTCAGAGCAATGAGGTGAAGAAGAGCTAAACGACCTAACAGATTTATATGAGGCAAAAATGGGAAGGCAAATAGGCACGCATGTTGGTACAAGTGTTAGGTCGCTCACGACCTAGCTAAGTCAAGTCGAAGCACGCGACCTATGTCATAGGCCCGTACTTCGAGGGGCAAATGTTAACTCCTCTTCATTAGCGACCTAAGACCTAAAGACATGGAGCGACCTAACTACAGGAATGACCTAGCGACTTAAAGATGACTCGACCTAAGAAGGGGAACGACCTATCAAGCTTTGCGACCTAAGGGAGGCCGCAACCTATCAAGCTTTGCGACCTAAGGGAGGCCGCAACCTATCAAGCTTTGCGACCTAACAAGAAGCTGCAACCTAAAGGAGGCCGCGACCTAAGAATGAGTGCGGCTTAAAGATAGTCTCGACCTATAGAACTCTGCGACCTAGGAATGCTTAGCGACCTAACTCCACAGGGCAGCTATGCGACCTAAAGACTTAAGCATTGTCACGACCTACGACCTATGGGGAGTAGCGACTTAACTGGTTCAAAGAAGCGAGCGACCTAACGGTTCCCAGCGACCTAAGGAAGGCCGCGACCTAGCGGTTTAAAGACTTCACAACCTAACGACTTAAGAGGACGCCGCGACCTATAGAGCTCACACGACCTAAGATAGGTCGCTCACGACCTAAGCTAGGTCGCTCACGACCTAAGGACAATGCATTAGAAGACCGCCTTTTCTGTGCCGCTGCTGGTAAGGTCGCATACGACCTAGAACTTGTTGAAAAAAGGATGCGCTTACTCGTGAAGAAGGAAAACCGGAGCTCCATAGGTCGAGGACGACCTACGACCTTACTTAGGTCGGTCACGACCTACGACCTAAGTCCGAGCAAAGCCTATAAATACACCCCTAACTCCAACTAAAAAAGGACTTTTCAGCACATTCTCTTCATACACCGTTACCCTGCTGCATTGGGAACTCCATCAACACTTAGAGCCTTTGAGATTCGAGGAATACTTCAAAGAACTTCACGGAGAAATCACACATCTTCAACATGGGTTTAAGGACTTTAATCGACATTGAAGCTTAAGCTACTTGTTCCAAATCATTTGTAACTTGAAGTGTGTTGTATTTGAGAAGAATTGTATCAGCTTGTAGCGAGATTATTAATAAAAGTACTTAAAGTGGACGTAGGCTATACCCTTAAGCCGAACCACTATAAAATCGTTGTTGTTTGTTGCTTTTCTGTTGTTATCTGCTTATAATCTGTTCCCGAGTCATCGGGTGGTGCTTTCACAACTACACTTAACACACCGGGGTGTTAGCGTTCAAATTTAAGCGTTAACAGCCGGGGTCATTTAAAATAATTATACTCCAAAACCTGGATATAATATTCATTTCAAAACCATATAAATATGATATCATTTTCGTTTTAAAAACCAAATCAATATGATATCATTTACAAAACCCAAATCAATATAATATCATTTTTATTTCAAATATATCCTTTTTCCTAAATCATAGCATTTTCAAATCATAATACCTTGAAACCCATAACTTTGAAACATAACTTCCAATACTTAAATGGTTTAATATTAAATTACTTTATATAATAAATTAACTTCTTTAATTTCACAACTCAATTCCAAATACAGATTTGAATTCCCAAATAAACCATTTCAATTTCCATATATTACAAAGCTTTAAATATTCCACCATTTCAAAACTAATTCTTTGAAAACCCCAAATACATCAAATTCAATTACTATTATTTAGATTTGAAATATTTGCGTAATAAATCCAATATCATTCAAGAAAACTTTTAACTTCACATAACTGGATATTCTTTCAATTTATTTAACTTGATATGTTCATTTAAATCAACTTTATATTCGTTTAAATCACTCTAAACCAAATTAAGTTATAAGAATCATACCCTTTAAAATCTCAATTTTATTTAAATTTCAAATCAAATTTATTCGAGTTTTAAATAATTCAATTCAAACCAATTTCATATTTATCTTCCAACTTAATTTTTATTTAAGTCATTAAAACTCTATATATAAAATACCTTAACCAGGTACTTAACCATATAATATAAAGCAATCAAACTCCATTATTCAACTTATTTTTATTAAACGAATTTATACATAGCTTAATGTAACAACCCGCATATTTATCGATTTTATATTTAAATATTTTATTTAAATATTTTATCGTTAGTCGGAATTTAGTCCGAAAAGTTACTTTTTGCATACGGTCGAATTAGAACTCGGGACCACTCCCATTGAGTTTAAAATGCCATTTGCGACCTTTTTGAGTATGAGCTTCGGTATGTTTGGAGAAAGTTGATTTTTTGCTACTTTTTCACTTAGGGTTTTGGTTTGGGCTGAGCCCACTTATGTATTCAGTCCCAACCCCTCTCCTCCTCATTTACTTCATTTCCAATTCCTAATACTCAAGCTAAAGCATCAATGGTGGGAGAGATTGGAAATTAAAACTCCAAAACCCTAGTTGTCTCTTGCAAATCAACTCTAGCTCCAAACTAATAGAAGAACCCATTGGTAAGCTTCTCATCTTCTTCTCCAACTTATTCTCTTACCAATTTCAGAAATTCCTAAACCTAATTTTAGGAATGTTCTTGTTTTGAGCATAGATTCAAGCTCATTTGGGTTGTGTTGAAGAGAGGTTGATTCTCCATTTGCTTTTAAGCTTCTTCTTCATTTGTGTGATTTCAAAGTTGAGATTTTTATCTCACATCTATGCTTATATTTATCTTCGATTGTTAGGTATGAATTCCTAACGTCTATTCTTGTGCAATTGATCTTGGTTTGGATTGATTTGGTGAATATTTCAATTTTTGGTGTTTTTGTCTAATTTATGAAAATCCTATTATGGATATTTGGACATTGATATTTGAGGCGTATCGAAGAGCCGTTTAGCCTTGGTTGTCGTTCGACGTAATTCCTTAGCCATCGTCATTTGCTCGTTCGATCGTTTTCGATATTCGTTTGGCCATTTTTTTGGCCTAGGTTCAGGGAATGCCCTGAACCATTCATTCAGACGTCTGAAACGTAATATTCAGACGTCTGAATATTGTTATGGAAAGATTTCTATTCCCAGATTCAGACGTTTGAATATATGGTTTCAGACGTCTGAATTGGTTCTATTTCAAACAGAAAGAAAATAGGCTAAAATATGCCTATTTCAGACGTCTGAAACACTTGATTCAGACGTCTGAATTGTGTTCTGGAAATCTTTATATTTCCAGATTCAGACGTCTGAACCATTTGTTTCAGACGTCTGAAACTGTTGTGATTTTGCCTTCTTGCCTTTTTGTTTGAGAATTCCAATTTAAATCGATTCGTGACAATCCTATTTGTTGTTATCATTTATTAGGACTTTGATGACTCTTTTTAGGGATTTTTGAATATCCATTTCGATGGATTCTTTATCGGTTTCTTTGGATTTTATTCACGTCTTCGAATGTGAATTTTAGTGATTGATTGTTCTTACAATCTTCTTTGTGATTTGTCACTTTAAAAATATAAAGGTTTTCTATACTAATAGTAAATAACAAAATTCTTTCATCAAAACGATTTCAATACTATTTTAATTACAAAGCTTGTTTCTTAAACCGTTTTCCAATCTATTAGTATATACAAACCTTTACCTCACTCGTATGAGAAATCTAATTAAACGACTTAGTAAAACAAGTGGTATGAAACGCTTGCATTCACTTTGTTGGTTAATTCTTGGACTTGTTCGATTGAAACTCTTGTGACAATTTTCTAGTGGAGATCTACAATTTGTTCGTAAATATTTAAGTTAAGCTAGTGGTTATGGGACATGAAGCTAAGCTCATATATTTACTAGCTTACTGTAATTGACACTTCTCTTTGATCATGACGATCATTTTAAGATTTAGACTAGCAATTGTGCGATGTCTCTTTGTTTCGTGTGATTTCGACTCACACATGTGGGGTAGCTCCCCATGGTCTTCGGGCCATTCGTGTGTCAAAAATTAATGGCTAGCTACCATGAGATAGCTTCTCGTTCGTGTGATACATATGTTGGTGAGTTTTAATGCTCCCGTTCGTGTGATAGGCCTCCCCCCCTTTCTTGTGATTTCTGGATTTCGTGTGTTGAATTCTGGAATTTGTGTGTCGTTGATTCTTGTGATTTCTAGATTTCGTGTGTTGAATTCTGGAATTTGTGTTTCACCCATTTTCGTGATTTCTATTGATAAGTGTTATCAATATTTGTGCATTGGTGAATTTGTGTGTCACTGAATTTTGTGATTGACATTGATATAATCGTCAATATTTATGGTTTGGTGAACGAAATAAGGAGTATGACATTTCTTTGATTCTTTTGTAGATTTTGCGATGTGGATTAATCTCTTGTTGATTTTCAATTACTTATATATATCACAGCTTGGCATTGTGATTATTATGTGCTTAGTCATATCTCTTATTCTATATCGTTTCACCTGATATTTATAGCTAGACTGATCCGTTTATTATTTTCTTATTAAATAATACTCGGGTCAGACCGAGATGTTACAGGTGCTTCTGCTTGACTTCTCCCCTGGGACTCATTACTCTGACTTTTGGCTAACTACTTAGATTAGTAGTTTATTTTGTTGTATACACTGGAGATATGGACTCATAGTTGTATTCTTTTGTATAGCACGTGTTGCTATTCTCTTGTATTATTGTGGATCTTTTTGACCGCTACTCTGATATATACTTTCATGTGTTAGTTATATATATTCATATCTTCTTCCGCCTTTGTGATATGAATTATCTGTGACTGATTTGTGTTATGCTTATTTCTATATTTGTTTCCGAGGGTTATTATAGCCACTGTGTAGTAGCTTTGAGTTTGCGCCGGTATGTCGGATTTCCTCTTGAGATGAGAAGTTATATTTTTATCTGGCATATCGGTACTCGCACAAAGCAATTATACAGATGGTTGCTCCTCAACAGCCTTATTCTCCGTGCTAGTTGACAGCATTACTCCGTAGTATTCTTGGCTAGCGTGGGTATAGAGGTGGAGCGTCACACTTAAATTCAAGAATTTAACTATATATATATAATAATATTTATGTAATATCAAAAATTAATATTTATTAAACCGTATATTTCTTTCCAAAACCATAGAAATCATTTAAAAATATTTTTATATATAGACCACGGTGTTTGTATAAAATTTTCTATCCTATGGTCAAGTGATACGGATATTTATCATTTCAATCCATAATTTAAAATAAAATACAGTTATATATCATTTCAAACCCTAATCCCGAATGAAATAAAATGCATAACAACTTACAATTTATAATAATATATAATGCAACATCCATTCATCCAATATCAATCATCAATCATTTATCATAATCACCATCCAATTCAAACAATAACATTAATATATAACTAATAATAAACAATAGGTATTTACTGGCAGTTTATATTCAATAATAAATTTAACAACTATTTAACTGGCAGTTTATATGCAATAATAAATTAATAATAATTTAATTCAGTATATGCAATTTAATTGGGATGATGATTAAAAATATGACAAACAGTCATAAATAAATTTCAAATCACATCAGAAATTAATTTAACACACATATGAAATTTTAGAAGTTGTGAGTAGGTTAAAACACCCACCTTTCGAATTTAAATTGAATTTAAATCCAACTTAAACCCAAAATTCCAACTGTCTCAAAATCCATCCAAACCAGCGTTAATATGTCCGGAATTCCAATACTAACCTAGCGGAGAAAACCGCGCGTAGATTGGACCTCGTATGTGAAAGTTATAATCATTAGAATATTGGAATTGAAATTTAAATAAAATAGAGTAAAATAAAGATAACCTCTCAGGAACGAACACGTCAGCAAGATAAAACACGCCCTCCATCTTCCTAACCCTAACGCGTTCAAGCCCTGTACTACGCACACAGCCGGAATCAAAATTCCACGAACGACGACCATCTAATCGCCGTGCCGCAAGCCATCCCATCTACCCCTGACATGCCGCGCCTCCAGCCCTCCTCCCCTCGCGACCGCGCACGATACGCCCAGGTCGACGCCTCAAAACTACAGTCGCCGCCACCTAAATTTAACCCTAATTAAATTTTTGAAGTCGATCTAGCCGTTAACTTCACGAACGAACGACTCTGATGGATTACGTTCTCCTCTACATGATGGTATAATTGCTTTGACGATCCAACGACGTTCATTGAGGCGTGATGAACGGTCAATAATTGTTCTTCGATTTCTGGCTAAACGGTGCATCAAATTGACAATCATAAAATTGAGATGCGCTCTTCAAGAGCTTTCCGACGATATATAATTTGATATTGTTTATAGAGTTTGAATTTTTGGCTTTGAAATTGATTTGGAATTGTATTTGGGAATTAGGGATTGCAGTCATTGGAAAGAGAAGCTAATAGAACTGAACGTACAAAAATGAGGAATAAGAAATGAATTAGGGTTTATGACAGGGTATATATAGAAAAGCTGAAAGTAGAATAGACGGATCAGATTGATAAACGCGTTGAACGATAAAATGGCCCAAAAAGCCCGTTCTGACTTCGGAACGAAATTAGGTCAACCCATACACCAAAATAGATATTTTTAAATATTCTAAATGTAATGGAATAGGTTTCAGGTCCAAATTCCATCGTATGAAGAAGTTATGGCAAAATCAAGTTATTTCAAATCGATTTCAATTAAATCGATTTCAAGGCGTTTCGCGTTCGTACGATCAAACGACAGATCCGATTGCTACGAAACTTGAAATACTGTAATAATTCACCATTACGGATCCGATGAAACTGGTTTCGTCGAAATCTGAGTCAGTGGCCAAAACGGCTATTTTTACATTAATTTAATTAATTAATTAATTAATTAATTAATTAACTAATTAAATCAAATTCTCAATTTCAATTCTTTAGTTGACAAATTTCATCATTTTTGATTTCTCAATATTTACAATGATTTAAACAAATTAAAATGTCAATTCAGAGTTGATTAATTTATCAATTTCAGTATTAACCTCAATTCCATTAAATTCAAAATTATAATTTATTTTCCAGAATTTCTATTTAATTTACTTTTCATTCTATTATTCAGTTTATTATTATCAAACGGGTGAGATTAACAATGGATTCAAAAACCATTACATTAATATCCCTGCACTTCATTTAAATTCCCATTTATGTAATATTTAAATATTTAATTTCATTTAATTGCAATTTATCCTATTATCATAAATTAAATTCCAATATATTGATAAAAATTAATTTCCATTCCTTTTATTCAACCAATTGTCATATTATATATAAAATTGACATTATTTCCAATTATTCCCTAAATTTATACTAACATAAATTTTCATTTAGATTTATTGCAATTGATTGCCAGTTTTAATTTCACATATTAAATAAATGGTGAACTTAATAATTATTATCATTAATGTTTAATTTCACTTATAAGCTATTATTAAGAAACAAATGTTGCAATTGATTTAGATCTAATTCAATACATTTAATGAATGAGTAAACGATTAAAAATTTGCACTCTTGCCAAATTTACTCACATTCATACTTAATTATCAACTAACAATTATTACAATTACTTATCTAGCATTGACTCTATCAAACTGTATTCATTGCGTATTATTTCATTAATTAATATAACTTTTGAATTTATTTCCCAATTCACTAATTTCAATCAATTATAACCTTACAATTGTTTCAATTGATAGGTATTGCACTAAATTACCTATTATTCAACCTGCATAAATCTTATTACATTAATTTCATTCAGTTACTATTAATCAATATACTATTCCATTGATTGATTCAATACTCTTACCTTATTCATACATTTATAAGTTTTCATTTCCAAACAATATTGTAATTACTTACAGGACATTGATTTTATTCAATTACTATTTATTATTATTAATTCACTATTTACCTTTGTTTTCTTATATTCGATTCATGGTCAAGTATAACAATTTACATTACTTCAATTAATCGAAATTTCATTTCAATTGTTAATACTTAGCTTTAATTTCCATGGTTGCACATCATTTTTAACATTTGCTTAAATATAAATTACAAAATTTTTATTTCTTTTTAAATTTAATTACAAAATCTTATTAATTTAACAAATTTTAATCATTGAAATTTATGGGTCGTTACATTCCTAAAGTTGTAGACAATTGTTAGATTCGTGACTTGAGATATTCATTTTCATTCAAAAACAAAGTGCACTTTTTAATAGCATTTTCTCCCCTAGTATTTTCACTTTCTTTCAAAATCAAAATTTTGTTTTCAAGCGATTTAATTTTAGTTTCTGATTTTTTTATTTTCTAATGATGGCCGCTTATGTGGCGACCCGGAATTTTCGAGCATTTAAAATGAAATATTTAATTGATTTTAAATATTTCAAAAGTTAAATTTTAACTTGAATTACGAATATCACAATTTATTTGATGATTAAATTATTAAATTAAATAATTTGAAGTTTGATAAAATGTTAAATCTGAATTTTAAGCTTGTTAAAAATAATTTGAAGGCTTGTAAAATTTATATTGATAGTGTTGAGAATAATAGAAGTTTTAAAATTGAATTTAATAGTGATTTGTTCAGTTTTGAAATTTTATCGTTTAAATTGAATTTAAAAATAGTCTTTCGAGGCACAGTCTCGGATTTCGACAAAACCAGCTCCATTGGATCTGTAATATTGTATTATTATCGGATTACAATTTTCATAGCGTTTGGAGTTGTTGTGTGGCCGTACGGTAGACTAACGCGCTGAAATTTTATATCAAAAATTTAATAATATTTATATATATACTTGATTGACTATTTTCAGCATCAGCCGCCTTCCTTTCCCCATCACAACTTTTCTCTCGCGCTGAAGCATGTTTCCCCAGCATGCAAAAAAATCAAATCAAAGCCGATAACCCTCTTGGTTAAATCAAGTATATTCCTTCCATCCTCATCAGTTGATACCAAAACAAAAAAAATAAACGAAATCAGTAATGGCCGAGCAGTTTGAATGGAAAAATAAAATAAATCGAGCGAAGGCTCTTCTTCAATTTATGTACGGCCCTATCTTCCTTTTGAAATCTTCAATCTCCGTGACAATTCCTAAAAAAATGGCGGCTTCCCTTTCTTATTCGAATTGGTCCAAGGCCGCTAGAAATAAATTAACGAGTTCAGCTAAATCGACTCGATTTTGAATCAGTAATCGCGAGACGATTCGGAGGTGAACAGGCACATCGATCTTGGCGTAGGGTTGTTGGCTCGGTGGACGCGAGGTCGCTCGGCAGGGAGGTTGTATGCGAACGGTAGAGGCTTGGTTACTCAAACCAGATTGAGTGTTGGAATTGGGATTTAAAGGGGAAGGTCGAGGCAAGACTTGCGACTTCGTCGCGGAGGTGGTTCCCAGGCGTGGCAATTCTTGTCTGAATCGCTTGGTCAGTTCATTTTTGAGAGGAATGAGGTGTCGATCTTCTGTAAGGTTCGAACTTCCTTTTCTTTTCTTACTTGACAATTTTGATTTTTGTTAATAATAATAATAATAATAAGGATAAATAAAATAAAAATAGAGAAGTAAATTTTTAACAGAATTTTATTACAGTAATAGTTTAGTAAAATATGTAGACATGCATGTTTAAATATTGAGATAAATCGGATATATATATATAAGATCTAGATAGTTAAAGAAATGTTATATGGAGTTTATAAAAAAAAGCAGATCATTAAAGTAGATAGGCTGTTTCAAAAATGATAATAATAATAAAACGGAATGAATACACATATGTACCTATTTCTATTTAAAGCTTAATTTTTAATTTGTTGGGAAATAATTTGGTTAATTAACCTATTTATTTATTTTAGTTACTAAGAAATTATTCAAAGAAAAATTAGTTCAAATTTAAATCACTAACCAATTTAATTTATTAAATGGTACTTAACGGTTCGATTTTTATTTTGAATATTAATAAAATCATCTAATATTTATTCAAGGTCCATATTTGAAAGAAAACAAATCGAGAATGAAGTGGGTTGCAAAACAGGAAGCAAAGGTGAGTTAATCTCACTCAGCTGAATTTAAATTTGAATTCAAAAGATTAAATTTAAATAATTGTTTGAATGGTTGAATTGATTGATGTGCTAAAGCATGATATATTTTGAAATTGGTATTTTATGTTGTGCTAACGTCTGTGGATGCAGGGAAACAGGTTGGAGGAATCCAGCTGGATTCCTCAACATATATATTTAAATTGTTTATTATTCTCTGTTATGATCATTTGGATATTCTGTGATGAATTATCCAAAAATATTGAATGCTATAGTTGCTTGAGTATACTTTGGTTCTCCGAGTCATCAAATTATATAGAATTGGATTTTTGAAAAGAGAATAAAGAGTGCATTTTAAGTAAATTAATTATAGAAAATTTGATTAAATTTAAGAATGAATTGAAAAAGAAGTAAAGTGATTTTTTTTAAATTCAAATAAATAAATTCCGTATATGCAAAGGAAATTTTGAATAAACTGTAAGTTAATGAATTTCAAACTTCGGTATTATTATTATAAAAGAACAAAGCATTTAATGTAAAAATTTAAGATTTAAATTATTGAAAGGAATAAAGAAGGAATTGGGAAAAACTGAAATTTGTATATTTCAGTTAAGAGATTTAAAATCAAACAGAAAATAATAACAATAATAATAAAGTCCATAATTAATGAATTTTGAAATGAATTGAGTAAGTAATGAAATTTATTTCAAATGGAGTAAATTGGAAATCAATTTGGGAAATTGATTTAAGTGATTGAGGTTGGAAATTCTCTCTGGATAACCAAGTACGTTTTAAATATAATTTAAAAGTTTTAAAGTTGTTTTTAAAAGCAAGTTTTGGAAAATTTATTATTTCTAATATTTAAATTCTAAAGTAAGTATTTCCTTTTAATCTATTACGATGGTAATTATTTAAAGAGTGACCTAGTATTTTGTCTTAAAAGTGAAAATCTAGTTTTATATTTTATTAAGTAACCTTATTTTCAAATATTCATATGGTATGTATTTTTAATAAATTATTGAAGTAGTTTTTAACATAAATGTTTTAAAATACATTTCAAAGTAAAGCGTTTTAAATTATTTTAAAAATCTAGTTTTGTGCTTGGTGATTTCAGTGGAGATAGAAAATATTTGGGAAAGTTTATTCTGAAAAAGAAAGATGGTTTTGAAACTGTTTTCAAAGGGTTGAAAATAGAAATATATCTTGCGAAAATATTTTGAGGTTAATAAATAATTTGGGAAATTATTTATTGTTGGATGGATGTTTGTGAAGGTTAATTGATAGTTAAATAACAGGCTATCAATATTGGACAAATGCGTTGATCGTTTCAAAGAGACTGGGATCGAGATTTATTTCTCGAAAATCACTTCGATTCGGTTTGTACATTTTCGTGGAAAACGAGTTTGGATTCGAAGATGGAGCAGTGAAGTGCAAGGGCTAGTCGCTACTAATCCTGAGGTTATTTCCAAAATGGATGTAGTAGGAATAGTGCCTTCGGTTCCGTTCGAACCCGGGACGGAATTGTACGGATGAATGCTTTCGGGACATCGTCAGGTGGACGATGGACATTCTAAGGGATATGTTCTAAAAAGGTAACGCTTAGCCTCAAGCCTCATCAACCGAGAATGACTGAAAATCAGGGGTTATGCAGCAAGGCTAGGTGGGTAGCACCCAAGCAGGGTGAGGTCATCCTTGTCTAGATGTTCCTTTTTATTTCGGCTTAGTGGGAAGTTGCTGATCCCAACAGCGGGGTGATCTCACTCGGGATTATCCAGTAAGGGGTAGTCCAGGTCTTGTGTTGCAGGGGAGCGGGCGTACTCCTTGGTACTGTGATCTAGGCCACGTACTGTGACAGGTGGTACCCCAATTCCTAGTCATTAGTTGGAAATCCAATCTCTCTACGAGCTTTGTACGAGTTTTGTTTGTATTACCCACTCTGTGGCTAGTAGCTGGAATTTAATGAATGTAACAATTTCGGCTATTTTAATAATTATTTGTATATAGACCGTATTATAATATCAGAGGATTTTCATGAGAAATGTTTTAGCTATCGTAAGGTAAAAACCTGATATGTTTATTTGTGGCGTGGTCTTACGAGATGCTTTTGTTTTCAAAGGATTTTTGAAACTTTAATAATCAATTGAGAGTGATTTTCTCACGCTGGTATTCCAGACTGGCTCGGGTGTTATTTAACTGTAATGCTTGGGTCTGACCGAGTATTATAGGATACAGGATATGATGTTGTGGAGCTCAGGAGACGAGCTGGATGATGATACGTACTTTCGTACTTGTTTTATATATATTCCGCTGTGTGTATTAGCTGTATATCCAGATGTATGTTATTGATTGTGAGCTGTGATTGATGTACTCTGATGATGTAATATATAACAGATATATTTGTTTTGGTGTAAAGACATGTTGATAGCTATTATATTTTATTCCGCTGCGTTGGTTAGATTCTGTTTTTGTTTTCTGTTTTCTCTTCTTTTACCTCTTCTTCCTTAACCCAAATGGTTCGTATTTCTATGCAACTTGAGTTGATTTTTGTAGAATAGTGTTGACTCAAGAGGTACGGATTTGCGGGTCATTACAGCTTATCACACTTAGGGCTCTTATTTCTATGTTTTGAACCATTGGTCAAGTTGCTTATTTAGTTCTATCACACTATCTCTTTGCGATTCAACGTTAGCATACTTCCCTCTAAGTCTTTCAAAACAGCCATTTACTTCATGAAAAAGTAATTACAAGTGAGTAAGTTTTGATACCTTGCTTGGCTCATCATTATCGTTGTCACTTGTTTCTCCTTAAAAGCACAGATTTTATTTTTCATTCTCATTGCCAGTGCTTTCATCGTTATCTTCATCATTTTCATCCCAAGTTGTTGCAAAACTTCTCCTTTTCAGATTCTTTCCTTTATTGAATTGATTTTAAGGAATATTTGGGTAACATCCCGCCTTTTCGCACGCTTTAAATCGACACACGTGCCAATTCAAACCATACGGAATGGCGGATTGTTATGGGGTAAATAAGAAAAACAAGAAAGAAATAAAACAAACAGAATCTCACAGTGGAAGGATAAAATATAATAATCAAATATACAGTTCATGAAGCTGTTTTTCAAAATATTTAATTATACTTACAATATATATCAGAGTTATACATACCATAGAATATCAATAATGCAGCGGAATACAATAGTGTAGTGGAACAATATAATATATATTAATAATAATACTGTAATCTTCGTCTTCGTCCTCCAGAGATAAAGCCTTCGATCCTGAAATGCTCGGACTGACCCGAGCGAATTGAAAAGACAAAACACTCGAGTCAGAACTAAAATATCTTATGTGAGTTAAATCGTAGAAATAAATATGAGTGCAGTAACTTAAGAGATGCTCATGATTCACATCTCCTAAGGATCCGTTAAACTATTTACTATGTAGTAATCGCTATTATAATAGTGTCTATTAGTAAAATAAACTTACTTTAAAATAGCGTTAAGGAGTGACCCAATATTCCCCTTAACACAAAATATATTCCCATAGTCTATACAGTACCATAATCTCCCCCGTATTGGGCGTTGTCAGAGGGCACTCCATAGGTATGGTACAAAACCAAAATCGTATAAGGCGCGCTAGGGTAGGTGACACGGCACAACTAGGCAATGCCAGGGTAGATATACCAACTACGCTTCCAGGTCGGTGGTAACGCATAGCATCTACTACCGCCCACCTCGAACAACACCCCCAAAATAAAAAGTCAAAAGTGGACACCGAAAAATCCAAAGTCAGAGTAGAATAGCGAAGGGATGTGTCCGATAAAAGGTGCCACCTTCTAAACCCGTCGATCGCTCCTGTTTTAGCCACCTTATGCCAAATCATAGGAGTTGGGTCCACGTATTTACATCAAAGGAAACGCCGCCACCATCCTACTTCATTCTGGAATCTCCACCGCGTACACGGTTATTAAAGTGGTTTTCGGAATTGGCATAGAGTATGACAACTTCCGATCCCGGTCTTTTTAACAACCAAAAGTTATTATAACACCACGGTCATTTCAAAATAATTTTACTTCAAAACCAGAATATAATATCCATTTCAAAACCATATAGATACGATATCATTTCTATGTTAAAACCAAATCAATATGACGTCATTTTTATTTCAAATATATCTTTTTCAAAAATCATAGTACTTTCAAATATATATGCCTTAAACCCATAGCTTCGAAACAAAATTTTCAATACTTAAATGGTTTAATAATAAATTACTTTATAAAGTAAATTAGCTTTTTACTTTCTCAAATTAAATTCAAATACAGATTTGAATTCCCAAATAAACCATTTAAATTTCCATATATTCAAAGTTTTAAATATTCCACCATTTCAAAAATGAATTTTTATTTCATATATATATGCCAAATTTACTTTACTGTTATTTAGTTTTGAAATACTTACTTAATAAATCCAGTATCCTTTAAATAAACTTTCAAATTCAAAAATTGAATATTCCTCAATTTATTTAGACTTAAATCATCTTAAACCCGAATTTAGTTATAACACCATATTCTTTTTACATCTAAATTTCAATAAGATGTTAATTAAATAAAATCTCAAATTAATTTCAAAACTATCATCTCAACTTTGATTTATAAAAATCAATATAAACTCTATATTAGAATATTATTTAAGTAACCACTTATGCATAATATATTTTAATAAAATCAACTTTATTATTAAACTTACTTCATACTTTAAACAATTTTATACATAGCTTAAAACCAAGAATTTAACTATATATAAAATAACCTTATCAAATATCCAAATCAATATCACAAAAATCATATATATTCTTTACAAACCATAAATATCATTTCAAAATATTATTATATATATACCGCGGTGTCTGTATATAATTTTCTATCCTATGGCCAAGTGATACGGATATTTATCATTTCAATCCGCAATTTAAAAATAAAATTAAGGTCATATATCATTTCAAACCCTAATCCCGATAAGATAAGAATGCATAACAACTTGTAGTTTATACAATATAGAACACATCATCCATTCACCAAATATCAATCATCAACCATTTATTACAATCATCATCCAATTTAAAAAAAACATCAATATAAAGCATATAAAATATAACAGGTATCAACGAACAGTTTATATTCAATAATAAATTAATAACTGTTTAACTGGCAGTTTATATGCAATAATAAACAAATTTAACTGGCAATTTATATGCAATAATAAAATTAAATAACAATTTAATTTAAATAAATGCAATCTAACTGAGATGATGATTAAATATATGCCCAAACAATCATAAATAAATTTTAAATCTTATCAAAATTAATTTAACAAACATAAGAAATTTTAGAAGTTGAGAGTGGGTTAAAACACTCACCTTTGATTTTAGCCCATAAAAATCCAAACAGAAGCGCAAAACTCAACAATCTCCAAATTCAACTAAATCAATTTCATGTTGTCTGGAATATAAATTTGAATCCAACAGAAGAAGTCGCGCGTGAATCAAAGTTTATATGCAAAAGATATTCATGTTACTAGAAGTATTATTAAAATAAAAATTAGTACACGTTAAAAATATATATAAATAAACAAATTTTAATGCTTACGTTTTCTCAAGATGAGGCTTCAGGGAAAGATTGAAGAACAACTAAGATGAGGACATAAAGTGTACGAAAAATGAAAAAGAATCATTTTTATAAAAGAATGCTTTTGGATTTGCAAGAATAAGAGATTTTGAATATGAGGTGTTAGGAGAAAGAAGAAATAAGATGTAGTTTATTTATAATTAGGAAACGAATGTGGAGGAACAAAAATAAATGTCACGTTTATTATTAAAGCTTCGGATATTAATAATACATAAGGAAATGTAAGTAGGAATGGAAAAGTTTGCAAACGAAAGTAGAATTTTGTACGCATTTAGGTTTTTATCTACGCATAGCAAAATGTTTATACTTACCTTAGGAATGAAATGTTCAATTCTTTTTTCTCAAAATGATCTTTTATTTCGATTAAAACACCCTTTTTATTTAACACAAAACGTGCGTTTCTTTTATTAAATCAATTAATTGCAATCGACATTTCCTTTCCTTTTAATTGTAACATTTGAATTACATTAATTGCAGTTACTTACAAAGTTAAAATTTAAAACAGACAACTAAAATGGATTAAAAAAATACAACAATTGTTTATTTAAACACGTTTATAAATTTATTGTTTATGCACAAGAGTAATAAATAGATTATTTTCCTATTCTGGTAATCAGTCTGTAAGCTAAAAAACAGTTCAAATAAACTTATATTTCTTTCTTTAAAATCAATCTTTCTATTCTTTATTTTAATGAAATTAAACCTACATTCACAGATGAAACCTTCATTTTATTTGATGTAAATGTTCTTTTTCAATGAATCAAAACTTTCCTTATATTTTCACAAAACATACGCTGCTTTTAATTACACCTATTAATTTACAAATAGTATTCTCTCTCTTATTAATTATAAATTTTCAATTACATTAATTCTAGTTGATTAAGTTTCAAAATGGGCTAAATGAATGCAATGAGAAGTAGAACATTTACTTCCTATCAATTAAATATATTAATATTAAATTAATTAATCACCTTTTTATTCAATATTTAAAAACTAACCAATTCATCCTTTTTAATCACTTGGACTATTACCATAATTTAATACAACTTTATAATTATATTCTTAAATTTTATCTAAATTTCCATTTATACAATCTTCTAAGTATTTACTTTTCATTGAATTGCAATTTATCATATTATCATGTATTAAATTCCAATATATTGTTAACATTTTATTCCATCCCTTTGTTCAGCCTATAGTCATTATTTTAAATTATTAATTACAATTAGTTAAAATATTGCCATTGGTTCCATAAATTTATTTGCACTAAATTTGTTATTTCATTAATTCTAAAATTTCCTCTAAATTTCATTAACGTAGTTTTTTTTCAATGGATTTAAAACTAATTCAACAGATGAAACAAATGGGTAAACAATTAATGATAATCACCAATTTGCCTAATTCAGTCTCATCCTTATAAATTTCATCTCATAACATTTATTGCTTCATTCCCTTTCTATTCATATAAGGATTCATCCATAAAATTTACATTTACTTATTTTACAACTTTTACTTTTATTTATTGGTTCAATGTTTATTTCAAATTTTTCATTTATTACTACCAAATATTCATTTTCATTCATAATTGACATGTCAGTTTCTTCTTTTATTGCATTGTATATTTATTCATTCCTTCATTATTACATAACCTCATTTATTATCATTCATTTATTTATAGTAATTATGCTAATCAAATTTCTTGGCCTCCCAATTGTTTACTTAAGTTTCTAACCATTCATTTATAATACTTCCCTTCCTATTATATTCTATTAGAAGCAATTTCAATTATACCTAAGTTTATAATACAAGACAACAAATTCATATTTATTAAAGAATTCCATCAAATACCTCATTTAAACTTGTTTCTCAATTCACCAATTACGACGTAAAATATAAATTTACGTTTCTATTAAATTTACATTCCCCCTTCCGTTACTATATTAATAATCACTAAGTAACGTTTATTATCAACTATAAATATTATAACTGCTTAACGGCCATTAGTTTTATAAATTTACACTTTATTGCGTATTCTTCATCAGTTAACATAATTTTGAATTTCTTTCCCAATTTACTAATGCAATCAATTTTGACCTTTAAAAATTTAATACATTCATTAATTATCGTTTAAGTAACCTTTAATCACTTTTATTTTTAAAACTTACTCAAGTGCAACAATTATACTTTCCATTATTATATTGATTTGAATTCCAGTCTAGTTAAAAAATTTATTAATGATTCACTAATTCAACATTTCCATTTGTTGCTTATATTAAACTTATAACCAAGTAAGACAATTTTCATTATTTCCAATTAATTGCAAATTTATTCTAAATTGTTAATTTTAATTATAATTCCTACAACTAATTTCTAACATTGTATCGCATTTCCATAAATGTAACATTTATAAAATACCCAATTAAATATCTCACGAAATCACATATTTCTTATTTTAAATAATTACCAAATATTCTTGTTTACACTCAATTATAATTTTGCATTATTTAACAAATCCATAAATTTTCAATTGCCTAATATATTCATAAATTACTATTAAATGTTCTCCATAAATTTCTTTACTCTGTTTCAAACTTTTTATTCATCAATTACTGCCCTATAAATAACTTATGTTCTAACATAAATTATACGATTTTTATTTCCTTCTAAATTTAACTAAAATCTTATTAATTTAACTCATTTTAATCATCGAATTTTATGGGTCGTTACACTCTCCCCCACTCAAAACTTTTTGTCCCCGAAAAGAAAAGAAGGGAAATGAAGAGTTAAGAAATCAATATACCTTATTTAAATATTAAATTTATAAACAAATAAATTTACTAAATTAATTAATTTAAAAAAAATATACCAATTTATAACCAATAGATCTTTTTAAACTTAAATTAATAAAGTTTGGAAAATATTTTCAAAATAATTTCTAAGTCCAAAATTTACGGAAAATTTTGGCAAAGTCTCCTTTGTACGTAGAGGCTCGGGAGAAAATATAATATCAATATAACCATATATAACATATATTTCAAAAAAAAATATGTCCCAACATGGGAAAAATAATATAATAACGATATAAACCGTAATCCGAGAAACGTACCTATTTGTCGGGCAATAACGCTTAAATTATGAAACCAAAAGCAGTAGCAATTGCTTCCATAACTTGTATTTCACTTATATAATCCAAAATGGTTAACAATTATATAAGATGAAATATTTAAAGTGGGTGCAACCATCAACAAACAAATCAATACAACATCAAACACTTGCGACAAGGCATACAACCATAAAATCAATCATTCATTCATATCAAACAAAACAATTAGTTGTTCGGGTTTAAAACTTTAAATTGTACATAATGTAAAATAAACTATTAAGTGCACCATTAACTCAACAGTCTTAGATGAAACCAATAGATTATTCATCCATCCAATCCCAATTTAAAGTATCCTTACCCAAACAACCATAAACCAAAATAAACAACAAATCCAAACAATAAACTAAGTTTAATCTTGTCAATTTCATTTCATACTATTATTGTTTGACTTCCATTTTATACATATAATGGTTTATCCTCTTTTTTTGCTTCATTTATTTGCAGTATTCATCTTTCTGCTTATTTTATTAATAAATAGCTTCAATCATTTACTTAAGTTTATTATCTTTCATATATACTCTTAATTTCATTTATTTACTTTCATTTATTACTAAATTCCATTCACAATGCTTGCCTTTCTATTTTAATTAATAGCCTTTCAATTTATACTTAAGTTCATAACAACTCTAACCCCAAATTCTTAATATAGTAAGAATCCATAATAACTTAAGTTTATATTCTATAACATTAATTCTTATAAATAAAAGCAATTTGATTGAACACTTTCATTTCAAACTTTTACTTGTACAATTTCCATTACATTTCTTATTAGACATTTCAACTTTTAATATTTGGTAAGTTATATATATGCTTTTAAAGAATGAAATTGAAAGTTATACAAGTTTTCTCATTTCTTTTAATTAATTTAATGTTTAATAATTATATCCTTTATTTCATAAGTTACAATTTCAAATTTCATTTAATACCATTTATAACCTAGCATTAAATCTCTTGTTTCCTTTAGAGGTTTCAATTTATTAATTACCTGCTTTCCAATTCACTAGAGTAATTGAAACTATTAATTAATGGAAACTTAAGAATTAAATACCGGTTTTATTCAAAATCATTTTAAAATAATAGATAAATGTATATACTTACATTTTATATATCCAATTATATTTAAAACAGTTTAAAACTTATATTTGTTTATCAAAATAAATCTGCAGTAAAACTACTACAATGGCCTTCCCACTTCGAAACTCGAAAATGAAGGTCGATGATGCGTGCACTCATCACCAAAATTATTTTCCAGCGACAAAGAGGGGAGTACAACTTTATCTTTCCAAAATTTCTTTTAAAACATTTCTTCCAAATTATATTGTAATACATATATCAGAAAATACTTCTTTTAATAATATTATTACTATATTTCAAAATCATTCAAAAGAAATTTCAAAACCCCGGAACTTAGGTTCTAAATTTCCAATTTTCATTTATTTTATTTTCAACTTTATTTCAACTATTATTTATATTTTCATTACCTAACGACCAATATATAGCAACCAAATATATATATCTTATTTATAAAAAAAATATTTTATATATAGAAAATATAGTAGGCAAAATAATTTGATTCACCTATATTAAAACCAAATATTATGTCGGTCTATCCTATTAAGTGTTTAGAAATCCCTATCGATGTCATAGCGTCCCATGCATCAACCAGAATTATAAATTCAAAATGGAACAGGTTAACACAATATTAAAACCTTTTTATAACACTAACAAGTACGCTCTCTCATATATACACTCAGCGTCTTCCATAGGGTATTACTACCCTATTAGTAAAGAGTCAAACCCACAAAGCTAAGGTTTATCGCTAAACCAAAGCTCTGATACCAGATGTAACATCTCGCCTTTTCGCACGCTTTAAATCGACACACGTGCCAATTCAAACCATACGGAAGGGCGGATCGTTATGGGGTAAAAAAGAAAAACAAGAAAGAAATAAAACAAACAGAATCTCACAACGGAAGGATAAAATATAATAATCAAATATACAGTTCATGAAGCTGTTTTTCAAAATATTTAATTATACTTACAATATATATCAGAGTTATACATACCATAGAATACCAATAATGCAACGGAATACAATAGTGTAGTGGAACAATATAATATACATTAATTTTAATACTGAAATCTTCGTCTTCGTCTTCGTCCTCCAGAGATAAAGCCTTCGATCCTGAAACGCTCGGACTGACCCAAGCGAATTGAAAAGACAAAACACTCGAGTCAGAAATAAAATAAATTATGTGAGTTAAATCACAAAAATAAATATGAGTGTAGTAACTTAAGCGATGCTCAGGATTCACATCTCCTAAGGATCCGTTAAACTATTCACTATGTAGTAATGTTTCGCTATTATAATAGTGTTTATTAGTAGAATAAACTTACTTTAAAAGAGCGTTAAGGAGTGACGCAATATTTCCCTTAACACAAAATATATTTTCATAGTCTATACAGTACCGTAATCTCCCCCGTGCTGGACGTCATCGAGGGCACTACATAGGTATGGTACAAAACCAAAATCGTATAAGGCGCACTAGGGTAGGTGACACGGCACAACTAGGCAATGCCAGGGTAGATATACCAATTACGCTGTGATGTCCGGAATTTTAAGCAATACTTATTTAATAATTTCCATTTATAATTTATTTTAAAATATGTTATATTGATTTAAAATCCAACTTAACTAAATATTATATTTTCAAAACTAATAATTAATCTAATTTAACAAATGTTGTCTTTTCAAAAACTTAATAATGATAATTTAATTTGAAATGTTCATTCTTTTCAAAGGATAATAATATATATCTAATAAATAATAATTAATCTTTTTAAGTTAATAAAGATATTCCATTTGTAATGTATATATGTATACATTGTAAAAAGGAAATTGGTTTCAATTTAAATTTAATAAAAAATATTTTCAAATTATAATATATATGTTTATATATTGTGATTTGATGTTCTATTTTAAAATTCAAATAATTTCTGAATTTAATATTTAAATTGTTCTATTTATAATGAATATTTATATTTGTATATACATATTGTAAATGGAAATATATGGATTAAACTTAAACAGAAAATGTGTTTTCAAATTTTTAATGTACATACGTTTTTATGGTGATTTGGAAGTTTTTGATTTGGTTTAATAAAATGCTTTTCAAAAGCAATTCAAAATTAATTTTTATATTTATATATCACTTAAAGGAAAATTATTATTTTTATTAAAGAAGATAATAGCTTGGAAATAATACATTATTATAGAAGTTTAAATTGTTTTCTTTAAAATTGGTTTTTGATAATAAATTCAGATTTTATATATAATATCAATGTTAGATAAAATAACTTTAGTTTAAACTTTAAAATAAAATTTAAATAAATGTTCAGTTTCTTTCTTTAAAGCTTATCCTTAGAAATGGATTTTTAAATAATTATAAATTAAACACAAAGTTATAAATGCATTGCATAGTTATATATATAACATGAGTTTTAGATTAATATGGTAATTAAGGTTTAATTCCTTTATAAATAAGTAATTAATGTAATAATCACATCTTGAAAACACTTGGCAACATAACAAATTTATGAAATACACTTGTTTACAAATTAATAAGGGTTTGGACATGTGTAAATAAATGATCTATGCAAGAAACAAGTGGCAAGTCCTTGTTTTAAAGAAAGTTTTGTTTTTAATTAAAGTTTAAAAGAAAGATCTGTTTGTTTTTGTTTTCTTCAACTAAACATTCTTTAATTCTCTTCAACTAAAATAAAAAAAAAAGAATTCAAATGCAAGAAGATTCTAGCTGAAACCAGAAAACAAATTCACAAATTCAAACTGAAAAGAAAATCTGAAGCTTTACAAACTCAGATCAAATTGCAACCTGAAATCATGGTTCAAGCTCAACCTGGAAATCTACAGCAATCAACATGCAAATTCAACGAGCAAAAATTCAATAGGAAATCATATTGCAGTGTTCTCTGCTTTTAAACTCTGGTGGGAGAAATTATTTTAAAAACAGTTTTAAATTCTTATTTTTCTGTGAAATGATTGATATGGAAAACATAATATCAATGTTTGTATGCTTGATTTGATGATTGAATGCATGTTTATTTAGCTGTTGAATACCTGCAGATATGAAAGTTTTTAAAACTTCTGTTCTTATGCATGTTTCAGTTTAATAAAATTCCTATATTCTAAATTAATCTTTGATAATCATTAATCATTGAAAGAAATCTGATTTTAATGAGGTAGATTTGTGTTTAAAAATAAATCTTGAAAGTTATATTGAACAATAAACTGTAAATTTTGGATTTACAGTGGAAAAATCAAAATTGGGTAAAAATCAAATTCAATAATTTAAACTTTTGATCATATGATCTGAATTTTTGTTCAAAATCATGAATTTTAAGATGAAGATTGCAATTTTTAAATTATTATTTAGAAAGAAATTGGGCATTACTTGAATTTGGAGTTTAGATCATTTTCTGTTGAACTGCGTCGAAGGGGAT
Organism: Allium cepa; assembly: GCA_030765085.1. Classification (NCBI taxonomy): domain Eukaryota; kingdom Viridiplantae; phylum Streptophyta; class Magnoliopsida; order Asparagales; family Amaryllidaceae; genus Allium; species Allium cepa. Next base: position 896,131,500 of record CM060938.1, read on the forward strand.
GGTGAGCTTCGGCATGGAGGTGATCATGCTTCCTGGTGATGCAGGAAAAATAGTGAGTGAGGCTATCTTGGTTCGAGTTGATCGGGGCATGGCGTATTAGGGTTTTGTGTTTGTTTTCTGTTTGGATCGGGTTGAGTGGAATCGTCGTTGCCGTTGACTTTGGGTGAATCGCATGATGGGGAAAGGATGGAGTGGTTCGTGGTGCATGTGTGGGCGATGTGACAGGCATTCCGGTGATGGGGTTCGCCGTTGGCGACGATTTTTGGGTTCGAGTGTGCTTTCTGGTTGCGATGTTGTAGCCATATTTTGGATCAGTGATGCTTTCTTCAATTTTGGGGGACGAAGTAGTTGAAGGGGTCAGAGGCGACTTTGGGGCATGCCGGCGATGGTCGTCGTCGATCGATCCTTGCATGCACGTGCATGAGCTCATTTGGTTGCATCAGTTTCATTTGGGAAGACAGAGGTTGGCCATGGGGTTTTTTCGTTGCATTCTCGAAGTGGGACTCATGTTGGTATCGAGAGTGACTCGAGGTTGGAAGGTGGTTGTTGCGTGAGTTCGGCCTTGAATAATTGGGTGTCGAGGATTTGTTCCTATTTGATTTTTAACAGCAAATAGAATTTCTGAAAGTTAAAAGTAAACTAAGTTTTTAAATAAAGTTTTTAAATAGTTTTTAATATGTTTGAAATGTTTTAATTTAAACATTGTGTTTTAACAAGTTAAGTTAAAAAAAATTTAAAATAGTTTGTTTTTATTTAGTTTAGTATTAACCGGACTTTTATACTTTATAAAAATAAAGTTTTCAAAGTTGAAAGCAAACTGATGCTTAAACAAGGTGTTTTAAATTAGTTGTATAAAGAATGAATGTTTGTCTTTAAAAGGATTTTAGTTTTAAAGTTTGGATTTTTATAATTTAAACTTTTGTTTTAAAATAGTTTGTTTCAATTTTGTTTGTTAATGATATAATAATGTTTTAAAATAAAATTGTATTTGAAGTAATTTAAAATATGATTAAAATAAGGTATTTAATTTAGATAAATTTGAAGATAATGATAAGTTAAAGATGATGTTTTAATGTAAACCAAATACAAGTTTTTGGATTTTAAATTTAATTTTAAAATAATTGATTGAAGTTAATAAAATGTTTGGTTTATCTTAATTAAGTTTTAATTTATAAAGGTAATTAAAGTAAATTAATTAATTTACTTAAATGATTAATGTAAGTAATTAAATTAAGGTAAATTAGTTGAGTAATTAATTAAGTGTAATTAATTACTTAATTAAAAATTAATTAAATCAAGTTTAATTAATTAAGAAATAATTAGTTAATAAGTAATTAAGAAGTTAATTACTTAATGATTAAGAAGAATTATTTAAACATAATTACTTAATGAAGTAATTAAAGTAATTAATTACTCAGAGAAATTAATTAAGTTTTGTGGATAATTTTAGTTAATTAATTAAGTTTAATTAATTAAAAAGAATTACTTAATGATGGGATTAATTATAATTACTTAATGTAATTAAAGTTGTGTAATTACTTAGTGAAGTAATTAATGAATAATTACTGAATGTAATTAATTAAGGAAATACTTGATGGATAGTAATTAAAGAGGTACAATTACTTAAGGGAAGTAATTAAGGGATAATTACTCAGTGTAATTAAAGAATTGATTAAATGTAATTAATCAAGGTGTTGGTTTAATTGGTGAAGTGATTAAGGGAGTTAATTACTGATTGTGATTAATCAGGTTTGATTAATAATTGTAATTAAGTTTATAATTAATAATTAAATGTAATTTAGAGAAAGATTGATTAATAAAGTAATTAGAGGGTCATTAATTTATGTAATTAATGAATAATTAATTGTTTAGTTAATTATTAAATGTGATTAATTATAAGATAATTAATCAATGAAGTGAGAAAGAAGTAATAATTAATTAATGAAATTAATTAAGGATTTTGTAATTAATTATTGTTAATTGATTGATTAGAATTTAATTAAGATTTATTTAATGATTAAAGATAAATTAATATGTGTAATTAATTTAAAGGCGAATTACATAAGGTAATTAAACAATAATTAATCTAGTTGATTAAGTAAGAATGTGATTAAAGGATAATTAATCTGTATTTGAAGATTAATTAATGAAGAGTGGTTAATTAATTAATTGTAATTAATTAATGATTGTTTAAGCAGGATTAGTGTTTAATTCTCAAGTAATTAATTTAATTTTAGATGATTAAATTAATTATAAAGGAATTAATGATGCATGTTTGTGTATGATTGTTGTGGAATATTTGAATTGGTTGATATCTATTGAATGATATGTTGTGATATTCTGTGATATGATATTTGATATATCAATGATAAATGTGTGATATTTATCTATGAATGATGCTGTGTGAATTCAATGTTTAAATTGAATTAATTTGTTAAACTTAAATCACTTGGACATTAAGATGGCGTTTGGATCCGATGAGACTGGGATCGGGTTTCCAAATTATGAATTCCGAAAACCACATCGATCTAAGTTAAACGTTAGGTCGTGAATCTCAAGTGAAGAGTGAAGACTCGAGGTGTAAGAACTATTCGTCGGTATAACTCTGGGGGTGATTCCGAGATGAGTTTGACGAAAATAGTATTTACAGGTTTGAGATGGTGATTCAGAGTGCAAGGGCTATGGTCGTTGACTCTGAGGGTGATTCCAAAATGATTGTAACGAGATAGTGCCTTCGGTTTCGTTCGAACCCGGAACGAACTTGTATGGATTGAATGCTTTCAGAACATCGTCAGGTGGACGATGAGCATTCTAAGATAAATGTGTCCTATAAAGGTAATCGCAGCCTCAAGCCTCATCAACCGGGAATGGCTAAAACAAGGGAGGTGCAGCAAGGCTAAGTGGGTCATGCCCAAGTAGGACGAGATTTACCCCTGTCTAGAGGTCCCTTTATATTTCGGCTGTGTGGGCGGTTGATCATGACAACTGCCGGGGTGGTCTTGTTCGGGACTCTCCAGTAAGGAATGGTTTCGTTCTTGTTTTGCAGGGGAGCGGGCGTACTCCTCGGTACAGTGATCTAGGCCACGTACTGTGACGGGCGGTACCCCAATAGCCCTGCCATTGTATGGGATCCAAAATCCAATAAGTTCCTGTACGGTTTTGATTGTGCCCAACTATGTTGGAACGTGAGATGTAAGCATTCCAGCTATTTCTGTATTTTATTTTGAAAACCCTAGACCCTATTATAATATCACTGGATTTCCTATCAAATGTTTTGGTTAACGTAAGGTAAAAACTTATCCATGTTTATTTGTGGGGAGTCTTACGTGATACCTTTGTTTTCAAAGGATTTTCTAAAGTTAAGCAACTTTAAACCGTTTACTCACACCAGACCCCTGTCTGACCCGAGTGTTTATTTTCTGTTTTATTAAACTCTTGGGTACTCATATTATGTATGAGTAGTCAAGGGATTCAGGTTTGCTTTGACAAGTTCTGGAGGTGATATGGAGCAGGAGGCTTCAACGTGTAGATATATATATAGTGGTTCCACTGTGTTGAGTTGTATCTGTTTTCTCTGATGTGCTTGAATTGTAATTGCTAGACAGATGTTTATAGCTGTCTAGTTTGTGTTGGATTAGTTGTATAACTCTGATGTATATGATACTATGTAATATTTTATTTGGTTAATGTAATTTATTAGTTCCGCTATGAGATTCGGATGTTGTTTGATTCTTTCTTTTCTCTTTTCTATCCCTTCTTTCTTCTTAATGATGCGTCTTTCTGTGCTATGAAATGCTGGTCATTACATTGTCGTATCAGAGCGCTAGGTTGAGCGAATACCTAGACTCTGGAGTGGTTTCTTTCTTGAGAGAGCGTATTTGTAATTTTAACTATATATATATATATATCTGTTTATTCCTACCTATTTTGTTAGGTTACCTGTTCGGGTTTGCCAACATAAGTTCTAGAAGTAGGAGAGATAGAGGTGTGTATAGCACGACTATGAATGGAGGAAGTCTGAGTATAGGTTGGAAGAGTATCTGCCAGGACAGTTTTGGGCATCTTGAGTAAGTTGGCAGCTGGATATATGGATTTCATCGATTTTGAAGGAAATCTTTTAAAGGTTCGGAGTTTATCTTTGGAGTATAAGTTTGGATTGCGCTCATGCGAGCGGATTCTCTAGAGTTTGGATCTGTCGGAAGAGCTGAAGCAAGAAATGGTATTTTGACAACCATAGGAAGGAGTCTTATCTGTATTGGAGTGGGAGACTCAGTTCAGCTAGGTGTTTGTGCTTGGTCTGAAGCCCGAGTTTATTGAGAGGTTTCTGCTCATCTTGAAGACTCTTTTTGTGGATGTGACCGATGTAGATTTGGGATTCGAGGAGAATTTGGATAAAAATGTCTTTGGCAGCAGTAGCAGCTTAGAGGTGTTGAGTGTGCTGTCAAGAAGATCTCTTGGCTCAGCAGTATCCTAGAGGTGGAGTCCGGAAGCAGTTGTGTGGTCCGTTTCTTCGATGGTTCAGAAGTCTTTGAGATTCTTCTGTCAGTAGATCAGGCAAATGGTGAAGACTTGTTCCTTTTTCTTTTGGAAGCTCAGCAGGGTAAGAAGTTTGTGGTTGAGGTGGACTATCAGTTTCTTCTTTTGGAGGGCTTAAACTGTTCTGTTATGTAAGAGGGAATAGTTTCTTTGGAATCCAAACTGGGTATTATCGCAAAAGTGACTTGCGATGATTCGGAAGTTCTTTTAGTAATCTTTGCTTTAGGTTGAGACATCTCTAAAGATGTTGGAGCTATCGAGGTGGTTTATGACTTTCTGAATATTTTTGAGGAAGTCAAATGAGTTTGTCTGCATCGGGAGATGGAGTTCTGTTTCGATTTGGTTCTTAGATTTTCTGGTGGTTTGGCCTAGTAGGGAGAAGATTCCAGGAAAGAAAATTTTTGTGAGCGATCAGGAATGGTTGGATCTAGTTTTTCGAATGGATTTCTGTTGTAGTATTTGTGACCAAATCGGATAGGTCATTAAGCTTTTATGGAATTTGATGGACAATATTTCTAGATGAGTTGATCAAGTTTGTGCTTATGTTCATCAAACGCATTCTCATCTTCTTCGGATCAGAGTTGTGTAGCGAAAGCAGGGTGGTAGCTATCCCTGAATAGAAGCAACCTCGGATTCATCGAAAGATTTGTTTTTTCTTGGATTTAAAGTTTTCTTTAGAAAGTTCTTTCGGGAATCTGAAGGCTTGGATGTCAGGAGCATCTGTTCTGTTTGTCTGAATAGGAGAAGCTAGTTTGAAGTCTTTTGATGCTTGTATGGTAGACTGGTGTTTTGGATTTCGATGGATTTTGGGAGAACCATCTTGTTAAGTAGAATCTGGAGGTCATCTCATTCTTGATCCAGCTTTGATTTGAGAAGCATCTGTGAAGTTTGGTTGATCAGAAAGGTTGAGGGCAGTCGAGGATCAGCGGAGGTTGTTGTTGAGAGATGAAGAGATTCGGAATTCGAAGACGAAGATTTAATTTTTGGATAAGTTTTCTCCGATCATAAGAGCGATGAGATTGGAAAAGATGGGAAGCTAGCTCAAGATTGTATTGGAATCTTTCTGTATTCTCTTAAGGATAAGTGTTTGATCTATCACTGGTTTAGAACCAGCAGATCATGGAGATTTGGAAATTGATCGGGCTTGTCTGTGGTCTGGTATCCTGTTTAGATTGTAAATCTGGATATATAGGAGTTCTAGACTTGAGTAGAGCAGCTAGTTTAGGTTCTGTAGGGCAAGTAACTCGGTGTTTGTACCTGGGAAACTCAAGGAAATTCTGTCCAGAATTTTTTCTGGATAGTTAGAATTGATTATTTGAATTGGATGTTATGGTTTCTAGTATGGTTGATAGCATTTGTTGCTTTTTTAAAATTAAAAGATGTAAGGAATTGTTAAATTATCTTTGCTTTTAATTTCGAGGATGAAATTCTTTTAAGGGGGAGGAATGTGATGTCCCGGAATTTTGAGCAATACTTATTTAATAATTTCCATTTATAATTTATTTTAAAATATGTTATATTGATTTAAAATCTAATTAACTAAATATTATATTCTCAAAACTAATAATTAATCTAATTTAACAAATGTTATTTTTTCAAAAACTTAATAATGATAATTTAAATTGAAATGTTCATTCTTCTCAAAGGATAATAATATATATCTAATTAATAATAATTAATCTTTTTAAGTTAATAAAGATATTCCATTTGTAATGTATATATGTATACATTGTAAAAAGGAAATTGGTTTCAATTTAAATTTAATAAAAAAATATTTTCAAATTATAATATATATGTTTATATATTGTGATTAGATGTTCTGTTTTAAAATTCAAATAATTTCTGAAGTTAATATTTAAAATGTTCTATTTATAATGAATATTTATATTTGTATATACATATTGTAATGGAAATATACGGATTAAACTTAAACAGAAAATGTGTTTTCAAATTTTAATGTACATATGTTTTTATGGTGATTTGGAAGTTTTTGATTTGGTTTAATAAAATGCTTTTCAAAAGCAATTCAAAATTAATTTTTTTATTTATAAAACACTTAAAGGAAAATTATTATTTTTATTAAAGAAGATAATAGCTTGGAAATAATACATTATTATAGAAGTTTAAATTGTTTTCTTCAAAATTGGTTTTTGAAAATAAATTCAGATTTTATTTATAATATCAATGTTAGATAAAATAACTTTAGTTTAAACTTTAAAATAAAATTAAAATAAATGTTCATTTTCTTTCTTTGAAACTTATCCTTAGAAATGGAGTTTTAAATAATTATAAATTAAACATGAAGTTATAAATGCATTGCATAGTTATATATATAACATGAGCATTAGATTAATATGGTAATTAAGGTTTAATTCCTTTATAAAAAAGTAATTAATGTAATAATCACATCTTGAAAACACTTGGCAACATAACAAATTTATGAAATACACTTGTTTACAAATTAATAAGGGTTTGGACATGTGTAAATAAATGATCTATGCAAGAAACATGTGGCAAGTCCTTGTTTTAAAGAAAGTTTTGTTTTTAATTAAAGTTTAAAAGAAAGATCTGTTTGTTTTTGTTTTCTTCAGCTAAACATTCTTTAATTCTCTTCAACTAAAATAAAAAAAAGAATTCAAACGCAAGAAGATTCTAGCTGAAACCAGAAAAAAATTTCAAAAATTCAAACTGAAAAGAAAATCTGAAGCTTTACAAACTCAGATCAAATTGCAACCTGAAATCATAGTTCAAGCTCAACTTGGAAATCTACAGCAATCAACATGCAAATTCAACAAGCAAAAATTCAATAGGAAATCATAATGCAGTGTTCTCTGCTTTTAAACTCTGGTGAGTGAACTTTTTTTAAAAACTGTTTTAAAATTCTTATTTGTTTTCTGTGAAATGATTGACATGGAAAACATAATATCAATGTTTGCATGCTTGATTTGAAGATTGAATGCATGTTTATTTAGCTGTTGAATACCTGTAGATATGAAAGTTTTTAAAACTTATGTTCTTATGCATGTTTCAGTTTCATAAAATTCCTATATTCTAAATTAATCTTTGATAATCATTAATCATTGAAAGAAATCTGATTGTAATGAGGTAGATTTGTGTTTAAAAATAAATCTTGAAATTTATATTGAACAATAAACTGTAAATTTTGGATTTACAGTGGAAAAATCAAAATTGGGTAAAAATCAAATTCAATAATTTAAACTTTTGATCATATGATCTGAATTGTTGTTCAAAATCATGAATTTTAAGATAAAGATTGCAATTTTTAAATTGTTACTCAGAAAGAAATTGGGCATTACTTGAATTTGGAGTTTTGATCATTTTCTGTTGAACTGCGTCGAAGGGGATGGTGAGCTTCGGCATGGAGGTGGTCATGCTTCCTGGTGATGCAGGAAAAATAGTGAGTGAGGCTATCTTGGTTCGAGTTGATCGGGGCACGGCGTATTAGGGTTTTGTGTTTGTTTTCTATTTGGATCGGGTTTGAGTGGAATTCGTCGCTGTCGTTGACTTTGGGCGAATCGCATGAGGGGGAAAGGATGGAGTGGTTCGTGGCGCGTGTGTGGGCGACATGACAGGCATTCCGGTGATGGGGTTTGCCGTTGGCGATGATTTTTGGGTTCGAGTGTGCTTTCTGGTTGCGATGTTGTAGCCATATTTTGGATCAGTGATGCTTTCTTCGATTTTGGAGGACGAAGTAGTTGAAGGGGTCAGAGGCGACTTGTAGGGCATGCCGGCGATGGTCTCCGTCGACCGATCCTAGCGTGCACGTGCACGAGCTCATTTGGGTGCATCAGTTTCGTTTGGGAAGACAGAGTTTGGCCATGGGGTTTTTTTCGTTGCATTCTCGAAGTGGGACTCGTGTTGGTATCGAGAGTGACTCGAGGTTGGAAGGTGGTTGTCGCATGAGTTCGGCCTTGAATAATTGGGTTTCCAGGATTTGTTCTTGTTTGATTTTTAACAGCAAATTGAATTTCTGAAAGTTAAAAGTAAACTAAGTATTTAAATAAAGTTTTTAAATAGTTTTTAATATGTTTGAAATGATTTAATTTAAACTTTGTGTTTTAACAAGTTAAGATAAAAAAAATTAAAATAGTTTGTTTTTTTTAGTTTAGTAGACTTCTATACTTTATAAAAATAAAGTTTTCAAAGTTGAAAGCAAATTGATGTTTAAACAAGGTGTTTTAAATTAGTTGTATAAAGAATGAATGTTTGTCTTTAAAAGGATTTTAGTTTTAAAGTTTAGATTTTTATAATTTAAACTTTTGTTATAAAATAGTTTGTTTCAATTTTGTTTGTTAATGATATAATAATGTTTTCAAATAAAATTGTATTTGAAGTAATTTGAAATATGATTAAAATAAGGTATTTAATTTAGATAAATTTGAAGATAATGATAAATTAAAGATGATGTTTTAATGTAAACCAAATACAAGTTTTTGGATTTTAAATTTAATTTTAAAATAATTGATTGAAGTTAATAAAATGTTTGGTTTATCTTAATTGAGTTTTAATTTATAAAGGTAATTAAAGTAAATTACTTAATTTACTTAAATGATTAGTGTAAGTAATTAAATTAAGGTAAATTAGTTGAGTAACTAATTAAGTGTAATTAATTACTTAATTAAAAATTAATTAAATCAAGTTTAATTAATTAAGAAATAATTAGTTGAAAGTAATTAAGAAGTTAATTACTTAATGATTAAGAAGAATTATTTAAACGTAATTACTTAATGAAGTAATTAAAGTAATTAATTACTAAGAGAAAGTAACTAAGTTTTGTGGATAATTTTAGTTAATTAACTAAGTTTAATTAATTAAAAAGAATTACTTAATGATGGGATTAATTATAATTACTTAATGTAGTTAAAGTTGTGTAATTACTTAGTGAAGTAATTAATGAATAATTACGGAATGTAATTAATTAAGAAAATTACCTGATGGATAGTAATTAAAGAGGTACAATTACTTAAGGGATAATTCCTTAGTGTAATTAAAGAATTGATTAAATGTAATTAATCAAGGTGTTGGTTTAATTGGTGAAGTAATTAAGGGAGTTAATTACTGATTGTGATTAATCAGGTTTGATTAATAATTGTAGTTAAGTTTATAATTAATAATTAAATGTAATTTCGAGAAAGATTAATTAATAAAGTAACTGAAGGGTCATTAATTTATGTAATTAATGAATAATTAATTGTTTAATTAATTAAAAAATGTGATTTATTATAAGATAATTAATCAATGAAGTGAGAAAGAAGTAATAATTAATTAATGAAATTAATTAAGGATTTTGTAATTAATTATTGTTAATTAATTGATTTGAATTTAATTAAGATTTATTTAATGATTAAAGATAAATTAATCTGTGTAATTAATTTAAAGGCTAATTACATAAGGTAATTAAAGAATAATTAATCTAGTTGATTAAGTAAGAATGTGATTAAAGGATAATTAATCTGTATTTGAAGATTAGTTAATGAAGATTGGTTAATTAATTAATTGTAATTAATTAATGATTGTTTAAGCAGGATTAGTGTTTAATTCTCAAGTAATTAATTTATTTTTAGATGATTAAATTAATTATAAAGGAATTAATGATGCTTGTTTGTGTATGATTGTTGTGGAATATCTGAATTGGTTGATATCTATTGGATGATATGTTGTGATATTCTGTGATATGATATTTGATATATCAATGATAAATGTGTGATATTTATCTATGAATGATGCTGCGTGAATTCAATGTTTAAATTGAATTAATTTGTTAAACTTAAATCACTTGGACATTAAGATGGCGATTGGATCCGATGAGACCGGGATCTGGTTTCCAAATTTGGAATTCTGAAAACCACATCGATCCAAGTTAAACGTTAGATCGTGAATCTCAAGTAAAGAGTAAAGACTCAAGGTGTAAGAACTATTCGTCAGTATAACTCTAGGGGTGATTACGAGATGAGTTTGACGAAAATAGTACTTACAGGTTCGAGATGGTGATTCAGAGTACAAGGGCTATGGTCGTTGACTCTGAGGGTGATTCCAAAATGAGTGTAACGAGATAGTGCCTTCGGTTTCGTTCGAACCCGGAACAAACTTGTATGGATTGAATGCTTTCAGAACATCGTCAGGTGGATGATGAGCATTTTAAGATAAATGCATCATATAAAGGTAATCGCAGCCTCAAGCCTCATCAACCGGAAATGGCTAAAACAGGGGAGGTGCAGCAAGGCTAAGTGGGTCATGCCCAAGTAGGACGAGATTTACCCCTGCCTAGAGGTCCCTTTTTATTTCGGTTGTGTGGGCGGTTGATCATGACAACTGCCGGGGTGGTCTTGTTCGAGACTGTCTAGTAAGGGATGGTTCCGGTCTTGTGTTGCAGGGGAGCGGGCGTACTCCTTGGTACGGTGATCTAGGCCACGTAAAGTGACGGGCGGTACCCCAGTAGCCCTGACATTATATGGAATCCAAAATCCAATAAGTGCATGTACGGTTTTGATTGTACCCAACTATGTTGGAACGTGAGATGTAAGCATTCCAGCTATTTCTGTATTTTATTTTGAAAACCCTAGACCCTATTATAATATCACTGGATTTCCTATCAAATGTTTTGGTTAGCGTAAGGTAAAAACATACCCATGTTTATTTGTGGGGAGTCTTACGTGATACCTTTTTTTCAAAGGATTTTCTAAAGTTAAGCAACTTTAAACCGTTTACTCACACTAGACCCCTGTCTGGCCCGAGTGTTTATTTTCTGTTTTATTAAACTCTTGGGTACTCATATTATGTATGAGAAGTCAAGGGATTCGGGTTTGCTTTGACAAGTTCTGGAGGAGATATGGAGCAGGAGGCTTCAGCGTGTAGATATATATACAGTGGTTCCGTTGTGTTGAGTTGTATCTGTTTTCTCTGATGTACTTGAATTATAATTGCTAGACAGATGTTTATAACTATCTAGTTTGTGTTGGCTTAGTTGTATAACTCTGGTATATATGATACTATGTAATATTTTATTTGGTTGATATAATTTATTCGTTCCGCTATGAGATTCCGATGTTGTTTGATTCTTTCTTTTCTTTCTTTTCTCTTTTCTATCCCTTTCTTTCTTCTTAATGATGCATCTTTCTGTGTTATGAAAGGCGGGTCGTTAAATACGCTTCTGGGTCGGTGGTAACCCATAGCATCTACTACCGTCCACCTCGAACAACACCCCCAAAATCAAAAATCAAAAGTGGCCACCGAAAAATCTAAAGTCAGTGTAGAATAGCGAAGGGATGTGTCCGATAAAAGGTGCTACCTTCTTAACCCGTCGATCGCTCCTCTTTTAGCCACCTTATGCCAACTCACGGGAGTTGGGTCCACTTATTTACCTCAAAGGAAACGCCGCCGCCATCCTAATTCATTCAGGAATCTTCACCGCGTACACGGTTATTAAAGTGGTTTTCGAAGTTGGCAGAGAGTAGGACAACTTCCGATCCTGGTCTCTTTAACAACCAATCGTTTTTATAACACCACGGTCATTTCAAAATAATTTTACTTCAAAACCAGAATATAATATCCATTTCAAAACCATATAGATACGATATCATTTCTATGTTAAACCCAAATCAATATGACATCATTTTTATTTCAAATATATCTTTTTCAAAAATCGTAGTACTTTCAAATATATATGCCTTAAACCCATAGCTTCGAAACAAAATTTTCAATACTTAAATGGTTTAATAATAAATTACTTTATAAAGTAATTTGCTTTTTACTTTCTCATATCAAATTCAAATACAGATTTGAATTCCCAAATAAACCATTTAAATTTCCATATATTTAAAGTTTTAATATTCCACCATTTCAAAACTGAATTTTTATTTCATGTATATATGCCAAATTTACTTTACTATTATTTAGTATTGAAATACTTACTTAATAAATCTAGTATCCTTTATATAAACTTTCAAATTCAAAAACTGAATATTCCTCAATTTATTTAGACTTAAATCATCTTAAACCCGAATTTAGTTATAACACTATATTCTTTTTACATCTAAACTTCAATAAGATCTTAATTAAATAAAATCTCAAATCAATTTCAAAACTATCATCTCAACTTTGATTTATAAAAATCAATATAAACTCTATATTAGAATATGATTTAAGTAACCACTTATCCATAATATATTTTAATAAAATCAACTTTATTATTAAACTTACTTCATACTTTAAACAATTTTATACATAGCTTAAAACCAAGAATTTAACTATATATAAAATAACCTTTATCAAATATCCAAATCAATATCTCAAAAATCATATATATTCTTTACAAACCATAGATACAATTTCAAAATATTATTATATATATATATATATACATACCGCGATGTCTGTATATAATTTTCTATCCTATGGTCAAGTGATACGGATATTTATCATTTCAATCCGCAATTTAAAAATAAAAATTAAGGTTATATATTATTTCAAACCGTAATCCCGATAAGATAAGAATGCATAATAACTTGCAGTTTATACAATATAGAACACATCATCCATTCACCAAATATCAATCATCAACCATTTATTACAATCATCATCCAATTTAAACAAAAAATCAATATAGAGCATATAAAATATAACAAGTATCAACGAACGGTTTATATTCAATAATAAATTAATAACTATTTAACTGGCATTTTATATGCAATAATAGACAAATTTAACTGGCAATTGATATGCAATAATAAAATTAAATAACAATTTAATTTAAATAAATGCAATCTAACTGAGATAATGATTAAATATATGCCCAAACAATCATAGAAAAAGTTTAAATCTTATCAAAATTAATTTAACAAACATAAGAAATTTTAGAAGTTGTGGGTGGGTTAAAACACTCATCTTTGATTTTAGCCCATAAAAATCCAAACAGAAGCGCAAAACTCAACGATCTTCAAATTCAACTAAATCAATTGCATGTTGTCCGGAATATAAATTTGAATCCAAAAGAAGAAATCGCGCGTGAATCAAAGTTTATATCCAAAAGATATTCATGTTACAAGAAGTATTATTAAAATAAAAATTAGTACGCGTTAAAAATATATATAAATGAACAAATTTTAATACTTACATTTTCTCAAGATGATGCTTCAGGAAAAGATTGAAGAACAACTAAGATGAGGACAGGAAGTGTACGAAAAATGAAAAAGAATCATTTTTATAAAAGAATGCTTTTGGATTTACAAGAATAAGAGCTTTTGAATATGAGGTGTTAGGAGAAAGAAGAAATAAGATGTAGGTTATTTATAATTAGGAAACGAATGTTGTAACGACCCGGAATTTTAGGCAATATCAATTTAATAATCTGTATTAATAATTAAATTGATTTGATAATTTTTCTTTATAATTTAAATTTAAATTGGTAAATTTAATCTTTTAAAGGTTAATAAATATTTAATCTGGCAAAATTGATGAGATTTATATTTCAAAGCTAATAAATTTTATTCTATTTATAATATATATATTGGTATATATATTATGAATAGAAATATCTTTTGTTTTAAATAAAATATTGAATTTCCTAATTGTAATATATATGTATGTATATGTTATAATTTGATGTTGTTTTGAAATGTAATATAATCTATTAATAATTTATATATATATATATATATATATGAATATTATAATTTAAAGCTTTGTTTTAAATCCAATTGATTTCAAATATAAAATAATTTATTTATTTTTAAGTGTGATAGTTTAAATAAGGATTTAATAAAAGTTTTATTTTGTTTTCTTTAAAGTGTTTAAATTAAAATGGTTATAAATGTATATATATATATATAAATGTTTTAGATTTTAAATTACATGTATAAGAAATATATTTGTATTATAATTAGTTTTAGAATATTTTCTTTAAAGAGTAAATTTATATTTACATACATAAGTATTTATTAATAAAGTAAATTAAATAGGTAAGCTTATATTATCTTTTAAATTAAGTAAAAATTTATGTAAAATACTAAGAGACGTGTGTAACCATGTTAATTATCTTAAAAACACATGTAAGAAATTAATCTAATTGAGTGACAAGTGTCTTCATTTAAAATTTATTTTCTTTAAATTTTTATTAACACAACATAATTCATTTAAACATGAAGAAGTTTGTTTTTCCTTTCTTCATTCTTTCAAATTTATGGCAACTAGAAATTAAACCAAAATATGAAATTAAACTCTGCAAATTCACATGAAGATTAACTCAGCAAGTTCAAGATCAACCTGCAAATTAAAAACTGCAACATCAACTTCAATCTACAATTTCACCTGCATTTCAAAGGAAAGTTCAACTGTAGATTCAACATTTAAAGCATCAATTTGAGGCATGCAGTAGGATTTCATAATCAAAGCATTATCCAGATTTAAGCATGCAAGGATTCACTTAACTTCAGCAAAGCAAAATCAAAGCTTTTTCAAATTTAAGTGTTCAAAGCCTAGAAATTTAAACTGCTCTGCAACTTTATAAGGTGAGTAAATTTTGTATTAAAAACAGTTTTAATTTAATCTATGGTTGAATGATGATGCATGCAAATGAATTTTGTTTTGATAATGAATATTATTACATGTATATTGATAAGTTGTATGTTGTAAGTGTGAAATTACCAGGAATTCAAATGACAGTAAATATTCATTCTCTATTTGAAATTTTTTGAAGTTGTTCCTTAGGAAAATTCAAATCTGCCAATCTATACCATATTTGACTTTGATATGTGAATGAAATTTGGTTTTTATTGTTTTATGAAATTTTTAAAAATAGTTTCTGTAAGTTTAAATTTATAAATTGAATTTAAATGGTAAATACAGTGAAACTTAAAATTTTTGTTAAAAATCGTCTGCTTTAAATTTTAATTTAAATTACATGCATGTATTCATGATTAAAAATCATGAATTTAGATATGCAATTTGTAATTTTAATTGGGTATTTAATGTGAATTATGGATTTGAACGTTTTGAGAGTTTTTGGTGATTGCCATTGATCGGCATGACAATTTGAGCTAGAATCTTGATCGAAGCTTGTTTTCGTGATGCTGATGAAGGGAAAAATACAATTGAATTTTTCCAATGGTTGAATCGATGGGAATTGGGTCGATTAGGGTTTTATATTGAATTGTGCTCGGCTTGACTGTCGCGGAAATTTCGACCTGAGGGATGGATCGAGTTCGATCGCATTTGGGAGTGTTGAAGTTCATGGTCATGGCGTCTCGATGGTGGGGTCGGCAACGTGTAACAGCGACATGGTGAACGGCCGTGGGTGGTTTTTAGGTTGTGACTGCTGCAGTATTTTGGTTCGTATGGTCGTTTTTTGATTCGAGTGTGATTTGTTGGATCTGGGTTTATATTGTTGCCCGCGTATGATCGAGAGATCGTCGACATTGGTCGCGACAAACATTGGTGGCCGGAGGCGGTGGGACATGTGCACATGTGTTTATGGTGTGCACTGGAATTTGAGTTTGGGAAAGACGAGGTTTTACCCGGAGTAGCTTTCGCGTCTTCATTGTGTTGTCTCGAAGATTGAGGGTGTTGGTTTTGCTTCGGAGCATGCTCGTGTTATCTAGGTGTTTTACTCGAGTTTGGGGTGGTACTTTCTGTTTAGTTCTGTAATGATGTTAAGTGCAAATTTAAACTTGTTGTTAAAATAATTGAAAATCAAGCTTTACATTATAAACAAGTTTGGTAAGGGAAACAAATATACTAAGTTAAAAATTGTTGTTTGGAATAAGAGTAACCAAACTTTTTAAAAGTATTAATTAAGTTTATTTTGAACTTAAATTGTTTTAAGAAGATTTCTTTTGTAAATAATTATCTTAATTAAATTTTGCATTTCAATTTAAAAGAATGTTTTGAGTTCAAGTATTAAATCAAAGTTTTAAAGTAAATTTGTAAAGTAATGTTTTAAAAAAACCAAGTTTTCAATTTATGTTGAAATGAATAAGCTTAAAATTAGAGAATTTAAAGTGTTTTAAAAATTTCAAATTGATTTCTAAATGCTTTAATTTCAAATAAAGTTTAAGTTATAATTTTATAAACCAAATTGAATAATTTCTTTTAAGTTATTGAAATTTGATTTAATTCAAATAATTAACTTATGAAGATAAATTATGTTAAATTATTTTGATATAAATTTAAGAATACTTAATTAATATGATTTATTAATAAGTAAAGAATTAATTAAGATAAATGCTTTTTCTTAATTAATTAAGGATTTTTAAATATAAGGAGTTAATTAATTAATTATTTAATTTATTTTAAATAATTAGTTAATTGTTTATTTAATTTTAAATAATCACTTAATTATGAATTAACTAAGTGTAATTACTTAATGGAGTAATTAATGGTAAATTATTGAATGTAATTAAGAATGGTAATTACTTATGGAAGTAATTAGTGGAAATTACTTATGGGAGTAATTAAATGGAAGTGATTAAATGGATAATCACATGATGTTATTAATCTAAGGAATTGATTAATATAATTGTTTGAAGTTAATTAATTATGAAGTAATTAATTAATTTAAGGAGCAAGAATTATTTAATGATGGAATTAATTATCTGTTAAGTAATTAATTAAGAAAGTAATCAAGATTTATTAATGGAAGTAATTAGAAGATAATTACTTATGTAAGTAATTAAGGGTTAATTACTTAGTTATTTTAGTTAATTAAATTAATTAATTAGTTAATGAATGAGATTTATTTAAGATTAATCACTAAGTGTAATTAATTAAAAATTGTAATTAATAAATAAATAAATTAATTAAGGATTATTTATTAATCTAATTGAATAATAATTAGTTAATGAAGTAATTAAAGATTAATTAATTAGATTAATTAATCAAGGGTTAATATAATTAATTAAGAAGTTAATTAATTAAGATAAGTAATTACAAGTTGTTAAATTACTGTTTATGGTTAATGAGATGATTAATTACAAGTTAATTATTTAATTATTAAAGGAATTATTAATTAATAAGGATCATTAGTTAATTAATCGAGGTTGGTTAATAAAAGTGATTAATATAAGTGATTAATTAATTGTAATTAATTAAGGTTTGATGTAATTAATTATAGTTAATTAATTAATAGAAGCAAATGAAGGATCATTAATTAATGTAATTAATGATAATACTTAAAGGTTAATTACTATATATGGTTAAGGATAATTACTTGAATGTAATTATAAGATAATTAATCAAGGAAGATTAATTAAGGAAGATCATTAAGAGATGATCAATTTATTTATTTATTTGGAATAAATTAATAAAGAAGGATTTAGATAATCCAATTGATTTAGAGTTAATCAATTCTGTTTATGAATGATTGATTGATATTGGGTGATTGGTTGATACTGGATGATTTGGATATCTCTGATATGTGATATGCTGCTTTGTGAGATGAATGGTTGTTATGAATTATCTATTGTGATAATGTGATTCATCTGTTTATATCATCCTGAATATAAGTTTAATTGTTCAAACCCTTAAAACAACTTGGACATTAAAATGGCGTTTGGTTTCGGTGAGACTGGGATCGGGTTTCCATATTTGGATAATCCGAAAACCATATCGATCCAAATTAAACGTTAGGTCGTGAATCCAAGTGGAGCTTAGTGAAGACTCGAGGTGTAAGATCTATTCGTCAGTATAATTCTGGGGGTGATTCCGTGATGAGTTTGACGGAGATAGTACATACAGATTCGAGATGGTGATTCAGAGTGCAAGGGCTATGGTCGTTGACTCTGAGGATGATTCCAAAATGAGTGTGTTAACTCCCTTCTGCAAACGACCTATAGATCAAAAAGCTGCGACCTAAAAGACGGCACGACCTAAAGGACAACGCAACCTAGCGACCGAAAAGTTTAACGACCTAGAGGATAGAGCAACTTAGCGGTTTAACGAAGCAAGCGACCTAAAGTAGCGGAGGTTAGCGACCTACAGGTAGTTGCGACCTAAAGGAAGACTCACTCTAACCAACCAACGACCTAAGGGGACTCAGCAACCTAAAGTCTTCAGCGACCTAGCGCCTTCATTACTCAGCGACCTAAAGTCTTCAGCGACCTAGCGCCTTCATTACTCAGCGATCAAAAAGCCAGAGCGACCTAAAGATCATATCAGCCTAAAGAGGCCGCGACCTAACAGAATGGCTCGACCTAAGATAGGTCGCCCACAACCTAAGGTAGATCGTTCCCGACCTAGGGACAGTGTATCAGAAGGCCGCCTTTTCTATACTGCCACCAATAAGGTCGCTTACGACCTAGGACTTGTCGAAACGAGCTCGTGCATTCTTATGAAAGAAGGGGGAGGAGCCAGTGCTTCTTAGGGCGCCTACGACCTACGACCTTGCTTAGGTCGGTCGCGACCTACGACCTAACTCCGAGCAAAGCTTATAAATACGCCCCTAGCTCCAACTAGCAAAGGACCTTTTGGGCTAATTCTGGAAGCACCGTTACTCTGCCATTTTCTCAACTCAGGCAGCACTCCAAGCACTCCAAACTCCAAGGACGCTATTACACACTTCAAAGAAGAATCACAATCATTCAAGATGAATTCGAAAGATTATTCTTCATGGGAGTTTGAACTATTTGTCTGAAGTTAATTGTAATTGAAGAAAGTGATATAAATTGTACTCATATCAGCAATAAAGAGAATCTAAGTGGACGTAGGCCTGATTTTGGGCCGAACCACTATAAAACTTGTGTTTTTACTGCTTTTCTGCAATCTCCTTACTTATAATTCTTTCCCGATCTATCGGGTGGTGCTTTCACAAATACACTTCACACACCGGGGTGTTAGCGTTCAAATTTAAGCGTTAACATTTTTGGTGCTTTCACTGAGAATTGAACTCAGGACAGCTGTCATCATTGCTTCGCAGAGATTTGAAGAAAGAATTTCCTTAAAAACCAGAAGTATATCTGAGATTATGGCTCCTGGAAGGAAAAGCAGATCTATCAGATCTGGGAACATTCAAGAGGGAACCTCCGCTTCCCCTGTGCCTAATCTACCCACTCCGTCTGTTGGAGTTACAAAAGCGGAATTGGATGCTGTGATTCTAGGGCTAAACCAGCAGATAAACGCCCAAAATGCACAACTAGAGGCTCAAAGTGCCCAGAATGCTCTGATTCTGAATAAGTTGAACGACTTACTTGGGGCAAACAATGAACCGGCTGGTAACGAAAGGAACTATGCTGGCAACATTCATGATGTTAATGAAAGGAATGCTCCTGAAAGGCCTACTAGTCCCTTTGAGCAGGCAGTACCTGACGCCGGTGGATCTAGAACTCGACATGATGAGGAATATCTTTCTGGAATGGTCCGGCAGATCATGAAAGAAAGTATGCAAAGGGTTGAAGATGAGAAGGAATGGGGTTTCGCTCCAAGTAAAACTCCGTTTACTGAAAAAATCTTGAAGGCAGAATTTCCAAGGAAGTTTGTCCCTCCGACTATTCCAGCTTACAAAGGGACGAGTGATCCGAATGAGTTCCTGTATAAATATGACTGGCACATGACAGGTGCCAGGGCCTCCGACGAAATAAAGTGCCGATATTTCCCCGTATACCTGGAAGGCGTGGCTTTATTGTGGTTCACCAAGTTACCAGTCCGATCTATCGATCAGTTTTCAGACTTGACCAGAAAATTCAAGGAGCAGTTTAGACTATATGCTTCGAAGGCCAAGGATATTATGTCACTATCGAGTTTAGAGCAGAATCCTGGTGAATCTATCAGATCCTTCTTGAACCGCTTCAATATAGCACTGGCTGAGGTGGACAATGCTGAACCACGAATGATATTGACTTATCTGATGAGGGCTATCGATAAGTCAAGCGAATTTGGGAAATGGTTAAATATGAAGGAGCCAACCTCTCTCGAAAAGTTCTACAAAAAAGCAGACGAGTTCATTCGCTTGGAAAGCCGTCCTTTACCAGTAAAGACAGTGTTAGAAAAAGCAGAAGACAACACTGTCGCTCCACGCAAGAATGAATCGGTGGGGGAAAAAAGGGAGAATAGTAATGGGAAGAAACAGGGTAATCTGAAGAAGCCCCGATCCTTCAAGCCATCAGAATATACTCCATTATCACATACACCGGAGCACATCTACCTCGCCACTAAAGATTCCGTCGATTTCCCTAAACCTATCCCGTTGAGAACTGGGAGAAAAGCCATACAAAGTGGGAAATTCTGCCGCTTCCACAATCAACCAGGTCATGAAACTGATGAATGCCGCCAGCTGAAAAATCTGATTGAAGAGTTGCTAAGAGAAAACAAGTTGCAGCAATTCGTAAAAAAGAATAGCAACAATCCTGCATCGTCGAGTCAGGGGCAGCGGGCCCCTGTTCATCAGCCTGGGGCAGGAGAGAAAGCTACGGGGCACGAATCTGGAAGGCCCGTTATCAATGTCATTTCAGGAGGACCTCACCCAGCTGGTAAAAGTTGGGGTGAGATGGAGAGATATTCCAGGGCTTTGAAATATGCTCCAGCCGAAGAAAACATTTTTGTTCTAGAAGATACTACGCCCCTTAAACAACAGAAAACTTTCAGTGACGATATTATTTTCAGAGCCAGAGATTCTACAGGTATTGAAGCTCCTACTTTAGATCCCTTGGTCATCTCGGCTGGTATGGGACCAGCCATTGTCAGAAGAGTCCTCATTGACTGCGGAGCATCATGCAATATTCTCTTCAAGAAGACATTTGACCAGATGAAAATCCCTATGATCGATGTGCAAGCCTCATCACAGAAGATCGTGGGCTTCACAGGGGAGCCAAAGCAACCAGTAGGAACCATCGATTTGTTTGTAGAACTTGGGGAAGGAGAAAGGAAAGTGGCCCGAAAGCAAACATTTGTGATTGTCGATGAGTTTTCTGCCTATAATGCTTTTCTTGGCCGTCCAACACTCGCAGCATTCAAAGCTATCCTAGCCCCGTGGTGCCTCACTATTAAATTCCCTACTGATAATGGAGTAGGAGTTATAAAAGGGGATCAAAATGCTGCGCGAGAATGTTATTGGACAGAGCTGCGAGAGTCAAGAAAAAGAGAAATGGGAAAGGATGCGGCAACTCCAGTCCGCATCAAGGAACCAGCTTTGTAGCAATTACAGAGCGGACCCTGCACTGGCGAGCACAGCGGGGCACGGAAAGAAATGGATCCCAGAAAAGCCAGTACAGGGGAGAATAGAGTAGTACCGGTGGAAACGACAATTCCGGTACCTGTTGACCCGAAGGACCCAAATAAGGTGTTGAATGTGGGTTCGCAGCTTAATGTGTCAATTCAGAATGTCTTGATATCTTTCCTGAAAGCAAATCTGGATGTCTTTGCTTGGACTCATGCCGATATGTGTGGGATATCCCCAGAAGTTGCAGTATACGCTCTGAATATTGACCCAAAGTTTACGCCAGTTAAACAGAAAAGAAGAACCCAAGGTCCAGAAAGGTCAGCAGCATTAAAAGAAGAAGTTGATCGACTCATGGAAAATAACTTCATCAAAGAATCTACGTATCCGAATTGGGTTTCAAATCCTGTGTTGGTCAAGAAAGCTAATGGAAAATGGAGAGTATGCATCGACTTTTCTGATCTAAACAAGGCTTGCCCCAAAGATTGCTTCCCATTACCCAGGATCGATCAACTGGTAGACGGAACTGCGGGACATGAATTGTTATCCTTCATGGATGCCTACTCCGGTTATAACCAAATCATGATGCATGAGCCGGATCAAGAGGATACAAGCTTTATCACAGATGTCGGACTTTATTGCTACAGAGTTATGCCCTTCGGATTGAAAAACGCAGGGGCAACCTACCAAAGACTTGTTAATGCTATGTTCAAACCGCAATTGGGCAAAACTATGGAAGTCTACGTCGACGACATGTTAGTGAAGTCTAGGAAAGCAGTGGATCACATTGAACACTTAGCAGAAATGTTCGCAGTCCTCCGGAAATACAGAATGAAACTTAACCCTCTGAAATGTACATTTGGGGTCGAATCCGGAAAGTTCTTAGGGTTTATTGTCAGTGCTAGGGGCATAGAGGCTAGCCCAGCTCAAATTACCGCCTTAAAAGAGGTTAAAGCTCCTAGAACGAAGAAGGAATTGCAAAGTCTCAACGGAAAGGTCGCCGCTTTGAATCGGTTCATTTCCAAAGCTACTGATAAATGCATCCCGTTCTTCGATGCCCTGAAAAAAGGAAAGAAGAACTTTGAATGGACTCCCGAATGCCAAAAAGCTTTTGAAGAGTTGATCCGTCATATGGAAACGCCTCCGATACTTTCTAGGCCAGGCAATGGCGAGGATCTTCTTATATACTTGGCAGTATCATCTCATGCTCTAAGTGCAGCGCTGATACGGGAAGACAAAAGGATTCAACATCCAGTTTACTATATCAGCAAAAGACTCACTGGGGCAGAGCTGAATTACTCCAAGTTGGAAAAACTCGCCTATTGCCTACTAGTTGCATCGAGGAAACTGAGGCAATATTTCCAAGCTCATCCTATCAAAGTACTCACTGATCAGCCTCTAAAGCAAGTCCTATTTCGCCCTGAAACTTCGGGTCGTCTTCTAAAATGGAACATTGAACTTAGTCAATATGACATCACCTATCACCCCCGAAAAGCAATCAACGGACAAGCTTTAGCTGATTTCATTGCAGAATTCACAGAGAAAGATAATGGCGAGGAAAAAGCGATCAATGATTCTCCAATCCAGTGGAAGATGTATGTTGATGGCGCAAGAAATGACTACTGTTCTGGAGCCGGAGTGGTACTTGAAACTCCTGAAGGTCGATCATTATGTTATGCACTAAGACTGGAATTTCCTTCAACAAACAATGAAGCGGAATATGAAGCTCTTATTGCAGGTCTGAAAATCGCTAAAGAGCTAAACATTCGAGCATTACAAATTTTCAGTGATTCTCAGCTTATCGTATGCCAAGTCAAGAAGGAATTTCAAGCAAAAGGTGGAAATCTGCCTTCCTACTTGTTAAAGGCTTGGGAACTCCTATATGAGCTCGATCACTATTCAATAAGCCACATTCCTCGTGAAGAGAATATGAAGGCAGATTCCCTCGCAAAGTATTCAAGTTCTGGTGAAGCTCAACTATTGGGATTGGTCCCTGTAGAAGTCCTTTCAGCGCCAAGTATAGACGAGATGGATATAGACTGGATTATGAATGTATCTCAAGAACAAGAGTCATGGATGACTCCAATACTGGATTACCTACTCAGGGGTTCTCTGCCAGAAAACTCGATAGAAAGACGAAAGCTTCTAAGGAAGGCCTCTCGCTATGTAATTCAGGATGGCCGATTGTACAGACGGGGATTCTCAATGCCATTGCTTCGATGTGTATCCCGGGAAGAGTCCAAAACAATCCTAGCTGAAGTGCATGGAGGAGAATGCGGTGATCATTCAGGTGGTCAAACACTAGCAAAGAAAATTCTCCGATACGGATATTTTTGGCCAGAAATTAATCGGGATGCCGCAGATTACTCCCGAAAATGTGACAAGTGCCAAAGATATGCCAAAATTCCTAGAGCACCTTCTACCGAACTCACACAGATGGTCAGTCCATGGCCATTTGCAATTTGGGGAATGGATCTCATTGGGCCGCTACCAACTACTAAATCAGGGATTAAATATGCTATTGTTGCAGTTGATTATTTTACTAAGTGGGCTGAAGCTGAACCATTGGCTACGATCACTTCAAAGAAAATGATAAGCTTTGTGACCAAGAATATCATTTGCAGATACGGTGTGCCACAGAAAATAATCACAGACAATGGTACTCAGTTTGAAAGCGAGGAATTCCAGGATTTTTGTAAACGATTCAAAATCCAGAAAAGCTTTTCGGCAGTAGCTCATCCGCAGGCAAACGGGCAAGTGGAAGCAGTGAACAAGATCATCAAATCAACCATCAAAAAGCAACTCGAAAAAGCAAAAGGTGGTTGGGTCGATAAACTACCACTTGCACTATGGGCATACAGAACTACTCACAAAACTGCAACTGGGCATACTCCTTTTTCGTTAGCATACGGATCGGAAGCAATGATCCCGGTTGAAACAGAGGTCCCTTCACACAGAAGAATCCATTTCAATCAAGCGGAAAATGAAAAGCTGCAACTTGAAGCGCTGGATTTCCTTGATGAAAAAAGAGATGAAGCTAACCTCAGAGTTGCAGCTCATCAGCAAAGGATAGCCAGACATTTCAATTCCAAAGTTCGTCAACGCAGCTTTGAAATTGGAGATCTAGTCCTGAAAAGAATTATGACCGCGACAGGTGTGTTTGGGCCAAATTGGGAAGGACCATATGTAGTAGGTCAGAAGCTTCTTGACGGCACATTCAAGCTCACCACTGTTGATGGAGAGCAAATTCCAAGGGCATGGAACAGCAACCACTTGCGTCCATACTTTACTTGAAAATTTTGTTGAAAAATTGTAAAAAGAATTATGGATGTATGATTCTTGTAATTGAAAGCAATTGTGAAACTGATGCAAGTAAATAATGAAAAAAAATATAAAGTGGATGTAGGCCCAATTTCATGGCCGAACCACTATAAATCTTGTGTTCCTTATTATCATTATATGCTTGCTTTGTTTTCGATATAAAAATACATAAGATGTATTGCTAAAATGTCAATTTAAATTTTTGCAGACCATGGAAATAAAACTTGCGCATAATAAGACTGAGCGATTCTCACCATCATTCAACAAACAAATTTCAAGTCACAAAGACCCCGAATTCAAATCCTAGATAGGAAATACTTCAATTGAACGGCTAATGATTTCGATAGAAACGAGCCCTTGCTGATAAATTGAGATCGTTTGAACAAACAAACATCCAATTAGGAAGCTAGTGCCCGTTCTCACGAACTTGCCTGGCAATGAAGTACACTTCCTTGGATTAAACAAGCCACTTGTGAGAGAAAGGGGAATGAAAACTTGAAAAGAAAAAAAAAAGAGAGGATCGCTGAAAAGGCATAAGCAAGTGAACAGAGGAACAACCAAAGCTACCATCAGCGGCACAAGTCCTCTTCGGAGGCGCAACTCTTCGGAAGATAAAAGACCTCTAATGGGTCATACGCCACAAAAAAGAAAGTTCTCTACTCAACAAAAAAGATTGGAGGAGTCATGACCCTCCAACCATGAGAGAGTAACTTCCAGGCGATGAAAACCCTCTCTGAGGCACATTTCACCAGGAGTTGAAGTGTTATAACCGCTCTTCGGGATTTCACTTCACCAGAGTTGAAATGTAAACAAAATAAAAGCCCTCTTCGGAGGCCCATTTCACCAGGAGTTGAAGTGTTATAACCGCTCTTCGGGATTTCACTTCACCAGAGTTGAAATGTAAACAAAATAAAAGCCCTCTTCGGAGGCCCATTTCACCAGGAGTTGAAGTGTTATAACCGCTCTTCGGGATTTCACTTCACCAGAGTTGAAATGTAAACAAAATAAAAGCCCTCTTCGGAGGCACATTTCGCCAGGAGTTGAAGTGTAGCAACCGCTCTTCGGAATTTCACTTCACCAAAGTTGAAATGCAAAAACAAAGACCTTCTTGAAAGCACACGTTTCACCGAGATTGAAATAAAACTTCCAAGTGTTGAAACGTGAAAAGGCTTTCTTCAAAGGCACAACTCTTTGGGGGTACACGTTTCACCAAGATTGAAATAAAACTTCCAAGTGTTGGAACGTGAGAAATCCCTCCTCAGAGGTACAACCCCCTCCCGGGAACACAATTAAGAAGAAAGACCTCTTTGGAAACCCGCGTTTCACCGAGATTGAAATAAAACTTCCAAGTGTTGAAACGTGAAAAGGATTTCTAAAGCATAACTCTTTGGAGGTACACGTTTCACCGAGATTGAAATAAAACTTCCAAGTGTTGAAACGTGAAAAATCCCTCCTCAGAGGTACAACTTTCTATATATATAAAAAAAAAATCCTCATCAAAAGCGTACTTTAACTTTCAAAGGAAAAGTAATTTGCCTACTATGGAAAATGATCGTAAAAAAAAAAAAAAAAAAAAAAAAAAAGTGGAAGTTAAAGTACCCTTCAGAGGTCCGCTTTACCACATAGAGGAATTCACTTGGTAAAATATGCACATAAGCAAAAGAAAAAAGTGATTTCTTCGTACGACAAAGCGTAAAAACTTATACGAAGGGAGTTGTACTCTATAAAAATTTTCTTTAAAGAATAAAATAATTATTCTTTAACAAATAAGAGTGCAAGTCCCCTCGAAGTATAAAATATTGTAGCAAGCTTAAGGTATGGGGGCAACATGGTATAGTAGCATAGCTGCATCAGTAAAGTAATACTCAAACAACATACCATAAGCCCGCTGCAATATCGTGTAAATAAACTTGTGCAAGAAATAAAATAAATAGTAAATGCATTCTCAAATTCAAACAGAAGTTTGTACAAACGAAGAATCATTTTATTCAATTATAATGCAGATACAGGTTTTCAAAATAAAAGCGGGGGCCGGTACCCGCACAACTCTCGGCCAGTTCATACAAAAGGCAAAAGGCTAAAATCTTCACTTCTTCTTCCCTCCTTTGGACCCTTTACTCGGTCGAATAACCAGCTTTTCAGGACGGCCAGTGGGTATAAGGGAAGTGGGAGAGGCAGGTGTAACCGGTCCAACTTCCGGCTCCTCTTCAGTGGCGGTGATTTTCTTCCCCCTCCTCTTTGATGTCCCACGCTTCTCTCTCCTCTGTGAGGAAGACTCACTCCCCGGAGTGACAAGTTTTGATAGAACAATGTCGTCAGAAGGAGTCCGTTCCGGGGAAATGTCACCTCCCTCAGGTCTCTCATCTTTCTGCTCTTGCGAAGCGATGGGATCATCCAAGCCGTGAAGAGCCTCTATTTGTTCCTCCTGTGATCCAGGTTGCGAGGCAGAAGGAGGCACCGCCGGAAGAGACGAAGGAAGGATGACCGGAGGAGTAGAAGTTTGAGCAGTGCTTGGTACTCTCTCTACAGAAGAAAAAAGGTTAAAGTCAGTAAAAAGAGGAGATGAGGGTTCACCAATGAAGTCAGTAAAGAGAGGAGATGAAGGCTCGTCAAGGTTGAGAAAATAGCCAAGGAGCTCGTGAAACTCATGTGAAATAAGCGAGTAACCAGCTTGAGCAGAATTGACAGTAGCGAAATTAACAGTGAAGTTACCTGAAGAAGCTGGTTTCCTGATATCGACTTCATAAGCTTGCGTATCAGCGCTCTCTTCACCCTCGTCTCCACCTTGTGTGCTTGTAATATCAGCGGTAACTTTGGTGGGAGAAGCGAGATGGGAACTGGAACCAATAATGTCGACTTCAGACGAAGAAGGTGGCTGGACTAGAGTAGTTGAAGTGGTTTTCCCCAGCTGATCCCCTTCCGTCACTTCGGTTCTTAGTTTGGCAAGTTGTTCCTTTCCCCTGGCGAGAGCAGCGCGAGCGTCTTCATCAAAATAATGCCTTTCCAGGGCTGACTCATCATAACCAGCACCTTCAGCACCAAGCATATCGAGGGCGGCCTCCCACACTTCAGCTAAAGTGATCTCATACTTGGGACCAAGAAAGGCGAGGCTTCCACGCCCCAAGACGCTATGCAAGTAGAAGTCGAATAATGTTGAGCCGAAGCTGTTTTTGGTCGCCTCATGAGATTCTTCGGCTGCGATTTTGCCGGCGACAGCCTCATCGCGCTCCCTTTCAGTTCTGGCAAGCTGAAGCTTAAGCATTTGTATCTCCGCCTCCTGGGAGTTGTTTTTCTTTCGAAGCTCGGCAATATCAGAGACATAGCCGTCACTGATTCTTTTTTGTACTTCAAGCCTGTCCTCAGCGTCTCTCTGACTGGCATGAGCATCTCTAACTTGTCTGAGAAGCACTTCTTCTTTTTGAGAGTATGAAGTAGAGGAAGCAGCAAGCTCATCTTTCAACTTCTCAACCTTTGCTTCGAGCTCCTCGTTGTAGGAAGTAATACTTCTCATCTCGGTATCATGCTGCTCAAGAACCTTTTGCCACTCAGCCTTATCGTTTTCCATGGTGAGCATAGCCTCTAAGTTGGCGCGGTTAACTCGTTGAAGCTCATCAACAAGCTTCTGCCAGTTTGACATCCTCTCGATATCAAGTTTAACGGCGTCAAGATTTCGTAGCATAGCAGGCTTGTCAATAGGGACTAGGTCGAGATCGAACCTCACACCCTTTAAACACCACTGCGGAAAACGACTTTGTAAAGTGGCTGGGCCCGGTCCCACTCGAAATTTAGGCCTACTTATTATTGTCTGGATGTCCTCCTTCCCAAGAGCAAGAGAGTCAGAAGTAATGTCAAGAGGGGCAGGGGCAGTAGGCTTTTCGGGAATAGCGGAAGCATGTCTCTCACCATGTCGAGCTCGTTTGCCTGAATCTTCAGCTACATGACCTTTTCCTCGGTCGTCGTGAGATTTCCTTTTGTGCGAGTCATCACTCCTCTGCAGAGAATCATGGTGCTCATCCCTATCCCTTCTGTCATAACGCTCTTCTGCATCCCTCCTTTCACGAGCCTTTCGAGCAGCCCTCTCTTCGTCAGACTCTCTATAGGAGGGAAAGTAACGCCGATAATCATATTGACCACGCCCCCCGTAGCGTTGGAAATCCTGATAATATGATCCGCCGCGTGTCATTAAAGAATCTGAAATAAGAAAAGAGGAGCTTCAGAAATCTTTAAAGTATAAGAAGATAAGTGCATAAATGTGCTGGAAAATCCTAAGTGTTGTGTGATGTGCAAGCTACACGCATTAAGCTACAAACCACTCTTTGGTGCAGAGGTGATGAAAGCTTGGGTATGAGGAGTTGGTGTTTGTGTTGGTGTTTGTCGAAGAAGAGACGTCGCCTCAATTACAGGAGAGATAGTTTTAGATACGTCATCTCTAAAAAGCTCCTGCGAAGTCACTATTATGTCGCTCAACCCCTCGTAAACATCGTCACCATCACGCTTGGTGGGACTTGTTTTCTCAATTCCTACATCAGCTAACCCCCCGAGAGGCCGTGAAGGTTCTTCTTCTTCCTCGATCGGGGTAAGCACCGTCTTACTGGATGACCCCATAATGTCGGTAGAAGTGGAACACTTCACCAAAGAAGCTTCAATATTAGACTCTTTTGATGCGAGTTGTTCGACAGTAACCGGGGCGTCAGGAGTTTTCGTCGGAGAATCGGGAACTTCTGTTGGAACTTCATGAGCATGCGTAGAACGAGAAGCATGTAGAAGCCCGTATTGGTGTAAAAATTCATCCTTCAGCAGAAATTTTATGCTCCTTTCTTCCGCAGCCACGGCACTCAACCTCTCGAAAACTTGTTTATGAATCGGATCTCTAGAAGGGAGAGGAAGTGCTGAAAAGAGCAAAGAATGAAGTTAGCAACTGAAAGTTCGGATCTCGGAAAAAGTTTCAAAAACGAAAAAATGGAAACACTAGTCTTACTTCCTATTCTCCAGATGGCATAAAAACCTGGAGGGCAACGAGCATAAAAGAACTGAGTCAAAAACCCGTGTGCAATCTCGGGCAAATCTAAAATGAGTTTGCGATTTCTCGCACCTCTCACAAGAATGATAGAAGGATGGTCTTTATTTTTCGCAAATGTGCATAAATAGCAGATTTCCTCAAAGCTAGGGAGGCGATCAAGCGTCTTCCTGAATAGCACGCCCAACCCCATCAAGATGGCATAACCATTGGGGTGCAGTTGAAAGGGAGATATAGTTAACCGAAGAAGGGTTTGTCGAAGAAATTCGTTAAAAGGAGGAATCGCTCCGCTTGAGCACATTTGGCGATTAACGGCAACAAAACCGTGAGGTGGTTGGTCAGCAAAGTCATTAGGTCCGGGAAGTAGAGCATCTGCTTCGGCGATGCCAAACTGGATGCATAATTGGCGAAAAGCCTTGTGGTTCAGAGTGGTTGGCATTCTCTCTGGAGGATCGATCAATTGGTTAGCAACTGGAAAAATCTCCCCAGTTTGTCCTGCTTCTTCTAGTTGAGAAGTCATTCTACACAAGGAACTGGATATTCAAATGTGAAGGTGCACGTTTCCTAAGAGTATGAAGTGTTGTGTAGCAACTAATAAAATAACAAGTAAATATAACTGAAATCAAACTAATTGATGAATGTCAATTATAGAGCTTCAGAACTTGTTATTATAAGGGCAAGTACAGTATTGAGGCAAATAAGTCAGCTTTAGTTGATTACTTTAACACTGCTTTAATACTTCACTTGAACTTGTTAATTCACAACATTTCATTCACATAAATTCATGTAAGCTAATTGTTTCCTGTTTACTAATCTGTCGTTTGATGTGGGCAGTCAACGACAGTATATTCGTCCCATTTTTCTGCAAATACTGTATTTAACAAGTTGACAGGTTCAAAGGTTAAAATAATCTGCAAAGAAGTACAACAAAATTCATATCCATGCAACTTAGTCAAATTTTTTATGGAAATTTTTACAAGTCCTAGGTCGCCCAACGACCTAGTATAGGTCGAAGCTCTTATTAGGTCGCACTATGCAAGCTAAAAGGTCCATAGCAATGCAAATCTGTTCAAAGTTCAAACTCGGCAGCGACCTATCCAAGTGCAAACCATCCAAGTGCTAGGTCGGCAACGACCTAACTTCTATGCCACAGGAATTTAAGTCCTAGGTCGGCCGCAGCCAAACCAACCCAGCAGTTCAAACTTAAAGCAATGCGCTTTCGCTTAAGTCCTAGGTCGCAAAAGCCCTAGGTAGCAAGGTTTTATAGGTCGCACGGGTTCATGGGTTAGTTCGGGCATGATTTTAAGCAAGTTCCAGATCAAACTTAAAAAACTCGCTTCCCTCTGCACTTTCTTCCCCCTTAACCCATTAACCCGTTATCACTCACGTGCTACCACACCATCCTCCCTGGTAACCCATTAACCCGCTAGCACCTCAAAGCCTTCTTCATTTCTTCCCCAGTTGTAAGTCGGCCGGTTCGAAGTACTGCAATTCCCCATTATCCTCCTACATCATCACGAATTATCCAAAAATCCAATCCAAAACACCCCAAATTCATCATAAACCTGACGCGCTAGCATATTCACAGGGATCGCGGCAAAAAACTCAATAAAAATTGATCTAATCATAGTTTGTTGAGAAAAAAAAATGCATGAAATTGCATTAGGAACAAAGAATGCAACGCCTGCGATTTGATGGTAATCGAGTTATGATAAGGTTCACTTACGTAATCTGGTGATAGGATAATTGATGATGAAGTTGTTGGAGTTGTATTTGAAGGCTCAAAGGTTTGTTAATGGCGGAGTGGAGGCTATAGCAGATAGTGAGAAGAAGGAGCGACCTAGGTTATTTATATTCCAGAGTAACAAAACACGAACCGGTGCCACGGACCTAACCTCTTCCTTAGGTCGGATGCGACCTAGCAATCCTTCAGAGCACGAGTTAAGAAAGTCGAAGCACACGACCTATGGTTTAGTCGTATACTTCGAGGGGCAAATGTTAACTCCCTTCTGCAAACGACCTATAGATCAAAAAGCTGCGACCTAAAAGACGGCACGACCTAAAGGACAACGCAACCTAGCGACCGAAAAGTTTAACGACCTAGAGGATAGAGCAACTTAGCGGTTTAACGAAGCAAGCGACCTAAAGTAGCGGAGGTTAGCGACCTACAGGTAGTTGCGACCTAAAGGAAGACTCACTCTAACCAACCAACGACCTAAGGGGACTCAGCAACCTAAAGTCTTCAGCGACCTAGCGCCTTCATTACTCAGCGACCTAAAGTCTTCAGCGACCTAGCGCCTTCATTACTCAGCGATCAAAAAGCCAGAGCGACCTAAAGATCATATCAGCCTAAAGAGGCCGCGACCTAACAGAATGGCTCGACCTAAGATAGGTCGCCCACAACCTAAGGTAGATCGTTCCCGACCTAGGGACAGTGTATCAGAAGGCCGCCTTTTCTATACTGCCACCAATAAGGTCGCTTACGACCTAGGACTTGTCAAAACGAGCTCGTGCATTCTTATGAAAGAAGGGGGAGGAGCCAGTGCTTCTTAGGGCGCCTACGACCTACGACCTTGCTTAGGTCGGTCGCGACCTACGACCTAACTCCGAGCAAAGCTTATAAATACGCCCCTAGCTCCAACTAGCAAAGGACCTTTTGGGCTAATTCTGGAAGCACCGTGTTAACGCTAGAAAATAAACGCTAACACCCTGGTGTATAGATGGAAATTGTGAAAGCACCACCCGTTGATACGGGAACAAAGTATATGCAAAGAAATCACAGGAAAGCTATAAGAGACACAGTATTTATAGTGGTTCGGCTCAGGATCAAGCCTACGTCCACTTTAAAGCTCTTTATTGCTGATTTAGTTACAATTCTTTACAATCAACTCTGATTACAACACACTTAGACAAATATCTCAAACCCCGATGTAGAAGAATCCTTCGAACGCATGATGAATGAGTTATTTCTCTTCCTGAGATTTGTTGAAATGTCTTTGGTGATTGGAGTGATAGAAGTGTTGTTTGAGTGTTGCTTGAAGTCGAGATAACAGCAGAGTAATGGCGCCTAGGAAGTCCGTCCCCAAAGTCCCCCGAAATGTTGAATATGGCCATGTATTTATAGGCAAAATGTTAGGCTGAAACTGTCAAGTCATGAGTCGTGACCGACTCATGATGAGTCGTGACCGACCATGATGAGTCGTGAGTCATCTACGAGTCACCCCTTTGCAGCATGACATTGAACTTGCCTCTGAGTCTTGTGTCGTGCGTCGACTTATCTTTTGAGTCGTAAACCTCCCTGAGTCGTGCCATCCTTAACTCATAGAATCTCCTTAACTTGCCAGGCTCCTTAGGTCGTAGGTTTCTTGAGTCGTTAGCCCGTTGAGTCGTGGACTTTTCCTGAGTCGTCCTTTCAATGAGTCGCTAATGCTTTAACTTATTAGGCTCCTTAAGTCGTGAGTCGATAGTCTTGATGAGTCGGCAACTTACTGAGTCGGCTTTCTTTATGAACCGTTAACCCTTTGAGCTGTCAGCTGACTGAGTCGCTATCAAATGAGTCGGTACCTTCCTTAAGTAGATGAGTCGGTAATCTATTGAGTCGCTGCCAGCTTTGAGTCGTTGGTCTATTGAGTTGCTTATCTCTATGAGTCGTGAGTCCTTCTTGAATAGGTGAGTCGCTATCAGTTGAGTCGGTGCTTTCCTTGAGTCGTAGCTCCAATGAGTCGTTGAGCAAAACGGGATTAACACTTGCCCCTCGAAGTACACGCCTAAGTCGTAGGTCGTGTGCTTCGACTCATTCTGTCTCGTGCGCCGATTCAACTTTCATTGCCCTCAGCTATAAAAGATTTGAGTCATCACCCCTACCCCCTTCTTCTCATTATCCATCTGCTTCACTTGACCCTGCCATTAACGATCTTCCAAGCTTTCTGAGACAGGCTCAAGCTAATCAGTCACCAGTACATCTTCACCTTCATACTGCGTAAGTAATCTTAGTCAAGGCTCTGTCACGACCATCTCAGAAACGCGTTTCTCCGCTTTTTCCGATCTTAATCCAATTTAATGTATTACGCCTCACTGTGAATTTCGTCATGACCGGTAGTTGTCAGACACGCTGGCACCACGATTCATGATAGCACGGTGATGCGTTGGATCCATGATGGATTTGAGATGGTTCAAATCAACCTTAGGTGATTCTATGACGTTAAACGATGATGGGTTATTGGGTCACATACCAACTGGTTGTCGAATTTGGGGATGAAGCAGAGTTTTCTAAGAACTTGGTGGAAATGATGGAGTTATTAGGTGTTTGGGGAAGACGGGTGGATGCTAGGTTGATGGCGTTAACGGGTATCGGGCTGGATAGGAGATGACCGGTCGAGGAAATGACTTAGGATCTCACGACCTAGTCGGTCTTGCCTTTCGGCCACTGATTTTGAAATGCCTTGCAATCTCAACCGTACACGACTTAATGCTTCAGCCATAAACCGTAGATGACTCAAACTATAAGTCGTGAACGACTTAAGTCATAGGCCGTGAATGACTCAAACCATAAACTGTGAACGACCCAGCACTTGCTACTTTCCCGTGACTCATCCTTTAAACGGTACACGACTTAAACCATAAGCCGTGTACGACTCAGCAGCTTCCATGCGACCCAGTAGCTTTTACTATTGACTTTTAATCCGACCTAGCAAGTTTTACGACTCAAGCCATGAGTCGTAACCGAGTTAGAACTTAGAAGGTTTCTTGTTGCTTCGATCTGGAGCCTTCCCCCTATTTTTGACTTACGACTCATAGTACTGCCGACTTATAACATCAGCGATTTAGAGTTGGAACAACCTAACTTAACTTGCCCCACTTTCCTTAGGTCGTAGCCGAGTCATCCAAATAACCAATGACTTAGCTTAACCCGTACAAAGAATTCTTGAGTCGTTTTCGACTTAGTACTTGTAAATTTTGTTTGAACTCCGAATTATTGCATGGACTCTGAACTGCTATACTGCTGCATTCTTTTACTGATTACTTCAACTTGTAAGCTAATAATCTGTTAATACAACACTCACAGAAAACTGGGACGAATATACTGTCATTGATTGTCCACATCGAACGACAGATTAGTTAATGATATATAATTAACTTAAATAAATCGTGTGAACGAAGTGCTACCAATTTCAAGTGGAATATTAAAGAAGCACTGGATTAGTCAATTG
Organism: Allium cepa; assembly: GCA_030765085.1. Taxonomy (NCBI): domain Eukaryota; kingdom Viridiplantae; phylum Streptophyta; class Magnoliopsida; order Asparagales; family Amaryllidaceae; genus Allium; species Allium cepa. The sequence goes on from CM060938.1 coordinate 896,166,745, forward strand.
AAACTGACCAGCCCGCATTAATATTGTGCTTGAGCTTTAAATAACAAGTTCCGAAATTACCATAGTCAATCAATCGTCAACCAGTTTAATTCCAGTTATCTTTACTTGTTATTATTATTATTTTATTAGCTTTGCACGACACTTCACACTTTTTAGGAAACGTGCACCTTCGCATTTGAACATCCAGTTGCTTGTGTAGAATGACCCCTCATCAAGAAGAGCCGATGGGTCAGGCTGAAGATGTCTTTCCAGTAGCCATCCCTATAGACAACCCTCCGGAGAGAACACCCACAACTTTGAATCAGCGGGTGTTTAACCAACTGCGCATTCAGTTTGGCATTGATGATGCTGACGCCTTATTTCCGGGGCCAAATGACACTGCTGACAATCCTCCCTACGGCTTTGTTGCAGTCAATCGCCAAATGTGCTTAAGTGGGGCGATTCCTCCTTTTAACGGCTTTCTCCAACAGCTTCTGCTTCGGTTGTCTATCTCCCCATTCCAATTACACCCCAATGGCTATGCCATTTTGATGGGGTTATGTGCTCTATTCAGGAGAGTTTTGGATCGGTTACCAAGCTTCGAGGAGATCTGCTATTTTTGCTCATTCACGAAAACTAAAGACCATCCCTCCATTGTGGTTGTAAGAAGCGCTCGAAATCGCAAACTTATTACTGATCTCTCCGAAAGCGCTCACGGATTTTTGAATCAGTTTTTTTTCGTTCGCTGCCCTCCAGGGTTTTATGCCATCTGGAGAGTGGGAAGTAAGATTTCCTGTCTCTACTTTTTCCGTTTTGAAACTTTCTCGAGATCTGAACTCTCAGCTGCTAATTTCATTCTTTCTCTGTTTTTAGCACTACCACCCCCTGCTAGGGACCCAAGTCTCAAGCAAATTTTTGAAAGATTAAGTGCCGTGCCGGTAGAAGAGAGGAGCATAAAGTTTCTGCTAAACGATGAACTTTTACATCAATACGGACTCCTCCATCTCTCTCGCTTTACTCGGCCTCGTGAAGCTCCAACGGAGGTTCCTGATTCTCCGGTGAAAACTCCTGATCTTCCGATCTCCACTAAAGAGCACATACGAGGAGAAATTTCTGCAGAAACCTTATTAGTGAAGTGCTCTACTCCCAGAGATGATACGGGACCCTCCGAAAAGCCCGCACTTGCTCCCATTATTGAAGAAGAAGAGGAGCCCCTTTCCCAAACCAGGGAGAGTGCTGACAAAGGAGATGATGGAGGGAATCAGGTTGGGCATGCCGGTGATGACGTCTTTGGGGATTTAAGCGACATAATTATTACTTCCCAAGAGCTTTTTAAAGAAGACCCTGCTCATGGTAAAGCTATACCTCCGACGATTGAAGCAACATCTGCCCTCCAACAGACTCTTACTCCTTCATCTCAAGAATTGTCATCAACAGTGAAATCTATCACTTCCCCCCAACAGAGGAGTGGTTCGTTAGTCCAACGCGAGTAGCTTGCACTTCACACACAACTAAGGATTTTCCAGCACATTTATGCACTTATCTTCTTATACTTTAGAGATTTCTAAAGCTTATCTTTTCTTATTTCAGATTCTTCAATGACACGCGGCGGATCGTATTATCAGGATTTCCAACGCTACGGGGGGCGTGGTCAATATGATTATCGGCGTTACTTTCCCTCTTATAGAGAGTCTGATGAAGAGAGGGCTGCTCGAAAGGCTCGTGAAAGGAGGGATGCAGAAGAGCGTTATGACAGAAGGGATAGGGATGAGCACCATGATTCTCTGCAAAGGAGTGACGACTCTCACAAAAGGAAATCTTACGACGACCGAGGAAAAGGTCATGTAACTGAAGATTCAAGCAAACGAGCCCGACATGGTGAGAGACATACTTCCACTATTCCCGAAAAGCCTATTGCCCCTGCCCCTCTTGACATTACTTCCGACTCTCCCGCCCTTGGGAAGGAGGACATCCAGACAATAATAAGCAGGCCTAAATTTCAAGTGGGACCTGGCCCAGCCACTTTACAAAGCCGTTTTCCACAATGGTGCTTAAAGGGCGTGAGATTCGACCTAGACTTGGTCCCCATTGACAAGTCTGCTATGTTGCGCAATCTTGATGCAGTCAAGCTCGATATCGAGAGGATGTCAAACTGGCAGAAGCTTGTTGATGAGCTTCAAAGAGTTAACCGTGCCAACTTAGAGGCCATGCTCACCATGGAAAATGATAAGGCTGAGTGGCAAAAGGTCCTTGAGCAGCACGACACTGAAATGAGGAGCATTACTTCCTACAACGAGGAGCTCGAAGCAAAGGTTGAGAAGTTGAAAGATGAGCTTGCTGCTTCCTCTACTTCATACTCTCAAAAAGAAGAAGTGCTTCTTAGACAAGTTAGAGATGCTCATGCCAGTCAGAGGGATGCCGAAGATAGGCTCGAGGCACAAAAAAGAATCAGTGAAGGCTATGTCTCTGATATTGCTGAGCTTCGAAAGAAAAACAACTCCCAGGAGGCGGAGATACAAATGCTTAAGCTTCAGCTTGCCAGAACTGAAAGGGAGCGCGATGAGGCTGTCGCCGGCAAAATCGCAGCCGAAGAATCTCATGAGGCGACCAAAAACAGCTTCGGCTCAACATTATTCGACTTCTACTTGCATAGCGTCTTGGGGCGTGGAAGCCTCGCCTTTCTTGGCCCCAAGTATGAGATCACTTTAGCTGAAGTGTGGGAGGCCGCCCTCGATATGCTTGGTGCTGAAGGTGCTGGTTATGATGAGCCAGCCCTGGAAAGGCATTATTTTGATGAAGACGCTCGCGCCGCTCTTGCCAGGGGAAAGGAACAACTTGCCAAACTAAGAACCGAAGTGACGGAAGGGGACCAGCTGGGGAAAACCACTTCAACTACTCTAGTCCAGCCACCTTCTTCGTCTGAAGTCGACATTATTGGTTCCAGTTCCCATCTCGCTTCTCCTACCAAAGTTACCGCTGATATTACAAGCACACAAGGTGGAGACGAGGGTGAAGAGAGCGCTGATGCGCAAGCTTATGAAGTCGATATCAGGAAACCAGCTTCTCCAGGTAACTTCACCGTTAATCTCGCTACTGTCAATTCTGCTCAAGCTGGTTACTCGTTTATTTCACATGAGTTTCACGAGCTCCTTGGCTATTTTCTCAACCTTGACGAGCCTTCTTCTCCTCTCTTTACTGACTTCATTGGTGAACCCTCATCTCCTCTTTTTACTGACTTTAACCTTTTTTCTTCTGTAGAGAAAGTACCAAGCACTGCTCAAATTTCTTCTCCTCCGGTCATCCTTCCTTCATCTCTTCAGGCGGTGCCTCCTTCTGCCTCGCAACCTGGATCACAGGAGGAACAAATAGAGGCTCTTCACGGCTTGGATGATCCCATCGCTTCGCAAGAGCAGAAAGATGAAAGACCTGAGGGAGGTGACATTTCCCCGGAACGGACTCCTTCTGACGACATTGTTCTATCAAAACTTGTCACTCCGGGGAGTGAGTCTTCCTCACAAAGGAGAGAGAAGCGTGGGACATCAAAGAGGAGGGGGAAGAAAATCACCGCCACTGGAGAGGAGCCGGAAGTTGAACCGGTTACACCTGCCTCTCCCACTTCCCTTATACCCACTGGCCGACCTGAAAAGCTGGTTATTCGACCGAGTAAAGGGTCCAAAGGAGGGAAGAAGAAGTGAAGATTTAAGCTTTTTGCCTTTTGTATGAACTGGCCGAGAGTTGTGCGGGTACCGGCCCCCCGCTTTTATTTTGAAACCTGTATCTGCATTATAGTTGAATAAAATGATTCTTCGTTTGTACAAACTTCTGTTTGAATTTGAGAATGCATTTACTATTTATTTTTGCACAAGTTTGTTTATATAGTATTGCAGCGGGCTTACGGTATGTTGCTTGAGTATTACTTTACTGAGGCAGCTATACTACTATACCATGTTGCCCCCATGCCTTAAGCTCGTTGCAATATTTTATACTTCGAGGGGACTTGCACTCTTATTTGTTAAAGAATAATTATTTTATTCTTTAAAGAAAATTTTTATTGAGTACAACTCCCTTCGTATAAGTTTTTACGCTTTGTCGTTCGAAGAAATCACTTTTCTCTTTTGCTTATGTGCATATTTCACCAAGTGAATTCCTCTGTGTGGTAAAGCGGACCTCTGAAGGGTACTTTAACTTCTTTTCTTTTTACGATCATTTCCCATAGTAGGCAAATTACTTTTCCTTTGAAAGTTAAAGTACGCTTTTGATGAGGATTTTTTTTTTTTTTTTTTTTATATATAGAAAATTGTACCTCTGAGGAGGGATTTTTTCACGTTTCAACACTTGGAAGTTTTATTTCAATCTCGGTGAAACGTGTACCTCCAAAGAGTTATGCCTTAGAAATCCCTTTTACGTTTCAACACTTGGAAGTTTTATTTCAATCTCGGTGAAACGTGGGTTTCCGAAGAGGTCTTTCTTCTTAATTGTGTCCCCGGGAGGGGGTTGTACCTCTAAGGAGGGATTTTTTACGTTTCAACACTTGGAAGTTTTATTTCAATCTCGGTGAAACGTGTACCCCCAAAGAGTTGTGCCTTCGAAGAAAGCCTTTTCACGTTTCAACACTTGGAAGTTTTATTTCAATCTCGGTGAAACGTGGGTTTCCAAGAAGGTCTTTGTTTTTGCATTTCAACTTTGGTGAAGTGAAATTCCGAAGAGCGGTTGTTACACTTCAACTCCTGGCGAAATGTGCCTCCGAAGAGGGCTTTTATTTTGTTTACATTTCAACTCTGGTGAAGTGAAATTCCGAAGAGCGGTCACAACACTTCAACTCCTGGTGAAACGGGCCTCCGAAGAGGGCTTTTATTTTGTTTGCATTTCAACTCTGGTGAAGTGAAATCCCGAAGAGCGGTTATAACACTTCAACTCCTGGTGAAATGTGCCTCAGAGAGGGTTTTCATCGCCTGGAAGTTACTCTCTCATGGTTGGAGGGTCATGACTCCTCCAATCTTTTTTGTTGAGTAGAGAACTTTCTTTTTTTTTTTTTTTTGGTGGCGTATGACCCATTAGAGGTCTTTTATCCTCCGAAGAGTTGCGCCTCCGAAGAGGACTTGTGCTGCTGATGGTAGCTTTGGTTGTTCCTTTGCTCACTTGCTTATGCCTTTTCAGCGATCCTCTTTTTTTTTTTTTTTAAGTTTTCATTCCCCTTTCTCTCACAAGTGGCTTGTTTAATCCAAGGAAGTGTACTTCATTGCCAGGCAAGTTCGTGAGAACGGGCACTAGCTTCCTAATTGGATGTTTGTTTGTTCAAACGATCTCAATTTATCAGCAAGGGCTCGTTTCTATCGAAATCATTAGCCGTTCAATTGAAGTATTTCCTATCTAGGATTTGAATTCGGGGTCTTTGTGACTTGAAATTTGTTTGTTGAATGATGGTGAGAATCGCTCAGTCTTATTATGCGCAAGTTTTATTTCCATGGTCTGCAAAAATTTAAATTGACATTTTAGCAATACATCTTATGTATTTTTATATTGAAAACAAAGCAAGCATATAATGATAATAAGGAACACAAGATTTATAGTGGTTCGGCCATGAAATTGGGCCTACATCCACTTTATATTTTTTATTATTTACTTGCATCAGTTTCACAATTGCTTTCAATTACAAGAATCATACATCCATAATTCTTTTTACAATTTTTCAACAAAATTTTCAAGTAAAGTATGGACGCAAGTGGTTGTTGTTCCATGCCCTTGGAATTTGCTCTCCATCAACAGTGGTGAGCTTGAATGTGCCGTCAAGAAGCTTCTGACCTACTACATATGGTCCTTCCCAATTTGGCCCAAATACACCTGTCGCGGTCATAATTCTTTTCAGGACTAGATCTCCAATTTCAAAGCTGCGTTGACGAACTTTGGAATTGAAATGTCTGGCTATCCTTTGCTGATGAGCTGCAACTCTGAGGTTAGCTTCATCTCTTTTTTCATCAAGGAGATCCAGCGCTTCAAGTTGCAACTTTTCATTTTCTGCTTGATTGAAATGAATTCTTCTGTGTGAAGGGACCTCTGTTTCAACCGGGATCATTGCTTCCGATCCGTATGCTAACGAAAAAGGAGTATGCCCAGTTGCAGTTTTGTGAGTAGTTCTGTATGCCCATAGTGCAAGTGGTAGTTTATCGACCCAACCACCTTTTGCTCTTTCGAGTTGCTTTTTGATGGTTGATTTGATGATCTTGTTCACTGCTTCCACTTGCCCGTTTGCCTGCGGATGAGCTACTGCCGAAAAGCTTTTCTGGATTTTGAATCGTTTGCAAAAATCCTGGAATTCCTCGCTTTCAAACTGAGTACCATTGTCTGTGATTATTTTCTGAGGCACACCGTATCTGCAAATGATATTCTTGGTCACAAAGCTTATCATTTTCTTAGAAGTGATAGTAGCCAATGGTTCAGCTTCAGCCCACTTAGTAAAATAATCAACTGCAACAATAGCATATTTAATCCCTGATTTAGCAGTTGGTAGCGGCCCAATGAGATCCATTCCCCAAATTGCAAATGGCCATGGACTGACCATCTGTGTGAGTTCGGTAGAAGGTGCTCTAGGAATTTTGGCATATCTTTGGCACTTGTCACATTTTCGGGAGTAATCTGCGGCATCCCGATTAATCTCTGGCCAAAAATATCCGTATCGGAGAATTTTCTTTGCTAGTGTTTGACCACCTGAATGATCACCGCATTCTCCTCCATGCACTTCAGCTAGGATTGTTTTGGACTCTTCCCGGGATACACATCGAAGCAATGGCATTGAGAATCCCCGTCTGTACAATCGGCCATCCTGAATTACATAGCGAGAGGCCTTCCTTAGAAGCTTTCGTCTTTCTATCGAGTTTTCTGGCAGAGAACCCCTGAGTAGGTAATCCAGTATTGGAGTCATCCATGACTCTTGTTCTTGAGATACATTCATAATCCAGTCTATATCCATCTCGTCTATACTTGGCGCTGAAAGGACTTCTACAGGGACCAATCCCAATAGTTGAGCTTCTCCAGAACTTGAATACTTTGCGAGGGAATCCGCCTTCATATTCTCTTCACGAGGAATGTGGCTTATTGAATAGTGATCGAGTTCATATAGGAGTTCCCAAGCCTTTAACAAATAGGAAGGCAGATTTCCACCTTTTGCTTGAAATTCCTTCTTGACTTGACATACGATAAGCTGAGAATCACTGAAAATTTGTAATGCTTGAATGTTCAGCTCTTTAGCGATTTTCAGACCTGCAATAAGAGCTTCATATTCTGCTTCATTGTTTGTTGAAGGAAATTCCAGTCTTAGTGCATAACATAATGATCGACCTTCAGGAGTTTCAAGTACCACTCCGGCTCCAGAGCAGTTGTCATTTCTTGCGCCATCAACATACATCTTCCACTGGATTGGAGGATCATTGACCGCTTTTTCCTCATCATTATCTTTCTCTGTGAATTCTGCAATGAAATCAGCTAAAGTTTGTCCGTTGATTGCTTTTCGGGGGTGATAGGTGATGTCATATTGACTAAGTTCAATGTTCCATTTTAGAAGACGACCCGAAGTTTCAGGGCGAAATAGGACTTGCTTTAGAGGCTGATCAGTGAGTACTTTGATAGGATGAGCTTGGAAATATTGCCTCAGTTTTCTCGATGCAACTAGTAGGCAATAGGCGAGTTTTTCCAACTTGGAGTAATTCAGCTCTGCTCCAGTGAGTCTTTTGCTGATATAGTAAACCGGATGTTGAATCCTTTTGTCTTCCCGTACCAGCGCTGCACTTAGAGCATGAGATGATACTGCCAAGTATATAAGAAGATCCTCACCATTGCCTGGCCTAGAAAGTATCGGAGGCGTTTCCATATGACGGATCAACTCTTCAAAAGCTTTTTGGCATTCGGGAGTCCATTCAAAGTTCTTCTTTCCTTTTTTCAGGGCATCGAAAAACGGGATGCATTTATCAGTAGCTTTGGAAATGAACCGATTCAAAGCGGCGACCTTTCCGTTGAGACTTTGCAATTCCTTCTTCGTTCTAGGAGCTTTAACTTCTTTTAAGGCGGTAATTTGAGCTGGGCTAGCCTCTATGCCCCTAGCCCTGACAATAAAACCTAAGAACTTTCCGGATTCGACCCCAAATGTACATTTCAGAGGGTTAAGTTTCATTCTGTATTTCCGGAGGACTGCGAACATTTCTGCTAAGTGTTCAATGTGATCCACTGCTTTCCTGGACTTCACTAACATGTCGTCGACGTAGACTTCCATAGTTTTGCCCAATTGCGGTTTGAACATAGCATTAACAAGTCTTTGGTAGGTTGCCCCTGCGTTTTTCAATCCGAAGGGCATAACTCTGTAGCAATAAAGTCCAATATCTGTGATAAAGCTTGTATCCTCTTGATCCGGCTCATGCATCATGATTTGGTTATAACCGGAGTAGGCATCCATAAAGGATAACAATTCATGTCCCGCAGTTCCGTCTACCAGTTGATCGATCCTGGGTAATGGGAAGCAATCTTTGGGGCAAGCCTTGTTTAGATCAGAAAAGTCGATGCATACTCTCCATTTTCCATTAGCTTTCTTGACCAACACAGGATTTGAAACCCAATTCGGATACGTAGATTCTTTGATGAAGTTATTTTCCATGAGTCGATCAACTTCTTCTTTTAATGCTGCTGACCTTTCTGGACCTTGGGTTCTTCTTTTCTGTTTAACTGGCGTAAACTTTGGGTCAATATTCAGAGCGTGTACTGCAACTTCTGGGGATATCCCACACATATCGGCATGAGTCCAAGCAAAGACATCCAGATTTGCCTTCAGAAAAGATATCAAGATGTTCTGAATTGACACATTAAGCTGCGAACCCACATTCAACACCTTATTTGGGTCCTTCGGGTCAACAGGTACCGGAATTGTCGCTTCCACCGGTACTACTCTATTCTCCCCTGTAATGGCTTTTCTGGGATCCATTTCTTTCCGTGCCCCGCTGTGTTCGCCAGTGCAGGGTCCGCTCTGTAATTGCTACAAGGCTGGCTCCTTGATGCGGACTGGGGTTGCCACACCCTTTCCCACTTCTCTTTTTCTTGACTCTCGCAGCTCTGTCAAATAGCACTCTCGCGCAGCATTCTGATCCCCTTTTATAACTCCTACTCCATTGTCAGTAGGGAATTTAATAGTGAGGCACCATGGGGCTAGGATAGTTTTGAATGCTGCGAGTGTTGGGCGGCCAAGAAAAGCATTATAGGCAGAAAATTCATCGACAATCACAAATGTTTGCTTTCGGACCACTTTCCTTTCTCCTTCCCCAAGTTCTACAAACAAATCGATGGTTCCTACTGGTTGCTTTGGCTCACCTGTGAAGCCCACGATTTTCTGTGATGAGGCTTGCACATCGATCATAGGGATTTTCATCTGGTCAAATGTCTTTTTGAAGAGGATATTACATGATGCTCCGCAGTCAATGAGGACTCTTCTGACAATGGCTGGTCCAATACCAGCCGAGATGACCAAGGGATCTAAAGTAGGAGCTTCAATACCTGTAGAATCTCTGGCTCTGAAAATAATATCATCACTGAAAGTTTTTTGTTGTTTAAGGGGTGTAGTGTCTTCTAGAACAAAGACGTTTTCTTCGGCTGGAGCATATTTCAAAGCCCTGGAATATCTCTCCATCTCACCCCAACTCTTGCCAGCTGGGTGAGGTCCTACGGAAATGACATTGATAATGGGTCTTTCAGATTCATGCCCCGTAGCTTTCTCACCTGCCCCAGGCTGATGAACAGGAGCCCGCTGCCCCTGACTCGATGATGCAGGATTGTTGCTATTCTTTTTCACAAATTGCTGCAACTTGTTTTCTCTTAGCAACTCTTCAATCAGATTCTTCAGCTGGCGGCATTCATCAGTTTCATGACCTGGTTGATTGTGGAAGCGGCAAAATTTCCCACTTTGTATGGCTTTTCTCCCAGTTCTCAAAGGGATAGGTTTAGGGAAATCGACGGAATCTTTGGTGGCAAGGTAGATGTGCTCCGGCGTATGTGATAATGGAGTATATTCTGATGGCTTGAAGGACCGGGGCTTTTTTAGATTACCCTGTTTCTTTCCATTATTATTCTCCCTTTTCTGCCCCACCGACTCATTCTTGCGTGGAGCGACAGTATTGTCTTCAGCTTTTTCCAACACTGCCTTTACTGGCAAAGGACGACTTTCCAAGCGAATGAATTCGTCTGCTTTTTTGTAGAACTTCTCGAGAGAGGTTGGCTCCTTCATATTTAACCATTTCCCAAATTCGCTTGACTTATCAATAGCCCTCATCAGATAAGTCAATATCATTCGTGGTTCAGCATTGTCCACTTCAGCCAATGCTATATTGAAACGGTTCAAGAAAGATCTGATAGACTCACCAGGATTCTGCTCTAAACTGGACAATGACATGATATCCTTGGCCTTCGAAGCATATAGCCTAAACTGCTCCTTAAATTTTCTGGTCAAGTCTGAAAACTGATCGATAGATCGAACTGGCAACTTGGTGAACCACAGCAAAGCCACGCCTTCCAGGTATACGGGGAAATATCGGCACTTTATTTCGTCGGATGCCCGGGCACCTGTCATGTGCCAATCATATTTATACAAGAACTCATTCGGATCACTTGTCCCTTTGTAAGCTGGAATAGTTGGAGGGACAAACTTCCTTGGAAATTCCGCCTTCAAGATTCTTTCAGTAAACGGAGTTTTACTTGGAGCGAAACCCCATTCCTTCTCATCTTCAACCCTTTGCATACTTTCTTTCATGATCTGCCGGACCATTCCAGAAAGATATTCCTCATCATGCCGAGTTCTAGATCCACCGGCTTCAGGTACTGCCTGCTCAAAGGGACTAGTAGGCCTTTCATGAGCATTCCTTTCATTAACATCATGAATGTTGCCAGCATAGTTTCCTTCATTACCAGCCGGTTGATTGTTTGCCCCAAGTAAGTCGTTCAATTTATTCAGAATCAGAGCATTCTGGGCACTTTGAGCCTCTAGTTGTGCATTTTGGGCGTTGATCTGCTGGTTTAGCCCTAGAATCACAGCATCCAATTCCGCTTTTGTAACTCCAACAGACGGAGTGGGTAGATTATGCACAGGGGAAGCGGAGGTTCCCTCTTGAATATTCCCGGATCTGATAGATCTACTCTTCCTTCCAGGAGCCATGATCTCAGATATACTTCTGGTTTTTAAAGAAATTCTTTCTTCTAATCTCTGCGAAGCAATGATGACAGCTGTCCTGAGTTCAATTCTCAGTGAAAGCACCAAAAATGTTAACGCTAGAAAATAAACGCTAACACCCCGGTGTATAGATGGAAATTGTGAAAGCACCACCCGTTGATACGGGAACAAAGTATATGCAAAGAAATCACAGGAAAGCTATAAGAGACACAGTATTTATAGTGGTTCGGCTCAGGATCAAGCCTACGTCCACTTTAAAGCTCTTTATTGCTGATTTAGTTACAATTCTTTACAATCAACTCTGATTACAACACACTTAGACAAATATCTCAAACCCCGATGTAGAAGAATCCTTCGAACGCATGATGAATGAGTTATTTCTCTTCCTGAGATTTGTTGAAATGTCTTTGGTGATTGGAGTGATAGAAGTGTTGTTTGAGTGTTGCTTGAAGTCGAGATAACAGCAGAGTAATGGCGCCTAGGAAGTCCGTCCCCAAAGTCCCCCGAAATGTTGAATATGGCCATGTATTTATAGGCAAAATGTTAGGCTGAAACTGTCAAGTCATGAGTCGTGACCGACTCATGATGAGTCGTGACCGACTCATGATGAGTCGTGAGTCATCTACGAGTCACCCCTTTGCAGCATGACATTGAACTTGCCTCTGAGTCTTGTGTCGTGCGTCGACTTATCTTTTGAGTCGTAAACCTCCCTGAGTCGTGCCATCCTTAACTCATAGAATCTCCTTAACTTGCCAGGCTCCTTAGGTCGTAGGTTTCTTGAGTCGTTAGCCCGTTGAGTCGTGGACTTTTCCTGAGTCGTCCTTTCAATGAGTCGCTAATGCTTTAACTTATTAGGCTCCTTAAGTCGTGAGTCGATAGTCTTGATGAGTCGGCAACTTACTGAGTCGGCTTTCTTTATGAACCGTTAACCCTTTGAGCTGTCAGCTGACTGAGTCGCTATCAAATGAGTCGGTACCTTCCTTAAGTAGATGAGTCGGTAATCTATTGAGTCGCTGCCAGCTTTGAGTCGTTGGTCTATTGAGTTGCTTATCTCTATGAGTCGTGAGTCCTTCTTGAATAGGTGAGTCGCTATCAGTTGAGTCGGTGCTTTCCTTGAGTCGTAGCTCCAATGAGTCGTTGAGCAAAACGGGATTAACACACCGTTACTCTGCCATTTTCTCAACTCAGGCAGCACTCCAAGCACTCCAAACTCCAAGGACGCTATTACACACTTCAAAGAAGAATCACAATCATTCAAGATGAATTCGAAAGATTATTCTTCATGGGAGTTTGAACTATTTGTCTGAAGTTAATTGTAATTGAAGAAAGTGATATAAATTGTACTCATATCAGCAATAAAGAGAATCTAAGTGGACGTAGGCCTGATTTTGGGCCGAACCACTATAAAACTTGTGTTTTTACTGCTTTTCTGCAATCTCCTTACTTATAATTCTTTCCCGATCTATCGGGTGGTGCTTTCACAAATACACTTCACACACCGGGGTGTTAGCGTTCAAATTTAAGCGTTAACAGAGTGCAACGAGATAGTGCCTTCGATTTTCGTTCAAACCCGGAACGAACTTGTATGGATTGAATGCTTTCAGAACATCATCAGGTGGACGATGAGCATTCTAAGATAGATATGTTTTATAAAGGTAATCGCAGCCTCAAGCCTCATCAACTACGAATGGCTAAAACAGGGGAGGTGCAGAACATCATCAGGTGGACGATGAGCATTCTAAGATAGATATGTTTTATAAAGGTAATCGCAGCCTCAAGCCTCATCAACTAGGAATGGCTAAAACAGGGGAGGTGCAGCAAGGCTAGGTGGGTAGCATCCATTTCAGGGTGAGGTCATTCCTGTCTAGATGTCCCTTTTATTTCGGCTTAGTGGGTGGTTGGTCGCGCCAATCACGGGGTGATCTTACTCGGTACTATTCAATAAGGAATGGTTCCGGCTTCGTGTTGCAGGGGATTGGGAGTGCCTCGGTACGTTGATCTAGGCCACGTACTATGACAGGCGGTACCCCGGTAGCCCTGTCATTGATGGAAACCCATTCTTCCTACGAGACCCTACGGTTTTGATTGTATTACCCACTTTTGTGGCTAGTAGCTGGAATTTAATAATGTAACAATTTCGGCTATTTCTTATTTACTTGAAAACCCTAGACACTATTATAATATCACTGGATTTCCTATCAAATGTTTTGGTTAGCGTAAGGTAAAAACTTTTCCATGTTTATGTGTGGGAAGTCTTACGTGATACCTTTTCTTTTCAAAGGTTTTTCTAAAGTTAAGCGATTTTAACCCGTTTACTCACACCAGACCCCTATCTGACCCGAGTGTTTGTTTTCTTTTTTATTAAACTCTTAGGTATTCAAATTATGTATGAGTAGTCAAGTGATTCAGGTTTGCTTGACGAATTCTGGAGGAGATATGGAGCAGGAGGCTTCCACGTGTAGATATATTATGGTTCCGCAGTGTTTGTGTTGTATCTGTATCTTGTGTACTTGAGTTGTATAGTTAGACAGATGTTTATAACTGTCTAATATGTGTTGTGTAAGTTGTGTACTCTGATGTAATATGATACTATGTAATATTTTATGTGATATATTATATTTCATTCGTTCCGCTGTGAGTTATCTGATGTTGTGTTTCTTCTTTCTCTTTCTTTTCTTCTTCTATCCCTTTCTTTCTTAATTAGTGATGCGACTTTCTGGTGTTAGAAAGTTGGGTCGCTACAGTTGGTATCAGAGCATTAGGTTGAGTGAATACCTAGGCTCTAGAGTGGTGTCTTTCTTGAGAGAGCGTACTTGTAATTTTTATATAACTATATATATATATATACCTATCTAAATTTGTTAGGTTATCTGTTCGGATTTTCCAACATAAATTTTAGAGGTAGATGGAATAGTGGTGTGTGTGTGACACGACTACCACTGATGGAGAGGTCCAGATGTTTGAGATTGGAAGTATATTTGTCGAGACTGTAGACTTAATACCATCTCGAATGAGATTTGTAGTTTGGAGTAAGGATTTCTCTGATATCCGAAGAAAATCTTTTAAAGATTCGGAGTTTATCTTGGAAGTGTAAGTTTGGATCTGTCGGAAGTGCAGAAGTAAGTGATGATATCTTGAAAACAGCGCGACGAGATGCAGTATCCATGGATATTCCGAAGATGTTTTCTCTTGAAGCAGTTTTAGAAATGGTTGAGGAGCAATTTTACCTGCTGTAGGGAAGATTCGTCTGAATAGAAGTTGTCTGGATCTTAAGCATGGAGGTTGGCTGTTTTGGAATATGGGACTAAGGTCTATAAGTTGCTTCGCTTCAGCATGATCTCATTTGTCATTTCTTAAGGAGAGCGAGATGTTGATGCTTGGTTTGGAGCCCGAATTTCTTGAGAGGTTGTCTGCCATATCGGAGGTCTTTTGTTTGGTTTGTTGATGGTTTTAGTTTTCGATAAGCCTTTGGATTAGAAGTTTTTGGTTTGCTGTGGTAGTTGTGCAGCTCGAAGTGTTCGGTGTGCTGACGAGAAGGCCTTTTAGCTTTGCAGTATCATCGAGGTAGGGATTTGGAAGCAGCAGTGTGGTCATTTCTCCGATGGTTGAGGAATCTTGGTGGTTCTTCTTGCAGTAGTCCAGGCAGATGTGAAAGTTTTATTGAAGGGTTAACCTTGTTTGGAAAAGCTTAAAGCTGTTCTAATTGGTAAAGAGAGGACAGTTTCTTTGGAATCCGAATTTGGTAGGATCGCAAAAGTGACTTGTGATTAATTTGGGAATTTTTCTTAGGCAATCTTTTGTTTGAGACTGAGGATTCTCATGTGGAAGTAGGAGCTTTCAAAGTAATCAGAAGTTTGTCTACATCTGGAGATTGGGTTCCATATTGTTTTGGTTCCAGAAGCGATTTTGGTAGTTAGCCTGGTAGTAGGATAGTTCTTGGAAAAGAAGAGTTGGTGTAGCAGATCAGAAATTTTTGGATTTGGATTGGTCAGATCTAGTTTTGAGTTTGGATTTCTGTTATAAGGTTGCGACCGAGTCAGATGGGTCACTAAGATTTTATGGATTTGATGATAAAAGTTTTTCTGGATATATTAGATAAGTTTGTATTTGTGTTTATCAACAGTATTCTCATTTATTTCAGAATCAGAGTTGTACAGTGGAAGCGAGGTAGCAGCTGTGCAAGTAAGGAAGCAAGTTCAGTTTGCTATTGCTTGGGAAGTAGAGCTTGTGTTCTGGATTTCGATGGATTTTGGAAGACTTTTCTGTTGGATAGGATCCAGGAAACTGGTTTGTTTTGGTCTACTAGTTTCTGGAAGTATCAGCATAGGTTGAGCTGATCAGGAAGAAGATTGGCAGCCCAGGATTGTCTGTTGAGTTATGTAGATATGAGATAAGGAGTTTGAAATTCGAAGTTGGGGACTTCATTGTTGTTAAGATTTCTTTGGTTAAGAGAGTAGTAATTGGATAAGATTGGATAGCTAGTTTTGAGGCATTTGGGATTTCTTATCTGTGTTTTGACAGGATAAGATTGAATTGCCAGTTTGGATAACTGGAATTCATTGTATTTCACGTATCTCTGAGGGAGTGCGTGTATGATTCATCATTGGTTGTTGAATTTATATTTCAGTTGGATTTGGTAGCTGAACTGGACTTGAGTATAGTCTGATGTTCTGTTCAGATTGATGGATCTAGAGGTGAGAGGAGCTCTAGAATTTAGTGGTGTAGTTTGTTAGCTTCTGTAGAACGAGTCTCCCGGTGATTTATGCTTGGGAAACTCAAGATAGTATTAGAAGATTTATTCTAATCTGCGTCAGGATAATTAGTTAGGTTTGTTTGTTTGATTGATTGCTATGGTTGATAGTAACTGGTTGATAGGAATGCTTTGCTCTTTGAAATTGAAATCTTTGCTGGGTTATTAAATTACTTTTGCTTTTAAATTTCGGGGAAGAAATTCTTTTAAGTGGGAGGAATGTAACGACCCGGAATTTTAGGCAATATCAATTTAATAATTTTTATTAATAATTAAATTGATTTGATAATTTTTCTTTATAATTTAAATTTAAATTGGTAAATTTAATCTTTTAAAGGTTAATAAATATTTAATCTGGAAAAATTGATGAGATTTATCTTTCAAAGCTAATAAATTTTATTCTATTTATAATAAATATATTGGTATATATATTGTGAATAGAAATATCTTTTGTTTTAAATAAAAGATTGAATTTACAAATTGTAATATATATGTATGTATATGTTATAATTTGATGTTGTTTTGAAATCTAGTATAATCTATTAATAATTTATATATGTATGAATATTATAATTTAAAGCTTTGTTTTAAATTCAATTGTTTTCAAATATAAAATAATTTATTTATTTTTAAGTGTGATAGTTTAAATAAGTATTTAATAAAAGTTTTATTTTGTTTTCTTTAAAGTGTTTAAATTAAATAGTTATAAATGTATATATATAAATGTTTTAGATTTTAAATTACATGTATAAGAAATATATTTTTATTATAATTAGTTTTAGAATATTTTCTTTAAAGACTAAATTTATATTTACATACATAAGTAATTATTAATAAAGTAAATTAAATAGGTAAGCTTATATTATCTTTTCAATTGAATAAAAATTTATGTAAAATACTAAGAGACATGTGTAACCATGTTAATTATCTTAAAAACACATGTAAGAAATTAAGCTAATTGAGTGACAAGTGTCTTCATTTAAAACTTATTTTCTTTAAATTTTTATTAACATAACATAATTCATTTAAACATAAAGAAGTTTGTTTTACCTTTCTTCATTCTTTCGAATTTATGGCAACCAGAAATTAATCCAAAATCTGAAATTAAATTCTGCAAATTCAAATGAAGATTAACTCAGCAAGTTCAAGATCAACCTGCAAATTAAAAACTGCAACATCAACTTCAATCTGCAATTTCACCTGCATTTCAAAGGAAAGTTCAACTGCAGTTTGAACATTTAAAGCATCAATTTGAGGCATGCGGTAGGATTTCATAATCAAAGCATTATCTAGATTTAAGCATGCAAGGATTCACTTAACTTCAGCAAAGCAAAATCAAAGCTTTTTCAAATTTAAGTGTTCAAAGCCTGGAAATTTAAACTGCTCTGCAACTTTATAAGGTGAGTAAATTTTGTTTTAAAAACAGTTTTAATTTAATCTATGGTTGAATCATGATGCATGCAAATGAATTTTGTTTTGGTAATGAATATTATTAAATATATATTGATAAGTTGTATGTTGTAAGTGCGAAATTACCAGGAATTCAAATGACAGTAAATATTCATTCTCTGTTTGAAATCTTTTGAAGTTGTTCCTTAGGAAAATTCAAATCTGCCAATCTATACCCTATTTGATTTTGATAAGTGAATGAAAGTTGGTTTTTATCGTTTGATGAAATTTTTAAAAATAGTTTCTGTAAGTTTAAATTTATAAATAGAATATAAATGGTAGATACAATGAAACTTAAAATTTTTGTTAAAAATCATCTTCTTTAAATTTCAATTTAAATCACATGCATGTAATCATGATTAAAAATCATGAATTTAGATATGCAATTTGTAATTTTTAATTGGGTATTTAATGTGAATTTTGGGTTTGAACGTTTTAGGAGTTTTTGGTGATTGTCGTTGATCGGCGTGACGATTTGAGCTAGAATCTTGATCGAAGCTCGTTGTCGTGATGTGGATGAAGGGAAAAATACAATTGAATTTTTCCAATGGTTGAATCGATGGGAATTGGGTCGATTAGGGTTTTATATTGAATTGTGCTCGGCTTGACTGTCGAGGAAATTTCGACCTGAGGGATGGATCGAGTTCGATCGCATTTGGGAGTGTTGAAGTTCATGGTCGTGGCGTCTCGATGGTGGGGTCGACGAGGTGTAACGGCGACGTGGTGAACGGCAGTGGGTGGTTTTTGGGTTGTGACTGCTGCAGTATTTTGGTTCGTATGGTCGTTTTTTGATTCGAGTGTGATTTATTGGATCTGGGTTTATATTGTTGCCCGTGTGTGATCGAGAGATCGTCGACGTTGGTCGCGACGAACGTTGATGGCCGGAGGGCGGTGGGACACGTGCACATGTGTTTATCGTGTGCATTGGAATTTGAGTTTGGGAAAGACGAGGTTTTACCCGGAGTAGCTATCGTGTCTTCATCGTGTTCGTCTCGAAGATTGAGGGTGATGGTTTTGCTTCGGGGCATGCTCGTGTTATCTAGGTGTTTTACTCGAGTTTGGGGTGGTGCTTTCTGTTTAGTTCTGTGATGATGTTAAGTGCAAATTTAAACTTGTTGTTAAAATAATTGAAAATCAAGCTTTATATTATAAACAAGTTTGGTAAGGGAAACAAATATACTAAGTTAAAAATTGTTGTTTGGAATAAGAGTTAACCAAACTTTTTAAAAGTATTAATTAAATTTATTTTAAACTTAAATTGTTTTAAGAGAATTTCTTTTGTAAATAATTATCTTAATTAAATTTTGAATTTCAATTTAAAAGAATGTTTTGAATTCAAGTATTAAATCAAAGTTTTAAAGTAAATTTTCAAAGTAATGTTTAAAAAAACCAAGTTTTCAATTTATATTGAAATGAATAAGTTTAAAATTAGATAATTTAAAGTGTTTTAAAAATTTGAAATTGATTTCTCAATGCTTTAATTTCAAATAAAGTTTAAGTTATAATTTTATAAACCAAATTGAATAATTTCTTTTTAAGTTATTGAAATTTGATTTAATTCAAATAATTAACTTATGAAGATAAATTATGTTAAATTATTTTGATATAAATTTAAGAATACTTAAATAATATGATTTATTAATAAGTAAAGAATTAATTAAGATAAATGATTTTTCTTAATTAATTAAGGATTTTTAAATAGAAGGAGTTAATTAATTAATTATTTAATTTATTTTAAATAATTAGTTAATTGTTTATTTAATTTTAAATAATCACTTAATTATGAATTAAATAAGTGTAATTACTTAATGAAGTAATTAATTGTAAATTATTAAATGTAATTAAGAATGGTAATTACTTATGGAAGTAATTAGTGGAAATTACTCATGGGAGTAATTAAATGGAAGTGATTAAATGGATAATCACATGATGTTATTAATCTAAGGAATTGATTAATATAATTGTTTGAAGTTAATTAATTATGAAGTAATTAATTAATTTAAGGATTAATAATTATTTAATGATGGAATTAATTATCTGTTAAGTAATTAATTAAGAAAGTAATCAAGATTTATTAATGGAAGTAACTAGAAAATAATTACTTATGTAAGTAATTAAGGGTTAATTACTTAGTTATTTTAGTTAATTAAATTAATTAATTAGTTAATGAATGAGATTTATTTAAGATTAATCACTAAGTGTAATTAATTAAAAATTGTAATTAATAAATAAAGTAATTAATTAAGGATCATTTATTAATCTAATTGAATAATAATTACTTAATGAAGTAATTAAATATTAATTAATTAGATTAATTAATCAAGGGTTAATATAATTAATTAAGAAGTTAATTAATTAAGATAAGTAATTACAAGTTGTTAAATTACTGTTTATGGTTAATGAGATGATTAATTAGAAGTTAATTATTTAATTATTAAAGGAATGATTAATTAATAAGGATCATTAGTTAATTAATCGAGGTTGGTTAATAAAAGTGATTAATATAAGTGATTAATTAATTGTAATTAATTAAGGTTTAACGTAATTAATTATAGTTAATTAATTAATGGAAGCAAATGAAGGATCATTAATTAATGTAATTAATGATAATAATTAAAGGTTAATTACTAAATATGGTTAAGGATAATTACTTGAATGTAATTATAAGATAATTAATCAAGGAAGATTAATTAAGGAAGAACATTAAGAGATGATCAATTTTATTTATTTATTTGGTGTAAATTAATAAAGAAGGATTTAGATAATCCAATTGATTTAGAGTTAATCAATTCTGTTTATGAATGATTGATTGATATTGGATGACTGATATTGGGTGATTGGTTGATACTGGATGATTTGGATATCACTGATATGTGATATGCTACTTTGTGAGATGAATGGTTGTTATGAATTATCTATTGTGATAATGTGATTCATCTGTTTATATCATCATGAATATAGGTTTAATTTTTTAAACCCTTAAAACAACTTGGACATTAAAATGGCGTTTGGTTTCAGTGAGACTGGGGTCGGCTTTCCATATTTGGATAATCCGAAAACCACATCGATCCAAATTAAACGTTAGGTCGTGAATCCAAGTGGAGCTTAGTGAAGACTCGAGGTGTAAGAACTATTCGTCAGTATAACTATGGGGGTGATTCCGTGATGAGTTTGACGGAGATAGTACTTACATATTCGAGATGGTGATTCAGAGTGCAAGGGCTATGGTCGTTGACTCTGAGGGTGATTCCAAAATGAGTGCAACGAGATAGTGCTTGCGATTTCATTCGAACCCGGAACGAACTTGTATGGATTGAATGCTTTCAGAATATCGTTAGGTGGACGATGAGCATTCTAAGATAGATGTGTTCTATAAAGGTAATCGCAGCCTCAAGCCTCATCAACCGGGAATGGCTAAAACAGGGGAGGTGCAGCAAGGCTAGGTGGGTAGCATCCATTTCAGGGTAAGGTCATTCCTGTCTAGATGTCCCTTTTATTTCGGCTTAGTGGGTGGTTGGTCGCGCCAACCACGGGGTGATCTTACTCGAGACTGTTCAGTAAGGAATGGTTCCGGCTTTGTGTTGCAGAGGATTGGGAGTGATCCTCGGTACGTTGATCTAGGCCACGTACTGTGACGGGTGGTACCCCGTTAGCCCTGCCATTGATGGAAACCCATTCTTCCTACGAGACCCTACGGTTTTGATTGTATTACCCAATTTTGTGGCCAGTAGCTGGAATTTAATAATGTAACAATTTTGGCTATTTCTTATTTACTTGAAAACCCTAGACACTATTATAATATCACTGGATTTCCTATCAAATGTTTTGGTTAGCGTAAGGTAAAAAAATTTCCAAGTTTATGTGTGGGAAGTCTTACGTGATACCTTTTCTTTTCAAAGGTTTTTCTAAAGTTAAGCAATTTTAACCCGTTTACTCAAACCAGACCCCTGTCTGACCCGAGTGTTTGTTTTCTGTTTTATTAAACTCTTGGGTATTCATATTATGTATGAGTAGTCAAGTGATTCAGGTTTGCTTGACGAATTCTAGAGGAAATATGGAGCAGGAGGCTTCCATGTGTAGATATATTATGGTTCCGATGTGTTTGTGTTGTATCTGTATCTTGTGTACTTGAGTAGTATAGTTAGACAGATGTTTATAACTGTCTAATATGTGTTGTGTAAGTTGTGTACTCTGATGTAATATGATATTATGTAATATTTTATGTGATATATTATATTTCATTCGTTCCGCTGTGAGTTATCTGATGTTGTTGCATTTCATCTTTCTCTTTCTTTTCTTCTTTTATCTCTTTCTTTCTTAATTAGTGATGCGAATTTCTGGTGTTAGAAAGTTGGGTTGCTACAAATGTGGAGGGAAAAAATAAATGTCACGTTTATTATTAAAGCTTCAGGTATTAATAATACATAAGAAAATGTAAATAGGAATGGAAAAGTTTGCAAATGAAAGTAGAATTTTGTACGCATTTAGGTTTTTATCTACGCGTAATAAAATATTTATACTTACCTTAGAAATGAAACGTTCAATTTTGTTTTCTCAAAATGATCTTTTATTTCCATTAAAACACCCTTTTTTAACAAAAAACGTGCGTTTCTTTTATTAAATCTATTAATTGCAATCAACGTTTCTTTTCCTTTTAATTGAAACATTTGAATTTCATTAGTTGCAGTTACTTACAAGGTTAAATTTTAAAACAGACAACTAAAATGGATTAAAAAAATAGAACAATTGTTTATTTAAAGACGTTTATAAATTTATTGTTTATACACAAGAGTAATAAATATATTATTTTCCTATTCTTGTAATCAGTCTGTAAGCTAAAACACAGTTCAAATAAACATATATTTCTTTCTTTAAAATCAATCTTTCTATTCTTTATTTTAATGAAATTAAACTTACATTCACATATGAAACCTTCATTTAATTTAATTTAATGTTTTTTTTCATTAAATCAAAACTTTCCTTATATTTTCACAAAACATATGCTGCTTTTAATTACACCTATTAATTTACAAATAGTATTCTCTCTCCTATTAATTCGAAATTTTCAATTACATTAATTTCAGTTGATTAAGTTTTAAAATGGGCTAAATGGATGTAATGAGAAGTAGAACAATTACTTCCTATCAATTAAATATATTAATATTAAATTAATTAATCACCTTTTTATTCAATATTTATAAACTAACCAATTAATCCTTTTTAATCACTTGTACTTTTACCATGATTTAATACAAGTTTATAATTATATTCTTAAATTTTATCTAAATTTCCATTTATACAATCTTCTAAGTATTTACTTTTCATTGAATTGCAATTTATCCTATTATCGTGTATTAAATTCCAATATATTGGTAACATTTTATTCCATCCCTTTGTTCAACCTATAGTCATTTTTTCAAATTATTAATTACAATTAGTTAAAATCTTACCATTGGTTCCATAAATTTATTTGCACTAAATTAGTTTTTGCATTAATTCTCAAATTTCTTCTAAATTTTCATTAACGTAGTTTTTTTTCAATGGATTTAAAACTAATTCAATAGATGAAACAAATGGGTAAACAATTAATGATAATCACCAATTTGCCTAATTCGGTCTCATCCTTATAAATTTCATCTCATAACATTTATTGCTTCATTTCCCTTTCTATTCATATAAGGATTCATCCATAAAATTTACATTTACTTATTTTACAACTTTTACTTTTATTTATTGGTTCAATATTTATTTCAAAATTTTCATTTATTACTCCCAAATATTCATTTTCATTTATAATTGTCATGTCAGTTTCTTCTTTTATTGCATTATATATTTATTCATTCTTTCATTATTACATAACCTCATTTATTATCTTTCATTTATTTATAGTAATTATGCTTAATCAAATTTCTTAGCCTCCCAATTGTTTACTTAATTTTCTAACCATTCATTTATAATACTTCCCTTCCTATTATATTCTATTAGAAGCAATTTCAATTATACCTAAGTTTATAATACAAGAACAACAAATTCTTATTTATTAAAGAATTCCATCAAATACCTCATTTGAACTTGTTTCTCAATTCACCAATTATGACCTAAAATATAAATTTACATTTCTATTAAATTTACATTCCCCCTTTCGTTACTATATTAATAATCACTATGTAATGTTTATTATCAACTATAAATATTATAACTGCTTAACGGCCATTGATTTTATAAAATTACACTTTATTATGTATTCTTCATTAGTTAACATAATTTTGAATTCCTTTCCCAATTTACTAACGCAATCAATTTTAACCTTTACAAATTTAATACATTCATTAATTGTCGTTTAAGTAACCTTTAATCACTTTTATTTTTAAAGCTTACTCAAGTGCAACAATTATACTTTCCATTATTATATTGATTTGAATTCCATTCTAGTTAAAAATTATATTAATGATTCTCTAATTCAACATTTCCATTTGTTGCTTGTATTAAACTTATAACCAAGTAAGACAATTTTCATTATTTATAATTAATTGCAATTTTATTCTAAATTCTTAATTTTAATTATAATTGCTACAACTAATTTCTAACATTGTATCACATTTGCATAAATGTAACATTTATAAAATACCCAATTAAATATCTCACGAAATCACATATTTCTTACTTAAATAATTACCAAATATTCTTGTTTACACTCAATTATAATTTTGCATTATTTAACAAATCCATAAATTTTCAATTCCCTAATATATTCATAAATTACCATTAATTGTTCTCCATAAATTTCTTTACTTGGTTTCAAACTTTTTATTCATCAATTTCTGCCCTATAAATAACTTACGTTCCAACATAAATTATACGATTTTTATTTCCTTCTAAATTTAACTAAAATCTTATTAATTTAACTCATTTTAATCATCGAATTTTACGGGTCGTTACAATTTGGCTTGATATGACCAGGTTTATTGCATTTGTGACAAATGATCTCCTACTTTTTTGAGTTGTCTAGAACTTTGACGATTTTGCTCTTCAGTTGTTGAGTTAGGGTTGGATTTCTATATTTGTGGTTCCACCTTTTGAATCTCTTTATTATCAGTGCCAGTTCAGCTGCTCCTTCATCATCATCATCATCTTCACTTTTCTTTGTTCCATTGAGGGCTCTTGCTTTCTTTCGCATGTCTCATCCTTCACGTTCTTCCTTGAATTTGATTTCTAGCTCATAAATGGTGAGGTTTTCGATGAGTTCTTCAATTTAACTTGATTCAGATCCTTTGATTCTTGGATGGCAGTCACCTTTGCTTCAAAATTTCATGGAAGAATTCTGAAGATTTTTCGAACTACTTCTAGTTCTTGTATGGTCTTTCTACAGATTTCGATTTGTATACAAGATTAGAAAGTCGTCCATACATTTCTTTGATAGTTTCATCCTTTTCCATTGTGAAGTTCTTGTACTCGCTACAAAGCATGACAATGCGAGATTCTTTAACTTGGGAGGTTCCTTCATGAGTCACTTCAAGAGTATGTCAGATTTCCTGCGCAGTTGGACAATGTGAGACACGGTTAAATTCAATTTGGTCTACTGAGCAAATAATATAATTCATAGCTTTAGCCTTAGCATTTTGCAGCTTATTTTCAAGATTTATCCATTGATCCATAGGTTTTTCAACTTCTTGATTATTTACCGTTACTGTTGGTGTGCTATATCCCGTTTTAACAATATTCCATGCATCTACAGTTTTCAGAAAAAATTTCATTCTAGTTTTCCAATAGACATATTCACTATTGAACATGGATGGTTAAGCTATGGACTGACCTTCAGTAAAAGCATTATTAAAAGAAACCATTTTTAAAAAAAAATCAATTTTTTTAAAAAAATCAATTTTTAAAAAAAATAGAAAATGGTTTTTGTTCCTAGCTCTGATACCACTTATAGGACCGTTTTCACCCTATAGATGGTTGAATAAGGTGTACTAATAAAAATTAATACGGAAATAAAAACAAAAACAGAAAGTAATGCAATAGAGATCACATACAGATTTACCCAGCATTGGCAAAAACCTGCCTACGTGCTGCCCTCAAGGTTTGTACTAGAATTAAGTAATCCGTCGTTTACAAAAATACGTAGACTCGCAATACCGGCTAATTCGATTAACCTAACTCTAAGCTCAAAACCCCGCTACAACTCAGCCACTGAGTTGCGAATTACTACGCCCCGTAGTTTGTACCTAGTTACACAACTATAAATCTACACAATTTTTAATGGAAATTACAAAATAAAATAAAAAACTAAATAAACTTGTATAAATAAATGAAGCCCAATACAAATAAAAAACCAACCCAATAAAATTGAAGATCGTCTCCCCTTTGTAAACTTCTTCGGCCGATTCCTTTTTTCTTTTACAATTTGGAATTTAAGGCTTCGTTCAAAATTAGGGCTTTACTGAATTTGAAGTCGTCGTTTAAAATAAATCAATTGAAGTGAAGATTTTGATTTGCTTTGTCAATTGACTCCCTCGCTTTGATTGCTTATGGCCGCTTCAATGTCGAGTTCGAATGGTGTTCTGAATTGGTACGTGATTTTCCATTTTTTGATTTTTGATTATGCTCGACTTTATACTCTGCCAATAATGATCTTTGGTTTACTTTATAGGGGTGAAAAACCTATAATTTCGTTTCTGATATTTGAGTTTGAATTCGTTAATTTTCTTTGCTCGGCCATTCGATTCTTGCTTAAACGATTGTGATGATTCTGACTTGTTCATCTCTGATATATTTGAATTTTGTTCCGTTCTTTGCTCCCATGACCTGTTCATCATTCGTTGACTTGTTGGCATTTGAATTAGAGATAATATTGGCTTCCATTGATTAAATGCGTGAACTCTAGCATGCCTGGTACTAGTTTGAACATTGTGATTCTACTTCGAGTTAAATTGTGGTTTCCATGTATATACATATATACATACACATATGTGTGTGTGATTTCTTCGGTACTATATTTGTGTGTGTATACAAATGTGTGTGTGTGTGTACAAATGTGTACAGACATGTATATACGTATATATGTGTGTGATTGCTTCGAGTTAAATTCTATTTGTTACGATATGTGTGTGTGTACAAATGTGTACAGACATGTATATATGTGTGTGATTGCTTCGAGTTAAATTATGTTAGTCACCATATATATGTGTGTGTGTGTGTGTACAAATGTGTACAAACATGTATATACATATACTGGTCGAGTTTCATATTTCATTTCCTTGTATTTGAAACTGCTTCTTTTAAACTCCTATGCACTTCAGTGTACTAACCATTTTCTGAATGCCTGAACTTGTATTTATGCATGTAGTCCTTGTGCCATTCAAAATCTGGATGCATTTGAAGTTTGATTGCATTTATGCTTGGTCTGGTTTTGAACTTGTTCCACTGGCTTATTATTTTGAGCATTCATGTTAGCTTTTGCCTGTTGTTTTCAACTACACATCCACACTAGTCTTGTTTCATGTTGATTTGAGTCTTCATGTGTGTACATGTTGTTTTCTTTTGGAGTCTGGTTACCTTTGTTATTTGAGTCTTGTTCCAACTGCTTTGTACATGTTTAGTTTGTTGTGTGTGTGTGTGTGTGTTCATGCCCGAGTTGCCTTCTTGTGTATTCATTTGTGTCTGAAGCTTTTACTTGGTTCCTACACATCAATGCTGGTCTGGTCTGATTGCATGTTGTATGTTGGTTTGTACATTTATGGTCTGGGTTCCTTTTGAAGTTTTGTGCACTTTCATTTATCTGTTCACTCAAGTCTAGTTGTATGTTGTTGCTTGGTTGCATATACACATGTTTAAAGCATATTACCCCATTTGAATTCATGTTGTCATGTTGTATGTTGCTTTGATCTTCATGCGTATATGTTGTGGTCGGCACTGTTTTGATTGAGGCTATTATCATGTTTAACTGCTTGCATATGTATCAGTGCATGTATGGTGCACTTTGAAGTCTGGTGTGTGTTCATGCCTCTGAACTGTAGCCTGGTTCTGGTTGAGCTGCTGTTTTGTTTTGTTTTTGCATTTGCACTTGTGTTGAATCCAGTCTCGGCTTGGGTTTGACCTTGTGCTCACATGTCCTTACAGTTTTAACAAGCAAGTGTATATCGGTGTGCATGACCTTGTGGCATGTACAGTGATACACTATGCATGTCACAAATTATTCGTGTAGGATGAATTAAAAGTAATCATGATGAACAACCCAAATAACTGAGGCATATAATATTTTAAAATGCATATTTCATCGCGTACCATGAAATATTTCTTTTTCAGTTTTACTGGATCAGTATTTATTTTGCAGATAGTTCATATGCTAGATATAGGTTGGAATAGAGTTGTAGATAAAATACTAGTGATGAGTGAATTATGTAGTGAGGTGAACATGTATGTATAAATTATATAGTGAAAATTTTGTTGTAATTGAAATTGTAACTGAAAATGTGTAAATGTAGTGAGAGCTCAAATTTGTACTATTTGAATTTGTAAGAAAATGTTTGTTTGAATAAAATATTTGTTTAAATATGAATTTCGAGTTACTTATTTTATTCAACAAATATTTATTTAATTGTGTGGGAAAAAAATACAATAACAAGTACATTTAACGAATATATATATATATATATATATATATATATATGTTTATTATCATCAAACAAAAATCATAGGCTATTGTATTCTGCACCAACAATCCAACATATACTTTAATAAAGAGCAAAATACTCATGGCTAAGCCCTAACCCAACAAAGCAAATAAACAAGCATAAAAGAGATCATATATGGTAGGGAATCAATCCTGCTCACCCAAGCTAGTAGAAATACCTAAACTTGCTTGAAAATTACTTCTCCAAATCTCTTCAAAAATTCCAAAATAAATTCTTCGATTTTAGAGAAATCCAACTTATGGGTACTATAGAGGAAGATTTAACTTGAATTTAGAATATTTTTGTGTAACTTTTGAAGAAAGGATGAAGGAACTTTGAAGAGGGGACGGTGAGCTGGGGCTAGAGGGAGAATGGAGAAGATGAAGAAGGAAAAGTGAAAAATTAGAAAGCAAGTTTAAGAAACAATATTTCAAACATAATGAAACTAATTTCGTGTTCTAATTCCATTATATTCAAAAATTCAACTTTTATGTCCAAAATTACTTTTAGCTCGCTTAAACCCATTTTAACCCATTAAAAGGATTTAATCATATTCATTGCACTTTTCTGAAAATCTAGGCCGTTACATTGAGTTTTCTTTTTTTTTTGGGATATGCACTAGAAACCACGACATATATGCCAAATAACGCATTATCTTAATATGTGCAAAATACATCATATGAGTTATGGACCGGTAAGAAACTCCACCTTAATTACGTTAAGGTGTGAATGAGGTTATCTGGCTTACATTAAGAACGTAAACCCTAGTAAACTTAAGGCAATATCGATTTTATGTAAACTTATAGGGTATCCAAGGAACTCTTGTGGATATGTATTCTATCATACTGAAGAACAAAATGTGTTTGTTTCGGGACATGCTACCTTTTTGAAAAAGGAATTTTTTTTAATGAGAAATTGGTTACAGTAAGGTAGACTTGGATGAGATCTAAGAAACATATATTGTAGCCGAATATTTAGATAGTAATTCAACACTTATAGAAAATACACAACCTATTAAAAGGTCTAGAAGAGAATCTTGCATGCTAGAGAGATACTATCAATTTCTCATCTACAAGGAGAATATGAATTGCATCATTCACGATGATGATCCCCTTATATGTTGATAAGCCTTGAAGAATAAAGACTCTACCATATGGCTTGATATGATAAAATTTGAAATGGATTCCACGTAAGAAAAATAGACTTTAGAGAATGTACCTGAAGGGGTGAAACCCTAATAAATGTTTAAAACTCGATGAATTAGTATAGAGATAATAAGAAATCTCTGATAGCACATGTAAAACTACGCTTCTTAATAACACTTCTGAAATTATACCTCTTAACGGTGATATTATTCAATCTACGATGTTGGACGTGTTCTCACCCAGAAGACCGAACCAACTCGAACCATAGCGAATGCTACCAACCAACCCACCCACCACCGAACCAGAACCACCGAACCAAAACCACTCCACAGCCTAGCCGAACCAAACTCTATCCTCTACCACCGGTCCAAATCCATGCTCTACTCCCATTACCGAACCAAGGACTACCGGTCCAGAACCATGCTCCATTCACCACCGAACACCCCCACTACCGAACCAAGGCAGGACCGGACCATGCTCCACTCACCACCGAACACCCCCACTACCGAACCAAGGCAGGACCGAACCATGCTCCACTCACTACCGAGCCAACCCACTTCCAATGCCTAGCCGAACCAACACCAACCATCTACTACCGGACTAAAATACTACCGGACCAAAACGCTACTCCAACCATCACCGGACCAAAGCGTACCCAACCAACTTTTCCAGGCCAGATCACATCAGCCCAGGCCCACCAGCAGCTATATACATCCAAGACCCCTACTCCTAACCTCACTTTATAAATAGAGGGGCAGGGGTACAATAATGGCAGACAAGTTTGAGAGCTCAAGCACGGACAGAACTTTCAAACAACTTTCATACGCTTGTAATCAAAGCTTTGTACTTGTAATCTGAACAGTGAAAGAGAATAACATATGAAGTGGACGTAGGCACATTCTGGCCGAACCACTATAAATCTGTGTGTCTTTTACAGTTTAGTCCCTGCTTTTTACATATTTGCATAAATCACCCAAACCACTAAGAACAACATAAAATCGACTAAATCATACGACTTGGAGGTGTTTGCCCATTTTTTGTGCAAATATTTTTGTTGCTTTCATTGAGAACTCGAGCTAGAAGCTTCAGCTTCTCCCACTTAAACTTCTTCCCGACTGCATCGCTCATTGCTCCGAAAACATGACTCCCAGGCAGAGGAAAGATGTTAACAGAAGAAAGAACATCACAACTAGCAGTATTCCAGATCCAGTGATCCCAGATCAAGAGAATCGTCCCATTCCAACAGCAGTACCAGATGAAAATCAGGCAAATCTGATAGCCCCTGCCACGGAACAGCCGACAGCAATTACTAGGGCAGATCTAGATAGGGTTGTGGCTGAAGTGACTGACCGCTTCACATCCCAACAAGAAGCCTTGGTAGACCAACTCATGTCACGCTTAAGGGATGTTGAAGAATCCAACCGCAACACTGAATCATGGGATGAGTCCCAGTTGGGAGAATCTCGGAGGCGACAAAGATCTTTCTTCTTCGAGGAAACTAGCAACAGGAACAGCAATGATAGGAGCCGAGCCCGAACTCAGCCCAAACTCCGACCCGAGGAAACACTTGGAACCAAACCCAACGGGGGAGGTACCAGGCAAGGGTCGGCTGTGGCTGAGCCGGTCATGCTACCTAGCCATGGAAACACCAATGAATGGGGCCGAGCTAGAGTCCAGCCCGAAGTTGGACCCGAGAAAGTACTTGGAACAGAACCCAGCAGGGGAAGATCAAGG
Source organism: Allium cepa (assembly GCA_030765085.1). NCBI lineage: Eukaryota > Viridiplantae > Streptophyta > Magnoliopsida > Asparagales > Amaryllidaceae > Allium > Allium cepa. Next base: position 896,197,672 of record CM060938.1, read on the forward strand.
CAAGGGCCAACTGCAGCTGACCCTAGCATGCTCCCAGAAGACCAGAGACAGCCACTGGAAAATATTAGGAGTGATAGATGATACCATCCCTACAGGTCATCTGGACGGGATCAATCTCGCAGAGAAGAACCAAACTCATTTCTATCTGCTCCAAATTCTGATGAAAGGATGGCGCGATTGTTGAGAGAGTGCGTCCAACGGGATCAAAGAGATCGAGGGATAGGCGCTAGGGTAACCAGCCCTTTCACCTGCAATATCAAAATTGCAATTACCCCTCGAGAATGGAAAATGCCAACAATGGAACCTTACAAGGGGATCTCTGACCCCGTTGTACACTTGCAGAGATACACACAGCATATTCTCATGAGCGGATCCACAGAAGGAGTATTGTGCAAATGCTTTCCACTATTCTTGGCAGATCTAGCTACCTCCTGGTTCTGCCATCTACCCCAAGGATCCATCAGCTCATCAGAAATGTTGAAAGAAAAATTCATCAGCCAGTTCCGCGTTCATGTGGAACAACCCAAGGACGCTTATTCCCTATATAATATCAAACAGAAGCCCGGAGAGACAGTGCAGCAATATCTAACCCAATTCAATGCTGCAGCGTCCACAGTCCAATATGCCGATGAGAAACTCATCTTAATGGCCCTCTATAGTGGTGTGCATACGGATACTAAGTTTGCTAGAAGATTAACGAAAGAAAAACCAGCTACCTTACCCGATTTCTTCCATGAAGCCGGAAGATATATGAGACTTGAAGACATTGCCACTGAAAGACAGACAGGGCAACAAATTAAGCCAGCTCATGACAACACACCCGTTGTAGCAAAGGACGTTCGAAGAAATGACTATAGAGATAATGGTGGGGGTAAGAAGGGAGAAAAGCGTCTATACCGGCCCGGACCAAGATTTGACGCTTACACTCCCTTGAATGAAACAATCGAAAACATCTTCCTGGCCACCCAAGACGAAGTTAAATACAAACGCCCCCCGTACAAGAAGGAATCAGATAACGCAATTAGGTCTGGAAAGTTCTGCCGCTTCCACGAATCTCATGGACATGATACCAATGATGCCACCATCTCCGGGACTTAATTGAAGAACACATCAGAAGGAAGAGGCTGGAACGCTATGTAAAAAGTCAGAACAGGACTCTAGGTCCTGCCAATGAGAACCCAGGGCTACCCCTCCCTGAAACAGGAGGTGGAAATTGCAACACCAGTGGCTCCAATCAAGAGAAGATAGTGGTCCATACCGTATCGGGAGGACCACACATCGCCGACAGGAACTGGACAGAGATGGAAAGATACAGGAAGTCACTTAGAAACAATGAAGGCTGCGTTAATTCTATTATGGAAGAGCACCACCGAAGCGAAAAGAGAATGATGACATTACATTCAATAGGCGTGACCTAGAGGGAAGGCAGTACCCACACATGGATCCTATGGTCATCTCTGCCTGGTTCAGTCCAGCCGAAGTTTTCCGAATTCTAGTAGACACTGGAAGCTTAGTAAATATCCTATTCAAGCATGCTTTCGACAGAATGAAGCTGTCAATGAAGGATGTGTCTACCTGCTACAAACCACTACACGGTTTCACTAGAGATGCGAAGATGCCCCTCGAAAAACTGGACCTCTTTGTTGAAATAGGAAGTCACCCCCGCTCCGTTGTGCGGAAACAAACATTTGTGCTAATAGATAACCACTCGGCCTACAACGCCTTTTTAGGAAGACCAGCATTGTCTGACTTCCAAATTGTCCTGGCCCCGTGGTGCCTGAAGATGAAATTTCCAACAAACAATGGAATAGGGGAAGTAGAGGGAGATCAAGATGCCGCTCGAGATTGTTATGTAACTGAACTACGCAATAACCGCAAGAAGGATAAAGGGAAGAATGCAGAAACTACCCTCTGCATGAAAATCTTGGAAGCATAGAAACTAAAGAGAGCCCCTCCTCTTCGATATACCAGTGATCCTTTCAATGAATTAGACCCCAGGGACAAAGAGGAGGAGGCCACCGCCGAGCCTGCAGAGGCTATGGAGTTTGTATCTGTAGACGAACACGACTCGAGTAGACTGTTGAAAATCGGATCTCAGCTAAGAGCAGAATTGAGGGATCAACTCATTGATTTTCTCCGACACAACTTAGATGTATTTGCATGGACGCACGCTGACATGACTGGAATCTCCCCAGACGTAGCATGCCATGCACTAAACATCGATCCTACCAAGGTGCCAGTAAAGCAGAAAAAGAGAAGTATGGGGTCAGAGCGATCAGCAGCCCTCGATGAAGAAGTAAAGAACCTACTTGTCAATGACTTCATACGAGAAGCCATCTACCCAAAGTGGATCGCTAACCCGGTACTAGCAAAGAAGGCTAATGGGAAGTGGCGAACATGCGTTGACTTCTCCAACTTAAATGATGCTCGCCCGAAGGATTGCTTCCCACTCCCCCGAATCGATCAGCTTGTGGACAGCACAGCCGGGCACGAACTCTTATCTTTTATGGACCCATACTCAGGATACAACCAAATTCCTATGCACGCTCCCGATCAAGACCACACTAGTTTCATCACTGGCCGGGGATTGTACTGCTACAAAGTAATGCCTTTGGACTTAAAAATGCCGGAGCTACTTATCAGCACCTCGTCAATAAGATGTTCGTGGAACTAATAGGACGAATTATGGAAGTTTATGTGGACGACATGCTAGTAAAGTCAAGGAAAGCCGACGATCACGTAAGCCACCTGGGAGAGATGTTTCAGGTACTTCGCCAGTATGGAATGAAGCTGAATCCTCTAAAGTGCTCCTTCGGAGTATCATCAGGAAAGTTCTTGGGATTCATCGTCCATGCCAGAGGAATTGAAGCAAACCCCGAACAAGTCCGAGCTCTGAGAGATATCAAGATACCATCCACTCGAAGAGAAATGCAAATCCTAAATGGGAAAGTGGTCGCCCTAAGCAGATTCATCTCTAAAGCTACTGACAAGTGCATCCCTTTCTTCGAAGCTCTAAAGAAAGACAAAGGAAAGTTCGAATGGACTAACGAATGCTTAACAGCCTTCCTCAACCTAATCGAACACCTCCAGAGACCACCAGTACTCTCAACTCCAAACGAAGGCGAAGAGCTATACCTATACCTTGCCGTGTCATCTCATGCTCTGAGCGCCGCTTTAGTGAGAGAAGACAACCGCGCACAACGGCCAGTATATTTCGTAAGCAAAAGATTTACGGAGGCAGAAGCTAGATATCCTAAACTTGAGAAGCTAGCATATTGTTTACTAATCACATTACGGAAACTGCGTCACTATTTCCAATCTCATTCCATCAGAGTTCTAACCGATCAACCGCTAAGACAGGTACTCCATCATCCCGACACTTCTGGGCGGCTACTTAAATGGTGCATTGAACTGAGTCAATATGATATCACCTACCATCCTCGCACCGCCATCAAGGGACAAGCCCTGGCCGATTTCATTGTCGAATTCACTACCAACGAAGGTAAGGAGCCATTTGAAATAGCAGAAGACATCAAGTGGAATGTCTTCATGGACGGAGCATCAAACGAACGAGGCTCGGGAGCAGGTATTGTAATAATCACTCCCAGGGGAAGGAAGCTACATTATGCTCTAAGGTTGGAATTCTCCGCCACCAACAACGATGCAGAATATGAAGCAGTAATAGCTGGATTAGAACTTGCCTTAGAGTTTGGAGTCAGTTCTTTACGTATTCATAGTGATTCGCAACTTATTGTAAATCAAATACTAGGAGAATTCCAAACTCGAGGAGAACGACTCACAGCATATCTAAAGAAGACCAAGCTGCTGCTCAATCAATTGGATCACTATTTAATCAAACACATTCCTCGAGAAGAGAACTAGGAGGCCGACGAACTGGCAAAGCAAGCTAGCATGAGAGACGGCACCATTTCCGAAACAGTAGCCATCTCAAAGCAACTAACCCCGAGTTTCGAGCAAGTGAATCTGATAGCTGCAATCGAAGAGGAAACTTGGATGACTCCCATCCGAAAATTCTTACAAGATGGCACACTACCCGACGGGCGTAACAAAGTCAAGAAAATCTTGAGGAAAGCTTCCCGCTACACAATACAAGAAGGCATCCTCTATCGGCGTGGCTAATCTAACCCCTTATTAAGGTGTGTTGCTGGAAAGGAAGCCAAGGAAATCTTATCCAACATCCATCAAGGAAGCTGCGGAGATCACACTGGAGGGCAGACTCTGGCAAAGAAGATACTCCGATATGGATATTTTTGGCCCACCTTAAACAAAGACGCCTTAGACTTCGTCAAAAGATGTGACAGATGTCAGAAATTTGCAAAGATTCCTCGGCTACCAACAAATGAGATTACTCAAATGACCAGCCCTTGGCCCTTTGCAGTATGGGGAATTGACTTGATTGGCGAACTGCCAATGGGCCGGGGCGGAGCCAAATATGCTATAGTGGCAGTCGACTATTTCACCAAATGGGTGGAAGCGGAACCTCTAAATAAAATATCTTCGGCAAAAATTATCAACTTCTTGATCAAAAATGTTCTATGCAGGTACGGAGTCCCACTCAAAATCATATCGGATAATGGACTTCAGTTTGATAGCGAGGAATTTGCCGAATAGTGCCGAGAGCACGGAATTCACAAAAGCTTCTCATCTGTAGCTTATCCCCAGGCAAACGGACAAGTCGAAGCTGTCAACAAAATTCTCAAAACTCCAATCAAGAAGAAACTTGAAAAGTCAAAAGGCGCTTGGGTGGATGAACTTCCTACGGCACTTTGGGCCTACCGAACATCAACGGGGCAAACTCCTTTCTCTTTGGCATATAGATCGGAGGCCATGCTCCCAGTCGAAACTATAGTGCCTTCCCACCGTAGGATCTACTACAACCCAGAAGAGAACGAAGAACTCCTTCACATGTCTTTGGATCTAATTGAAGAGAGAAGAAACGATGCAGCACTTAAAGCAGCAACTCACAAACAAAAAGTGGCAGCGCAACACAACTCCAAAGTCAAGCATTGCAGCTTACAAGAAGGAGATCTTGTCCTCAAGCGAGTCTTCCCGTGCCCCGGAGCGCTAGATCCGATCTGGGACGGACCATATGTAATTCATAAAGATCTCCACAACGGAGCTTATATTTTGTCAACAGTGGAAGGAGAGGTGTTCCAGAGGGCATGGAACATCCAACACCTTCGTCGATACTTTTCTTAACTTATACTGCCCATATGAAGTGAAGTAACAAAGAGAATCAGTGGACGTAGGCATTTTTGTGCCGAACCACTTTAAAAACTTGTCTCTTTTTTAACTTGTTCCTTCATATCTTGGCTGCTTGTTAAACTTTATCCTTTTCTGTTGAGCAAAATCTTGTGTAATGGCATTTCCATTCAAGGCACTTCACGGTGCAACCTCACCTGGACAAGACCCAACAGGTACTATACGAATCTATGCCCTCGCCAATGAGACACTTTTGCTCCAGCATCCCTCTGCTGCGGGTTAACTCATTGCTCACGATCGGACCTTAAAGCCAACTGTAATGAGCCGATTATAAGCCACCGAGAAGGTCAACTATGGCCGAGGCAGCTCATTATGGCGTTTGGCTCGCCGGCAACCGTGAACCGACTTTAAGCCCCAACATAAGGTGTGGCCAGCCAGGGGTAGTTCACAGTTGAAGATCGGCACCCACGCTAGCCGGCCACGGTAAATCGAATAATACCCACGATTACGAGCCATAATGGCCCGGGTAGTTACCATGCGCGATCTTGGCTCCGAGTGTCTTAAGTACGGCTGTGGTAAAAAAGAAAACTCCCCACGGAGGCGAAAGATGGGTGACAAATGTCTCCAAGACCCACAGCTAGGGAAAGTGACTACAAAACCCGTTTGCCACGAACTTAAGCACATCGAAGGCCTTATGTGATTGGAAGTTTTACTATTTCTTATGTTTCTATTTTATTCAAAAACTTTCCGCCTATCCTCTACAACAATCTCTAAAGTATAGGACACAAAATAGGAGATGCTCGCTAATGGGAATAGGAACTTACAACTGCACGACAGGTCACACAGCTGCATTCCATACTCAGTCATATAAGACATTCAAAGCTACCATCTACAACTAAAACATGAAGGGCGGTACTTTCTTCTTTTGTATATGAATACGTAGCTGTAATTTATTCGCACATCACACTAACATTGCAAGATATGAAATTATATTTTAAGCAAGAACTTGACATCAAACACAATTAAATCACAGGAATGTGCACAGCTATATCTCTTATGCAACAAACCAAAATAACGACAGCATTCAAATATGACAGAACCAGCTTAAGTTAAAAATTACATGCCAATAATAAAGTCGTTCGTTACGAATAACATAATTACAGCCTAAAAGTTACATTAATGTTTTGAGACTAGCATAGACAGCAATGTCAAACAAACCAAAAGACATCCAGGTCAAGTCAAGGAGTCAGCTGCATCGGAGCTTCACCTCTATCCTGCCGGCCCTCCAAGATCTACTTAGCCGCAGGATCGGAACTCTCAGCATGCTGGCCAGAGGTAGTCGGTGCTTTGGAGGTCTAACCTGTCCAATCCAGAAGAAGAATCCATTAAATAAGCAATAAGAAATCAAGTTATGAAAAGCTAAAAGGGGAAACTTACCGGCATCTGCTCTTTGGTCGTCATCCTCTAACTGCACACCAACCTCCTCAGCAGCAAGCAGCTGCATACCCTCTTCCACCGCCACCTTCTCCTCCTTGGTGAATTGAGCCGTAACCACATCCATTCTAAAGGCCACACCACCCTCCTTATCTGCTTCTGCCTTAGCTTCCTCCAGGGCCCTGAGATAAATCATGGCCATGACTCGGGGATAATCATCCATCCAAGATAAGTTGTCCTGTTTCCAAGTGCGAAAGTACATATCCTGAAGCATCTCATCCATTATCCCATTATTCTCCTCGAACTCCCTTATTCGGTCCTCAGAAGCCAATAGCTTTGCGGGAGCGACACCCCTCTCCAATCGGTATCGCGAGCAGTCAGTCTGGAAGGATTTCCTCATCGCCTCCATCTCCTCCTTTAGCTTGGTCTGAGCAAGCTCCGCGGCTTCAAGTTTCTCGGACAACTCCTGTACCCGCTCGAGATCCGCTTTCCGAACCTCATCCACCGTTGCAATAGCCATATCAATCCGTTCCTTACAGGCAGCCTCTATTTTCCGTAACTCTGCTCTGCTGGCCTCTTCCATGGTTTTCTTTAAATGCCTAGAGGCGGCCTCGTGTTGAGAAATCTGGATGGCCTGATCAGCGAGTTGTTTGGCCTGGTCGGAAACCACCATCAACCGCAGTCGAATGTTAGCACTCCCGATTTCCTCCCCGACCTTGACCAGTCGGGCATGATGCCCCATCAGCTTCCTGGTTTCCTCAGCAACCCGGTCGATGTTTGCCTTGGCTTCGTTCCCCAAATTTACAACCCGAGTGGTAAGCAAATCAAGGTCCAAGGACTTAGCTTCGTCTAGTACTCTTACCATAGGATTGCGAGGGAGGAGGTGCTCATCGGTGGCCTCATCAAAGGTAATATCGTGGGAACCCGGATCCAGATCCGGATGACCCGCAAAAAGATTACGAGCCAACCCGGGATGATCTATCGGGGTAACAGTTGGATTTTCAGACGGGTGCGGCGAAGGTATAAACTCAGTATTCTCCTCCGTGGTATCCTGAAGAGGCTGAGTTGGGGGATGAGGGCCAGATGGAGATTCGAACAAACAACGACTCCTCTTCTTTTTCTGGATATCCTCTTCGATAACTCCAAGAAGAGGACGGTAGCCAACTAAATCTCCAGGGCGGTTAGTCGGAGGCTTTGGTTTAGTAGAAGCCCTGAGGAGTTTGTATTGTTCAAGACGGTGCCGAACATCTGATGTCTTGGCCACCTTACCCGCTTCAGTGATAAAAACCAAGTGTTACAAGCATACATTGAGCCATAATTCGAGAAATATATCAAGTTAAGAAGAGTAAAGAGACGCTTTTGTTACACAAACCCTGGGGAGGAGTAGGATATTGCAGTAAGTCCTGAATTTCATTCCAGGAAGGGAGCTGACCATAAAATATTCCTAAATCCTTATCATAAATGGAGCCGGCAGGAGTCAAAAATTCACCTTGAATCGTAGGAATTGCCTTAGCTGAAACGCTCTTAGAAGTTGAATCGGCGCCGGTCCCGGTCTTGTCAGTTTTTTTAGGTTTCTCCACTAAAGCCGATCCTTCCTCCAACCCTTCAAAAGCTAGGCGGAAAGCGTCATCTGTCCACTCCTGGATCACACCTGCTTGCTCAGAAGACAAAGCACCAGTGCCATCACCACTCTGTCCATCGCCACCATCACCGCTATGACCATCACTGTCACATTCTCCACCACTTCCACTCTCCGCCTCACCTCCTTCATCCTCACCTCTTTCCTCCTCCACATCTTCCTCCTCCGGGACATCTGGACATGTGCTGGGGGAGGGTCTATCGGACTTCTTAAGTTTCTTCCCCCTGGAAATTGGATGCTTCGAGAAGGGTTTCCTTTTGCCGCTCTTCGCCCTGGCCCCTCCTTTAGCTTTGGCGGCCCTCTCCTCGGCTGTGTCTCTTTGCTTGACCACAGACTGGCGTGGTAGAATCAAGTTGTGCCCCAGAAGAGTAGCATTCCTGATCAAGTAGGAAGCTGCCCTCTCCCTTCCCGAAATGATGTCTATTTCCTCAGCCATCCGAACCAGACGATCGTTCTCTACAACCGCAAAGCCACATGTCGCTAGCAAGAAATAAAGCACATAAGAAGGAGCATTACAGTCAGAGTGGAAATCATAAATAAGGGTCAACTTACAGCCAGAAGTGAAGCGATGGAAAGAAACATAGTCATCCTTAACAAAAAACCATTCCTTCTTAAACATGCTAAATTTTGAATATAAGTCTAGGACTGGCTTGAAAGACACGGCCGATTCTAAGCTAATGTATAGAGACCCCTTCTTGTAGCCTCTCAGGTTGTACAGATATCGAATCTCCCGGTTGGAAGGAGGACGCCCGTATTTTCTCTGGAAGATGATAAACAGACTCACCAAGATGGCATAGGAGTTGGGCTGAAGCTGGAAAGGGGCCACCTTCAAGTATGTGATGAAGACGACTATCCAAGCGTTGATCGGAGGAATGGCCCCGCACATACAGTGATACCTACTATAAGCAAAATATCCTTTAGGGGGATTATACGGCATCACTCCTTTCCCTGGCAACAGCATATGCGCTCTGTCAATCCCAAAAGATCTAGATATAACGTCAAGCTGCTCGTCTTTGAGGAAGCTGGGAAAGCAATCGGGCGGTGAGTTCAGGAGCTCTTGAGGACCGTACCGGTCTACTAGCGATCTCGTAGTTGGTCCATGTCGTTCTGGTTCTGCATGAACTGGGGGCACTATGGAGGACTCTCCTTTATCCTTGGATTTCTTCTTGTCAGAACGAGTTTCTACTTTATGAGACATTATCTGCAACACGAGAAAACACATCTTTAGAACAAGGGGTATAAACAAACAAGTACCTACGGCCTAGAATCTCATTCATAATTCAAAACATAAAAGTGCATTCGGCAGTTCGAGGCCAAAGTCCATTCGGCATTCGTACTCCAAAAATGCATTTGGTAGTTCGAGGCCAAAGTCCATTCGGCACTCATACTCCTCCGAGCTCAATCGGTGGTTCTAGCATAAAGTTCATTCGGCAGGAGGGAAGCTCACCTGATTCGGCAAAAGGAAGTTTGGATCGGCCTTTTCAAATAGTAAGAAGTAACGGAGGCGTGAAGCCTATACTTATAGGCAAGCCTAGGTTGGCCTGACAACTGGTTCGGCACTGGGGCCGAATGAGGGTGTCCAGGTTGAGGAAAACAAAGCGCGGAATATACCGGCATATGCCCCACTTTGGGGGGCAAATGTTGGGCGTGTTCTCACCCAGAAGACCGAACCAACTCGAACCAAAGCGAATGCTACCAACCAACCCACCCACCACCGAACCAGAACCACAGAACCAAAACCACTCCAAAGCCTAGCCGAACCAAACTCTATCCTCTACAACCGGTCCAAATCCATGCTCTACTCCCATTACCGAACCAAGGACTACCGGTCCAAAACCATGCTCCATTCACCACCGAACACCCCCACTACCGAACCAAGGCAGGACCGGACCATGCTCCACTCACCACCGAACACCCCCACTACCGAACCAAGGCAGGACCGAACCATGCTCCACTCACTACCGAGCCAACCCACTTCCAATGCCTAGCCGAACCAACACCAACCATCTACTACCAGACCAAAACGCTACTTCAACCATCACCGGACCAAGGCGTACCTAACCAACTTTGCCAGGCCAGATCACATCAGCCCAGGCCCACCAGCAGCTATATACATCCAAGACCCCTACTCCTAACCTCACTCTATAAATAGAGGGGCAGGGGTACAACAATGGCAGACAAGTTTGAGAGCTCAAGCACGGACAGAACTTTCAAACAACTTTCATACGCTTGTAATCAAAGCTTTGTGCTTGTAATCAAAGCTTTGTACTTGTAATCTGAACAGTGAAAGAGAATAACATATGAAGTGGACGTAGGCACATTTTGGCCGAACCACTATAAATATGTGTGTCTTTTACAGTTTAGTCCCTGCTTTTTACATATTTTCATAAATCATCCAAACCACTGAGAACAACATAAAATCGACTAAATCATACGACTTGGAGGTGTTTGCCCATTTTTTGTGCAAACATACAAAATAGAATTAAATGACATAATTATAATCTTATGTCTCTAATGAGATCACATAGATTGTATGTTATATCTTGGGTTATAGATTACATTGATGATGTTGCTAATATGTGTTAGGATCATGCAATATACTATAGAAGGGGGATATGGTATTCAAAATTTCTTAGATAAACAAATAAAATAAAATGTCGAAACGTAAATCTGAAAAGTAAACAATAGCAAATATGTCCAGCTTCGATCACTAACCAATTAGTGCCTACTGTCATTTCTAAGATTACTAGTAGAATTAAGTATTCGACCGCTTACAACACTTGTAAACTTGCGATCCCTACTAAATTGAATATACTAATTATATGCGTAGTAACTCTGCCTCAACTTTATGCCCATTTCAGGGATTTCCTAATCACAAACCCAATAATTCAATCATAAATGAATCTAGAGTTCAAATTTTAAAACGAAAATACACAACAAATAAAAAATAAAAAGAGAGAATTGGGGAAAATGACAAACTTTAAAAAAGTTTAGGCTGAAGGACATGAAGTTTTATTTTTAGCTTGAAGGACAAATGTTAGTTATATTTAGCATTATATTCAACTTTTACACTTTACAAAATGCTAGTTGGCATTATATTCAGTTTTACACTGTATAAAATGTTAGTTATAACTAGCTTTGTCTTTCCGTCAAAAAAAATAAAATTGTCGTTTTTCAGCCTAGATTTTTTTTAAAGTTTTTCCTTGTGTCTGTTTTTTCCTTTCCTGAAATAAAAATATCCTTAAAATAAATAATATTTATAAACTAAAATTCTTAAATGTGAGGGACATTATAAAAAAGGTTTATCCTTTCAATTCACGTGATCTCCCTACAGCCAATTAGATAGATTTATTTCTCCGTATTCATATTCTAAAACAACCTCCAATGCCTGCAACGATTCCTCCTCCTATTTCAAAAAAAATAAAATAAAATAAAATAAAATCCCTCCTCCAAAATTGAATAGTCACCCTCTTCAAAATAGTTCATATCCCCACACAAAAATTCGCACTCTAAAAATGTTGCTCCTCCTTCAAATGATGATTCTGCATCCTCTAACAAATGCTCGTAGTTCTGATGCCTGCGTTTGTCGCCTTGAGATATGAATATCTGGAAACTTTGTGATGCCTTGAGATAGAGCAACGTCGTGCCTTAAGATGATGCACTTAAATCTGGATCTGGAGATAAGAGTCAGACAGGCAATGATGAACTTGATGCCGATCTAGATCTGATCACGTCTGAAGCTTGCTTTGAAGAAAAAAAATTCCCGCATCTAATGGATTCGCCCATAATTTGAAGTTGACGTCGATCTGAAACTTCACCACTTTTTTTAAAAAACAAGACGTCCGTAGTTCGATCTAGATTTGTTCATGCCTAGATTTGTTTAGAGCTCATGCTGTAGCCTGGAGTGATGATAAAGCCTTGATCCACTATTGAATTTTGATGTGGCTATTGCTTCTTGATGTGGTTTAAGTTGATGTTGGCAGAAGTATTGTTGGCATGGATGTGTGCTACTGATGACTGCGATGCTAAATAGCTTCCCTGGATGAAGATGGATCTGAGATACTCAGTGATGAGTATGTCACTGTACTTCGTTGCAAAGATTGGTGATGTTGGTGTAGTTGTTAAAAGTTGTTTGCTGCAGCCATATATGTTCTGCCTGATGTTTGCTCATGTATGAGGCAAATCACCGTGTCTTTGTTCTGAGTACTCTGCCTGATGATCGGATGTGTGGCTTTTGTACCGAGTAGATATTTGAATATGAAGAAGTGATCCGAGTAAGTGTCATTGTTGTTTTGACGATGATTGATGATCATCAATTACTGAAGTTGGTCTCTAGTGTGCTGTATCGTGTAGTTGATGATCTCGTGCTTGTTTGTTTGTTTGGAGAGCTGATGTATGAGATGAAAATGCAGTAGCGCTATACTTGATGGGCTGAGAGATGCCTTGGTTGTGTTCGCTTTGCCTGATTTCTTGATGATGTCCAAATATGATGAGGATGATGGGATTTCGCCTTTTGAGATTGTTGCCTCTTTATACGGATTAAGATAAGTCTTTATGTCCGATATATAAAAAATTAAGGATGAGAGTGTTTTTTTTTTTTTTTTTTTTTTTGAAATAAGATAAATGGGCCAAGCCCGGTTTACGAAAGACAGCGGGTTATACAAAACCCGAACCATCTACACTAAAAATCACAGCATCCCTAATACGCCGACATACTCTCAACACATCTCAAACTTTCGTAACTCTAAAAAATGGTAGAGATGTTGAATCGGCGATTCTCCATCTATGTCTCACTGCCACCATTCTTTACTCCACTCGACTCTTCTCTCTCTCTAGTATGATAAACTACTATTGAAGCCCCCTCGCATCCCTTTAGTATTCACTTTAAAATGATTGCTTCTTTAACGAAGTGAAAACCAAGAGGAATTAGCACATCTGAGGTCAACGCGACTCAGATCTATTAATTCCCTCTCTGTGTTTGCAATTTCACCTAAAGATGAGCTTCGATTCATCCTAATGAGCTCATTTGTTCACTGGTTGGCATGAAATTTTTTGCCACATGTGACTGAGCTCTGATTTAGACCATTGACTTCAAATGTTTATTGATTGACTTGAAATTTTTTTGTACGAGCGAGAAAGAGCTCTGAATGCTTGCTGCCCAGCTTCATGGGTCCATTCATCGGTTAAAAAATAGAACTTGGTTTGATCTCTGACTTTTCTCTTTGATTTATGAAGAATAATCCTTCTATCTGTCTCGATAAGTACCATTTTTGCTCTTTATTCATACTGCTTTTATTATGAGTCCGAAAGTTTCTTTCTTTCTAAATATGAAACACGACAGTAGTTATTAATATGTGAGCATAATCTCTTTTGTTGGTTTTAGCTTTAAAATTATTGTTGATATGTTGAATAGCTTGCAATAGATCCATCTGGCCATTATTGGTAAAATGCAGTATGGTTTGAATTCGTTTTCAAATGTAGTAAGAGTAACTACATTCAAAAAATAGATGATTGGCACTTTCATTTACTAAATTGCATCAGGAACAGAGTGAATTGTTTGAATTTCCCATTTATTTATTTTATCCCAAGTGGCAATCTGTTATTATTGCAAAATATGTACAAAAAGTCATCTTGGGATAATTCACTTTGTTCCATGTACAATTATACCATTCAACAGTGGGCATTTTATTTCTAATATTTCCCCTAGTAGTTTTAAAGGAAAACTTTCCTTTGGTGCCTGCTTTCCACTTCCAATAATCACAGTCTGCATGAATATCAATAAGAATTTGACATATATTATACTTACAAGGGTTTGTAATAGGGTGCAATTGTGGTTGCCATTGATTATCTTTTATTATCATAGACACTGTATTATTAACCCCACCACAAATGACTAAACTATCTCAACCTATTTTATTAACAAAAGACTCACTATTAAAGTAGGGGTCAAACCATAAACTAGTTTGTTCTTCTGGTTTAAATTTCCTCTCCAAACAAGATTTACCAAATTCTTGCACTTTAAAATTTGTTTCCATGCACAATACTAATTACTTTTTGTTAAAACAGTCCAAAAATTACCATTTTTGAGATATTTGGAATTCGTCCATCTTGCCCAAAGAGAGTCTGCATTCACCAATCTCCAAAATAGTTTAAAGTGGCAGGTTAGAATGAGATCATTTATGTCCCTAATACCAAATTCCTCTTCTTTTCTAGGTCTGCAAACTTTTTCCCAACAGAATTTATGATATTTACCCTTCCATAAAAATCAGCACATATACTTTCAACTTTTCAATATAAACAGCTGGGATATGATGTGTTTGTAACCAATATAAAATAATGGCATAAATCATAGTTTTTATAAGCTCCGTTCTACTAGCAATAGAAAGAAGTTTACAGGACCAAGTTTTCATTTTTTTCTTGAATTTTGTCTCTATAAGCATAGAGCAATCAGAATCTCTAATCTGATTAATAAATAAAAGTAGACCCAAAAATATTTAATAGAAAGATTTCTCTTTGCTATATTTAGAGATTCTAAAATTTCATTTTTGTATTTATTGTTTTAACTGAAATAAGCTTTACTTTTGCATTCATTAAGTTGGAGGCCAGCATATATATAAAATTCGCCAAAAATGGTTTTAATAGCTTCTGCATTAGTCTTATTAGCCTTAGTAAAAACCATAAGGTCATCTACATATATAAGATGATTAATACAATGTTGGATTTTATTCATAGGAGTAATATTGCATTTAATAGCTTCTATTTACATTAATATAGAAAAGTATTCTACGACCATAGTAAATAGGTAAGGTGATAATGGATCACCTTGCCTAATACCTCTATTACTTTTTATAAAACCTCTGACTTACCTTGAATGAGAAAGGTAGGAGAGTTATACATTCAAAAACAAAATTGCAAACTTTACTAAGGAAACCCATTCATTTCATTATATGACATATAAAATGTCTATTTACTTTGTTTTAGGCTTTTTGCAAATCCACTTTAATACAAACATTATCAACATTTTTAGAATTAAAGTTTCTAACCAGCACATAGACTCGAAAAGAGTGTTCATAAATAAGTCTGCCAGGAACAAATGCATTCTGATTTTCAGAGATAATAAAAGGTAGAAATTTTTTAATCCTATTACTTAATACAGTAGCAATAATTTTATAAATAAAATTGCAACAAGAGATGGGTCTGTAATCACCAATACAAGTGGGATTTTTATTTTTGGGGATTAAAGTAATAAAAGTATGGTTAATGCTTTTAAGAACTTGGCCTTCATCAAAACATATTTACAACACCTGGAACCTGACACTTAATGTTATCCCAATGATTTTTATAAAATTCTACATTAAAACCATCAGGGCCAAGACTTTTGTTATCACCAGCATTGAACACTACATATTTAATTTCTTCAATAGAAACTGGAGAAAGCAATATATCAGAAGCACTAGCATTTAAAACATTTTTACAAATAATATGAGGAAAGTTATTAAAACTAGATTTAGAAAAATAAAGCTTTTCAGAATAATCAACTGCATCTTTAGACACTTTATCATAAGCATTAGCTATATTGCCAGTTTTGTCAATAACATTACCAATGTTATTTATATGCTTCCTACTACTCAGTTTTGCATGAAAAAATTTGGTACAATCATGAACCATGGTTAACCAGTCAACCTTGGCTTTTTGCTTAGCATTCATAGTATTAGTATAAAGCTCTGTTGATAAATTTTTTGTTGATTGGAAAAGAATTTTTTAACAGCAATAATATCCCCCTGATTTTTATCAACTATTTCTTTTAAAAGTTTACCTTCCTGTCTTAACAATTCTAGCTTATTATTCTTTATAAAGTTATTTTCATTCCAGACTTTAAGTTTACTTTTGGAATTCTTCATAAACATATTAAATTGGAACTGTTTAGTACCATTACAAGAAAAGTTGATATATTCTTCTATTAGGTCTTTATAATTATTATTTAAAACCCACCTATTCTTAAATCTAAAAGGAGGTATTTTTTTACCAGAGTTTAAATCCTTAAAAAGAGTTATCAGTATTGGAGTATGATCACTAGTGTTTTGTTCAAGAGTAGAATAAATAAATTTGGTGAAAAAATTTGAAAATTCTTTATTAATAAGAGCCCTACCTAATTTACAATGAATATTCCCTTCTATACCAGATTTCCAAGTAAATTTATTACCACTACTATTTGGTTCTATTAACCCAGTCTCAATTAAAAATTTATTAACTCTACTTCTTTTACCATCCATGTCTGCATTCAAACCTCATGAGATATAAAAAGATAACCTATTCAAAGATAGATGAATGGAGATAAAGCGCATACTTATATATATAGCAAATATAAGTACATTACTATAGCGTTAATCCGACCCCAAATCTTACTATAATTTCTTTGGATTTTTGTTTTCAAAACAAATTTTCAGTTAAGTTTTTCATAAACCTAAGCTCTGATACCAAGTTGTAACACCCCATATCTGGACGCCAAAAGCTAAGCGTTATGGATGCTGCAATCATCCATAGTATTAACTTCTGGTGGCGAAAGACGGTACTGTTAATGGTATCCATAATATCAAAAGCACTTGAATATGAACAAAATCACAAATTTCCAAAAACAATAATTTGTGTGATTACATTTCAAATGAATCATATCCAAGCTACAAAAATCGTAACGTATTCCCAGGCAATGACCAAATATAATTACAACAATATGCCAAGAGCGACATATGAAGATGCCTCCTTGGATGATCAAAGCAATATATACATAAATGTCATAATAACACAGCAGAAACACATTTAAAACATAATTCCTAAATTTTGCTATCCGTCAGCCACTTGCTCATCTTCAGAAGCTTATTTACCAAAATCTACCAAAACTTGAAAACCTAAATACTCAGCCTACTCAAATCAAATTTTGAGCACCCAAGAGTTTAAGGGAAAACAAAAACTTTCAGTCAGACATAAAGCCTGGTATGAATAATTTATGTTACTTCTTAGTTTACTAATATATAGTGAGACCATGCCGCTTAACGGAATGAGTTTCCCTTTACTAATATCTATTTTCTAAACATATATTTTGCAAATCTTTTCTTGCAACCAAACTGGTTAATCAACTGATTATAATAATAATAATATAAATATCCATCATGCTAAAATAGGATAATAAAATAGACTATCTGTCTAAAATCCGAACTATCTGCTCTTTATTGGATTATCTGTCCTAAATTCTGAGCTAACTGCTCTATTTTGGACTATCTGTCCTAAAACTGATTAAACCAAAATAGCAATATCTTTTATGCTAGATAATGGGCTATTTGTCCAAAATAGGTAAAAAGGGTGGACTAACTGTCCTAAAAATAACAAAGTCTGTTATGCTAATAAATGAACTAACTATTCATATCAGAGCTGACTACTCTTTCTGGACTAACTGTCCTCTGCACTAACTATCCTCTAGGCTAACTGCCCTCAAAATGGACTAACTGTTCGAAATTAAATGAGCTGACTGCCTAAATTTTCTTTTGGGTTAACTACCCTTCAAAATATCTGAGCTAACTGCTCTACATAATATCTGAGCAAACTACCCTTCAAATTTTCCTTAAAAATCTTTTCAAAATGATTTAGTCCGTCAGATCATGTATATACAAAGAAAATATCTCTTTAGCTTTACTCTAAGCTATTTTTTCCATGTTATATATATTTTACTCAAAATAATGTTGATGATGTTCAATAAGGATTATCTATCCTTTAAAATAAGTTAAAGTCCTTTTTAACTTAAAATAATTAGGCTATCTGCCTAGTCCTTCCATTCGCAACCTTTGTTTAAAGCCTTTAAATGACCTTTCAAAAACATTGAAAGCGACTCCTTCAAAACTATTAATAAAACTCTTCGAAAGTGTTGAAGGTAACTCCTTCATATCCTTTAATAAACCTTTTGAAATCATTGAAGTTAACTCCTTCAAAATCTTTTTTAAAAGCCTTCCCTTTACAAGCTTTAAAACATATGACATCCGCCTTTTAAATCCTTTAAACCTTAGCTTTTTGAAAACATAGCTAAACTATACCTTTCAACCTTGTCGAAAGGTCCAACCTTTCGACCTTGTCGGAAGGTTTTTTTTTTGATCTAGTCGAAATGTTTCACCTTTCGACTTTGTCGAAAGCCTAGGGTACCTCTCCTATAAAACCATTTATAAACCTTTTGAAAGTGATGAAACTCAAAAACTTTCAAAGACATTGGTTTCAATTTGAAACAAGTGGAAACCATTTGAAACTATTCAAAGTTAACTACTTTGAAACCTTTAAAATGTTTCGACATAAAACATTGGGATTATGCAAAGGGATCAGAAAAACATTGAAGTCGATAGCAGTTGCTTCAAAACCTAAAACCTTTCAAAACCATTCAAAAACAATGAAGTGTTGGTGTTGGAACCAACCCTCCAAAATCAATGGAGTGAGGCGGCAAGTTTTAGAAAACAAAAGATAACCTTTTGACTCCATTTGTGTCGAAAGGTTAGGATGCGGCAACTATGCTTTCAACCTTGTCGAAGGCTATACCTTTCAACTTTGTCGAAAGGTTTCATTTAATACAAGGAAGCAAACCAATTGAAACCTTTTTCTTTTAAACTATTTGACAATGTAAAAAGCTCTTTGTCAAAAGCTAGCAGGTGTATTTTTCTTCAAATTAAAACAAAGTCTCATCCCCTTCGAAAGCTCTAACCTTTCATCCCTAAACCTTTCGACTTCATCCAATTCACTACGTACCAGTTGCCTGATACCATGTGCATTGTATTTGACCTGGTCGAAAGGTTTGATACCTTTCTATCTTGTTGGAAGGTTTGGAATGAAGGTGGAAGCTCTTGCCAAAAGGGTTGAAATAGAAGAAAAACTATTTGTTTATACTTTAAAACAATTTTTTGTATCCAGCCCGCCTTGTTTGTCTAAATCTGATTGGTTGCCAAAATTTTATATTCAAAAATGCTGCCAACTTTCCTTATTTGGAAATTTAAATAATTTTAAAAAAGCCCATTTCTCCATTATAATTATATAAAACATTTAAGTCCCATACCTTAAATATTTTATATAATTATTAAAACCGCTTGAAAAATTCTAGAAAAATTCCAGAAAATCGATTAATATGTTTCTTCAACATAGAATTTTTTTGGATCTAAACAATAATTATTATTTTCATAAATAATTTAATAATCCAAAATACCATTTTCTTCCTTATAAAGTTCATAACAATTACACAAAAAGTCAGAAAATTCTGAAAATTGAAACTCATCTCTAAAATAACCTTTTAGACCTTCATAAAATTTGTAAGGCAAATAGATGTCATTTAATAGGGTTTTCATTTTAAAACATGTCATAAAATCTATATGAACATTCATAAATCATCAACATGTATATTAATCACTTTATCGTTCAAAACATGGCAAATCTTTGCAGAATTATTCAGGTTTAATCTTAAAACCAAAACCATAAAAGTATCGAGTTGTAAACATTATTCATCTTTTCTTTAGTGATCAAGGAGCTTGATATTTGAATGAGTTTGATTTGAATTTGTTTTCCTTAAGCTTTTCTTTTATTTCCTTTTCTTCTTCCTTTGTTAATGGTGGCCGACCAATATTTTAAATTTTTAAAATGAGAAATGAACGTGTGTTGGAATACACGACCTAAGGAAGATAATATAGGAATGGCCTCTTTCCCATAATACCCCTCCTCTAATTCATTTTAAACCCTTCATTTAATTTATTAGTTAAAATGGCACGACTATAATTAAATCAAATCTCAATCCCCTTATCAACACATTATTTTATTTAGTTTATCTAACTAAATCTCCTAAATAATATTATCAAAAATCTGGGGTGTTACAGACTCCACTTCTTAAAGAATTTCGTCCTAGAAATTACAATAAGGCATAAAACAAATAAGAAGGTAAAACATACCATCAAAAAAAGTCAGGATAAGTTTCTCTAATCCTTCTCTCAACCTCCCAAATACAATCTCTTTCATCGTCACTCCATTGGACTTTGACTAATCTGACAGTCTTGGTTCTAAGCCTCTTTTCATCTTTCGCAGCAATGCGAACTGGCTTTCTCACTATGGTCAAGTCCAGTTCTACCATTAAATCATCTAGGACTATCAGTGCAATAGAAGTCTCCGGGTCTCTAACACATTTTCTGAGATGAGAAATATGAAAAACATCATGGACACCTACCAAACTGCTCGGTAACTCAAGTCTATACGTGAGCTTCCCGATCCTCTCAAGAATAGGAAAAGGTCCTATGAACCTAGGAGATAACTTCCCCGACTTCCGAAACCCAAGCACACACTTCATCGTTGATACATTGATGAAAACCTGGTCCCCAACTGAGAACTCCAAATCTTTCCATCTCTTATCTGCATAACTCTTCTGCCTAGACTGAGTCTCCTTCATCCCAGCTCGAATGACCTCAATCTTTTCTACAGCTTCTTTAACCAAATCTGGACCAAGAATCAACCTATCCCTAGTCTATAACCAACAAATAGGAGATTTGCATGGCCTTTCATACAAAGCTTCAAATGATGTCATCCTAACACTAGTCTGATAACTATTATTATATAAAAAATTGACTAGTTGCTGATGGTCCTCCCATGATCCCCCAAAATCCAGAACAAAAGCTCTTAACAGATCTTCTAAGATCTTGTTAACTCTTTCTATTTTCCCATTTGTCTGCGGATGGTAAGCGATACTCATCATAAGCTTGGGTCCCAAAACTTCCTACAGACTCTTCCAAAACTCACTGGTGAACAAGGAATCTCTATTAGTAACTATGCTGCTAGGAACTCCATGCGGTCGAACCACATTCTTCATGAGCAACCTCACTAAAACAGGTGTCGTCCTGGTTAACCTAACTGGAATGAAATGGGAACCCTTGGTCAACATGTCCACAACAACCCATATACCTTCATTTCCCCTGTTCGACATTTGCGACCTGTCTATGAAGTCCATAGAAATAGAATCCCACTCCGACACTAGAATATCTAACGGCTGAAGCAAATCATTTGGCTTTGGTGTTCAGCTTTTGCCTACTGACAATTCAAGTACTGCCTTACACACAAACCAGTATCCCTCTTCATTCCTTCCCAGAAGAAACTCATCTTCATATCCTGATACATCTTGGTACCTCCGAGATGTATAGTGAACTTCGAATGATGGCATTCATCTAAGACTTCCTTATGTTTCCTACTCTCGAAACACATAATCTACCGATCTTCTCAACCACCCATTGTGGTCAAGACTGAAATCTTTCAAGTCATCGCTCTTGGTTCCTTTAGCTTTTTGATCCATTCAGCTAATATAGGATCCTCTATCTACTTAGAAGCAATTCTACGATCAACACTGATCGAACTTCCAAACAAGATAATACAACTGAATTTCCACTAGATCCAGCCTCGGATCTTCAGTACACTCTACAATCTGCTAATGCTTCTAATTCTTTCCACTCAGCCACCATTGCTAACACTGCATTCTGATGTTTCCTGCTAAGTGCATCTGCAATCTTGTTGCCATTCCTTGGTGTGTACTCAATCCCAAAATCATAAGCAGCAATAAAATCTAACCACCTCTGCTGCCTCATGTTTAGTTTCTTCTGAGAGAACAAATAATTTATCGACTTATGATCTGTATATAGCTCAAACCTTTCTCGCAAAAGGTAATGTCTACACACCTTCAAAGCAAAAATCACTGCAGCCACATCTAAATCATGCATTGGATACCTAATGTAACGATCCAGAATTTTCGAACCGGAAAATTCCAGATAGTTATGAAAAAGAAGAAAGAGATAGAAGAAGAAGAACAGAAACATCAACAACTCACATTCGCAGCGGATAAAATATAATAATAAACAATATTAGTTTACAAAAGAATACTATATCTGTCAATTACATTTAATATACATCAGAGTTTCACATATATACAGTCACTGAATATACACTATTATCATGTCTCGGATTAACAATAATATAAATACAACGGAAAAATTCCATACGCTCCTACCATCCAGCTCGCCTCCTGAGCTCCAGTACGTCCCTACCTGAAAATCTGTAATACTCGGTCTGACCAGAGCATTACACCAAAGTAACACCCGGGTCAGGCTGGAAACCAGCGTGAGTGAACCCATCTAACATGTAATACCAAAGCATACAACTTAATTAAAACTCGGGTAACTCATAGCAATTTACACGTTCACAATTTGTTATAGACATCACTTATTTCACACATCGATTTTCTAAGTACCAAACTTTATATTTAAATTTCCAGTTCGCTTGAATCATTTCATTCAGGCCTATTGATTTCACATATCAATCTATAAAAAAAATCAAAGTGGTTTCGGGTATTCCCAATAACCGATCCCGATCTCTTCGAGTCTCATTCAAGGCATCCAAAACCATCCAATCATCCATACACTAGCTTGATCACTTCCAAATTAATTTAATGAATTTTGATTGAATTCCTAATCTCAATCACTTAGATTCCTTCATTTAACATTAATTAATCCAAGTAATTAACTTTACTCAATTTCACGATATTAATCCTTCTTAACCAAAATCAATAAGAAATCTTAATTACTTCATGAATTAATTTTCTATTTTAATTACATTAATTCTTAAGTACTTATATTAATTAACTTCTCATAAGTCACTTATCACTGTTTAATTAATTTTAATTTAATCAATCTTTAATTACATCATTAATTATATAGGTTAAGGATTTCCCATTATATTCAATTTATCTTAATCTAAATTGATTTCATTAATTAAACCAAAATATTAATCATTCTTGATTTATCTCAACCCGTTATTAACTATCCGTTTATTTACTTCATTCATCAATCAATTTCTCCTTAATTAATCATCTTAATTAATCTCCTGATTTTTTTTACAAAGTAATTATATTTTATTAATTTCATTAAGTAATTATTTATCAAACCATAACTAACTCGAGAATCATCCAAAATCAAGTCTCAATATCATCAGAGTACATCCAATTGACTTAATCATTCAACCAATTAATGAACTTTAACTATTTAAATTTAAATAGAAGAAAACCCAACAGAGTGAGATTTACTCACCTTTTTCCCAGCTATAGTCCACCTTATTCCCAACTTGATTCTCGCGATTAATGACCTTGTATAAACATTACATATATTTTTTTATCAACATTCGAGTCAATTTGAACAATTAAATTTCCATTTATAATTTAATTAACCAGTAATTTCATTTTTAAACAAGTAACTTTATTTCAAACTAATTTCCTTTTTAATAGAATATTTTTAGCCACCAAAATAATAAATTAAGTTTATGAAACAAATTTATTATCATAACACATTATTTTAAAATAAACAAGCAAGTCCAAATATACATATACATATAAACCCCTTTTAGAATTTCTTCCTCAGATTTACCTATACTGTGTATATATATATATATGTATGTGTGTGTGTGTGTAAATATAATTTGAAATAAGTCAATATCTATTTCACTGATAAAGTTTTCCTTTGAATAAAATGGTTAAATCAAAATTTAAATTAGTAACGGAATTCGAATACCTTACAGTCAGAAATCAAATCCACAGCTTAGAACTTTAACACACAATTCCAATTCAATCGTCATTGCGGCAAAGAACACCTCAATTTCAGGTCGAAATGCTTGACATCGCGCTGCCGTTCTCCAGATCTGGCTACACTATCGCGAAGCTGCCAGTCATTTCCATGACATCGCACCTAAATCGCGACCTTCAACCCTCAGTATAGAGTCCAAACTACAATCGCCACCCCACAAGTCGCGATTACCCAGGCATCGTACAGAAACCCAGCTTTCCCCTACTGCTTCGTCGACCACAACCATCTCGAGCAACCTCCAAGTCGCATGCTAAAATCGTAGCCACCATGCCTCTTCCACATCTTCATGCCACCGCTCCTAGCTCGAGAAGCCCTAGCTCGCGTGCGACCGCCTCTTCCCCTCTCGAGTTCGAGTCGCCCTTTTTTTTACATTTGATTTCGATTCGAGAGAGATAAGGGATTTCGGTTTCATTCATTGTTAATTTTCATTTTTTTTTCTATATACGTTTCGTGAGTTTTAACTGAAGGCGGTGGAAGAGAGTAGATGTGATATAAAGTTGGGGAAGCGTATTAGAGAAGATTACTGTTTAATTGATTTTACTTTTATATATTATATTTTCAAAATATCTCAAACTCCTATCAACTCGTTTACATACCGTACGATAACATGACAATTCCAAACATTATGAAAATTGAAATCCGACAATAATACAATATTACAGATCCAATGGAACTGGTTTCGTCGAATTCCGAGACTATGCCTCAGAAGGCTATTCTAAATGTCATTTTAAATGATAAATTATTTAAAATTGAACAAATTACTTTTAAATTAAAATTCAACCATTCTATTATCTTCAGTATCATCATTATAAATTTTATAAGCTTTCAAATTATTTTTAATAGGCTTAAAATTCCATATTCAACATCTTACCCAATTTCAAATTATATAATTCAATACTTTAATTATCTAATAAATATTAATATTTGGAATTCAAGCTAAAATTAACCTTTCAAATGTTTAAAATCCATTTATTATTCCATTTTAAATCGATAAAATTTCCGGGTCGTCACATTCCTCCCCCCTTAAAAGAATTTCGTCCCCGAAATTACTAGTTAGGAAGAATGGTTCAAAACCCGTTTTCCTTTTTCCAAAACTCACAATTCAAGATCCTACCAACTATCTTCTATTAAAGACCCACTATCACCTTAACCAACTTCCCAAAACCTTCCATAGTTTCCAACGACATTAATTTACTTCACTTATTCAAGTTTAAGTTTAAAACCAAATTTTGAATTCTCAAAATTTCTCAAAATTTTTCTAACTCCCTAAATTTCTGAAAATTTTTGCCAGCGTCTCCTTTGCGCGGCTAGCTCGGTACTACTACAAAAGGCCTCTACGGGCTCCCAAATTCCAAAAGAAAACAAAAGCCAAGTGGCTAGATCAAAAACCCAATCCAATTTCGTACAGAAATTTAAATACATACCTTTTTGTCGGACAATTCAAATTTATCTTTTAGAATCAAATCCAATTTCTCTTCCCTTTAATACATGCATATCTTACTTAGCAACAATATTCAATCGTAATTTTACAAATCATTTTATACCTTTCCTTGCATAGGTTTCCATATTTACTTCTATTCAGATTAGTTTCACGTTTTCATACGAATTCAATTTATCATCAATTCTGAATATTAAATTTTACCTTCTATTTATAACTGATTCATATCGTTATTTTAAATTAGTTCCATCCATTAATTTATTTTAATTTCCAATTTGAAATCGTTTGTTACTAACAAAAGTTTCTACATTTTTTTTCAAAAATTTTCTAACTCCCAAAATTTTCAAATTTTTTTAGCAGAGTCTCCGTTGTACGGAAGAGCTTTTTCGATTTAACAATAGATATAAATATGTATACATCGACCCGCACGGTCGAAAAAAGCAAAAACAGTTCATTTTCCTATTTTTATTGCGTAGGCGTACCTTTATTTAGCATTTAAGCAAGCATCTTATTTATTCTAGCAATTAGCATACCCCAAATCTAGCCAAACGGCTTCCCTGTACCTGTACTTACTCAATTTAAATATGTAAGTGCCATAAATAGAAATTCTATTAGCATTTCACTTACTTTTAATGGCTAAACACAAGCATTTCAAAAGCAACAAACACCAAACGTTTACCATAAGCGATTTATATAATATTAAAGCTAATTCAATTGTTTTCAACCAATTCATAAGCCATCTCATTCAATTTAAATAGTTTGCCACTCAATTTCTTACATCCAATTTATCTTAACCCAAATAAGCCCATATCCCATTTAATTGATTCCAAAATCAAGTTATTTAACTTCTCTCAATCCATAGGATTTTAATTACTTTCATTGACGTCAAACGACAATTCATTCCATGCAAATTCGACAATATTCGCTTGATAAATTATTCATTTCAGTTTATTACTACTTGAATTTAATTTCAATTCATTCTATATTTAATTTCATTTCATTGCTAATTTATTTTAATTTCGTGTAAATACTCTATCTACAGTAACAAGCTTGCATAACTCCGTCATCCACACATGTAACAAGACACAACTTTGTCATACAAACATAGTTCAAACCAGATGGGAAGTAGCCCCATGGAAATGATGATGGTGATATGTGTTAAGCTGCTACTAATTTCAACTATGTGTTAATCCCGTTTCACCAACGAGTTAAAGAGTCCACGAGATAAGAGCCCACAAGATAAGATCTATGAGTTGAGGAGCCTGCGACCCAAGAACTACGACTCAGGAAGCTTACGACCTACGACTTAAGGCAGCAAATAGTTCTAGAAGGACTTACGAGTTAAGCAGTCTCCGACTTAAGGCCTCCACGGTTTAAGGCTTTTACGAGTTAAGGAACCTTACGAGTTAAGGATGGCACGACTTAAGGAGATGAACGACCTACGACCTAAAACATGTTGCGACCTAACAATGGCTACGGTTGAACGGCCTAAGGAAAGCTATGCGACCTAAAGGAGTAACGACTCAAAACATTGGAAGGAAGGGTCAACAACACATAAGTCGTTGACGACTTACGACTTATGATGAGTCGTGTACGACTCATGCTAGAACGAAGGAAGTCATGTTTGGTTAACTCGGGAACGACTTATCACTTGTATCGTTCATTCGAACAGGAGCATAACATTAGACCAAGCCGAGAGTCAAATCCAGTAGGTCGGCCGCGACCTACCATGAACCACTGACAAGCCCGCGACTTATCATATGAGACAATTCACCATGACTCGTCCACGACCTAAGGTCACTAAGTCGTAGTCCACTGCTATGATGTCCATACTAAAAAAGGATGACTCGTGAACGGGTTAGAACTTGTGCTATATTCAGAAGACCGAAGGCGAGTTTGAGCTCAACATGGTGAGTCGTCTACGACCCAACCTGACTCGGCCACGAGTAACCCATGAGTCGGGTACGACTCACGACTTAAGACCGAAAACCCCTATAAATACACGACCATTTCCAACATGAAGGGGACTTTTGGGGGTCGATCAATTTCAAGCGCCATTACTCTGCCGAATTCCAGATTACTTCAACACTTAAAGCTTTTGAGATTCAAAGAACGTCTAAAAGAACTTCATAAAGAAATCATCTACATCCACCATGGATTTGAAGATTTTTGTCAACATCGAAGTTTGAGCTACTTGTTCTAAGTCTTTTTTAATTCAAAGTGTGTTGTACTTGAAAAGATTTGTATCAATTTGTAACGTGATCATCAATAAAAGTACTTAAAGTGGACGTAGGCTATACCCATAAGCCGAACCACTATAAAACTGCTGTTGTTTACCGCTTTTCCGCTATTACTTGCTTATAATTCTTTCCCGATCTATCGGGTGGTGCTTTCACAACCACACTTCACACACCGGGGTGTTAGCGTTCAAATTTAAGCGTTAACATTTTTGGTGCTTTCATTGAGAACTGAACTCAGGACAGCTGTCATCATTGCTTCGCAGAGATTTGAAGAAAGAATTTCTTTAAAAACCAGAAGTATATCTGAGATTATGGCTCCTGGAAGGAAAAGTAGATCTATCAGATCTGGGAACATTCAAGAGGGAACCTCCGCTTCCCCTGTGCCTAATCTACCCACTCCGTCTGTTGGAGTTACAAAAGCGGAATTGGATGCTGTGATTCTAGGGCTAAACCAGCAGATAAACGCCCAAAATGCACAACTAGAGGCTCAAAGTGCCCAGAATGCTCTGATTCTGAATAAGTTGAACGACTTACTTGGGGCAAACAATCAACCGGCTGGTAATGAAAGGAACTATGCTGGCAACATTCATGATGTTAATGAAAGGAATGCTCCTGAAAGGCCTACTAGTCCCTTTGAGCAGGCAGTACCTGACGCCGGTGGATCTAGAACTCGGCATGATGAGGAATATCTTTCTGGAATGGTCCGGCAGATCATGAAAGAAAGTATGCAAAGGGTTGAAGATGAGAAGGAATGGGGTTTCGCTCCAAGTAAAACTCCGTTTACTGAAAAAATCTTGAAGGCGGAATTTCCAAGGAAGTTTATCCCTCCAACTATTCCAGCTTACAAAGGGACAAGTGACCCGAATGAGTTCTTGTATAAATATGATTGGCACATGACAGGTGCCAGGGCCTCCGACGAAATAAAGTGCCGATATTTCCCCGTATACCTGGAAGGCGTGGCTTTACTGTGGTTCACCAAGTTGCCAGTTCGATCTGTCGATCAGTTTTCAGACTTGACCAGAAAATTTAAGGAGCAGTTTAGGCTATATGCTTCGAAGGCCAAGGATATCATGTCATTGTCCAGTTTAGAGCAGAATCCTGGTGAGTCTATCAGATCCTTCTTGAACCGCTTCAATATAGCACTGGCTGAGGTGGACAATGCTGAACCACGAATGATATTGACTTATCTGATGAGGGCTATCGATAAGTCAAGCGAATTTGGGAAATGGTTAAATATGAAGGAGCCAACCTCTCTCGAAAAGTTCTACAAAAAAGCAGACGAATTCATTCGCTTGGAAAACCGTCCTTTACCAGTAAAGACAGTGTTGGAAAAAGCAGAAGACAACACTGTCGCTCCACGCAAGAATGAATCGGTGGGGCAAAAAAGGGAGAATAGTAATGGGAAGAAACAGGGTAATCTGAAGAAGCCCCGATCCTTCAAGCCATCAGAATATACTCCATTATCACATACACCGGAGCACATCTACCTCGCCACTAAAGATTCCGTCGATTTCCCTAAACCTATCCCTTTGAGAACTGGGAGAAAAGCCATACAAAGTGGGAAATTCTGCCGCTTCCACAATCAACCAGGTCATGAAACTAATGAATGCCGCCAGCTGAAAAATCTGATTGAAGAGTTGCTAAGAGAAAACAAGTTGCAGCAATTCGTAAAAAAGAATAGCAACAATCCTGCATCGTCGAGTCAGGGGCAGCGGGCCCCTGTTCATCAGCCTGGGGCAGGAGAGAAAGCTACGGGGCATGAATCTGGAAGGCCCGTTATCAATGTCATTTCAGGAGGACCTCACCCAGCTGGTAAAAGTTGGGGTGAGATGGAGAGATATTCCAGGGCTTTGAAATATGCTCCAGCCGAAGAAAACGTCTTTGTTCTAGAAGACACTACGCCCCTTAAACAACAGAAAACTTTCAGTGATGATATTATTTTCAGAGCCAGAGATTCTACAGGTATTGAAGCTCCTACTTTAGATCCCTTGGTCATCTCGGCTGGGATTGGACCAGCCATTGTCAGAAGAGTCCTCATTGACTGCGGAGCGTCATGTAATATTCTCTTCAAGAAGACATTTGACCAGATGAAAATCCCTATGATCGATGTGCAAGCCTCATAACAGAAAATCGTTGGCTTCACTGGGGAGCCAAAGCAACCAGTAGGAACCATCGATCTGTTTGTAGAACTTGGGGAAGGAGAAAGGAAAGTGGTCCGAAAGCAAACCTTTGTGATCGTCGATGAATATTCTGCTTATAATGCTTTCCTTGGCCGTCCAACACTTGCAGCATTCAAAGCTATCCTAGCCCCGTGGTGCCTCACTATTAAATTTCCTACTGACAATGGAGTAGGAGTTATAAAAGGGGATCAAAATGCCGCGCGAGAATGTTATTGGACAGAGCTGCGAGAGTCAAGAAAAAGAGAAATGGGAAAGGATGCGGCAACTCCAGTCCGCATCAAGGAACCAGCTTTGTAGCAATTACAGAGCGGACCCTGCACTGGCGAACACAGCGGGGCACGGAAAGAAATGGATCCCAGAAAAGCCAGTACAGGGGAGAATAGAGTAGTACCGGTGGAAACGACAATTCCGGTACCTGTTGACCCGAAGGACCCAAATAAGGTGTTGAATGTGGGTTCGCAGCTTAATGTGTCAATTCAGAATGTCTTAATATCCTTCCTGAAAGCAAATCTGGATGTCTTTGCTTGGACTCATGCCGATATGTGTGGGATATCCCCAGAAGTTGCAGTACACGCTCTGAATATTGACCCAAAGTTTACGCCAGTTAAACAGAAAAGAAGAACCCAAGGTCCAGAAAGGTCAGCAGCATTAAAAGAAGAAGTTGATCGACTCATGGAAAATAGCTTCATCAAAGAATCTACGTATCCGAATTGGGTTTCAAATCCTGTGTTGGTCAAGAAAGCTAATGGAAAATGGAGAGTATGCATCGATTTTTCTGATCTAAACAAGGCTTGCCCCAAAGATTGCTTCCCATTACCCAGGATCGATCAACTGGTAGACGGAACTGCGGGACATGAATTGTTATCCTTCATGGATGCCTACTCCGGTTATAACCAAATCATGATGCATGAGCCGGATCAGGAGGATACAAGCTTTATCACAGATGTTGGACTTTATTGCTACAGAGTTATGCCCTTCGGATTGAAAAACGCAGGGGCAACCTACCAAAGACTTGTTAATGCTATGTTCAAACCACAATTGGGCAAAACTATGGAAGTCTACGTCGACGACATGTTAGTGAAGTCCAGGAAAGCAGTGGATCACATTGAACACTTAGCAGAAATGTTCGCAGTCCTTCGGAAATACAGAATGAAACTTAACCCTCTGAAATGTACATTTGGGGTCGAATCCGGAAAGTTCTTAGGTTTTATCGTCAGTGCTAGGGGCATTGAGGCCAGTCCAGCTCAAATTACCGCCTTAAAAGAAGTTAAAGCTCCTAGAACGAAGAAGGAATTGCAAAGTCTCAACGGAAAGGTCGCCGCTTTGAGTCGGTTCATTTCCAAAGCTACTGATAAATGCATCCCATTCTTCGATGCCCTGAAAAAAGGAAAGAAGAACTTTGAATGGACTCCCGAATGCCAAGAAGCCTTTGAAGAGTTGATCCGTCATATGGAAACGCCTCCGATACTTTCTAGGCCAGGCAATGGTGAGGATCTTCTTATATACTTGGCAGTATCATCTCATGCTCTAAGTGCAGCGCTGATACGGGAAGACAAAAGGATTCAACATCCAGTTTACTATATCAGCAAAAGACTCACTGGGGCAGAGCTGAATTACTCCAAGTTGGAAAAACTCGCCTATTGCCTACTAGTTGCATCGAGGAAACTGAGGCAATATTTCCAAGCTCATCCTATCAAAGTACTCACTGATCAGCCTCTAAAGCAAGTCCTATTTCGCCCTGAAACTTCGGGTCGTCTTCTAAAATGGAACATTGAACTTAGTCAATATGACATCACCTATCACCCCCGAAAAGCAATCAACGGACAAGCTTTAGCTGATTTCATTGCAGAATTCACAGAGAAAGATAATGGTGAGGAAAAAGCGGTCAATGATTCTCCAATCCAGTGGAAGATGTATGTTGATGGCGCAAGAAATGACTACTGTTCAGGAGCCGGAGTGATACTTGAAACTCCTGAAGGTCGATCATTGTGTTATGCACTAAGACTGGAATTTCCTTCAACAAACAATGAAGCAGAATATGAAGCTCTTATTGCAGGTCTGAAAATCGCTAAAGAGCTAAACATTCGAGCATTACAAATTTTCAGTGATTCTCAGCTTATTGTATGCCAAGTCAAGAAGGAATTTCAAGCGAAAGGTGGAAATTTGCCTTCCTACTTGTCAAAGGCTTGGGAACTCCTATGTGAACTCGATCACTATTCAATAAGCCACATTCCTCGGGAAGAGAATATGAAGGCCGATTCCCTCGCAAAATATTCAAGTTCTGGTGAAGCTCAACTATTGGGATTGGTCCCTGTAGAAGTCCTTTCAGCGCCAAGTATAGACGAGATGGATATAGACTGGATTATGAATGTGTCTCAAGAACAAGAGTCATGGATGGCTCCAATACTGGATTACCTACTCAGAGGTTCTCAGCCGGAAAACTCGATAGAAAGACGAAAGCTACTAAGGAAGGCCTCTCGCTATGTAATTCAGGATGGCCGATTGTACAGACGGGGATTCTCAATGCCATTGCTTCGATGTGTATCCCGGGAAGAGTCCAAAACAATCCTAGCGGAAGTGCATGGAGGAGAATGTGGTGATCATTCAGGTGGTCAAACATTAGCAAAGAAAATTCTCCGATACGGATATTTTTGGCCCGAAATTAACCGGGATGCCGCAGATTACTCCCGAAAATGTGACAAGTGCCAAAGATATGCCAAAATTCCTAGAGCACCTTCTACCGAACTCACACAGATGGTCAGTCCATGGCCATTTGCAATTTGGGGAACGGATCTCATTGGGCCGCTACCAACTGCTAAATCAGGGATTAAATATGCTATTGTTGCAGTTGATTATTTTACTAAGTGGGCTGAAGCTGAACCATTGGCTACTATCACTTCTAAGAAAGTGATAAGCTTCGTGACCAAGAATATCATTTGCAGATACGGTGTGCCTCAGAAAATAATCACAGACAATGGTACTCAGTTTGAAAGCGAGGAATTCCAGGATTTTTGCAAGCGATTCAAAATCCAGAAAAGCTTTTCGGCAGTAGCTCATCCGCAGGCAAACGGGCAAGTGGAAGCAGTGAACAAGATCATCAAATCAACCATCAAAAAGCAACTCGAAAGAGCAAAAGGTGGTTGGGTCGATAAACTACCACTTGCACTATGGGCATACAGAACTACTCACAAAACTGCAATTGGGCATACTCCTTTTTCGTTAGCATACGGATCGGAAGCAATGATCCCGGTTGAAACAGAGGTCCCTTCACACAGAAGAATCCATTTCAATCAAGCAGAGAATGAAAAACTACAACTGGAAGCGCTGGATCTCCTTGATGAAAAAAGAGATGAAGCTAACCTCAGAGTTGCAGCTCATCAGCAAAGGATAGCCAGACATTTCAATTCCAAAGTTCGTCAACGCAGCTTTGAAATTGGAGATCTAGTTCTGAAAAGAATTATGACCGCGACAGGTGTGTTTGGGCCAAATTGGGAAGGACCATATGTAATAGGTCAGAAGCTTCTCGACGGCACATTCAAGCTCACCACTGTTGATGGAGATCAAATTCCAAGGGCATGGAACAGCAACCACTTGCGTCCATACTTTACTTGAAAATTTTGTTGAAACATTGTAAAAAGAATTATGAATGTATGATTCCTGTAATTGAAAGCAACTGTGAAACTGATGCAAGTAAATAATGAAAGAGTATAAAGTGGATGTAGGCCCAATTTCATGGCCGAACCACTATAAATCTTGTGTTCCTTATTATTATTATATGTTTGCTTTGTTTTCAATATAAAAATACATAAAATGTATTGCTGAAATGTCAATTTAAATTTCTGCAGACAATGGAAATAAAGCTTGCGCATAATAAGACCGAGCGATTCTCACCATTATTCAACAAACAAATTTCAAGTCACAAAGACCCCGAATTCAAATCCTAGATAGGAAATACTTCAATTGAACGGCTAATGATTTCGATAGAAACGAGCCCTTGCTGATAAATTGAGATTGTTTGAACAGACAAACATCCAATTAGGAAGCTAGTGCCCGTTCTCACGAACTTGCCTGGCAATGAAGTACACTTCCTTGGATTAAACAAGCCACTTGCGAGAAGAGGGGGATGAAAACTTGAAAAGAAGAAAAGGGGATCGCTGAAAAGGCACAAGCAAGTGAACAAAGGAACAACCAAAGCTACCATCAGCAGCACAAGTCCTCTTCGGAGGCGCAACTCTTCGGAGGATAAAAGACCTCTAATGGGTCATACGCCACAAAAAAGAAAGTTCTCTACTCAACAAAAAAGATTGGAGGAGTCATGACCCTCCAACCATGAGAGATTAACTTCCAGGCGATGAAAACCCTCTCTGAGGCACATTTCACCAGGAGTTGAAGTGTTATAACCGCTCTTCGGGATTTCACTTCACCAGAGTTGAAATGCAAACAAAATAAAAGCCCTCTTCGGAGGCCCATTTCACCAGGAGTTGAAGTGTTGTGACCGCTCTTCGGAATTTCACTTCACCAGAGTTGAAATGCAAACAAAATAAAAGCCCTCTTCGGAGGCACATTTCACCAGGAGTTGAAGTGTTGTGACCGCTCTTCGGAATTTCACTTCACCAGAGTTGAAATGCAAACAAAATAAAAGCCCTCTTCGGAGGCACATTTCGCCAGGAGTTGGAGTGTAACAACCGCTCTTCGGAATTTCACTTCACCAAAGTTGAAATGCAAAAAGAAAGACCTCTTCGGAAACCCACGTTTCACCGAGATTGAAATAAAACTTCCAAGTGTTGAAACGTGAAAAGGATTTCTAAGGCATAACTCTTTGGAGGTACACGTTTCACCGAGATTGAAATAAAACTTCCAAGTGTTGAAACGTGAAAAAATCCCTCCTTAGAGGTACAACCCCCTCCCGGGGACACAATTAAGAAGAAAGACCTCTTCGGAAACCCACGTTTCACCGAGATTGAAATAAAACTTCCAAGTGTTGAAACGTGAAAAGGATTTCTAAGGCATAACTCTTTGGAGGTACACGTTTCACCGAGATTGAAATAAAACTTCCAAGTGTTGAAACGTGAAAAAATCCCTCCTCAGAGGTACAACTTTCTATATATAAAAAAAAAAATCCTCATCAAAAGCGTACTTTAACTTTCAAAGGAAAAGTAATTCGCCTGCTATGGGAAATGATCGTAAAAAGAAAAGAAGTTAAAGTACCCTTCAGAGGTCCGCTTTACCACATAAAGGAATTCACTTGGTGAAATATGCACATAAGCAAAAGAAAAAAGTGATTTCTTCGAACGACAAAGCGTAAAAACTTATACGAAGGGAGTTGTACTCTATAAAAATTTTGTTTAAAGAATAAAATAATTATTCTTTAGCAAATAAGAGTGCAAGTCCCCTCGAAGTATAAAATATTGCAGCAAGCTTAAGGTATGGGGGCAACATGGTATAGTAGTATGGTTGCATCAGTAAAGTAGTACTCAAACAACATACCATAAGCCCGCTGCAATATTATAAAAATAAACTTGTGCAAAAATAAATAGTAAATGCATTCTCAAATTCAAAAAGAAGTTTGTACAAACGAAGAATCATTTTATTCAACTATAATGCAGATACAGGTTTTCAAAATAAAAGCGGGCGCCGATACCCGCACAACTCTCGGCCAGTTCATACAAAAGGCAAAAAGCTAAAATCTTCACTTCTTCTTCCCTCCTTTGGACCCTTTACTCGGTCGAATAACCAGCTTTTCAGGTCGGCCAGTGGGTATAAGGGAAGTGGGAGAGGCAGGTGTAACCGGTTCAACTTCCGGCTCCTCTTCAGTGGCGGTGATTTTCTTCCCCCTCCTCTTTGATGTCCCACGCTTCTCTCTCCTTTGTGAGGAAGACTCACTCCCCGGAGTGACAAGTTTTGATAGAACAATGTCGTCAGAAGGAGTCCGTTCCGGGGAAATGTCACCTCCCTCAGGTCTCTCATCTTTCTGCTCTTGCGAAGTGATGGGATCATCCAAGCCGTGAAGAGCCTCTATTTGTTCCTCCTGTGATCCAGGTTGCGAGGCAGAAGGAGGCACCGCCTGAAGAGATGAAGGAAGGATGACCGGAGGAGTAGAAGTTTGAGCAGTGCTTGGTACTTTCTCTACAGAAGAAAAAAGGTTAAAGTCAGTAAAAAGAGGAGATGAGGGTTCACCAATGAAGTCAGTAAAGAGAGGAGATGAAGGCTCGTCAAGGTTGAGAAAATAGCCAAGGAGCTCGTGAAACTCATGTGAAATAAACGAGTAACCAGCTTGAGCAGAATTGACAGCAGCGAGATTAACAGTGAAGTTACCTGGAGAAGCTGGTTTCCTGATATCGACTTCATAAGCTTGCGCATCAGCGCTCTCTTCACCCTCGTCTCCACCTTGTGTGCTTGTAATATCAGCGGTAACTTTGGTGGGAGATGCGAGATGGGAACTGGAACCAATAATGTCGACTTCAGACGAAGAAGGTGGCTGGACTAGAGTAGTTGAAGTGGTTTTCCCCAGCTGGTCCCCTTCCGTCACTTCGGTTCTTAGTTTGGCAAGTTGTTCCTTTCCCCTGGCGAGAGCAGCGCGAGCGTCTTCATCAAAATAATGCCTTTCCAGGGCTGGCTCGTCATAACCAGCACCTTCAGCACCAAGCATATCGAGGGCGGCCTCCCACACTTCAGCTAAAGTGATCTCATACTTGGGACCAAGAAAGGCGAGGCTTCCACGCCCCAAGACGCTATGCAAGTAGAAGTCGAATAATGTTGAGCCGAAGCTGTTTTTGGTCGCCTCATGAGACTCTTCGGCTGCGATTTTGCCGGCGACAGCCTCATCGCGCTCCCTTTCAGTTCTGGCAAGCTGAAGCTTAAGCATTTGTATCTCCGCCTCCTGGGAGTTGTTTTTCTTTCGAAGCTCAGCAATATCAGAGACATAGCCTTCACTGATTCTTTTTTGTGCCTCGAGCCTATCTTCGGCATCCCTCTGACTGGCATGAGCATCTCTAACTTGTCTGAGAAGCACTTCTTCTTTTTGAGAGTATGAAGTAGAGGAAGCAGCAAGCTCATCTTTCAACTTCTCAACCTTTGCTTCGAGCTCCTCGTTGTAGGAAGTAATGCTCCTCATTTCAGTGTCGTGCTGCTCAAGGACCTTTTGCCACTCAGCCTTATCATTTTCCATGGTGAGCATGGCCTCTAAGTTGGCACGATTAACTCTTTGAAGCTCATCAACAAGCTTCTGCCAGTTTGACATCCTCTCGATATCGAGCTTGACTGCATCAAGATTGCGCAACATAGCAGACTTGTCAATAGGGACCAAGTCTAGGTCGAATCTCACGCCCTTTAAGCACCATTGTGGAAAACGGCTTTGTAAAGTGGCTGGGCCAGGTCCCACTTGAAATTTAGGCCTGCTTATTATTGTCTGGATGTCCTCCTTCCCAAGAGCGGGAGAGTCGGAAGTAATGTCAAGAGGGGCAGGGGCAGTAGGCTTTTCGGGAATAGTGGAAGTATGTCTCTCACCATGTCGGGCTCGTTTGCCTGAATCTTCAGTTACATGACCTTTTCCCCGGTCGTCGTAAGATTTCCTTTTGTGAGAGTCGTCACTCCTTTGCAGAGAATCATGGTGATCATCCCTATCCCTTTTGTCATAACGCTCTTCTGCATCCCTCCTTTCACGAGCCTTTCGAGCAGCCCTCTCTTCGTCAGACTCTCTATAAGAGGGAAAGTAACGCCGATAATCATATTGACCACGCCCCCCGTAGCGTTGGAAATCCTGATAATACGATCCGCCGCGTGTCATTGAAGAATCTGAAATAAGAAAAGATAAGCTTTAGAAATCTCTAAAGTATAAGAAGATAAGTGCATAAATGTGCTGGAAAATCCTTAGTTGTGTGTGAAGTGCAAGCTACTCGCGTTGGACTAACGAACCACTCCTCTGTTGGGGGGAAGTGATAGATTTCACTGTTGATGACAATTCTTGAGATGAAGGAGTAAGAGTCTGTTGGAGGGCAGATGTTGCTTCAATCGTCGGAGGTATAGCTTTACCATGAGCAGGGTCTTCTTTAAAGAGCTCTTGGGAAGTAATAATTATGTCACTTAAATCCCCAAAGACGTCATCACCGGCATGCCCAACCTGATTCCCTCCATCATCTCCTTTGTCAGCACTCTCCCTGGTTTGGGAAAGGGGCTCCTCTTCTTCTTCAATAATGGGAGCAAGTGCGGGCTTTTCGGAGGGTCCCGTATCGTCTCTGGGAGTAGAGCACTTTACTAATAAGGTTTCTGCAGAAATTTCTCCTCGTATGTGCTCTTTAGTGGAGATCGGAAGATCAGGAGTTTTCACCGGAGAGTCAGGAACCTCCGTTGGAGCTTCACGAGGCCGAGTAAAGCGAGAGAGATGGAGGAGTCCGTATTGATGTAAAAGTTCATCGTTTAGCAGAAACTTTATGCTCCTCTCTTCTACCGGCACGACATTTAATCTTTCAAAAATTTGCTTGAGACTTGGGTCCCTAGCAGGGGGTGGTAGTGCTAAAAACAGAAAAAGAATGAAATTAGCAGCTGAGAGTTCAGATCTCGAGAAAGTTTCAAAACGGAAAAAGTAGAGACAGGAAATCTTACTTCCCACTCTCCAGATGGCATAAAACCCTGGAGGGCAGCGAACGAAGAAAAACTGATTCAAAAATCCGTGAGCGCTTTCGGAGAGATCAGTAATAAGTTTGCGATTTCGAGCGCTTCTTACAACCACGATGGAGGGATGGTCTTTAGTTTTCGTGAATGAGCAAAAATAGCAGATCTCCTCGAAGCTTGGTAACCGATCCAAAACTCTCCTGAATAGAACACATAACCCCATCAAAATGGCGTAGCCATTGGGGTGTAATTGGAATGGAGAGATAGACAACCGAAGCAGAAGCTGTTGGAGAAAGTCGTTAAAAGGAGGAATCGCCCCACTTAAGCACATTTGGCGATTGACTGCAACAAAGCCGTAGGGAGGATTGTCAGCAGTGTCATTTGGCCCCGGAAATAAGGTGTCAGCATCATCAATGCCAAACTGGATGCGCAGTTGGTTAAACACCCGCTGATTCAAAGTTGTGGGTGTTCTCTCCGGAGGGTTGTCTATAGGGATGGCTACTGGAAAGACATCTTCAGCCTGACCCATCGGCTCTTCTTGATGAGAGGTCATTCTACACAAGCAACTGGATGTTCAAATGCGAAGGTGCACGTTTCCTAAAAAGTGTGAAGTGTCGTGCAAAGCTAATAAAAATAATAATAATAACAAGTAAAGATAACTGGAATTAAACTGGTTGACGATTGATTGACTATGGTAATTTCGGAACTTGTTATTTAAAGCTCAAGCATAATATTAATGCGGGCTGGTCAGTTTCAATTGACTAATCCAGTGCTGCTTTAATATTCCACTTGAAATTGGTAGCACTTCGTTCACATGATTTATTTAAGTTAATTATATATCATTAACTAATCTGTCGTTCGATGTGGACAATCAATGACAGTATATTCGTCCCAGTTTTCTGTGAATGTTGTATTAACAGATTATTAGCTTACAAGTTGAAGTAATCTGTAAAAGAATGCAGCAGTATAGCAGTTCAGAGTCCATGCAATAATTCGGAGTTCAAACAAAATTTACAAGTACTAAGTCGTAAACGACTCAAGGATTCTTTGTACGGGTTAAGCTAAGTCGTTGGCTATTTAGGTGACTCGACTACGACCTAAGGAAAGTGAGGCGAGTTAAGTTAGGTTACTCCAACTCTAAACCGCTGATGTTATAAGTCGGCAGTACTATGAGTCGTAAGTCAAAGAACAGGAGGAAGGCTCCAGATCAAAGCAATAAGAAACCTTCTAAGTTCTAACCCGGTTACGACTCATGGATTTTGTCGTAAAATTTGCTAAGTCGGATTAAAGTCGATAGTAAAGGCTACTGGGTCGCATGGAAGCCACTGAGTCGTACACGGCTTATGGTTTAAGTCGTGCACGGTTTAAAGGATAAGTCACGGGAAAGTAGCAAGTACTGAGTCGTTGACAGCTCATGGTTTGAATCATTCACGGCCTATGGCTTAAGTCGTTCACGACTTATAGCTTGAGTCGTTTGTGGTTTATGGCTAAAAGCATTAAGTCGTGTACGGTTGTGATTGCAAGGTATTTCAGAATCAGTGGCCGAAAAGCAAAACCAACTAAGTCGTGAGATCCTAAGTCGTTTCCTCAACCAGTCAACCCCTTTCTAACCCGTTAACCCGTTAAGAACTTCCTCATCTCCTCCGAACCCACGGGCCGGTCAAATCGAGATATTGTAATTCATCATCTTCTCCTCACATCACCAGAAAGCACCCAAAAACCAATTCGAATCGCTTCAAGTGTACGGCGAATCAAGCGCAATGTTATAATCTAAAGGATCACAACAACAACGTAGCCAACAATGGTCAGAGTCGTTCACAACTCAATTCAAAGCCCGAGTACGACATACGGCGGTGATTTAGGAACAGGAAGCAAAAATTTATGCCTTAGCAATGGTCGTGGTTGGATTGAAGTTCAAAATGACTTACGCGATGTGGAGGAAAGGATGGATTAATGATCAGTAAGCTTGGAGAGTCTCTAATGGCGGATGCGTCTGTGAGATAAGAAGTGGGAGAGGAGAAACGACTCAAGCGTTCTTATATCTGGAGACATTGGAACTTGAATCGGCACGGGTTATGATGAGTCGAAGCGCACGACTTACGGCTTAAGACGTGTGCTTCGAGGGGCAAGTGTTAATCCCGTTTCACCAACGAGTTAAAGAGTCCACGAGATAAGAGCCCACAAGGTAAGATCTATGAGTTGAGGAGCCTGCGACCCAAGAACTACGACTCAGGAAGCTTACGACCTACGACTTAAGGCAGCAAACAGTTCTAGAAGGACTTACGAGTTAAGCAGTCTCCGACTTAAGGCCTCCACGGTTTAAGGCTTTTACGAGTTAAGGAACCTTACGAGTTAAGGATGGCACGACTTAAGGAGATGAACGACCTACGACCTAAAACATGTTGCGACCTAACAATGGCTACGGTTGAACGGCCTAAGGAAAGCTATGCGACCTAAAGGAGTAACGACTCAAAACATTGGAAGGAAGGGTCAACAACACATAAGTCGTTGACGACTTACGACTTATGATGAGTCGTGTACGACTCATGCTAGAACGAAGGAAGTCATGTTTGGTTAACTCGGGAACGACTTATCACTTGTATCGTTCATTCGAACAGGAGCATAACATTAGACCAAGCCGAGAGTCAAATCCAGTAGGTCGGCCGCGACCTACCATGAACCACTGACAAGCCCGCGACTTATCATATGAGACAATTCACCATGACTCGTCCACGACCTAAGGTCACTAAGTCGTAGTCCACTGCTATGATGTCCATACTAAAAAAGGATGACTCGTGAACGGGTTAGAACTTGTGCTATATTCAGAAGACCGAAGGCGAGTTTGAGCTCAACATGGTGAGTCGTCTACGACCCAACCTGACTCGGCCACGAGTAACCCATGAGTCGGGTACGACTCACGACTTAAGACCGAAAACCCCTATAAATACACGACCATTTCCAACATGAAGGGGACTTTTGGGGGTCGATCAATTTCAAGCGCCATTACTCTGCCGAATTCCAGATTACTTCAACACTTAAAGCTTTTGAGATTCAAAGAACGTCTAAAAGAACTTCATAAAGAAATCATCTACATCCACCATGGATTTGAAGATTTTTGTCAACATCGAAGTTTGAGCTACTTGTTCTAAGTCTTTTGTAATTCAAAGTGTGTTGTACTTGAAAAGATTTGTATCAATTTGTAACGTGATCATCAATAAAAGTACTTAAAGTGGACGTAGGCTATACCCATAAGCCGAACCACTATAAAACTGCTGTTGTTTACCGCTTTTCCGCTATTACTTGCTTATAATTCTTTCCCGATCTATCGGGTGGTGCTTTCACAACCACACTTCACACACCGGGGTGTTAGCGTTCAAATTTAAGCGTTAACACTATGTATGTGACTGTATGACCATTTCAGAATAACAAGAGCCAGTTATATTTTCTTCACTTGCACATGATGATAAATATTAAGTTGTATTCGAAAATATAATCCAATAAGAAAGAAGTGAACTTAACTATTAGAAACAATTTATTATTCGTAGGTTTTGTATGAGCGACCTTAAAAGATATCAACCAACATTCATATGTGTTTAGACCTGTGAAGGAATCAAAATTTCAACAAGATAAATGATGCGTACTTTATTCAATGTATATAATCATTCATATACTATGTTTTTAAGCAATAAATACCGTGTGAATTTTTTTGTGATCTGTAGATATGTAGGTGAGGAGACACATTGGATTTAGTGAAATTAAAAGCCAACAGGTCATCAAAATTCAAAAATTAATCATCGTGATTTGACTCTACTTGCATAATACTACTTTTTACAGCATGCACTTGCTATGAATCCATTACAATCTGCTAGAATCTTAAATAGAACATCAAATTTTACACAGTAATAGACTTTGGCTAATATCCATATACCAACCAAAAATTCATTGCATACAAGGATTATGGATGAAACTCAAATCATAAATTGTTAGAATGGGTTGATGTATAAATCCACTAGTTTGATTACACTCTAGTAGTCACTTCAATCATCCAAAATGAACCAAGTTTGCTTTCGCTATCATCATATTAGTCTTAATTACAATGAAAATTCTACATAAGCATGAATAAGCAATCACATCATGTTATTTAATATAGAATCTACACATATCACGGTTATTACTTGGTCCTAATTCCATTAGCTCATTTATTCACCCCATTTTAAATTTTTATTTCACCTACTCAATTCATTTTTCAATTTATTATATTTATACAAAACCATCCTCAATTTATTTCTACTCACCTGGGTTTTGTTTGCAACCCAACCATTTCTATTATTATTCAATTTCATTTCATATGACAACACTTCCATTATATCAAATTTACTTGCAAATTACGTTAAACATTATTCATATCACACTTGAATTTTGTTTGTAATTCAAACCATCACTATTTCGATCCAACTCTAATTTATTTTTATTTTTCACAACATCTCTTCTTAATTAATCCAAGTCGAATTCTATTTATAATTCGAACTCATTTCCAAACCCCATTATTAACTTACAATTCATTTATTTCAACCGAATTAAATTTTTATTAATATGTTCTATCAAATAATTATTTAGCTAATTAGCTTATTTCTAATTTTTAAATCAATATTCGATTTTATTTCAAAAACCACTTCATTAAATTTTCCTGAGTTCGAATTTTATTTTATAATTCCAGTATGGATTCCCCTTTATTTTAAAATTTAAAAAAAATGCCTTTAAATTCAGATAATACAATTAAAATAGCTTTTTATAAAAAAATATATCTTATAACTCGATGTCTCAACCAGTCCATCCTTGTTCTCAAAGAAATTCAGTCATACGTTGATCAGGCGTAGGACTGAAAATCTATAAGTACTTGGTAAACCCGTTTTCAACACCCAGTGAAAATACTTGGAAAATAATTTTATTGGAAATTTAGAAAATAGTTTTTGAAAATAGAGGAAATATCTTTAGTGAGGATGCTCTGGAAATCATCACTCCCATCCATGGTCGCAGTTAACCCGATGGTTACGTTGCCATCCCGACAAAATCCATAGATAACTGTAGGCCTCCGCGCCCCTCAATTACGCCATGGAACCCACTACAGATCGCAGCTACAACTGGGGTTACGTAGCTATCACAGCAAAAACCCATATAACTGTAGGCATCAGCGCCCTCGAATTTCGCTGCCAAAAGAATGAAACTTCTTCTCTCCACTTGACCATAGATCGCAGTCTACGGATGTTGCGTTGCCTTCCCGGTAAAATCAAGTGTAGACTGTTGGCACTCATCCTCTACACGATTTCGCTATGGTCCCCACAGTAGATCGCAGTGACATCGAGTTACACTGTCGTCACAGCATAACCCAAAATGCCCCTATAGGCATCAGCGCCCTCGACTTTCGCTACCCAATAATCCTCAGGAACTAGTTTGTCCGGACTCCTCACAGGATCAACTTTAGAACCCCCCTTGGGGCTCAAGGCAGCACCACCCGGTGGCACTCCTGAGAAGTTCATTTCAAGGGAGAGCCTTTTTCCCCAGAGCCATCATCAAAACACTTTATACTATACACATATAGTATCTTTCAAATCATACACCTAGTATCAATTTTATCAAAGCTCCTTTACACAAAATCGATTATCCCAAAATCGATAATTCTCAAACTAGGCTCTCCAAATTTCAATATTGATTTTACCCAAAAATCAAAAGCCTTTCCAAATCCAAAGGTTCCCAAAACCCTTTCCAAAATCCTCATAAGATCCTTTATATATATATATATTCAAAAATATATATAAGTTTTTTTTTTAAATTTGGATCATTTTAAACTTGTATAAAATTCCTTTCATACTTCAAA
This sequence comes from Allium cepa, assembly GCA_030765085.1. NCBI lineage: Eukaryota > Viridiplantae > Streptophyta > Magnoliopsida > Asparagales > Amaryllidaceae > Allium > Allium cepa. Next base: position 896,241,991 of record CM060938.1, read on the forward strand.
CACTTCCAAAGTCCCTTTTTCTTCCAGCAATAAATTCAACAAGGGAAGATTTATCTTATATAACAAAGATATATAACTTGTTTATTCAAAATCAAATATTCAAATTTGATTATTTTTCTCAATATCAATTTCATTCAAATCCGTATGATGTACACATATCATCCGTACGCCATACCAACCTGATCGCTCACTCGATCACACAATTTCACTTCTGAACTAGTATCGTCCACCCGACTTCCTAGTGCGGACACAGATCTGGTTTCTTGATTAGAAACCGTCATTCTCCTTACATAGCCATAACTATGATAGAGAATATCCAGAACCAATCAACAATCCATATTCAGGCTCGCCGTCGAAAATCGAGTGAAAAATCCCAACACGGATCGATATAACTATCTCGAAATTCTATGCTCGAATCTGGATCAAATCACTATGCGAATAGAATAATATACGTACATCCTACGTATTTAACTTCATTGATTATTAGCCAAATCAAATTCCTTCCTATTCACATTTCCTTTAAATTCTATCCACATATTTACAATTGCTTCAATTCCATTGAATTATCACTTCAATTCTTATCTCAATTGGATATTTAATTAATAATAGTTTGAACTCCGACCAGTTTATATTTAGAAAATAGCTTGAAAATTTTAAAAATAGATAAGTAGTCGAAAAATAATTATTAGTTCGCACAATAGCTTCAAAATAGTTAACTAGTTGTAAAATAGTTGGAAAGTAGTTGAATAGTTTTAGAAATTTTATACAATTGCAAAATAGTTGTAAAATAGTAATTAATTTGTAAATTAGTTGAAAAATGGTAATTAGTTTATAAAACAGTTGAAAAATGGTTAAATTGCTCCAAAATAATTGTAAAACAAGTATAAAATAATTTGGCTTTAAGAAAGAAAGGTCGTATATACTAAATAGCTTGGAAAATAAGTTGATATTAAAACAATTTATATTGAAAATAGTTCAGAGTCAAAACTGTTCACTTCCCCTACTATTCAATTTAAATTTCCATTTAAATTGATCCAATTCCAATTCAAATAACTCCAAATTCCATTGGACTTGATTTATTCCCAACTCAACTTCAATTCTAATTAAATTCAAACTCAATTCAATTGGTACTAATGGAATCTAAGTTTCAACTTTAACCCATCTCGAATTATATATATTCGAGTTGAATCCTCAAAGGTTGGTTTAACTCTTTAAACCAAATTAACTTTTATTTAAAGTTTTTAAACAATTTAATTTCTGATTCCAATTCTCTATTTTAAATTATCTTTACTTATATATTTCAAGGTTCAAATAAGAGTTCGATACAAATTTATTTTAAAATTTTAATTTATTATTAAATTTTATCTTCCAGTTTGAAGCCAGTTCTTAAAAAATTTTAAATTTACAAACTCAATTATTCAAATTTTCTGTTTAAAGTAATTCCATATCCTTAAATTCAAATTAACGTTAGATTTTCCTTTTATCGCAATAATGGATATATTACCACACTTTATTTCTTATTCATTTAAACAAATCCGATCCACAATTTAAAGATTTTACCAACAATAGGATGGTATCATCCAATTTATTTTAAAACATCCATTCATTTTCAATTTCCATATCTCAAACCCATTTGAGATCACACAAATTCCTAATTCAAATTACCGCTTAACTTTCCAAATTCAATTTCAATTTCATTTTAAAATTTCCAATTCAAGTTGTTCATTCAAACTTATTTAACTTCTCCCAACTTAAATTCAATCTACTTAATCCAATCAACCTCATTCAATCCTTAAACTTCACAATAATAATCTTCCCACTTAAAAACCTTATCACTTTGGGTATCACATCCCATTCCAAATTTCAAACTCAACTTTTAGAGTTTACTCAAACTAATTTTGATTTATGTATATTCCTTATTCATGCATATTATTTCCTTTACACACGAGGTCACCCTTAAATTTTAAACCACTTTTGGTTTTTTATTTCAAATCAAATTTTTACACAACCCATTGTTTGCAACAAGTCCAGTTGTTCAAATAATACTTATTTATTATTTCCCAAAATTTTCAAATTCTGGGACCAGATTTAAAATTTCATTTTCAATTAATTAAATTTCAATATGGTTCCATTTTTACTTAATTTAATTTCAATTTAAGACTTCAATTTGGTCGCATTATATTACTTCTTAATTTTAATTTCAATAATTTAACAACCAACCGCCTTAATATTTATTAGAATAAAATATTTCTTTATATATCAAAATATACTTTTATATAAAATCATTTAAAGCCTTTATATAAGAAAATAACAAGTACGCTCTCATATATATATATATATATATATATATATATATATATATATATATATACTCAACTCATTCTAGAGTACTACGAACTCTAATTAATGAGTAATCCCCACCAGAGCCAAGGTTCTCGCTTAACCTTCAGCTTTGATATCAACTGTAATGACCCGGAATTTTCGAACCCGAAAATTCCAGATTGTTATGAAAAAGAAGAAAGAGATAGAAGAAGAAGAATAGAAACATCAACAACTCACATTCGCAGTGGATAAAATATAATAATAAATAATATCAGTTTAGCCAACAGGATTGGCGCAGTTGGTTGATGGTCCGGACTGCATGATCGAAGGTCACGAGTTCGAGCCCCGAAACTGACAACCCTGTAACAAGTACCCGAAGTATGTGTTTGGCAGGCACATACTTCCCTAGAGTTTACAAGCGAAGCTTGGTTCTCTAGGTAATTCAAAAAAAATATATCAGTTTACAAAAGAATACTATATCTGTCAATTACATTTAATATACATCAGAGTTTCACATATATACAGTCACTGAACATACACTATTATCATGTCTCGGATTAACAATAATATAAATACAGCGGAAAAATTCTATACGCTCCTGCCATCCAGCTCGCCTCCTGAGCTCCAGTACGTCCCTACTTGAAAATCTGTATTACTCGGTCTGACCCGAGCATCACACCAAAGTAACACCCGGGTCAGGCTGGAAACCAGCGTGAGTAAACCCATCTAACATGTAATACCAAAGCATACAACTTAATTAAAACCCGGGTAACTCATAGCAATTTACACATTCACAATTTGTTGTAGACATCACTTATTTCACACATCGATTTTCTAAGTACCAAACTTTATATTTAAATTTCCAGTCCGCTTGAATCATTTCATTCAGGCCTATTGATTTCACATATCAATCTATAAAAAAAATCAAAGTGGTTTCGGGTATTCCCAATACCTGATCCCGATCTCTTCGAGTCTCATTCAAGGCATCCAAAACCATCCAATCATCCATACACAAACTTGATCACTTCCAAATTAATTTAATGAATTTTGATTGAATTCCTAATCTCAATCACTTAGATTCCTTCATTTAACATTAATTAATCCAAGTAATTAACTTTAATTAATTTCACGATATTAATTCTTCTTAACCAAAATCAATAAGAAATCTTAATTACTTCATGAATTAATTTTCTATTTTAATTATATTAATTCTTAAGTACTTATATTAATTAACTTCTCATAAGTCACTTATCACTGTTTAATTAATCTTAATTTAATCAATCTTTAATTACATCATTAATTATATATGTTAAGGATTTCCCATTATATTCAATTTATCTTAATCTAAATTGATTTCATTAATTAAACAAAATTATTAATCATTCATGATTTATCTCAACCCGTTATTAACTATCCGTTTATTTACTTCATTCATCAATCAATTTCTCCTTAATTAATCATCTTAATGAATCTCCTGATTTTTTTTACAAAGTAATTATATTTTATTAATTTCATTAAGTAATTATTTATCAAACCATAACTAACTCGAGAATCATCCAAAACCAAGTCTCAATTTCATCAGAGTACATCCAATTGACTTAATCATTCAACCAATTATTGAACTTTAACTATTTAAATTTAAATAAAAGAAAACCTAATAGAGTGAGATTTACTCACCTTTTTCCCATCGTAGTACACTTTATTCCCAACTTGATTCTTGCGATTAATGACCTTTTATAAACATTACATATTATTTTTTTATCAACATTCGAGTCAATTTGAACAATTAAATTTCCATTTATAATTTAATTAACCAGTAATTTCATTTTTAAACAAGTAACTTTATTTCAAACTAATTTCCTTTTTAATAGAATATTTTTAGCCACCAAAATAATAAATTAAGTTTATGAAACAAATTTGTTCTCATAACACATTATTTTAAAATAAACCAGCAAGTCCAAATATACATATACCTATAAACCCCTTTTAAATTTTCTTCCTCGGATTTACCTATACTGTGTGTGTGTGTGTGTATATATAATTTGAAATAAGTCAATATCTATTTCACTGATAAAGTTTTCCTTTGAATAAAACGGTTAAATCAAAATTTAAATTAGTAACGGAATTCGAATACCTTACAGTCAGAAATCAAATCCCCAGCTTAGAACTTTAACACACAATTCCAATTCAATCGTCATTGCGGCAAAGAACGCCTCAATTTCAGGTCGAAATGCTTGACATCGCGCTGCGGTTCTCCAGATCTAGCTACTCTATCGCGACGCTGCCAGTCATTTCCACGACATCGCACCTAAATCGCGACCTTCAACCCTCAGTATAGAGTCCAAACTACAATCGCCACCCCACAAGTCGCGATTACCCAGGCATCGCGCAGAACCCCAGCTTTCCCCTACTGCTTCGTCGACCACAACCATCTCGAGCAACCTCCAAGTCGCATGCCAAAATCGCAGCCACCACGCCTCTTCCACATCTTTATGCCGCCGCTCCTAGCTCGAGAAGCCCTAGATCGCGCGCGACCGCCTCTTCCCCTCCCGAATTCGAGTCGCCCTTTTTTTTTATATTTGATTTCGATTCGAGAGAGACAAGGGATTTCGGTTTCATTCATTGTTCATTTTCATTTTTTTTCTGTGTACGTTTCGTGAGTTTTAATTGAAGGCGGTGGAAGAGAGTAGATGTGATATAAAGTTGGGGAAGTGTATTGGAGAAGATTACTGTTTAACTGATTTTACTTTTATATATTATTTTTTCAAAATATCTCAAACTCCTATCAACTCGTTTACATACTGTACGATAACATGACAACTCCAAACGTTACGAAAATTGAAATCTGACAATAATACAATATTACGGATCCAATGGAACTGGTTTCGTCGAATTCTGAGACTGTGCCTCAGAAGGCTATTCTAAATGTCAATTTAAACGATAAATTATTTAAAACTGAACAAATTACTTTTAAATTAAAATTCAACCATTCTATTATCTTCAGTATCATCATTATAAATTTTATAAGCTTTCAAATTATTTTTAATAGGCTTAAAATTCCATATTCAACATCTTACCCAATTTCAAATTATATAATTCAATACTTTAATTATCTAATAAATATTAATATTTGGAATTCAAGCTAAAATTAACCTTTCAAATGTTTAAAATCCATTTATTATTCCATTTTAAATTGATAAAATTTCCGGGTCGTCACATTCCTCCCCCTTAATAGAATTTCGTCCCCGAAATTACTAGTTAGGAAGAATGGTTCAAAACCCGTTTGCCTTTTTCCAAAACTCACAATTCAACATCCTACTAACTATCTTCTATTAAAGACCCACTATCACCTTAACCAACTTCCCAAAACCTTCCATAGTTTCCAACGACATTAATTTACTTCACTTATTCAAGTTTATGTTTAAAACCAAATTTTGAATCATCAAAATTTCTCAAAAATTTTCTAACTCCCTAAATTTCTGAAATTTTTTGCCAGCGTCTCCTTTGCGCGGCTAGCTCGGTACTACAAAAGGCCTCTACGGGCTCCCAAATTCTAAAAGAAAACAAAAGTCAAGTGGCTAGATCAAAAACCCAATCCAATTTCATATAGAAATTTAAATACATACCTTTTTGTCGGGCAATTCAAATTTATTTTTTGGAATCAAATCCAATTTCTCTTCCTTTGAATACCTGCATATCTTACTTAGCAACAATATTCAATCGTAATTTTACAAATCATTTTATACCTTTCCTTACATAGGTTTTCATATTTACTTCTATTCAGATTAGTTTCACGTTTTCATACGAATAGTTTCAGCATAGTCGAAGGCGGTTGGAGTTTCCAGAGGAGAGCTGGAGATATTCATCGACGTATGGAGATATTCTATTATCCGCTTTGCTTAGTGTATTTGTTCGATGTTTGTCAGCATTTGTAAGGGCAGGTTTTATAACTGTCCAAGCTGAATTTATGTTAGACTCTGATATTGTATTTTAAAAAAAATTCGCTGTAAAGATTATTATTGAAATAATATATGTTATTCCATTCGTGTGAGATTCTGTTCCGTCTACTTTTCTTTATCACCCTTAAAGATCCGTCTTTTCGTGCAATTTGAGTTAGACATGTGTGGTTTATTGTCGATTCAAAAGGTACCGAAAAAGGGGCCTTTACATTTGGTATCAGAGTTTTGGTTGAGCGAACACCGAAGCCTGATCGGGGTAAGTCTCATCAGAGATAGGATTAGTAATATCCTAGGATGAGTAACTCATTAGAGATAGGGTTAGTAACACCCAAGATTGAGTTATGAGAGTATTATATATATGAGAGCGTATTTGTTAATTTTATAAAAATGATTTTGTTTTAAAGGAAATGGGTAAATGAAATAATTTTACCTTGGGTTTATATTATAAATATTAAAGGGAATACTATTATCCTTTTGGGTTAGAAGTTAAGGATTGATTGTGACTTTGCTTAGTGAAACTAAAATATGAATATCTTGTGATTATAATTGCATAATTTGACTATAAGATATTTCATATATAATCAATTAGTTGAAAGCTAGAATTTAGAACTATAATCATACACCCTTAGATACTTAGTATTAAGAAATAATAATGATTAAGTGATTATCATAATGGATGGATTTAAAAGCTAAGTACAAATATCTTGTGAACTAAATTTACAATTTGACTGTAAGATATTTGATGATAATATTGAAGCAACATGTTGTAATTGGATAAAGTACAAAGAAAATGCATACTTAGAAAAAATTCTTATCGATAAGATAGAAAAAGATAAGCCAAAATTGAAATTTGAGGTAAATATATTATGAAAGGATAAGTCCTATAACTTATAAGGAGATAAGGTAATTTTAGGTTTAGACACCTTGAGTAGGTTAAAATCAAAGTGAAATTTAGGAATAAGAGATATAAGAAATATCATCCTAATATAAAACTTTGAATTAGTGATACATGTAGGGTAACATTTGTAATTCAAAATGAACTAAGATTAGAAGTGGATATTTTTGAATTATATGGTTAATAGTTTGATTGTTAGATGAAAAAGGTTAATACCAAATACCATGTGAATTAAGTTTCACAATTTGACTATAAGGTATTTGATGGATTTAAGAATTTTGATTTAGAAAATGGATAGGTAAATAAGTTAAGTAAGTTAATCATAGAATCAGTAAGAAAAAAAGTGTACACTTAGTAAAGTTGTCTTATTGATACATGGATTGGATAAATAATAATAGCTAAATGGAAACCTTAGGTAAAGAAAACTAAGGATTGAGTTTTATAACTTATTTATTTGGAATAGTAGAACTCCACATTTGTTGAAGACCCTAATTGAAGTGATGATGGTTTGAAGATTTGGGATATGTATATATACTCTTAGGAAGTAAAAGTATATTATACAAGTTTAAGTCATAGTTATGAGCTTAAGTAATAATGGATTTAGTAAAAGGTAAATGGTTATGAAATAAACTTGGATTAATAGAAGTTTTGAAAAAATGTTTTAGGTAAAGATGAATGTGAATAAGTATATAAGTTAAACGTAGATGTGATGTCCCGGGAATTTAGGCAATAATTATTTAATAATTTCATTGATAATTATTTTAAAATGTGAAATAATGATTTAATAATCTAATTCAAACTAGAATTCTCTTTTGAAAATTATAATTATTTAATTTGATAAATGATATTGTTTTCAAATGTTAAAAATATTTAAGTATTAAATTATCTTTCTATGCTGATTTAAAAATATTTTATTTATAATGTATGAAATGTTTATACATTGTAAATAGAGGATTTGGTTTTAATTTTAATTTATATTAAATAAAGGATATTTTTTTTATTATTATATATAAATGTATAATGTGTAAATTGATTTAAATTAGTATTATTAACTTTTAAAAAGTTGTGTTAAAAATCTTTCTTATATTTTTTTAGAAATATAAGTGAGCATTTATTTTGTTTATAAGAATAAATATAGTATAGATTTTATTTTATAATAAAATTTGTTTTGTTTTGTTTTAAAATTGCTTTTCTTTTGAATAAAATTGAATTCAACCTTTCTTTTCTTTTAAAAATCTTCTTTTCTTTTGAAATTTTGTTTTATAAAGAATATTATTTTAAAATTTTCAAGTAAACATTTAAATTGTATATATGTTATTATTTCAAAGCTAATGTTAATAAACATTTGAAACTTGCTAAAAATTAATTAGAGATGGTTTAAGATAATTTAAATACAAGTATAAATTTAGAATTTTCTTTTTATTTTGAAAAGGAACATGTATTAGCTTTTTAATACATAAATGGACACTTGTAATCACCTAACAAATTAATACAACAAGTGGCAAGCAAATTCATTTTTTTTTTGAATTTTAATTATATTGACAATAAAACATAGCTAAAGCATTTGGTTAAAAACACATTTTCTCATTTGAAATCTGGGAATCAAATTTCAGTAAATCAAAAAAAAAAAAAAACCCAAAACAAATGCATGTTGAAAATCTGAAAATTCAATTTCAGTAAATCTAAAACCAATCTTCAATCAAACCTGCAAATAAATCTCTACAAACAACTACAAATCTGCATGCCATTTTTTTGCATCAAACTGGAAGTTCAACTTCAAATCCAAAATTTGGAAGGTCTGCATGCATACATCAACAGAAGAGCAATTTCAGTAATCTAAATGCAAAGCCAGATTTCATCCTGCAGTTTCAAGTCAGGACCTGGGAATTTGTGATTGCATCTCTGAAATTGGTTTCTGCATCTTCAAATTAAAAGGTGAGTAAACCCTTATTTTTAAAAATAGTTTCTCTGTTAAATTAGATGCTTAAACAAGAATTAGAAATAAAGACTAATGCATACTGTTTCTAAGAACACTAAACTGCAGTGCCTTTATATGGTGGATAACTTCACAATTTAAAGGTTTAAGTTCCTGTGCATGTGAAATGGGTAGAAATATGTATGTTGTATGATTTCATATTGATAAATATTTTGTGTACTCATATATATATATAAATATGTATATTTATGGTTTGCTGTTACAGGTATCTTACTACCTGATTCTGTTTTAGAAACTAAATCTTTAAATGGAAATAAAAACGTGACCTCTTGAATTGATTTTCTGTTGTATTTGTTATGAAATGAGGGATGTTTGTTTAGTATAGATTAAGCTTATAAATCATAATTAAGATTAAAATTGAAACCAATTTTCACTGCAAACTATAAAGGACAGTTAACATAAAAAAAAATCAAGAAATCTTAAACTTCTTAAATCATTGAAACAAGTTTATAACCTTAATACATGAATGAAATCATGATTTTTGAAACAAAAACCCATTTTTAAAATAACTATGGGATTTGCAATTCTGTTTTGAACAGGATTAGAATTTTGGGTTTTTGACTGTTAGGATAGTAAATGTTAGGTGTTTAGATGCTTCATGTTAGTGGTGTATTGATGTAAGAATGGGGTAAGTTGGTGATAGATGACCGAAGAGAGAGAGAAAGGAGTTGGAAATTGTTTTTTTCCAGGTTTCAAAACCAATGTTTTAAGTGTTGCAGTGTTGAAGTTTGAGGGTCTGCACCTTCACTCTGTTGCATCGAGTGGGGTAAGGATTTGGGAGTTTGTAGAGGGGGTGTAAAGGAAGCTATATCAAAGGTCGTGTCGATGATAGTGGCTGGAGGTGGTGTTTGTGGACGATGACAGGTTTAGTGTGGGTATTGATGGGTTTATTCCAGGTTGTTGTTGATTTTCTTATTTTGATCTCAAGCTGACATGGGAAGGTTTGGATGGTCGTGGTAGTATAGGGAGATGGTCATTGACTTGTGGCAGTGGTATGAAGTGGCTGGAGTTCGCCGAGGCGACGGTGCATGTGCACCATTTATGTTTGATGACTGGTGAACTTCAGATGTGCAGGGTTTCTTTTGACTCGGGTAATCCTAGGGTTTTTGTGCTTCTGACTCGAAGCAGAAGGTAGATGAACTCGAAGCAAATAGAAGGGTTTCTCGGGTAGGTTAGCTTTAGGTGTTAAACCAGAGAGTTTGTAGTTTTTTTTAAAATTTTGAATGAAATTCAAATTCTTGTGCAGGGTTTGATTTAAGTGAAAATTGAAACTGAATTCAAATGTAGTTTAAAATTCAAAGTTTTTAAAAAATGAAATCTTAAATTTAAACAAGTTTAAATTCAGTTTTAAATCATGATTGAAACAATTTTCTGGTTTACCCTTTTAAACCAGAATTTGATTTAAATCAGTTTTTGTTTTGAACAGATTTAAATGTTTCAAACAAGATTTAAATTGGTTTTGAAATTTAGTTAAAAACAGTTTTTCAAATTTTCTTTGGAAACAGTTTTGATTTCAAAACCAGTTTGTAAAAAAAAAAAAAAAAAATAATGAACATATTCAAATGTTTTAAAAGTGAGTTTGAAAATGAAATTTCATTTAAATTAAGATTTAAAACTTGAAGAATTTATTTCTTTTAATATTGAAATTAAGCTATGAAGTGTTAATTAAAATTTGAAAGTTAAAAATAATCAATTTATTTTCAATGCTTAATTTATCAAGTAATTTAGTTTTGAATCTTTGTTTATATTTAAGAAATGAATGTTGTTTAAACATTCATTTTTATTTTAAGGTTTTATAATTATTCTAATTTGGATTAATGTTTAAATGATTAAACATTTTAAATATCAAATTTTTAAATGGAATTTGAATTTAATTTAGAAATATATTGTTTTAATATATTTTGAATATAAATGAGTCATTTAATAAGAAATTAAATTATTTGAAAAATATTTAAGATAATTAAGGATGTACTTAATTATTTGATTTTAAATAATGACTTAGATTAATATTAATTAGAAATGATTTATTAATAATTAATCTAAAGTAAATTTTCTTAAATATATAATTATTGAAATATTGTTAATTAATAAATGGTGATAATTATCTAAGGATAATTTAATAATTTATTAATGTAATTAATTTTGATAATTAACTAGATTGATTAATTGAATATAATTAATTCTAATTTGTTAAGTATAATTAATTGTTAAAGTAATTAAGGAATTAATTACTTATTGTAATTAATTTTAATATTGTGATTTGTTAAGTTAATTAATTTAGTTTAATTAATTTAAATAAATCATTGATGATTTTAAGAATGTAATTATTTAATGTAATTAATGGAGCAGGATTACTTGATGAAGTAATATTGATAATTACTGGAATGTAATTAGTAATTTGGATAATTACTTTTGTAATTAATTAAGGAATTAATAAATGATAAATTATTGGTTAATTAATTTATAAATAAGTAACTAAAGATAGTTAATTACAAAATTGAATATTAATCAAGGTGATTAATAATTAGATTAATTACTTAATTTTAATTAAGTAATTTATTTAAATATTAAAGATCATCAATTAATATTAATGATGTAATTAAGGATTGTTTAATTAAATAATAATTAATTAATTAAGTGATTAATTAATTGTAATTAATTAAGGATAAATATAATTAATTATAATTAATTAATAAATGAGTAATTAAATGTTAATTACTTATGATTAAGGTTAATTAATTTATGAAATTAATTAAAGACTAATTACTTATTGTAATTAGTGAAGGATTAATCATAGATATTTAATCAAGTTAAATACTTAGTGAATAATTAATTAACTAGGTTAATTAATTAATGGATGTTAAGCAGGATTTAAATGAGTAATTAATTTAATTTAATTTAATTTAATCAAAGATGGTTTTAATTAATTTAATCCATTTTAAATTAATTGTTGGTTAATAAATCATTGCTTATGGATGTTACTAATTGAATGTTTGTGATCTCAGTAATGAGATGAGTCGTATCTGTTTGATATGAATGCTTGGTTTAAGTATGATGGTTTGTGATGGATTATTTGGTTGTGATGATTATCTGTTTATGGATGATACAGATTATCTGTTTATGATATGAATGTGATTATCTATTGTGATATGTAGTTTATCTATCTATGTGAATTAGATAACAATGAAATAAGTTATTTGTTTAAAACCCTTAAGTACAACTTGGACATTAAGATGGCGTTTGGTTTCGATGAGACCGGGATCGGGTTTCCATATTTGGATATCCGAAAACCACATCGATTCCAATTAAATGTTAGGTCGTTAATCCAAGTGGAGCAAGTGAAGACTCGAGGTGTAAGGGCTATATGTCAGTATAACTCTGTGGGTGATTCCGTAATGAGTTTGACGGAATAGTACTTATAGGTTCGAGATGGTGATTAGAGTGTAAGGGTTATCGTCGTTAACTCTGAGGGTGATTCCAATACGAGTGTAACGAGATAATGCCTTCGGTTTCGTTCGAACCCGGAACGAACTTGTATGGATTGAATGCTTTCAGAACATCGTCAGGTAGACGATGAGCATTCTAAGATTTGATGTGTCCTATAAGGTAATCGTAGCCTCAAACCTCATCAACCGGGAATGGCTAAAACAGGGGAGGTGCAGCAAAGCTTCGTGGGTAGCACCCACTGGAGAGCAAGATTTGTCCCTGTCTAGAAGTCCCTTTATATTCGGTTGTGTGGCAGTTGGCTACGGCCAATCTGCGGGGTGGTCTTGTTCGAAACTGTTCAGTAAGGAATGGTTCCGGCTTTGTGTTGCAGGGGATTGGGATTAATCCTCGATATGGTGATCTAGGCCACGTACTGTGACGGGCAGTACCCCAGTAGCCCTGCCATTGATGGAATCCATAATCCAATAAGTGCCTGTACGGTTTTGGTTGTGCCCAACTATGTTGGAACGTGAGATGCAAGCATTCCAGCTATTTCTGTATTTTATTTTGAAAACCCTAGACACTATTATAATATCACTGGATTTCCTATCAAATGTTTTGGTTAGCGTAAGGTAAAAGCTTTTCCATGTTTTTGTGTGGGAAGTCTTACATGATACCTTTTGTTTTCAAAGGATTTTCTAAAGTTAAGCAACTTTTATCCCCGTTTACTCACACCAGACCCCTGTCTGACCTGAGTATTTATTTTCTGTTTTATTAAACTCTTGGGTACTCATATTATGTATGAGTAGTCAAGTGATTCAGGATTGCTTTGACGAGTTCTGGAGGAGATAATGGAACAGGAGGCTTCAGCGTGTAGATATATGTAGTGGTTCCGCTGTGTTTGATTTGCATCTGTTTTCTTTGATGTACTTGAATTGTAATTGCTAGACAGATGTTTATAACTGTCTAGTTTGTGTTGTATTGGCTGTATAACTCTGATATATATGATACTATGTAATGTTTTATGTGATATATTATAATTTATTCGATTCCGCTGTGAGATTCTGATGTTGTCTGTTCTTTCTTCCCTTTCTTTTCTCTTTTCTATCCCTTTCTTTCTTCTTAGCGATGTGACTTCCTGGTATGTGGAAGTTGGGTCGTTACATTGTGGCATCAGAGCATCTAGTTTGAGCGAATGCCTAGACTATGGAGTGGTGTCCTTCTTGAGAGAGTGTATTTGTAAATTTTGAATATATATATATATATATTTATTTCTGCCTATTTGTTGGGTTACCTGTTCAGGTCTTCCAATATAAGTAATAAAGGTAGATAGGGTAGTAGTGTGTGTAACACAACTACCAATGGTTGAAGTTCGAGTATTTGAAGTTGGAAGTGGTCTGCTAGGGCAGTTTTGAGCATCTTGAGTAGTTTGGCAGTTTGGTATAAAGGATTTTTCTGATCTCTGAAGGAAATCTTTTTAAGATTCGAAGTTTATCTTTGGATTGTAAGCTTGGTTTCACTCATGTGAGTGGTTTTTCTTGAGTCTGGATCAGTTGGGAGTTCTGAAGCCAGCAAGGGTATCTGGGTAACCTTAGGAAGGAGTTCTGTCTATATTTGAGTTTGAGACTCAGTTTGGCAGAGAGTTAGCTTGATTTGGGGGCGAGTTTCCTGAGAGATATCTGTCTATCTGGAAGGCTCTATTGTGAAGAGGCTGGTGTAGCTTTGTGAATCGATGAATTTTTGGATAAGGAAGTTTTGACAGCAGTAGCAGCAGTGAGTGACCTGTTCATCGATGGTTCAGAAATCTCTATGATTCTTCTGTCAGAAGTCCGGGCAGATGGTGGAGCTTGTCCATTTCTTCTGGAAGCCCAGCTGAGTGTGATGTTAGTGGTTAAGAGGTGGACCACTAGTTTCTTCTTTTGTAGGCTTTAGCTGTTCTGATTATTGAAGTGAGAACGATTTCTTAGGATCTGAACTAGGTGGAATCGCAAAAGTGACTTGCGATGGTTCGGAAGTTTTCTAAGTAACCTTTGTTTGGATTGAAGCATCTCTAGAAGATGTTTGAGTTATCGAAGTGGTATTTTCTGGATATCTTCGAAGGAATTTAGATTTGCATCTGCATCAAGAGATTGAGTTCTGTTTCGACTTGGTTCTTGGGGTTTTACCGGTGGTTCAACATTGTAGGAGATTCTTTGAGTGTGATCTGTTTAAGTTGGTAGGATTTATCGGGTCCAATTTTCTGGTTAAATTTTTGCTGTGGTATTTGTGACCGAATCGGATAGGTCACTGAGATTTTATGGAATTTGATGAACAATATTCCGGGATAAGTTGATCAAGTTTATACTTGTGATTCATCAACAGCATTCTCGAATCAGAGTTGCACAGTGGAAGCATGGTGGCAGCTATTCCAAAATAGGAACACCCGATTCTTTGGGAATTTGAGTTTTGTCTTGGATCAAAGGATTTCTACAGGATATTCATTTTGGATCTGGAAACTTGATTATTTTGTATTTGTTTGTTTCCAGAAAGAGTTGTTTGTCTGAAGACTTCTGATTTCTGTAGTAGAGTTGTGTGGTGGATTTTGATTTATCTAGAAGTTAAGGGCAGCCCAGGATCGATATGAGAGATTTGTGGATTTGAGTATTGGATCTTTCTGTTTTCTCTTGAGAGTTAAGTGTTTGATCTACAGGATTGAATTTCCAGTTCGGATGGCTGGAATTTGTTTTGTTTTTCGCGTATCTCTAAGGGAATACGTGTATGGTTTACCTTTGGTTTTAGAATCAGTAGTTCTAAGAGATTTGAAAATTGATCAGGACTTGACTGTAGTCCTGTATTCTGTTTAGATTTGTAGATCTAGATATATAGGAGCTCTAGATCTGAGTGGTGTAGCTAGTTTAGATTCTGTAGGGCGAGTGTCCCGGTGTTTGTACCTGGGAAACTCTAGGGAATCCTATCCAGAATTTTGTCTGGGTAATTAGAATTGTTTGTTTGGATTGGTTTTTATGACTGCTAGTATTTGGTTGATAGCATATGTTTGCTATTTAAATTTAAAATCTGTATGGGATTATTAAATTACCTTTGCTTTTAAATTTCGGGGACGAAATTCTTTTAAGGGGGGAGGAATGTGATGTCCCGAAAATTTAGGCAATAGTTATTTAATAATTTCATTGATAATTATTTTAAAATGTGAAATATTGATTTAATAATCTAATTCAAACTGGAATTCTCTTTTGAAAATTATAATTATTTAATTTGATAAATGATATTGTTTTCAAATGTTAAAAATATTTAAGTAATAAATTATCTTTCTATGCTGATTTAATATATTTTATTTATAGTGTATAAAATGTTTATACATTGTAAATAGAGGATTTGGTTTTAATTTTAATTTATATTAAATAAAGGATATTTTTTTATTACTATATATAAATGTAATGTGTAAATTGATTTAAATTAATTTAAATTAGTATTATTAACTTTTCAAAAGTTGTTTTAAAAATCTTTCTTATATTTTTTTAGAAATATAAGTGAGCATTTATTTTGTTTATAAGAATAAATATAGTTTAGATTTTATTTTATAATAAAATTTGTTTTCTTTTATTAGAAATTGCTTTTCGTTTGAATAAAATTGAATTCAACCTTTCTTTTCTTTTAAAAATCTTCTTTTCTTTTGAAATTTAGTTTTATAAAGAATATTATTTTAAAACTTTCAAGTAAACATTTAAATTGTATATATGTTATTATTTCAAAGCTAATGTTAATAAACATTTGAAACTTGCTAAAAATTAATTAGAGATGGTTTAAGATAATTTAAATACAAGTATAAATTTAGAATTTTCTTTTTATTTTGAAAAGGAACATGTATTAGCTTTTTAATACATAAATTAATCACCTAACAAATTAATACAACAAGTGGCAAGCAAATTCATTTTTTCTGAATTTTAATTATATTGACAATAAAACATAGCTAAAGCATTTGGTTAAAAATACATTTTCTCATTTGAAATCTGAGAATCAAATTTCAGTACATAAAAAAAAAACCCAAAACAAATGCATGTTGAAAATCTGAAAATTCAATTTCAGTAAATCTAAAACCAATCTTCAATCAAACCTGCAAATAAATCTCTACAAACAACTACAAATCTGCATGCCATTTTTCTGCATCAAACTGGAAGTTCAACTTCAAATCCAAAATTTGGAAGGTCTGCATGCATACATCAACAGAAGAGCAATTTCAGTAATCTAAATGCAAAGCCAGATTTAATCCTGCAGTTTCAAGTCAGGACCTGGGAATTTGTGATTTCATCTCTGAAATTGGTTTCTGCATCTTCAAATTAAAAGGTGAGTAAACCTTTATTTTTAAAAACAGTTTCTCTGTTAAATTAGATGCTTAAACAAGAATTAGAAATAAAGACTAATGCATACTGTTTCTAAGAAAATTAAACTGCAGTGCCTTTATGTGGTGGATAACTTCACAATTTAAAGGTTTAAGTTCCTGTGCATGTGAAATGGGTAGAAATATGTATGTTGTGTGATTTCATATTGATAAATATTTTGTGTACTCATATATATATATAAATATGTATATTTATGGTTTGCTGTTACAGGTATCTTATTACCTGATTCTGTTTTAGAAACTAAATCTTTAAATGGAAATAAAAACGTGGCCTCTTGAATTTATTTTCTGTTGTATTTGTTATGAAATGAGGGATGTTTGTTTAGTATAGATTAAGCTTATAAATCATAATTAAGATTAAAATTGAAACCTGTTTTCATTGCAAACTGTAAAGGATAGTTAACATTTAAAAAAAAATCAAGAAATCTTAAACTTCTTTAATCATTGAAACAAGTTTATAACCTTAATACATGCATGAAATCATGATTTTTGAAACAAAAACCCATTTTTAAAATAACTATGGGATTTGCAATTCTGTTTTGAACAGGATTAGAATTTTGGGTTTTTGACTGTTAGGATAGTTAATGTTAGGTGTTTAGATGCTTCATGTTAGTGGTGTATTGATGTGAGAATGGGGTAAGTTGGTGATAGATGATCAGAGAGAGAGAGAGAGGAGTTGGAAATTGTTTTTTTCCAGGTTTCAACACCACTGTTTTAAATGTTGCAGTGTTGAAGTTTGAGGGTCTGCACCTTCACTCTATTGCATCGAGTGGGGTAAGGATTTGGGATTTTGTAGAGGGGGTGTAAAGGAAGCTATATCAAAGGTCGTGTCGATGATGGTGGCTGGAGGTGGTGTTTCTGGACGCTGACAGGTTTAGTGTGGGTATTGATGGGTTTATTCCAGGTTGCTGTTGATTTTCTTATTTTGATCTCAAGCTGACATGGGAAGGTTTGGATGGTCGTGGTAGTATAGGGAGATGGTCAGTGACTTGTGGCAGTGGTATGAAGTGGCTGGAGTTCGCCGAGGCGACGGTGCATGTGCACCATTTATGTTTGATGACTGGTGAACTTCAGATGTGTCGGGTTTCTTTTGACTCGGGTAATCCTAGGGTTTTTGTTCTTCTGACTCGAAGAAGAAGGTAGATGAACTCGAAGCAAATAGAAGGGTTTCTCGGGTAGGTTGGCTTCAGGTGTTAAACCAGAGAGTTTGCAGTTTTTTTTTTAAATTTTGAATGAAATTCAAATTCTAGTGCAGGGTTTGATTTAAGTGAAATTGAAACTGAATTCAAATGTAGTTTAAAATTCAAAGTTTAAAAAAAAATGAAATCTTAAATTTAAACAAGTTCAAATTCAGTTTTAAATCAAGATTGAAACAATTTTCAGGTTTACCCTTTTAAACCAGAATTTGATTTAAATCAGTTTTTGTTTTGAACAGATTTAAATGTTTCAAACAAGATTTAAATTGGTTTTGAAATTTAGTTAAAAACAGTTTTTCAAATTTTCTTTGGAAACAGTTTTGATTTCAAAACCAGTTTGTAAAAAAAATGATGAACATATTCAAGTGTTTTAAAAGTGAGTTTGAAAATGAAATTTCATTTAAAATAAGATTTAAAACTTGAAGAATTTATTTCTTTTAATATTGAAATTAAGCTATGAAGTGTTAATTTAAATTTGAAAGTTGAAAATAATCAATTTATTTTCAATGCTTAATTTATCAAGTAATTTAGTTTTGAATCTTTCTTTATATTTAAGAAATGAATGTTGTTTAAACATTCATTTTTATTTTACGGTTTTATAATTATTCTAATTTGGATGAATGTTTAAATGATTAAACATTTTAAATATCAAATTTTTAAATGGAATTTGAATTTAATTTAGAAATATATTATTTTAATATATTTTGAATATAAATGAGTCATTTAATAAGAAATTAAATTATTTGAAAAATATTTAAGATAATTAAGGATGTACTTAATTATTTGATTTTAAATAATGACTTAGATTAATATTAATTAGAAATGATTTATTAATAATTAATCTAATTTAAATTTTCTTACGTATATAATTATTGAAATATTGTTAATTAATAAATGGTGATAATTATCTAAGGATAATTTAATAATTTATTAATGTAATTAATTTTGACAATTAACTAGATTGATTAATTGAATATAATTAATTTTAATTTGTTAATTATAATTAATTGTTAAAGTAATTAAGGAAATAATTACTTATTGTAATTAATTTTAATATTGTGATTTGTTAAGTTAATTAATTTAGCTTAATTAATTTAAATAAATCATTGATGATTTTAAGAATGTAATTATTTAATGTAATTAATGGAGCAGGATTACTTGATGAAGTAATATTTATAATTACTGGAATGTAATTAGTAATTTGGATAATTACCTTTGTAATCAATTAAGGAATTAATTAATGATAAATTATTGGTTAATTAATTTATAAATAAGTAATTAAAGATAGTTAATTACAAAATTGAATATTAATCAAGGTGATTAATAATTAGATTAATTACTTAATTTTGATTAAGTAATTTATTTAAATATTAAAGATGATTAATTAATATTAATGATGTAATTAAGGATTGTTTAATTAAATAATAATAATTAAATAAGTGATTAATTAATTGTAATTAATTAAGGGTAAATATAATTAATTAATAAATGAGTAATTAAATGTTAATTCTTATGATTAAGGTTAATTAATTTATGAAATTAATTAAAGACTAATTACTTATTGTAATTAGTGAAGGATTAATCATAGATACTTAATCAAGTTAAATACTTAGTGAATAATTAATTAACTAGGTTAATTAATTAATGGATGTTAAGCAGGATTTAAATGAGTAATTAATTTAATTTAATTAATAAATTAAATTAATTAGAGATGGTTGTAATTAATTTAATTCATTTTAAATTAATTGTTGGTTAATAAATCATTGCTTATGGATGTTACTGATTGAATGTTTGTGATCTCAGTAATGAGATGAGTCGTATCTGTTTGATATGAATGTATGATGGTTTATGATGGATTATTTGGTTGTGATGGTTATCTATTTATGGATGATACAGATTATCTGTTTATGATATGAATGCGATTATCTATTGTGATATGTAGTTTATCTATCTATGTGAATTAAATAACAATGAAATAAGTTATTTGTTTAAAACCCAAGTACAATTTGGACATTAAGATGGCGTTTGGTTTCGATGAGACAGGGATCGGGTTTCCATATTTGGATATCCGAAAACCACATCGATTCCAATTAAACGTTAGGTCGTTAATCCAAGTGGAGCAAGTGAAGACTCGAGGTGTAAGGGCTATACGTCAATATAACTCTGTGGGTGATTCCGTAATGAGTTTGATGGAATAGTACTTATAGGTTCGAGATGGTGATTAGAGTGCAAGGGTTATCGTCGTTAACTCTGAGGGTGATTCCAATACGAGTGTGACGAGATAATGCCTTCGGTTTCGTTCGAACCCGGAACAAACTTGTATGGATTGAATGCTTTCAGAACATCGTCATGTGGACGATGAGCATTCTAAGATTTGCTGTGTCCTATAAGGTAATCGTAGCCTCAAGCCTCATCAACCGGGAATGGCTAATATAGGGGAGGTGCAGCAAAGCTTCGTGGGTAGCACCCACTGGAGAGCAAGATTTATCCCTGTCTAGAAGTCCCTTTATATTCGGTTGTGTGGCAGTTGGTGACGGCCAATCTGCGGGGTGGTCTTGTTCGGAATTGTTCAGTAAGGAATGGTTCCGGCTTTGTGTTGCAGGGGATTGGGAGTAATCCCCGGTACGGTGATCTAGGCCACATACTGTGACGGGCGGTACCCCAGTAGCCCTGCCATTGATGGAATCCATAATCCAATAAGTGCCTGTACGGTTTTGATTGTGCCCAACTATGTTGGAACGTGAGATGTAAGCATTCCAGCTATTTCTGTATTTTATTTTGAAAACCCTAGACACTATTATAATATCACTGGATTTCCCATCAAATGTTTTGGTTAGCGTAAGGTAAAAACTTTTCCATGTTTATGTGTGGGAAGTCTTACGTGATACCTTTTGTTTTCAAAGGATTTTCTAAAGTTAAGCAACTTTTATCCCCGTTTACTCACACCAGACCCCTGTCTGACCTGAGTGTTTATTTTCTGTTTTATTAAACTCTTGGGTACTCATATTATTTATGAGTAGTCAAGTGATTCAGGATTGCTTTGACGAGTTTTGGAGGAGATAATGGAGCAGGAGGCTTCAGCGTGTAGATATATGTAGTGGTTCCGCTGTGTTTGAGTTGCATCTGTTTTCTTTGATGTACTTGAATTGTAATTGCTAGACAGATGTTTATAACTGTCTAGTTTGTGTTGTATTGGCTGTATGACTCTGATATATATGATACTATGTAATGTTTTATGTGATATATTATAATTTATTCGATTCCGCTGTGAGATTCTGATGTTGTCTGTTCTTTCTTTCCTTTCTTTTCTCTTTTCTATCCCTTTCTTTCTTCTTAGCGATGCGACTTCCTGGTATGTGGAAGTTGGGTCGTTACAGTAGATCATTTTGGCACATAAAATTTTGGATCTAAGATTTGAGTATAGAACTTTGAGGTGTTTACACCAATCCGAGAAAGGATTTGTCACTTGATTTTTGATGGCGAACATTGATGAGAGTTTATGATTATGTACACAAGTTTTCTATCATAGTTGAGAGCTATGCAAGGAAAGCAAGGGTTTGTGATTAAGAAGTCTGATCAAAGTCCTTACTAGAAAATCGGAGGATCGATACTAGTTCGGAAGAAAAGTTGTGGATTCAAATAATAGATCGATTCAAATATCACATATAGTATGATGTGTTGGGTCTGTCAACATAGTAGTTGGATAGTTATCTTAAATAATAGACACTAAGATATAGTGGTTAGTGTAACAGCCCTCAAATCCGTACCCCTTGGGTCATCACTATTCTACAACAATCAACTCAAGTTGCACAGAAATACGAACCATTTGGGTTAAAGAAGAAGAGGTAGAAGAAGAGAATAGGAAACAACAACAGAACCTAACCTTCGCAGCGGAATAAAATATAATAAATAATAAATAATCTTTACTCAAAATCAAATATATCTGTTTACATATATTACATCATCAAAGCTCATCAATCACAGTTCAACATCAATATTCATACAAATGGATACACAACAACTCAACACAGCGGAATATATATATATATATATATGTGTGTGTGTGTGTGTGTGTGTATAAACAAGTACGAGAGTACGTATCGTCATCCAGCTCGTCTCCTGAGCTCCACAGCATCATATCATGTACCCTATAATACTCGATCTGACCCGAGCATTACAGTTAAATAACATCCGAGTTAGTCTGGAATACCAGCGTGAGAAAATCACACCCAATTGATTATTAAAGTTTCACAAATCCTTTGAAAACAAAAGCATCTCATAAGACCACGCCACAAATAAACATGTCGGGTTTTTACCTTACGATAGCTAAAACATTTTTATTAAAATCCTCTGATATGATAATAGTGTCTATAGAAAGTAAAATAGAATCTAGCTGAAATGCTTGCATCTCACGTTTCAGCAATAGTTGGGCACAATCAAAATCATACGGGCGCGTAGGGAAAATGGATTCCAACTAATGGCTAGGCACTGGGGTACCACCTGTCACAGTACCTGGTCTAGATCAGCGTACCGAGGAGCCTCCCTAACTCCCTTGCAAAACAAGACCGGAACCATCCCTTACTGGACAGTCCCGAGCAAGATCACCCCGCGGTTGGGATCAGCAACCGCCCACTAAGCCGAAATAAAAGGGACATCTCGACAGGGATGACCTCACCCTCCAGTGGGGCTACCCACGAAGCCTTGCTGCATAACCCCTGATTTTCCGCCATTCCCATTTGATGAGGCTTGAGGCTAAGCGTTACCTTTTTAGAATATATCCCTTAGAATGCCCATCGTCCACCTGACGATGTTTCGCAAGCATTCATCCATACTAGTCCGTCCCGGTTCGAACGGAACCGAAGGCACTATTCCTACTACATCCATTTGGAAATATTCTCAGGATTAGTAGCGACTAGCCCTTGCACTTCACTACTCCATCTTCGAATCCAAAATCGTTTTTCACGAAAACGTGCAAACTGGATCGAAGTGGTTTTCGAGAAATTAATCTCGATTCCGGTCTCTTTGAAACGATCAACGTATTTGGCCAATATTGATAGTCGGTGATTTAACTATCAATTAATATTCACAAACAACCATCAACCAATAAATAATTTTCCAAATTATTTATTTATCTCAAAATATCTTTACACGATATATTTCTATTTTCAACCCTTTGAAAATAGTTTCAAATCATTTTTCTCTTCAAAATAAACTTCCCAAATATATTTCTATCTCCACTGAAATCACCAAGCACAAAGCTAGATTCTGAAAATAATTTAAAAACACTTTATTATAAAATATATTAGAAAATTTTACTTTAATACTTAATTTAAAACAATGCTCTATAAATACTAAAATAATATTACCTTATAACTATACATTAGATTTCCTTCTTTAAATTACCAAATCATTCTTTATATAATTATTACGATAATAGATTAAAATAAAATACTTACTCTGGAGTTTACTTTAGAACATTTAAGTTAAGACTACTTCAATAATTGGCTAAGATAGATTCTATATGAATATTTTAAAAAAAAAAGGTTACTTTATAAAATATAGAACTAGGTTTTCACTTTTTAAAAACATTATACTAAGTCATTCTTAAAATAATTACTACTATAATAGATTAAAGGAAATACTTACTTTAGAATTTAAATATTAGAAATAATAAATTTTACAAAACATACTTTTTAAAACAACTTTAAAATCTTTTAACTTATATTTAAAAATTTACTTTGAAAACGTACTCGGTTATCCAGGGAGAATTTCAAATCTCAATCATTTAAATCAATTTCCTAAATTGATTTCCAATTTATTCCATTTGAGATAAATTTTTTTACTTATCAGTTCATTTCAAAATTCATTAGTTATGGACTTTATTATTATTATTTTCTGTTTGATTTCAAACCCTTTTAACTGAAATATACAAATTTTAGGTTATTCCCAATTTCTTCTTTATTCTTTCCAATAATTTAAATCCTGAATTTTAAATAAATGTTTTGTTCTTTTAAAATAATAACACTGAATTTTAAAATTCATTAACTTCCTGTTTATTCAAATTTTCCTTTCTATACTCACAATTTATTTATTAGAAATTTAAAGTCACTTTATTTCTTCTCCAATTCATTCTTAAATTTATTCTATACTTACTTTACTTACAGATTCACTTCTTTTATTTTCTTCAAAAATCCAATTTTTATATATATTATTTTGGTAATTCATTATACCCAATTATGTCAACCAAGCCATAACATTCAATACTTCCACATAATTCATTATAGAATATCAAATAATCAGAACAGAGAATATTAAATAATTTAAATAAAAGTTGAGGGGTCCAGTTGGATCCCTCCGACCTGTTTACCCTGCATCCACAGACGTCCGCACAATATAATGCCAATTCCAAATATACCATACTATAGCACATCAATCAATTCAACCATCCAAACAATTATTTAAATTTAATCATTTAAATTTAAATTTAAATTTAACTGAGTGAGATTAACTCACCTTTAACGTTTGCAATCCGACCCAATTCGTCTTGCTTCCTTCAAATTTTTACCTTGTATAAACATTAGATGTTTTATTAATATTCGAGTCAAATTGAACGATCCAATTTCCATTTGATGATTAAATTAACCACATACTTTATTACCATTAGAAAATTTTAATTTATTAATAACTTAATTTAATTTAAATTAATACATTTCCCTTTAAAAAAAATTCCTTTAGAAAACTAAAATAAATTAAATAAGTCTATCGTACAATTTTATCACCAAATTCCTTATATAATTTTCTTCCAAAATCTTCTATATATTTCTTGTACATACATATATTTAAACTCTGAAATTTTAAAACTAAACAGTTAATATATTTTTTTACATACATATGCAGTTAAATAGACTCGAAAATAATTAAATAGATAATCACCTCCAGAATCGAACCCACACCACTCGAATCGCAACCGCCACCGCGTCGCCCTTCCACTGCCTCGACGTCATCCATCGCAACCCACAGCCAAATCGCGTGCTCCTCCAAGCTTCTGACCGAGCTCGACCCCCAAGTCCTAACCTGGCGCTGCGAAAAGATTAGGTCGCGACCCCTCACGACTTCGGCTTCCCATCCCAATCACCATCACCTCCCCCGATAGAACTCCTAAAGCCACAGCGAAGTTCGCTACCTGTTGCCGTCGTCACCTCGCGACGTTGCTCGCGAACAACCCTAAATAGATCGAACCCCTTCTACTAGTCGAACTCGAGAGCCAGATCGAATTTGACTTCAATTTAGGTTGTGGCTGACATTTTTTTTCTTTGCGCAATCGAAAATGAATTCGCTCGAATTCGAAAAGAGGGAAAAAGAGGCTTGGTTCGATTGATTCGATTCAATTTGCTTGTCGTTTGCCTATTTTATCCTTTTTCATTTTCATTGAGGATCGGCCATTATTGATTCCTTTTTTTTATACAAGAAGAAGGGCTTAGATAAAAAAGTGACGAGCGATGGAGTATACTAGAAGATAAGGGTAGCGTGCTGAGGAATGGATAGAGGATGGCGTACACAAGAAGCTTAATTAATTAAATTTCATTAGATTATTATCAATTAGATTTTCAACGCATTTATGTATCGCACACTCACATAATAACTCCAATCAATACGAAATTCAAAATCCGATAATAATTCAATATTACGGACTCAATGGAACTGGTTTCGTCGAATTCCGAGACTGTGCCTCGGAAGGCTATTCTTAAACTCAATTTAAACGATAAAATTTCAAAACTGAACGAATCACTGCTAACTTTAATTTTACAACTTCTATTATCCTCTGTACTATCAATATAAATTTTATAAGCCTTCAAATTATATTTTAACAGATTTAAATTCTAGATTCAACAATTTACCCAACTTTACTTATTTAATTTAATAATTCAATTATCAAATAAATTGTGATATTCGTAATTTAAGTTAAAATTACTCTATTGAATATTTAAAATCAATTAAATATTCCGATTTAAAAGGCTTAAGAATTCCGGGTCGTCACAGTTAGACTGATATTTTGGTATATATGTATATAGACCTCGGGTATAGTACATGCTCGGGACATAGGATGAGTTATGTGGATGTATGCATTAGTATCAGTATGGTTGTTTTTGGATGTATAGTATTGTTTGGTTGTTGTATATATTATCTTAAATATGCAGTATGCACTAGGATGGGTAGAATAAAAATTTAATTTGTTGTATGTACATATAACCTTAAGTACATGATAAGTACTCAGGTTAGCGTTGAAAATCTTGGTATGTATGTTTGGCATCATCTTTTTTAGTGTTGTTTTGATATCGACCTTCTTCTTTTTTATCATCAGTAGAAATAAGTCAAATTATTTGAGAAGATGAGTATGGATAGATTCTTTTATCTTTGATTTCATTTTGAGGACGAAATGCCTTTAAGTAGGGGAGAATGTAACGACCCGCAATTTCGCTGCTTCGAAAATAAAAGATTTCGTTCGTTTTAAATTTAAAAAGGAGTTTAAATATTAAATAAATATGTTATATAGACAGTCAAATGAAATCCAATCCACGAAATAATTTGATCTGTGGACAGCATCATTGTGGTAAAGGTCGTAATGCCAGAGGAATCATTACCGCAAGACATAGAGGGGGGGACCCACCGAGCCAAGATCACTAACTAATACTAATATAATAGAAAAGAACTATCTTTTCTGTATACTTTCTATATAAATAATTATCTATTCTTATAGTTAATGTATTAAAAAGTATAAATTTGGATTTTAGAACAAATCGACAAAAGTTAAGTTTTGTTAATAATAAATAGAGGATTAAATAAACGAATTTAAATATTTATTTAAAAAGTTAAATCTTATTTAAAACATCTAATAAAGATAGTAAAAGTATGTTAAAAAATTTAAAAGTTTGCTAATAATCGTTTTACAAAAATAACCAAAATTTGTCGTATTTTGTCAGTTTTACATACACTGTAAAATTAAAAATTTTGATATTAATTTAATATGGTTTTAAAATATAAAGAGACTTGTTTTATGTTATTTAAATAAGTAAAAAGTTCATTTTAAAGTTTGTTTTACTCCAATATATAGCTTAATAAAAATGTCAAATTTTGACTGTATAATTTGTCGTCAAAAAATGCCATTTTTAACCAAAACAACTTATCGACAAGTTGTTGCATACTTTTTCTAACATATACAAATGCATAAATACAAACATTTAAAACACTTTACAATTAGTCACATCAAAAGATAAGAAAATATCTAAGATATTTTCATAATATAATAAGCATACTTAAAAGTTAAGTAATTAAAAAGCAAACTTACCATCACCTTTCATCTCCTTACATATACTTTTCATCATCATTAATGAGATGTTGCTAATCTACATGGAAAAGGAGAAAAAATAAATGATTTAACAACTACAAAGCATAAGAAGGTGACACCTCTTTACCTTTTAACACACTTTTCCATAACCATCATTTCCACCATTAATGCAAGTCAAATCATGCAAAAGTCTTCCATTCAAAACACAAACTTTAAGAAAGAAAAGAAAGTTATCATTTCACAAATTCAAATCACATTTATGAGATGTGATGTGCATGCACGGAAAAGGAACAAATGTTATTTTAACATTTTAAAAGTGTAAGAAAACGAGGCAAAATCATTCATAAGTACATAAATCAAATCCAAACATCATTTCTTAAGTACAAATTCAAATCAAACAATTTCTTCTCCATTAAGCAAAGGTCAAATCAAGGGTAGAAAAGAAAATAAAAAAGTCAAAAAGTAGAGAAGGACATTTTAGTCATTTGCCATCCAAAGCTCAAATATAAATATGCATCCATACCATTCATTTTTCACACTTCATTCTCTATCTTCTTCTTCACTTTCTCCTTCTTCTTCACCTTCATTTTCATGGCATCTAACCTCTCTTCCACCTCCATTCTTCCTTCTACCTCTAAACCATCACCTAATTCACCTTACCCCTCTCCAAAATCATCCTCTCCTACCCTCTCCTACCCTCTCCTACACGCCTAAACCCCAAGGCCGAACCCTCCTCTTTATATAAAAAAAGAGAGAAAGAAAAAGAAAGGAAAACAAAAGCATTTGGAAAAGAAGCAATAAAGGCGAGATGTTGGAAAATAGCACGTTAGCGAGAAACGCGTATCTCACATTAAAGATTGACGGAGTGGATATTATGGTGAGAAATTCTCACCGCTTTTTGAATATTATTGATTATCATGCTTAATTGTTATGTTAGATAATCACCATTTGATGATATGGATGTTTGATTGAATGTTTGAATATGTTGGATAATCCGTAGTAATGTTATGACATTTACCGTATAGAAAATATTAATGTTATATGGATGTTGTATGGTTGTTATGATAATTTGGATATCAAATTCTTATTAATTAAATAATCACTTTGTTTAGTAAGACCATATTTTAGTAATATGAAAAATTGTGGAAAAATAAGTCTCTTTTCATTTAAAAGTGAAATTAAAGTTAAAATGAAAGAGAATTTGAAATTTGAAATGAATCGGATTTGAAAAGAATAGTTAATTTGAAATTGTAATTAAGATGAATAGTGAATTTGAAATTGAAATCGATTTTGAAAAAAAATGAAGTTTAGTTTGATATTGAATTGAATTTTAAATTGAAATTAGATTTGAAATCTAAGTTTTTAAATGTGTTTAATTTGATTAGAATTGGAATTGAGTTGAAATGGGAATTTAAAATTTAATATTAAAATAATGGGAATAAAATAATATTATAATATGGTAATAGTGAAAATATATTTTAAATACTTTAAAAAGTGAAAATATTGATTTAAAATGGTTTCTAATGATTTTATAAGTGTTGAAATCAAATTTGAATTGATTATTTCAACTATTGAAAAATAAGTTAAAACTAGACGCGTCGCGCAACGGTAGTTCGCGATTTCACGCCGAAAAGTTCAAATGAGTGTGTAGAGTGGAATATGGCTCGGAATTCTTCGAGATAAGAAAATTCCAGACTATTATATCCATATCTTCTAAACGAAGAAAGAAAATCGAAGTTTCGATAAGTAGATTTTGAATTAAGTCCGAATCAATTTTCAAGAAAAATCGCGCTAGTGCAGTTTAGTGACCATAACAGAAAATCTGTTTAAATGGATGTTTTTAATTATGAAAAAATATGGAATAAATTTGATAAATCTATTTAAATGATTTAAAAGAGATTTGGACAGGAAAATATGAATTATCGAATGTTTAAAAGTTGTTTAACTCAAAATAAGCTTATTTAGCACTTTCCGTAGCACTTAATGTTGCGAATTCTAATACTTTTGGATATGAATTTAAATGTAACGACGTTACCCAGAATAAAATGAGAATGTTTTAAAAAGGATAATTAAGCATTTTGAAAGATATTTTGGAATATTTATAAGCAATTCCAAAATAAAGTTGAAAATCTGAGTATGCGGAAACGACTAGTACATTAGTCTCGCCTGTGACATCTGGGAAGATAAAACAAGGTGTTTAACTAAGGTTAGGATGGAGCAACCAGTGCCCTGAACTTACCTGGCCTATGTTTTCTTTTCTTCGGCAGGGGTGGAACAGATCGAAAGGAAAGCCCGGATGCTCTTAAATAAAAAGATTCTATATTAAGTTTTTGAATTAAAAGAAGATTGGTATTATCCAAAAGTTAAGTAATCTCCAAAATGAATGATTTCTGCGATCCTATTTACTTCAAAATGTTTTTTAAGATTGATTTAGGGTTTATCGTAAACGATGTCTTAAATAACATTGTTTTTGACCCGCTTAAAAGTGAAGAAATTTAGATCAAGAATTATGTAAGGAAATTTGAGTTAGACATGTGTGGTTTTCTACTTTTCTTTAAGTAAGGAAATTTGGATCAAGAATTAAATAACATTATTCTATCTACTTTTCTTTATCACCCTTAAAGATCCATCTTTTCATGCAATTTGAGTTAGACATGTGTGATTTATTATCGATTCAAAAGGTACGGGAAAACGGGCCTTTACATTTGGTATCAGAGCTTTTGGTTGAGCGAACACCGTAGCCTGATCGGGGTAAGTCTCATCAGATATAGGATTAGTAATATCTTAGGATGAGTAACTCATTAGAGATAGGGTTAGTAACACCCTAGAATGAGTTATGAGAGTATTATATATATGAGAGCTGTTGGGCGAATTATCACCCAGAAGATCTAGGGACCAGGAAGTCACAATGTCACCCGGGCTTGCAGCCTCCACTTCGTTCGACAGCCAAGAAGCTCAATACTAACCTAGATGTCCATCCAACGTTCAACCATCACCTCATTCGGCTCCACCACATTCGGCTCCAACTCATTCGGCTCCACTTCATTCGGCTCCACCACATTCGGTCCCCACCTCGTTCGGCTCCACCTCATTCGGCGTCCTTTATACCACCAAACCACCGGACAAGACCCTTGCCGGTCCAAACCACCACACCTCGCCACTGCCGAACCACAATCGCCACCGGACCAACCATACTACCGAACCACCACACCTCGCCACTGCCGAACCACAATCGCCACCGGACCAACCATACTACCGAACCACCACAACACCTACATGCCGAACTACCCAACACCGGTCCAAGCCTCCATATCCACGCAACACCGAATGAGCCTCGCCGAACCACATAGTTGCCAGTCCAGATCGCTTCAGCCCGGGCCCGCCAGCAGTTATATACTTCCAAGACCCCTGCCCCCTACCTCATTCTATAAATAGAGGGGCAGGGGTACAACAATGGCAGACAAGTTTGAGAGCTCAAACAAGGAAGGAACTTTCAAACTACTTTCATATACTCATATACGAAGCATTGTACTTGTAATCTGAAGCAAAGAAGATAATAACATATAAAGTGGACGTAGGCACATTCTGGCCGAACCACTATAAATTCGCGTGTCTTTTACATTCCAGCCCCTACTTCTTTTATATTTATATACTCATCTAAAATCATTGAAAATCACATATAATCAACTAAATAATACGACTTGGAGGTGTTTGTCCATTTTTTGTGCAAACATTTTTGGTGCTTTCACTGAGAATTGAACTCAGACTTCATCTTCAGAACTCAAGCTTCATCTTCTCCCACTCAACCTTCTTCCTAACAACATCACTCGTTGCTTAGAAATCATGCCTTCCAAACAGAGAAGGGATGTTAACAAAGGAAAGAACATCGCAACTAGCAGCCTTCCAGATCCAGCAATCACAGATCAGCCCACTTCAACAGCAGTACCAGATG
The DNA here is from genome assembly GCA_030765085.1 of Allium cepa. Taxonomy (NCBI): domain Eukaryota; kingdom Viridiplantae; phylum Streptophyta; class Magnoliopsida; order Asparagales; family Amaryllidaceae; genus Allium; species Allium cepa. The sequence continues at coordinate 896,273,479 of CM060938.1, forward strand.
AAAATCAGGAAAATCCAACTGGTCCCGCAACGGAACAACCAATCACTAGGGCAGATCTGGACAGGGTTGTGGCTGAAGTAACTAACCGCTTCACATCCCAACAAGAAACTTTGGTGGACCAACTCATGACACGCTTAAGGGATGCTGAAGAGTCCAACCGCAACACTGAATCATGGGGTGAATCCCAATCCGGAGGATCCCGGAGGCAACAAAGGTCTTCACTCTTCGAACAAGCTACCAACAGGAAAAACGATGATAGGGGCCGCGCCCGGACTCAGCCCGAATTTCGACTCGAGGAAGCCCTGGGAACCGAACCTAGCGGGGGAGGCACCAGGCGAGGGTCGGATGTAGCTGAGCCAGTCATGCCACCTAATCATAGAAACCCCGCTGAACGGAGCCGAGCTAGAACCCAGCCCGGAGTTGACCCCATGGAGGTGCTCGAAACAGAACCCCACAGGGGAAGATCAAGGCAGGGGGCAACTGTAGCTGGTCCTAGCGTGCATCCAAGCAGCCAAAGACAACCACTGGATAATGCTAGAGGTGATAGATTGTACCATCCCTACAGGGCATCTGGACGAGATAGATCCCGCAGGGAAGAACCGAGCTCATTTTTGTCCGCTCCAAGTTCTGACGAACGAATGGCACGATTATTCAGAGAATGTGTCCAACGGGAGCAAAGGGACCGGGGAATAGGCGCTAGGGTCACCCGTCCCTTTACCCGAAATATCGAAACTGCCATCACTCCCCGGGAATGGAAAATGCCAACCATGGAACCTTACAAAGGAACTTCCGACCCCATCGTACACCTGCAGAGGTACACCCAGCATATGCTCATGAGTGGAGCAACAGAAGGAGTATTATGTAAATGCTTTCCGCTATTCCTATCAGATCTAGCTACCTCCTGGTTCTGCCATCTACCCCAAGGATCCATCAGCTCATGGGAGATGTTAAAAGAAAGGTTTATTAGCCAGTTCCGCATCCATGTGGAACAACCCAAGGATGCTTATTCTCTATCCAATGTCAAACAGAAATCCGGAGAGACGCTGCAACAATATCTAACACGGTTCAACGCCGCAGCGGCAGCAGTTCAAGATGCCGATGAAAAACTCACTCTGATGGCCCTCTGTAGTGGTGTACATCCAGACACCAAGTTTGCCAGAAGGTTAACTAAGGAAAAACCAGCTACCTTGCCTGATTTCTTCCATGAAGCTGGAAAGTATATGAGACTTGAAGACGCTGCTACGGAGAGGCAGTCAGGGCAACAAGGCAAGATAGTTCAGGACAAGGTTCCCACTGCAGCTAAGGACGCTCGAAGAAATGAATCTAGAGACAATGCTGGGGGCAGAAAGGTTGAGAAGCGCCAATATCGACCAGGACCAAGATTAGACTCCTACACTCCTTTGAATGAAACAATCGAAAACATCTACCTAGCCACTCAGGGCGAACTCGGATACAAGCGCCCCCCGCACAAGAAAGAATCAGATAACGCACTCAAGTCCGGAAAGTTCTGTCGCTTCCACGAATTCCACGGACATGACACCAATGAATGCCACCATCTTCGGGACTTGATCGAAGAACACATTAGAAGAAGAAGACTAGAACGTTATGTGAAAGGTCAGAACAGGACTCCAACTCCTGCCAACGAGAACTCAAAGCAACCCCTCCCAGAAGTAGGCGGAGGGAATCGCAACAATCACAACACCAGTGGCTCTAGTCAAGAGAAGATAGTGGTCCTTACCATCTCAGGAGGACCACACATCGCCGACAAAAGTTGGGCAGAGATGGAAAGGTACGGCAAGTCGCTTAGAAATGCCGAAGGATATGTTAACTCCATTACGGAGGAACGCCACCCGAAACGAAAAGAAAACAATGACATTGTATTCAGTAGGCATGATTTGGAAGGAAGACAGTACCCACATATGGATCCCATGGTCATCTCTGCCTGGTTTGGTCCAGCTAAAGTTTTTCGGATTCTAATAGACACGGGAAGCTCCGTTAATATCCTGTTCAAACATGCTTTCGACAAAATGAAGTTATCAATGAAGGATGTATCCCCCTGTGACAAACCACTGCACGGTTTCACTGGAGATGCAAAGATGCCTCTCGGGCAACTTGACCTCTTCGTCGAAATAGGAAGTCATCCCCGCTCCGTTGTGCGAAAACAAACGTTCGTACTAATAGAAAACCACTCGGCTTACAACGCTTTCTTGGGAAGACCAGCCTTATCTGACTTTCAGATTGTATTAGCCCCCTGGTGCCTGAAAATGAAATTTCCAACAGACAACGGAGTAGGAGAAGTAGAAGGAGATCAAGATGCTGCCCGAGACTGCTACGTAACTGAACTTCGCAATAACCGCAGAAAGAATAAAGGAAAAGATGCAGAGACTACTCTCTGCATGAAAAGCTTGGAGGCATAGCAACTAAAGAAAGCCCCTCCTCTTCGATACACAAGCGATCCCTTCAATGAACTAGACCCCAGGGATAAAGAGGAGGAGGCTACCGCCGAGCCTGCAGAGGCTATGGAATTCGTATCGGTAGATAAGCATGATTCAAGTAGACTATTAAAAATCGGATCTCAGCTGAAAACGGGATTGAAGGATCAACTCATTGACTTCCTCCGCCACAACTTAGATGTATTTGCGTGGACCCATGCCGATATGACAGGAATCTCCCCAGACATAGCATGCCACATGTTGAACATCGATCCCACCAAGGTACCAGTAAAGCAGAAAAAGAGGAGCATGGGGGCAGAGCGATCAGCAGCCCTTGATGAGGAAGTAAAAAATCTACTTGCTAATGGCTTCATACGGGAAGCCATCTACCCAGAATGGATCGCTAACCCGGTGCTAGTAAAAAAGGCCAATGGAAAGTGGCGAACATGTATTGACTTCTCCAATCTGAATGACGCTTGCCCGAAAGACTGCTTCCCACTTCCCCGAATTGACCAACTCGTAGACAGCACAGCTGGGCACGAACTCCTATCTTTTATGGATGCATACTCCGGATATAACCAGATCCCCATGCACGCTCCCGATCAGGACCACACTAGCTTCATCACCGACCGCGGATTATATTGTTACAAAGTCATGCCTTTTGGACTCAAAAATGCTGGAGCTACCTATCAACGCCTCGTCAACAAAATGTTCGCAGGACTAATAGGACGAACTATGGAAGTATATGTGGATGACATGTTGGTAAAGTCCAGGAAAGCCAACGACCATGTAAGCCATCTGGACGATATGTTTCAGGTACTTCGCCGGTATGGAATGAAGCTGAATCCTCTAAAGTGCTCCTTCGGAGTTTCATCGGGAAAATTCTTAGGATTCATCGTCCACGCCAGAGGAATCGAAGCAAACCCTGAACAAGTCCGGGCTTTAAAAGAAATAAGGATACCTTCCACTCGAAAAGAAATGCAGAGCCTAAACGGGAAGGTGGCCGCCCTAAGCAGATTCATTTCCAAGGCAACTGACAAGTGTGTCCCTTTCTTCGAAGCACTCAAGAAAGACAAAGGGAGGTTCGAGTGGACCGACGAATGCTTAAAAGCCTTCCTCAACCTAATCGAACACCTTCAGAGACCACCAGTACTCTCAACTCCAAATGAAGGTGAAGTGTTATACCTATACCTCGCTGTATCATCTCATGCTCTAAGCGCCGCCTTGGTAAGAGAAGAAGACCGCACACAACGCCCGGTTTACTTTGTAAGCAAGAGATTTACGGGGGCAGAAGCCAGATATCCTAAACTTGAGAAGTTAGCATATTGTTTATTGATCGCGTCACGGAAACTGCGACACTACTTCCAGTCTCACTCCATCAGGGTTCTAACCGATCAACCACTAAGACAAGTGCTCCATTGTCCTGACACTTCTGGGCGACTCCTCAAATGGTGCATCGAACTAAGTCAGTATGATATCACCTACCATCCCCGCACCGCTATCAAAGGACAAGCCATGGCTGATTTCATTGCCGAATTCACTACCAAAGAAGGCAAGGAACAATCCGAAGTGGCAAAAAACATCAAGTGGAACCTCTTTGTAGACGGAGCATCGAACGAACAAGGCTCGGGGGCAGGTATTGTGATCGTCACCCCCAGGGGAAGAAAGTTGTACTATGCATTAAGATTGGAGTTCACGGCCACTAACAACGATGCTGAATATGAAGCAGTAATAGCGGGATTGGAACTGGCCCTAGAAATTGGGATCAATTCCTTATGTATTCATAGTGATTCTCAGCTTATCGTAAACCAGGTACTAGGAGAATTCCAGACTCGAGGAGAACGGCTCACAGCATACCTAAAGAAAACCAGACTGCTGCTCGATCGATTGGACCATTATCTAATCAAACACATTCCTCGAGAAGAAAACCAAGAGGCAGATGAACTTGCAAAGCAAGCTAGTATGAAGGACAGCACCATTCCCGGAGCACTAGCAATCTCAAGGCAGCTAGCCCCGAGTTTCGAACAAGCGAATCTGATAACTGCAATCAAAGAAGGAACCTGGATGACTCCTATCCGGAAATATTTGCAAGATGGCATACTACCCGACAGGCGTGACGAAGCCAAGAAGATCTTGAGGAAAGTTCCCCACTACACAATACAAGAAGGCATCCTCTACCGGCGTGGCTTCTCTAGCCCCCTATTAAGATGCGTCGCCGGAAGGGAAGCCAAGGAGATATTAACAAACATCCATCAGGGAGGATGCGGAGATCACACTGGAGGACAGACTTTGGCAAGAAAGATACTCCGATATGGATATTACTGGCCCACACTAAACAAAGATGCCCTAGACTTCGTTAAGAAATGCGACAGATGTCAGAAGTTCGCCAAGATCCCTCGACTACCCACAAACGAAATTACTCAAATGACCAGCCCTTGGCCCTTTGCTGTATGGGGAATTGACTTAATTGGCGAACTGCCAACGGGCCGAGGCGGAGCCAAATATGCTATATTGGCAGTCGATTATTTCACCAAATGGGTGGAAGCGGAACCTTTAAATAAAATATCTTCAGCAAAAGTTATCAACATCTTGATCAAAAACATTCTGTGCAGGTATGGAGTCCCCCTCAAGATCGTATCAGACAACGGACTCCAATTTGACAGCGAAGAATTTGCCGACTGGTGCCAAGAGCATGGAATTCATAAAAGCTTCTCATCAGTAGCTTACCCTCAGGCAAATGGACAAGTTGAAGCTGTCAACAAAATTCTCAAAACCCTAATCAAGAAGAAACTTGAAAAGTCAAAAGGCGCTTGGGTGGACGAACTTCCTACGGCACTATGGGCATACCGCACATCTTTCAGAACATCAACGGGACATACTCCTTTCTCTTTGGCATATGGATCGGAGGCAATGCTCCCAGTTGAGACTATTGTGCCTTCCCACCGTAGGATCCACTACAACCCAGAAGAAAACGAAGAACTCCTCCTCATGTCTTTGGATCTGATTGAGGAAAGGAGAAACGATGCAGCACTCAAAGCAGCAGCTCACAAACAAAAAGTGGCAGCACTATACAATTCCAAAGTCAAGCATCGCAGCTTACAAGAAGGAGATCTTGTCCTCAGGCGAATCTTTCCGCGCCCCGGGGCACTGGACCCCATCTGGGACGGACCATATGTAATTCACAAAGATCTCCACAACGGAGCTTACATTTTGTCAACAGTGGACGGAGAGGTGTTCCAGAGGGCATGGAACATCCGACACCTCCGTCGATACTTTTCTTAACTTGTACTGCCCATATGAAGTGAATTAACAAAGAGAATCAGTGGACGTAGGCATTTTCGTGCCGAACCACTTTAAAAAATCTTGTCTCTTTTTAACTTGTTCCTTTATGTCTTGGCTACTTGTTAAGCGTTATCCCTTTCTGTTGAACAAAATTCTATGGCATCTCCACTCAAGACGCACCGCGGCCTCATCTGGACTAGGCCTAACAGGTACGCTACGATTCTATGCACTCGCCAATGAGACTCTTTTGCCCCAGCATCCCTCTGCTGCGGGTTAACTCATTACGCGCCTGCCCTCAAAGCCAACTGTAATGAGCCGATTATAAGTCATCATAAAGGCCGACTATAGCCGATGGCAGCTCATTACGGCGTTCGGCTCGTCGGTAACTGTGAACCTACTTTAAGCCCCAACATAAGGTGTGGCCAGCCAGGGGTAGTTCACGGCCAACGGCACCCACGCTAGCCGGCCACAGTAAATCGAATAATACCCACGATTACGGACCATAATGGTTCGGGTAGTTACCGTGCGCGATCTCGGCTCCGATGTGTCTTAAGTGCGGCTGTGGTAAAAAAGAAAACTCCCCGCGGAGGCGTAAGATGGGTGACAAATGTCTCCAAGACCCACAGCTAGGGAAAGTGACTACAAAACCCGTTTGCCACGAACTTAAGCACATCGACGGCCTTCCGTGACTGGAAGTTTTACTTTTACTATATTTCCATTTCATTTAAATATTTTTCTCCTATCCTGTATAACAAACTCTAAAGTACAGGAAACCAAATAGGAAGCATTCACTCATGAGGCTCTAAGCCTGCGTGCTGGGTAGCAGGGCGCTCGGCTATACCCGTGAACAGTTACACAAGACACTCAAAGCTACCGCCTGCGAATAAAACATAAAGGGCGGTACTCTCTTCTCTTGTACATAAATGCGTAACTATAACTTATTCATACACTGACATTGCAAAACGTGAAATTATATTTCAAGCAAAAACTTAACATCAAACACAAGTGGAATCACAGGCATATACATAATTATACTTCTCACACAGCACATAAAGATAGCAACAACATTTAAACATGACAAAATCAGCTTATATTATAAGATCACACGAAGTTATTCTTTGCAAATAATTTTATTACAGTTGCATATCAAAGACTAACATGAACAGTGATAAAAAAAAGAAACAAAAAGATGGCAGATGCATCCACACTCCATCACCAACTCCCCCAGCCTACTTAGCCGCAGGATCGGAGCCCCCAGCATGTGGATCTGAAGTCCCACCTGTCCAGATCAGAAGAGGAATTCATTAAACGAACGATCAAGTTATGAAAACACGAAAAGAAAAGAAAGGGAAAAGAATAACTCACCAGCATCCGCCGCTTGATCCTCATCATCCAACTGCACGCCCGCTTCCTCTGCAGCGAGTAGCCGCATCCCCTCCTTCACCGCCGCTTGCTCCTCCTTTGAGAACTGAGCAGTAACCGCACTCAAGTTGAAAGCCTCTCCGCCTTCCTTACCCGCATTCACCCTGGCCTCCTCTAAAGCCTGGAGATACACCTTGGCCATGACCCGAGGGTAATCGTCCATCCAAGACAAGCCGCCCTCCTTCCAAGTGTGGAAGTACATATCCTGCAACATCTCATCCATCATCCCCTCGTTTTCCTCAAACTCCCTCACCCGGGCCTCGGAAGCTTGCAACTTGGTGATGGCGACGTCCCTCTCTGATTGGTATCTCAAGCAGTCAGCCTGGAGTGACCTCCTCATTTCCTCTTCCTTCAACTTGAGGGACCTCCTCATCTCCTCCATCTCCTCCTTCAACTCGGCCTGAGCCATCTCCGCAGCCTCGAGCCTCCCTGACAACTCCTCCACCCGCTCGAGATCCGCATTTCGAACCTCATCCACCGTTGCGATAGCTATGTTAATCCGTTCCCTGCAAGCGACCTCCATCTTCCGTAATTCCGCCCTACTGGCCTTCTCCATGGTCTCTTTCAGACGCTTGGAGGCTTCCTCATGCTGGGAAATCTGGATGGCTTGGTCGGCGAGTTGCTTGGCCTGATCGGCAACCTTTAACCTCAACCGAATGTTAGCACTCCCGATCTCTTCCCCGGCCTTGACCAACTTAGCATGATGCTCCATTAACTTCTTGGTCTCTGCGGCCACCCGGTCGATATTAGCCTTGGCCTCATCCCCCATGGTGACTACCCGTGTAGTAAGTAAATCAAGATCTAAAGATTTGGCCTCGTCCAGCACTCTTACCATGGGGTTGCGGGGAAGTAGGTGCTCGCCCGTGGTCTCATCGAATGAAATGTCCCGAAAACTTGGGTCTAAATCAGGATGGCCGGCAAAAGGGTCACGAGGCACGGGGCGAGGCACATCGGGACGCCTTATATGAATGACAGTAGAACTCTTGGAAGGAGGAGGAGGGGGGCAGGGCTCCGTGCTCTCCTCCGTAGTATCACGAGGAGGCTGAGTAGGGGGAGGCAGAGTAGGAAGCTGCGAAGCAGAAGAAGACTCAAATAAGGAACGGCTCCGCTTCCTTTTCTGAATGCCCTCTTCGATGACCCCAAGAAGAGGGCGGTACTTGACTACGTCCCCAGTGCGATCAGTAGAAGGTTTCGCGGAAGCTCTCCTCGACTTAAATTGCTCAAGGCGGTGTCGAACATCCGACGTTTTACCCGCCTGGCCTGCCCCTGGAATAAAGAACAAGTGTTACGAACATACAATAATCCGCAATTCAAAAAAAAGTGCTAAGTTAAAAAGAAAGAAAAGTGAGGAGACACATCTATTATACAAACCCGGCGGAGGAGTGGGATACTGCAATAAGTCCTGGATCTCATTCCAGGACGGAAGTGAACCGTAAAAAATTTCTAAGTCCTTATCGAAAATAGAATCGGCAGAAGACAAAAGTTCACCTTGCATCGCCGGAATCACCCTAGCTGAGGAACCCTTAGAGGATGGGTCAGTGCCAGCCACAGCTTTGCCGGTTTCCTTTGCCTTCTCCGTTCCCTTCTCCGTTTCCGACTCTCCCTCCGACTCCCCGAAGGCCCGACGGAGAGCCTCATCCAGTTCGAGGTCTTGTTCAGAGGTTAGAGCAGCAACACCACCACCACCTTGACCGTCGCCATCTCCTCCACCCTCCGACCCTTCTCCAACTTCGCCTCCTTCCTCCTCTTCTACACCTTCCTCCTCCGGGACAATCGGGCAAGTACTTGGAGAAGGGCCATCGGACTTCCTCAGTTTCTTCCCCCCGACCACGGGACGCTCTGCGAAAGGCTCCCTCTTACCGCTCTTTACCTTATCCCCCTCCTTAGCTTTAGCAGCCTTCTCCTCAGCCGTGTCTCTTTGCTTAACCACGGACTGGTGCGGTAAAATCAAATTATACTCCAAGAGGGTTGCGTTCCTGATCAAGAAGGAGGCCGACCGGTCCCGTGCCGGAATAGCCTTTAGTTCAGCAGCCATTCGCACCAAGGAATCATCCTCCACAACTGCAATACCACCTGTCGCTAGCCAGAAATAGAAGCATGTCAGAAAAAACACTACAGTCAAAACATGGAAAATATAAATGAAATCCATCTTACAGCCAGAAGTGAAAAGGCGGAAAGAAACAGCATCGTCCTTGATGAAGAACCACTCTTTCTTGAACATGGTAAACTTGGAATATAAGTCCAGAACTGGTTTGAAGGGTACGGCCGCCTCCAGACTAATATACGGAGACCCCTTCTTATAGCCTCTCAGGTTGTACAAGTATCGGATTTCCCGGTTAGAAGGAGGACGCCCGTACCTCCTCTGGAAGATGACAAAGAGGCTCACCAGGATAGCATATGAGTTAGGCTGAAGCTGGAAGGGAGCCACCTTCAAATATGTGGTGAAGCTTACTATCCAAGCGTTGATAGGGGGGATAGCGCCGCACATGCAATGGTACCTTCTAAAAGCGAAGTAGCCCTCGGGAGGATTATATGGCATCACTCCATCTCCCGGCAGCAGCATAAGAGCCCTATCTATCCCGAAGGAACGGGATATGACGTCAAGTTGCTCCTCCTTTAGGGAGCTAGGAAAGCAATCCGGGGGAGAGACCAAAAGTTCCTGTGGACCATATCCGTCCACTAGAGACCTCGGAATAGGTCGGTGTTGCCCGGATCCTGGTTGGACTGGGGGCAAGGAAGAAGAAGGCTCTCCTGTGCCTCTAGACTTCTTTCTATCCGATCGTGTTTCCGCTTTGCGAGACATTTTCTGCAACACAAGGAAAGCAAGGCATTAGAACAGGGAACATAGAAAAGTAAACAAACAAGTGCGTGCAAGTGTGGGATTTCATTCGCAAACTCAAGTTCATTCGGTCATCGTGTTCATTCGGTTTCCATCTCATTCGGTCATCAAGTTCATTCGGTCATCATGTACATTCGGTTTTCCATCTCATTCGGTCATCATGTTCATTCGGTGGTACTGTATCAGGGGCATTCGGTACGCAAGGCATTCGGCCCCAAGGCCGTAATCTCATTCGGTGAAACGAAGACGTACGTGTGTATTCGGCAATAAGTGTATACCTGGTCCGGTATAAGGTTGGTTCGGCAAAACACTTGGTTCGGCAATAGATTGATTCGGCGCTTGCTGGTTCGGTGAAGAAAAACAAGGGGGGTACGGCCTCTATATATAGGCAAACTCACAACCACCGAACCAAACGACTCGCCCAACCGGACCAATAATACCGGACCACCAGAAGCCGAATGTGAATAGCCGGACCAACCAAAAACCGAATGAAATTCTCTCTCTACCGATCAAGACCAGGAACTAGTGGCGTGCAAAGCGCCTCCCTCAAATAAGTACCGAACCCCAGAACTAACTAATAAAATAAGATTAAGATAACGATGAATAAGTCGTAAAATCCTCACCGACGTGGATTAAATCGTTTACACGTGTACGCGACCTCGAATGGTCCATAGGCACGCTCTGAATGGTTGTTAACCCTACCATCGTGGGAATTTACACTTTGACACGCATTCTTAAGCCCATCGGTCATATGGATATTTGATAATTATTATGAAATGGCTAAGCTACTTACACATGTACGGGGTTGCGAACGATCCCTAGGCATGCTCTGAGCTGGCAATAAACCATCTTCACAAACATAAACCGGGCATCGACGATGCCAAGCCCCTTCGGGGCTCACTCTATCGTCCTTAACGGCACAGTCCACTTCAACTCGAATATTTCGATCATGAACGGTCGTTATTCGAAATCACGCTAAAACTGAAAATTTCTTTGCAGGACATTAACGGAATACGAACGTCCGATCACCGGCGTTACAAAGCCAATCTCCCCGCCACAAGAAAAACAAAGCGCGACACATGCAAGCACGTGCCCCACTTTGGGGGGCAAATGTTGGGCGAATTATCACCCAGAAGATCTAGGGACCAGGAAGTCACAATGTCACCCGGGCTTGCAGCCTCCACTTCGTTCGACAGCCAAGAAGCTCAATACTAACCTAGATGTCCATCCAACGTTCAACCATCACCTCATTCGGCTCCACCACATTCGGCTCCAACTCATTCGGCTCCACTTCATTCGGCTCCACCACATTCGGTCCCCACCTCGTTCGGCTCCACCTCATTCGGCGTCCTTTATACCACCAAACCACCGGACAAGACCCTTGCCGGTCCAAACCACCACACCTCGCCACTGCCGAACCACAATCGCCACCGGACCAACCATACTACCGAACCACCACACCTCGCCACTGCCGAACCACAATCGCCACCGGACCAACCATACTACCGAACCACCACAACACCTACATGCCGAACTACCCAACACCGGTCCAAGCCTCCATATCCACGCAACACCGAATGAGCCTCGCCGAACCACATAGTTGCCAGTCCAGATCGCTTCAACCCGGGCCCGCCAGCAGTTATATACTTCCAAGACCCCTGCCCCCTACCTCATTCTATAAATAGAGGGGCAGGGGTACAACAATGGCAGACAAGTTTGAGAGCTCAAACAAGGAAGGAACTTTCAAACTACTTTCATATACTCATATACGAAGCATTGTACTTGTAATCTGAAGCAAAGAAGATAATAACATATAAAGTGGACGTAGGCACATTCTGGCCGAACCACTATAAATTCGCGTGTCTTTTACATTCCAGCCCCTACTTCTTTTATATTTATATACTCATCTAAAATCATTGAAAATCACATATAATCAACTAAATAATACGACTTGGAGGTGTTTGTCCATTTTTTGTGCAAACAAGAGCGTATTTGTTAATTTTATAAAAATGATTTTGTTTTAAAGGAAATGGATAAATGAAATAATTTTACCTTGGGTTTATATTATAAATATTAAAGGGAATACTATTATCCTTTTGGGTTAGAAGTTAAGGATTGATTGTGACTTTGCTTAGTGAAACTAAAATATGAATATCTTGTGATTAGAATTGCACAATTTGACTATAAGATATTTCATATAGGATCAATTAGTTGAAAGCTAGAATTTAGAACTTTAATCATATACCCTTAGATACTTAGTATTAAGAAATAATAATGATTAAGTGATTATCATAATGGATGGATTTAAAAGCTAAGTACAAATATCTTGTGAAGTAAAATTTACAATTTGACTGTAAGATATTTGATGATAATATTGAAGCTACATGTTGTAATTGGATAAAGTACAAAGAAAATGCATGCTTAGAAAAAATTCTTATCAATAAGATAGAAAAAGATAAGCCAAAATTGAAATTTTAGGTAAATATATTATGGAAGGATAAGTCCTATAACTTATAAGGAGATAAGGTATTTTTAGATTTAGACACTTTGACTAGGTTAAAATCAAAGTGAAATTTAGGAATAAGAGATATAAGAAATATCATACTAATATAAAACTTTGAATTAGTGATACATGTAGGGTAACATTTGTAATTCAAAATGAACTAAGATTAGAAGTGGATATTTTTGAATTATATGGTTAGTAGTTTGATTGTTAGATGAAAAAGGTTAATACCAAATACCATGTGAATTATGTTTCACAATTTGACTATAAGGTATTTGATGGATTTAAGAATTTTGATTTAGAAAATGGATAGGTAAATAAGTTAAGTAAGTTAATCATAGTATTAGTAAGAAAAAAGTGTACACTTAGTAAAGTTGTCTTATTAATATATGGATTGGATAAATAATAATAGCTAAATGGAAACCTTAGGTAAAGAAAACTAAGGATTGAGTTTTATAACTTATTTATTTGGAATAGTAGAATTCCACATTTGTTGAAGACCCTAATTGAAGTGATGATGGTTTGAAGATTTGGGATATGTATATATACTCTTAGGAAGTAAAAGTATATTATACAAGTTTAAGTCATATTTAGGAGCTTAAGTAATAATGGATTTAGTAAAAGGTAAATGGTTGTGAAATAAACTTGGATTAATAGAAGTTTTGAAAAAATGTTTTAGGTAAAGATGAATGTGAATAAGTATATAAGTTAAACGTAGATCATTTTGGCACATAAAATTTTGGATCTAAGATTTGAGTATAGAACTTTGAGGTGTTTACACCAATCCGAGAAAGGATTTATCACTCGATTTTTGATGGTGAACATTGATGAGAGTTTATGATTATGTACACAAGTTTTCTATCATAGTTGAGAGCTATGCAAGGAAAGCAAGGGTTTGCGATTAAGAAGTCTGATCAAAGTCCTCAGTAGAAAATCGGAGGATCGATACTAGTTCGAAAGAAAAGTTGTGGATTCAAATAATAGATCGAATCAAATATCACATATAGTATGATGTGTTGGGTCTGTCAACATAGTAGTTTGATAGTTATCTTAAATAATAGACACTAAGATATAGTGGTTAGACTGATGTTTTGGTATGTATGTATATAGACCTCGGGTATAGTACATGCTCGGGACATAGGATGAGTTATGTAGATGTATGTATTAGTATCAGTATGGTTGTTTTTGGATGTATAGTATTGTTTGGTTGTTGTATATATTATCTTAAATATGCAGTATGCACTAGGATGGGTAGAATAAAAATTTAACTTAATCTATGTATATATAACCTTAAGTACATGATAAGTACTCAGGTTAGCGTGGAAAATTTTGGTATGTATGTTTGGCATCATCTTTTTTAGTGCTGTTATGATATCGACCTTCTTCTTTTCTATCATCAGTAGAAATAAGTCAAATTATTTGAGGAGATGAGTATGGACAGATTTCTTTATCTTTGATTTCATTTCGAGGACGAAATGCCTTAAAGTAGGGGAGAATGTAACGACCCGTAATTTCGCTACTTCGAAAATAAAAGATTGCATTCGTTTTAAATTTAAAAAGGAGTTTAAATCTTAAATAAATATGTTATATATATAAATAATTATCTATTCTTATAGTTAATGTATTAAAAATTATAAATTTGGATTTTAGAACAAATCGACAAAAGTTAAGTTTTGTTAATAATAAATAAAGGATTAAATAAACGAATTTAAATATTTATTTAAAAGGTAAATCTTATTTAAAACATCTAATAAAGATAATAAAAGTATGTTAAAAGATTTAAAAGTTTGTTAATAATCATTTTACAAAAATAACCAAAATTTGTCGCATTTTATCAGTTTTATATACACTGTGAAATTAAAGATTTTGATATTAATTTAATATGGTTTTAAAATATAAAGAGACTTGTTTTATGTTATTTAAAGAAGTAAAAATTTCATTTTAAAGTTTGTTTTACTCCAATATATAGCTTAATAAAAATGTCAAATTTTGACTGTATAATTTGTCGTCAAAAAACGCCATTTTTAACCAAAAGAAGTTATCACCAAGTTGTTGCAACTTGATACTTTTTTTAACATATACAAATGCATCAATACAAACTTTTAAAACACTTACAATTAGTCACATCAAAAGATAAGAAAATATCTAAGATATTTTCATAATATAATAAGCATACTTAAAAGTTAAGTAATTAAAAAGCAAACTTACCATCACCTTTCATCTCCTTACACATACTTCCCATCATCATTAATGAGATGTTACTTATCTACATGGAAAAGGAGCAAAAATAAATGATTTAACAACTATAAACCATAAGAAGATGACACCTCTTTACCTCTTAACACACTTTTCCATAACCATCATTTCCACTATTAATGCAAGTCAAATCATGCAAAAGTCTTCCATTTAAAACACAAACTTTAAGAAAGAAAAGAAAGTTATCATTTCACAAATTCAAATCACATTTATGAGATGTGATGTGCATGCATGGAAAAGGAACAAATGTTATTTTAACATTTTAAAAGTGTAAGAAAACGAGGCAAAATCATTTCATAAGTACATAAATCAAATCCAAACATCATTTCTTCAGTAAAAATCCAAATCAAACCATTTCTTCTCCATTAAGCAAAGGTCAAATCAAGGGTAGAAAAGTAAATAAAAAAGTCAAAAAATAGAGAAGGGTATTTTAGTCATTTGCCATCCAAAGCTCAAATATAAATATGCATCCATACCTTTCATTTTTCACACTTCATTCTCTACGTTCTTCTTCACTTTCTCCTTCTTCTTCACCTTCATTTCCATGGCATCTAACCTCTCTTCCACCTCCATTCTTCCTTCTACCTCTAAACCATCACCTAAACCACCTTACCCCTCTCCAAAATCACCAACCCACCCTCTCCTACCCTCTCCTACATGCCTAAACCCCAAGGCCGAACCTTCCTCTTTATATAAAAAAAGAGAAAGAAAAAGAAAGGAAAACAAAAGCATTCGAAAAAGAAGCAAAAAAGGCGAGACGTTGGAAAATAGCACGTTAGCGAGAAACGGGTATCTCACATTAAAGATTGACGGAGTGGATATTATGGTGAGAAATTCACACCGCTTTTTGAATATTATTGATTATCATGCTTAATTGTTATGTTAGATAATAACCATTTGATGATATGGATGTTTAATTGAATGTTTGAATATGTTAGATAATCCGTAGTAATGTCATGACATTTACCGTATGGAAAATATTGATGTTATATGGATGTTGTATGGTTGTTATGATAATTTGGATATCAAATTCCTATTAATTAAGTAATCACTTTGTTTAGTAAGACCATATTTTAGTAATATGAGACATCATGGAAAATAAGTCTATTTTCATTTAAAAGTGAAACTAAAGTTAAAATGAAAGAGAATTTGAAATTTGAAGTGAATTGGATTTGAAAAGAATAGTTATTTTGAAATTGAAATTAAGATGAATAGTGAAATTGAAATTGAAATTGATTTTGAAAAAAAGTATAGTTTAGTTTGATATTGAATTGAAGTTTAAATTGAAATTAGATTTGAAATCTAAGTTTTTAAATGTGTTTAATTTGAGATTAGAATTAGAATTGAGTTGAAATGGGAATTTAAAATTTAATATTAAAATAATGGGAATAAAATAATATTGTAATATGGTAATAGTGAAAATATATTTTAAATACTTTAAGTGAAAATATTGATTTAAAATGGTTTCTAATGATTTTATAAGTGTTGAAATCAAATTTGAATTGATTATTTCAAGTATTGAAAAATAAGTTAAAACTACACGCGTCGCACAACGGTAGTTCGCGATTTCGCGCCGAAAAGTTCAAATGAGTGTGTAGAGTGGAATATGGCTCAAAATTCTTCGAGATAAGAAAATTCCGGACTATTATATCCATATCTTCTAAACGAAGAAAGAAAATCAAAGTTTCTATAAGTAGATTTTGAATTAAGTCCAAATCAATTTTCAAGAAAAATCGCGCTAGTGTAGTTTAGTGACCATAACAGGAAATATATTTAAATGGATATTTTTAATTATGGAAAAATATGGAATAAATTTGATAAATCTATTTAAATGATTTAAAAGAGATTTGGTTTGAAAAATATGAATTATCGAATATTTAAAAGTTGTTTAACTCAAAATAAGCTTATTTAGCACTTTCCGTAGCACTTAATGTTGCAAATTCTAATACTTTTTGGATATGAGTTTAAATGTAACGATGTTTCCCAAAATAAAATGTTAATGTTTTAAAAAGGATAATTAAGCATTTTGAAAGATATTTTGGAATATTTATAAGCAATTCCAAAATAAAGTTGAAAATCTGAGTATGCGGAAACGACTAATACATTTGTCCCACCTGTGAGATCTAGGAAGATAAAACAAGGTGTTTAACTAAGGTTAGGGATGGAGTAACCAGTGCCCTGAACTTACATGGCCTATGTTTTCTTTTCTTAGGCGAGGGGTGGAACAGATCGAAAAGAAAGTCCGGATGCTCTTAAATAAAAAGGTTCTGTATTAAGTTTTTGAATTAAAAGAGGATTGGTATTATCCAAAAGTTAAGTAATCTCCAAAATGAATGATTTCTGCGATCCTATTTACTTCAAAATGTTTGTTAAGATTGATTTGGGGTTTATCGTAAATGATGTCTTAAATAACATTGTTTTTGACCCGCTTAAAAGTTAAGAAATTTGGATCAAGAATTAAGTATGGAAATTTGAGATATTTTCCAAAAGCAAAAGAATGAATTACTTAGAATTACTCTAAGTCAAAAGAAAGAGATTTCGAAATCATTCGAAAAGAATTAAAGTGAAAAGAGATTTAATAAATCCTATATACTCATATTCACTTTTATCGATGATTGGATTTCGAAGGAACCGGATTCGGATTTGGTTAATACCTATCCGAAAACCACATCGAACCAATGTATACGTTCGAACGTGAAGACATATTGAAGATAGTGATTGAAGATCGTGGATCGTCATAGCGTGAAGACTGCTTGTTGAACATGCTCTGGTTGGCCCCCATTATAGAGTCATTTATAGCAGTGGTCTCCTCGTGATAGAGATTTTGCGGATTGCAAGGACTTCTCGCCTAGTAATGACCGAGGAAAGTGCCTTCGGTTTGTCCTGTTTCTGGACAACTTGTATGGACGTTTGTCTGACATTGCATTTCTAACGGTTACGTACATTGGTTTTTACAAACGTACATCAGTGGTGGTGGAGAAGGCAACTTCTCTTAGCTTAACACCCTCCTTAAGACATACGAACTCAAGGGTTGTATTTTTGTGGAAGGCAATTAGTAGTTAAACGGAAATGGAAATGTGGCATTCAAAGATGTGATATGTGCTTTGTGAAAAGGTAATCGTAGCCTCAAGCCTCATCAAACCGTAAATGACTGAAACAGGATTAGATGCAGCAAGGCTAAGTGGGTCATTCCCAATTAGGGTATGATCATACCCTTCTAGATATATTTCTTCCCGCTATGACGTTCAGGGTGTATATTAATGTGGTGTATGAAAAACGAGCGCTCGGTTAAAGGTCGGTAACGACCGGGGATGACATATTCGGTACTATCTAGTTAAAGAGGTAGGCCGGTCTTGTGTTGGTAGAGAAGCTTTGTGATGGCTTCTCGGGACATCCATCTAGAGGTGTACCCATTTCGGTAGGTTGATCCTACGCCTGGTCATTTGTATGGAAACCCATTCTCCAATAAGAACCTACGGACTTTATTGTAAACCTATTATGCTGGAATTTAATCAATGTAACAATTTCGGCTAAGATTAATAAGTTTATTTGCAAATGTTTTCCAAGAATGTCATTAGAAATAATATCAAACGTTTTGATATAAAAGTGTTTTAGTTATCATAAGGTAAAAACCCGTCCGTGTTTATGTGTGGGCGTGGTCTTATGAGATACTCTTTCTTTTCAAAGGATCTTTATAAAAAGGCTGATATATGACACTGTCATTTATTATTGAGTTTTTCTCACGCTGGTTTATCAAGCCCGATCCGGGTATTTTAAATACTCGGGTCAGATCCGAGTGGTTTCAGGATATTCGAAGACGGTTGGAATTTCCAGAGGAGAGCTGAAGATATTCATCGACGTTTGGAGATATTCTATTATCCGCTTTGCTTAGTGTATTTGTTTGATGTTTTTCAGCATTTGTAAGGGCAGGTTTTATAACTGTCCAAGATGAAGTTATGTTAGACTCTGATATTGTATTTAAAAAATTTCCACTGTAAAGATTATTATTGAAATAATATATGTTATTCCATTCGTGTGAGATTCTGTTCTGTTTACTTTTCTTTATCACCCTTAAAGATCCGTATTTTCATGCAATTTGGGTTAGACATGTGTGGTTTATTATCGATTCAAAAGGTACGGGAAAACGGGCCTTTACATTTGGTATCAGAGCTTTTGGTTGAGCGAGCACCGATGCCTGATCGGGGTAATTCTCATCAGAGATAGGATTAGTAATATCCTAGGATGAGTAACACATTAGAGATAGGGTTAGTAACACCCTAGAATGAGTTATGAGAGTATTATATATATGAGAGTGTATTTGTTAATTTTATAAAAATGATTTTGTTTTAAAGGAAATGGGTAAGTGAAATAATTTTACCTTGGGTTTATATTATAAATATTAAAGGGAATACTATTATCCTTTTGGGTTAGAAGTTAAGGATTGATTGTGACTTTGCATAGTGAAACTAAAATATGAATATCTTGTGATTAGAATTGCACAATTTAACTATAAGATATTTCATATAGGATCAATTAGTTGAAAGCAAGAATTTAGAACTTTAATCATATACCCTTAGATACTTAGTATTAAGAAATAATAATGATTAAGTGATTATCATAATGGATGGACTTAAAAGCTAAGTACAAATATCTTGTGAAGTAAAATTTACAATTTGACTGTAAGATATTTGATGATAATATTGAAGCTACATGTTGTAATTGGATAAAGTACAAAGATAATGCATACTTAGAAAAAATTCTTATAAATAAGATAGAAAAAGATAAGCCAAAATTGAAATTTTAGGTAAATATATTATGAAAGGATAAGTCCTATAAATTATAAGGAGATAAGGTAATTTTTGATTTAGACACTTTGACTTGGTTAAAATCAAAGTGAAATTTATGAATAAGAGATATAAGAATATCATCCTAATATGAAACTTTGAATTAGTGATACATGTAGGGTAACATTTGTAATTCAAAATGAACTAAGATTAGAAGTGGATATTTTTGAATTATATGGTTAGTAGTTTGATTGTTAAATGAAAAAGGTTAATACCAAATACCATGTGAATAAGATTCACAATTTGACTATAAGGTATTTGATGGATTTAAGAATTTTGATTTAGAAAATGGATAGGTAAATAAGTTAAGTAAGTTAATCATAGAATCAGCAAGAAAAAAAGTGTACACTTAGTAAAGTTGTCTTATTAATATATGGATTGGATAAATAATAATAGCTAAATGGAAACCTTAGGTAAAGAAAACTAAGGATTGAGTTTTATAACTTATTTATTTGGAATAGTAGAATTCCACATTTGTTGAAGACCCAATTGAAGTGATGGTGGTTTGAAGATTTGGGATATGTATATATACTCTTAGGAAGTAAAAGTATATTATACAAGTTTATGTCATATTTATGAGCTTAAGTAATAATGGATTTAGTAAAAGGTAAATGGTTGTGAAATAAACTTGGAATAATAGAAGTTTTGAAAAAATGTTTTAGGTAAAGATGAATGTGAATAAGTATATAAGTTAAACGTGGATCATTTTGGCACATAAAATTTTGGATCTAAGATTTGAGTATAGAACTTTGAGATGTTTACACTAATCCGAGAAAGGATTTATCACTCGATTTTTGATGGCGAACATTGATGAGAGTTTATGATTATGTACACAAGTTTTCTACCATAGTTGAGAGCTACGCAAGGAAAGCAAGGTTTTACGATTAAGAAGTCTGATCAAAGTCCTCACTAGAAAATCGGACGATCGATACTAGTTCAGAAGAAAAGTTGTGGATTCAAATAATAGATCGAATCAAATATCACATATAGTATGATGTGTTGGGTCTGTCAACATAGTAGTTGGATAGTTATCTTAAGTAATAGACACTAAGATATAGTGGCTAGACTGTTGTTTTGTTATGTTTGTATATAGACCACGGGTATAGTACATGCTCGGGACATAGGATGAGTTATGTGGATGTATGCATTAGTATCAGTATGGTTGTTTTTGGATGTATAGTATTGTTTGGTTGCTGTATATATTATCTTAAATATGCAGTGTTAACTCCTATTTCTGCAGCGACCTATAAGAAGTTAACGAGCTAACAAGAGAAGCGGCTCAACGACCTAAGACGTGACCGAGTATAACGACCTAAAAATATAGCGACCTAAAAAAGAGAACGACCTAAAAATGGCTCGACCTAAAGGTGTGCCGACCTAACGGCTTAAAGAGATCGCCGACCTAACGACTTAAAGGTGTGCCGACCTAACGGCTTAAAGAGATCACCGACCTAACGACTTAGAGGGTTGCTGACCCAGCGACCTAAGGAAGGCCGCGACCTAACTACAGAAGCGACCTAACTTCCCCGGTAACACAGCGACCTATAGAATGCCGCGACCTAGCGGTTTAAGGACTTCACGACCTAACGATCTGAGGAACAAAGCGCTTCAATGACTTAGTGGGTTAGAAGGGGAGCGACCTAAAGGTTCTTAACAACTCTGCGACCTAAGGAAGGCCGTGACCTAAAAGTACGCAGCGACCTAAGGAAGGCCGCGACCTAAAGCATGTAGCGACCTAAGGAAGGCCGCGACCTGACAGTACAATGGGTTAGCGACTTAGTGATTCTAATCTTCAGCGACTTAAGAACTCTAACCATAACAAAAGAAAGACTCTGCGACCTACGACCTATGATAGGTCACTCACGACTTATAATAGGTCGCTCGTGACCTAAGTGCACGAAGCAAGAATGCCGCATCTACTATGCCGCTGCCTGTTAGGTCGCTTGCGACCTAAGACTTGTCAAAATATTCAAACAAACATGCGTGAAGGGAGGGCCGATACTTCTTAGGTCGGAAACGACCTACGACCTGTCTTAGGTCGGTCACGACCTACGACCCAGCTTGGGGAATTCACTATAAATACAGCGCTTTCTCCAACTTTGAGGGGACTTTTTTGGCTAATCTCCGGAAGCGCTGATACTCTGCTGCTCTATCAACTCAAACATGACTTCAAGTACTCAAAACACAAAAGACACTACAACAAGCTTTGAGGAAGATCTTATACATCCAACATGGATTCAAAGACTCTAGGGACCATCGAAGTTTGAGCTATTAGCCTAAAGTGTGTTGTAATTGAAGTGTTTTGTAGAGAATTGTATCGTTTTGTAACAACATCAGTAATAAAGATACTTAAAGTGGACCTAGGCTACTCCTTAAGCCGAACCACTATAAAATCGTTGTCTCTTACTGTATTTCCTGTGATTTTAGTTGATATTCTATTCCCGAACCATCGGGTGGTGCTTTCACATTCACACATCACACACCGGGGTGTTAGCGTTCAATTTTCACGTTAACATTTTTGGTGCTTTCACTGAGAATTGAACTCAGGTGAATTATCATCATTGCTCCATGAAAGTTTGTTGAAGTGATCCCTCTGAAGACTAGAAGTTTATCTGAAATCATGGCTCCAGGTAGAAAGAGTAGATCGGTTAGATCTGGGAATGTTCAAGAGGGGACCTCCGCTTCCCCTGTACCTAATCAACCCACTCCATCCGTTGGGGTTACAAAAGCAGAGTTGGATGCTGTAATCTTAGGGCTGAACCAGCAGATAAATGCCCAAAATGCACAATTGGAAGCTCAGAGTGCCCAAAATGCTCTAATTCTGAATAAGTTGAATGATTTGCTTGGGGCAAACCATCAACCAACGGGTAATGAAAGGAACTTTGCTGGCAATGTTCATGATGATGAAGAAAGGGCCACTCCTGAGAGGGCTGCCACCCCTTTTGAGCAGACATTTCCTGGGGTTGGTGGATCTAAAGCTCGGGATGATGAGAGGCATCTTTCTGAAATGGTTCGACAAATTATGAAAGAGAGTATGCAGAGGCATGAAGACGAGAGAGAGTGGGGTTTCGCTCCAAGTAAAACTCCGTTCACCGAGAAAATCTTAAAGGCTGAGTTTCCGAGGAAGTTTGTCCCTCCAACCATTCCAGCTTACAAGGGGACGAGTGATCCGAATGAATTCTTGTATAAGTACGATTGGCACATGACAGGTGCCAGAGCTTCTGATGAAATAAAGTGCCGATATTTTCCTGTGTATCTCGAAGGTGTAGCTCTGCTTTGGTTCACCAAGCTTCCAATCCGATCTATAGATCAGTTTTCCGACTTAACCCGGAAATTCAAGGAGCAGTTCAGACTATATGCTTCAAAAGCCAAAGATATCATGTCATTGTCAAGTTTAGAACAGAA
Organism: Allium cepa; assembly: GCA_030765085.1. Lineage (NCBI taxonomy): Eukaryota > Viridiplantae > Streptophyta > Magnoliopsida > Asparagales > Amaryllidaceae > Allium > Allium cepa. Next base: position 896,296,462 of record CM060938.1, read on the forward strand.
TCCAGGGGAAACTATCAGATCTTTTTTGAATCGCTTTAATATAGCACTGGCTGAGGTAGACAATGCAGAACCCCGGATGATCCTGACTTATCTTATGAGGGCCATTGACAAGACAAGCGAATTTGGAAAATGGCTAAACATGAAAGAACCAAATTCCCTTGAAAAGTTCTACAAAAAAGCAGATGAATTCATACGCCTGGAAAGTCGTCCTGTACCGGTAAAGGCAGTGTTGGAAAAAGCTGAAGATAACACTGTTGCTCCACGCAAGAATGAATCTATAGGGCAAAAAAGGGAAAATAACAATGGAAAGAAACAGGGCAATCTGAAGAAGCCTCGATCCTTCAAGCCATCAGAGTATACTCCTTTATCAGATACACCAGAACATATCTACCTTGCCACTAAAGATTCTGTTGATTTTCCTAAACCTATTCCTCTGAGGACCGGGAAAAAAGCTATACAGAGTGGGAAGTTCTGTCGCTTCCATAATCAACCCGGTCATGAGACCGACGAATGCCGCCAGTTGAAAAATTTGATTGAAGAGTTGCTAAGGGAAAACAAACTGCAGCAATTTGTGAAAACGAATAGCAACAATCCTGCTTCGTCTAGTCAGGGGAAACAAGCTCCTGCTCATCAGCCTAGGACAGGTGAGAAGGCTGCAGGACATGAATCTGGAAGGCCCATTATCAATGTCATTATAGAAGGACCTCACCCAGCTGGCAAGAGTTGGGGTGAGATGGAAAGGTATACCCGAGCTTTGAAATATGTGCCGACCGAAGAAGATGTCTTTGTTTTGGAAGACACTACACCCCTGAAACAACAGAGAACTTTCAATGATGACATTGTGTTCAGAGCCAGGGATTCCATAGGTGTCGAAGCTCCTACCTTAGATCCTTTAGTCATCTCAGCTGGTATCGGACCGGCCATTGTCAGAAGGGTTCTCATTGATTGTGGTGCATCCTGCAATATCCTCTTCAAGAAAACATTCGACCAAATGAAGATCCCTATGGTTGATGTACAAGCCTTATCGTAGAAAATTATTGGCTTTACTGGGGAGCCAAAGCAACCAATAGGAACCATTGATTTGTTTGTAGAACTTGGAGAGGGAGAAAGGAAAGTAGTCCGCAAACAAACTTTTGTGATTGTCGATGAATTTTCTGCTTATAATGCTTTCCTTGGTCGTCCAACTCTGGTAGCATTCAAAGCTGTTCTAGCCCCATGGTGCCTCACAATTAAATTCCCTACAGACAATGGAGTAGGAGTTATAAAAGGGGATCAAAATGCCGGGCGGGAGTGTTATCTGACTGAGCTGCGAGAAGCAAGGAAAAGAGAAGTGGGAAAGGATGCGGCAACCCCAGTCCGCATCAAAGAACCAGCCTTGTAGCAATTACGGGGCGGACCCTGCACTGGCGAGCACAGCGGGGCAAGAAAAGAGATGGATCCTAGAAAAGCCAGTGCAGGGGAGAATAGAGTAGTGCCGGTGGAAACGACGGTACCGGTACCTGTTGACCCGAAGGACCCAAATAAGTTGTTGAATGTGGGTTCACAGCTTAATGTGTCAATTCAGAATGTCTTAATATCTTTTTTGAAAGCAAATCTGGATGTCTTCGCTTGGACTCATGCCGATATGTGTGGAATATCCCCAGAAGTTGCAGTACACTCTCTGAATATTGACCCAAAGTTTACACCTGTGAAACAAAAAAGAAGAACCCAAGGTCCAGAAAGGTCAGCGGCATTGAAAGAAGAAGTTGATCGGCTCATGGAGAATAACTTTATCAAAGAATCTACCTATCCGAATTAGGTTTCAAATCTAGTGCTGGTTAAGAAAGCTAACGGAAAATGGAGAGTGTGCATCGATTTTTCTGATCTAAACAAGGCCTGCCCCAAAGATTGCTTCCCATTACCCAGGATCGATCAACTGGTAGATGGAACAGCGGGACATGAACTGTTATCTTTTATGGATGCCTACTCCGGATATAACCAGATAATGATGCATGAGCCAGATCAGGAGGACACGAGCTTTATTACTGATGTTGGTCTTTATTGCTACAGAGTTATGCCCTTCGGACTGAAAAATGCGGGGGCAACCTACCAGAGACTTGTTAATGCTATGTTCAAGCCGCAACTGGGCAAGACTATGGAAGTCTACGTCGATGACATGTTGGTAAAATCTAAGAAAGCAGCGGATCACATTGAACACCTAGCAGAAATGTTCGCAGTCCTCCGGAAATACAGGATGAAGCTTAACCCTTTGAAATGTTCGTTTGGGGTGGAGTCAGGAAAGTTCTTAGGTTTCATCGTGAGCACTAGGGGCATTGAAGCTAGTCCAGCTCAAATTACCGCCTTAAAAGAAGTCAAATCTCCTAGAACGAAGAAGGAATTGCAAAGTCTCAACGGAAAAGTCGCCGCCCTAAGTCGGTTCATTTCCAAAGCTACGGATAAATGCATCCCATTCTTCAATGCTCTAAAGAAAGGAAAGAAAAACTTTGAATGGACTCCCGAGTGCCAAAAAGCCTTTGATGAGCTGATCCGTCATATGGAAACGCCTCCAATACTTTCTAGGCCCGACAATGGTGAGGAGCTTCTTATATACTTGGCAGTATCATCTCATGCTCTAAGTGCAGCGCTGATACGAGAAGACAAAAGGATTCAACATCCGTTTTACTATATCAGCAAAAGACTCACTGGGGCAGAGCTGAATTACTCCAAGTTGGAAAAACTCGCCTATTGTCTACTGATTGCATCAAGGAAGTTGAGGCAATATTTCCAAGCTCATCCTATAAGAGTCCTCACTGATCAACCTCTAAAGCAAGTCCTATTTCGCCCTGAGACTTCGGGTCGTCTTCTAAAGTGGAACATTGAGCTCAGCCAATATGACATCACTTATCACCCCCGAAAGGCAATCAACGGACAAGCTTTAGCAGATTTCATTGTAGAATTCACAGAAAAAGGTAATGGTGAGGAAGAAACGATCAATGATTCCCCAATCCAGTGGAAGTTATATGTTGATGGCGCGAGAAATGACTACTGTTCTGGGGCCGGGGTGGTACTTGAAACCCCTGAGGGTCGGTCATTATGTTATGCGCTAAGATTGGAATTCCCTTCAACAAACAATGAAGCAGAATATGAAGCTCTTATCGCAGGATTGAAAATCGCTAAAGAACTAAACATCCGAGCATTACAGATTTTCAGTGATTCTCAGCTTATTGTATGCCAAGTCAAGAAGGAATTTCAAACGAAAGGGGGAAACCGGCCTGCCTACGTGTCAAAGGCCTGGGAACTTCTATGTGAGCTCGATCATTATTCAATAAGCCATATTCCCCGGGAAGAGAATATGAAAGCAGATTCCCTCACAAAATATTCAAGTTCTGGTGAAGCTCAACTATTGGGATTAGTCCCCGTAGAAGTCCTGTCAGCATCGAGTACAAGCGAGATGGATGTAGACTGGGTTATGGATGTATCTCAAGAACAAGAGTCATGGATGACTCCGATACTGGACTACCTACTCAGCGGTTCTTTGCCAGAAAATCCGAGAGAGAGATAGAAGCTACTAAGGAAAGCCTCTCGCTATATAGTCCAGGATAGTCGATTGTACAGAAGAGGGTTCTCAATGCCGTTACTTCGATGTGTATCCAGGGAAGAATCCAAAACAATCTTAGCTGAGGTACATGGAGGAGAATGTGGTGATCATTCAGGTGGTCAGACTTTAGCAAAGAAGGTTCTCAGATACGGATATTTTTGGCCAGAAATTAATAAAGATGCTGCAGATTATTCCCAAAAATGTGACAGATGCCAAAGATTTGCCAAAATTCCTAGAGCGCCTTCTACTGAACTCACACAGATGGTCAGTCCGTGGCCGTTTGCAATTTGGGGAATGGATCTTATTGGGCCGCTACCAACTGCCAAATCAGGGATTAAATATGCTATTGTTGTAGTTGATTATTTTACTAAATGGGCTGAAGCTGAACCATTGGCTACTTTTACCTCTAAGAAGATGATAAGTTTTGTAACCAAGAATATCATTTGCAGGTATGGTGTGCCTCAGAAAATAATCACAGACAATGGTACTCAGTTTGAAAGCGAGGAATTCCAAGATTTTTGCAAGCGATTTAAAATCCAGAAAAGCTTCTCAGCAGTGGCTCATCCGCAGGCAAACGGGCAAGTGGAAGCAGTAAACAAGATCATCAAATCAACTATCAAAAAGCACCTGGAAAAAGCGAAAGGAGGTTGGGTCGACAAGTTACCACTTGCACTATGGGCATACAGAACCACACACAAAACTGCGACTGGGCATACTCCTTTTTCATTGGCTTACGGGTCGGAAGCAATGATCCCGGTAGAAACGGAAGTTCCTTCACATAGAAGAATCCATTTCAATCAAGCAGAGAATGAAAAACTACAGCTTGAAGCGCCAGATCTCCTTGATGAAAAAAGAGATGAGGCTAATCTCAGAATTGCAGCTCATTAGTAAAGAATAGCCAGACATTTCAATTCCAAAGTTCGCCAACGCAGTTTTGAGATTAGGGATCTAGTCCTGAAGAGAATTATGACAGCGACAGGTGTGTTTGAGCCAAATTGGGAAGGACCATATGTCATAGGTCAGAAGCTTCTTGACGGCACATTCAAACTCACTACTGTTGAAGGAGATCAAATTCCAAGGGCTTGGAACAGCAATCACTTGCGTCCATACTTTACTTGAAAATTTTGTTGAAATATTGTAAAAGGAATTGTGAATGTATGAATCTTGTAATTGAAAGCTATTGTAAAACCGATGCAAGAGAATAATGAAAGAATATAAAGTGGATGTAGGCCCAAATTCCTGGCCGAACCACTATAAATCTTGTGTTCCTTATTATTATTACATGTTTGCTTTATTTTCGATATGAAAAGCACATAAAATGTATTGCTGAAATGTCGATTTAAATTTTTGCAGACAATGGAAATAAAACTTGCACATAATAAGACCAAGTGATTCTCGTCATCATTCGGCAAACAAATTTCGAGTCACGAAAGCCCCAAATTCCAATCCTAGATAGGAAGTGCTTTAATTGAACGGGCAATGATTTCGCTGGGAACGGACCCTTGCTAATAAATTGAGATCGTTTGAACAAACAAACATCCAATTAAGAAGCTTATGTCCGTTCTCACGAACTTGCCTAACAATGAAGTGCACTTCCTTGGATTAAACAAACTACTTGTAAGAGAAGGGAATGTGAGCTTGAAAAGAAAAAACAGAGGATCGCTGAAGAGGCATAAGCAAGTGGACAAGGAAACGACTAAAGCTATCATCGGCAGCACAAGTCCTCTTCGGAGGCACAACTCTTCGGAGGATAAAGACCTCTAATGGGACATATGCCGCGAAAAAGAAAGTTCTCTACTCAACAAAAAAGATTGGAGGAGTCATGACCCTCCAACCATGAGAGAGTAACTTCCAGGCGATGAAAACCCTCTCTGAGGCACATTTCACCAGGAGTCGGAGTAGTTACTCTTCGGAGTTTCACTTCACCAGAGTTGAAATGCAAACAAAATAAAGACCTCTTCGGAGGCACATTTCACCAGGAGTTGAAGTGTAACAGCCGCTCTTCGGAGTTTCACTTCACCAGAGTTGAAATGCAAACAAAATAAAGACCTCTTCGGAGGCACATTTCACCAGGAGTTGAAGTGTAACAGCCGCTCTTCGGAATTTCACATCACCAGAGTTGAAAGGCAAACAAAAGAAAGACCTCTTCGGAAGCCCACGTTTCACCGAGATTGAAATAAAACTTCCAAGTGTTGAAACGTGAAAAGGCTTTCTTCAAAGGCACAACTCTTTGGAGGTACACGTTTCACCAAGATTGAAATAAAACTTCCAAGTGTTGAAACGTGAAAAATCCCTCCTCAGAGGTACAGCTTTCTATGTAAAAAAAAAAAAAAATCCTCATCAAGAGCGTACTTTAACTTTCAAAGGAAGAGTAATTTACCTATTCTGGAAAATAATCTTCCTCAAAAAAAAAAGTTAAAGTACCCTTCAGAGGTCCGCTTTACCACATAGAAGAATTCACTTGGTAAAATGTGCACATATAAAAAAAAAGAGGGGTGATTTCTTCGAAGGACAAAGCTTAAAAACTTATATGAAGGGAGTTGTACTCTACAAATTTTTTTTCTTCAAAGATGGAATTTCTTTAGAAAATAAGAGTGCAAGTCCCCTCGAAGTATAAAATATTGCAGCAAGCTTATGGAATGGGGGCAATATGGTATAGTTACATACAATATGGTATAGCCAAATCGGCAAAGGTAATGCTCAACCAACATGCCATAAGCCCGCTGCAATATCATGTAAATAAACTTGTGCAAAAATGAATAATAAATGCATTCTCAAGTTCAAACAGGAATTTGTACAAATAAAGGATCGTTTTATTCAATTGTATTGCAGATACAGGTTTCAAAATAAAAAAAAAGCGGGAGGCCAATACCCACACAATTCTTGACCAGTACATGCAAAAAACAATAAGCTAAAAGCTGGAACCTTCATTTCTTCTTATCGCCCTTGGACCCTTTGCCCGGCCGAATGGTTAACTTTTCAGGACGATCTGTAGGCATAAGGGAAGAAGGAGGGGGAGGCGCAACTGGTCCAACTTCCGCTTCTTCTTCAGTAGCAATGATTTTCTTCCCCCTCCTCTTCGATGTTCCGCGCTTCTTTCTTGTAACGCCCCGAAGATTTTCGACTTTCGAAAATTCAACATCGATACTCACTATATCGACTGCCGAGAAATCGAAGGCCGGAAACACGGAATGTTATGGTTTAAGAAAAAGAAAGCGAGAGAAGAGAAGAAGGTAGAAGATAGAGGGAAAAGAAAACAGAGAACAGAAAATTTTAAAATAGAACGGGACAGAAAGGAACAACAACAGAACAACAATTATCAGAATCTCACAATTCGCAGCGGAACAACATATAATAATAAATGAATAATCTTTAATCAAAGAACTATATCAGTTATTACATTACATTTCATTCATTACATCATATCATCAGAGTGTACAACAACCAACAACAACAACAGCGGAAAAGAAATACTATATACTAGTAATACGCCATGCCATCCAGCTTGCCTCCAGCAACTCCTGAATATCCAGAATATCCTGGTAAACCTAACTCTTAACTGCCCGTGTGGAAATTGGTGGGCACCCAGAGTTTAGGAAGGAAAAACAATAAACTCCGAGTCAGTCATGTGACTGGTGTGAGAACTCAAAACAGTTTATTTAACTTTAAAATCAAAATAGAGGAATACTTTTAAATTCAATTCGCAATGCTTTTAAAAATGAGACTACCATAAGGCCTCCCGCACACACACACATGCAGACGCAGAATCGGAGGAGATTTCTCCTTATGATAGTCAAAGATGCTTGATACGCATTTAAAATAACATTTGATATTATTACTAGTGCATAGTGTAGGAAAATTCATTTCTAAAATAAAGATATAAATCTTAGCCAACATAGACATTTCGAACTATGCCTACTATAGCTACCATCCAAACAGTGGTGACCACAATAAGTGAATGGCAGGTTCTACAACTAATACCGTACAAGTTTCGTATTGGGAATTGGATTTCCAACAAATGGTCAGGCCAAGGAACTTCCCATTGCCACATGAGAATGCCTCTGGATGGACATCCCCGAGAACCAAACCGGATCTCTACCAACACAAGGCCGGGTTACCCCTAACTGAGTAACAACTGACCGAATATGCCATCCCCCGGTCCTTTGGGACCTTTATCACCGAGATCTCGTAATCAATTCACACAATCATAATAATAAAGTGTTTCAACATGAGTAAGTATCTGGGCTCCATACCATGATACCACCCTTTTCCAGAAGGAAATGCACATATCCTAAAGGGCGCTACCCCTCATAACCTTGCCGCATCTTTCCTGTTTTGACCATTTCCGGGATGTGAGGCTCGACGAATTCATGTCCACAAAAACATACTTTATACAAAAGCCATGCTTTGGGTCAACAAATGATCAACACAATGATCACCAAGATAGACGATCAAACGAATGATCCTATCACAAATAATCAACACAATGATCATTTCAGCAACACTCAGCATGTCACATTACCAAACTGGGAATATATCGCTGATAACTTCAACTATATAACCTCTGAGCTCGTACGTCTCAGAGAAGGGTGTTAAGCTAAAAGAATAAATTCTCCGCCACCAACAGAAATATATTTGAAAGAAATCGGCTTTATATCTCAACTTGTAATGTCAGACATACAATCCATACAAGTCTGTTCCGGGCTCGAACAAAACCGAAGGCACTTACAAAGAAGTCATTGCAATCCGGATATCCACAATCCTGATCGGATTCACCATCACATATGGAGAACTCTATACCGGAGCAACTCGGTGCAGAGTCAATCGACAGGTCATCCTATCGCTCTCGCAAATATCCGGTCTTCAACACCGATCTTCAAATGCAATTCACAACGACGTATCACATATTTGGAATGGGTGATACGACCCCATGGTCATTTCCCGGTTAACCCGAATAGTGAGCGCTTATTCAAAAATAAGTGTGGCATTCAAATTCAATCAAATCACATCAAATACCCATTCAAAGGGAAATATTGATAGTCGTCTATTGAACTATCAATTGATATGAACACATCACCAGATTCCAAATAATTTTCCAAATTATTTATTTTCCAAAATATCTTTACAAGATATATAATTTCAACACTTCAAAAATAAATCAATATTTATTTTCAAACAAATTCCTCTTTCACATATAAATTCCATAATGAATTTATATTTCAAAATATCCATGCATATACGATTTTAATTATCCATTTCAATTTATCTTCAAAAAGATAAATTCTAATTATTCACTTCATATTTGAAAAACATTTCCATACTTATTTATTCATAAGTAATTCACAAGTCTTTTTATTTTCAACCTTGGAAAATATTCAATATACTTAAATCGAATTAAGTATATAATTCATTCTTTAAGGAAATCATTCTCTTAAACATTTTTATTTGGGCCAAAACGAATGTTGCGTAAAACATCGTTACGACAACCCAAAATCACTAGTATAGGGATTCGAAATTAAAATAGATATATAAATCCCAATACTATACAAACATTTCCTTTCGGAAATCATTTACTATAACAACAGTGTTATAGTCCACCATTTCCTTTTATTTCTCGAAAACGTCTATTTCAACAATCAATGTTGAAATCTATGGTTTCGAATCTCAACACAGTTTTAAAACATCATTAGATCGTTTTAATTCCATTTAAAATATCACATTCTAAACGTTTTCTTTAACATATTATTCACTATTCAAAAACGTGAATATACTTCATTAACAAATTTCATCCTTTCTATTCATTTTATTTTAAAGTATTATTCACTGTCTAAAAACGTGAATATAACTCCATTTACAAGTTATAACAATTAACTTATCAAAATAAGTCATTTTGTGAATTTATAAAACAACGTTATAAATTCCATTCTATTTATTTATAAAAACTTCCTTTTTATAAATTCTTTTATTAACCTATTCCAGTTTATAACTCAATTATAAACTAAAAGTTCATATTATAAGTTAAATACTTTATAAAACGATTATTTTACAAAATCGTTCTTTTAAAGTCTTTCCAATTTATAAACCTTATAACTTATAAGGTTCATTTATTTAACCAAATCCATTCCTTCAATAACTTTACAAATTTTATAAACCTACTGTTTATAAATTTCATTTATACTTCACCGTTTATAATTCTATAAATTTCATTCATTTATGCAATCCATTTTCACTTCATTCAAACACTTATAAAAACTCGTTTTATAAGTCAATATTTCAATTTATAAATATCCATTTACAAATCTTTTTAATATAAATTAATTTATATTACTCTTTAAAACATCTTTAATTTCCTTTATAATTTCACCGTTCTAATTTATAAAATAATCAAATTTTATAAATCCTATATTCAAACTTTTATAATAAATTCAAAAATCCAATTTAACCTATTTTATAAAATCATCAACCCATATTTCTCAAAAATCAGCTTTTAACTATATTCACAAAAACCATAATTTTTATAACATTAAAAATTATAACGTTTATTTATTTAAAATGGATCAATTCCAAAAATAAAGTATATTTTCAAAAATCACTTTAAAATCATTTTAAAATACCAAAAATTTGGTCCAATGATGCTACACACCAAATAGTCAATCACGACTACAACGACATCATATATCGTATATGATAATCCATAAAATATCAAAATATCTAAAATCAAATAAAAACTGTTGAGGAATCCAGTTGGATCCCTCCAACCTGTTTTCCTGCATCCAAAAATATTAGCACAATACCAATTTCGTTCCAGTACGAAATTATCGCGGTATATGTTTTTAATAAATATTATCCGCTTACTAACGGCGTAATAGGGTCTCATCCGCTAAAAAATACGGGAAATCAATCAACTGCAATATATACATATGCCAATATATATATATATATTGATATTATATATAATACCAATTTCACTGTTTATGAAATATTCGCGGTATATGTTTTTAATAAATAACATCCGCTTACTAACGGCGCATAATGTCTATTTTAACAATCAAATAGATATCAATCATCATTCAAACATGAATTCAATAATTTTAAATCTAACTATTTAAAATAAAATCGAAACCGATTCGATTGAGTGAGAAGTTCTCACCTTGATTTCAATTTCGTTTTAGCGATTTATTTCGAATAAAATTAAACGCGCGTTTAATTTTACCCAAAATTCTCACTAACTCCAAACGACTCCAATCCAACTCCATCGCGAAGTGCTCGTCGATACGATTCCAAGCAACTGGTTTCATGCGTTTTCGACCTCGTATGAAAAAGATATGGATTTATGAAGTTACACGAATTAATTTATAACAAATTACAACATTTTTATTTATATTTTTAACCTCCATCAATTTAGAGCCATCAGATCCCACTCCCACACATCACAGCCGTGCACTTCATCCCTCCCAAAATCACGTTTCATCCCCAGGTCATAGCCGCAACCACCAAACCCAAAGCATGAAATTAGGGTTAAATAATTCTCCACCAATACTCGATGAAACTCGATCAAACCACTTGCAATAGGAAGCCCCAAACCTGAGCTACCTTCGGCCCTAAGCTAGTGAAGCTCGGCCTTCATCTGATGCTCGAATCTCGAGGCATAACGGCCACGCACGCAGGCCATTATCTCATCATCTGTAGCTTGAAACTTGATCTTGACCGTTGAACTTCAAGCTCTCATCGTGCTCTTCAATACTCTAGTTGAAAGTTTAGCCTAATAGTCGACGGATTTGGAGATTTGGAGGGAAGAAGAAGAGACAATTCTGGCCATTCATTTGTTAGGTGGCGGCTAGGGTTTTAGATTAGGTTTTTATTTTATTTTTCTAAATTATGAAGGGGGTGGGTGTATTTATAGGAAAAATTCGAACACTATTCATCCAAAAATCCCGAACTCCGATTTACGCACCGTAACCAGCGTTTCTAAGGTTTACCCCGCGTTCCGGACACAATGGAACAGGTTTCGGAAGCTAATTCGGACATCTGTGCGAGTTATGGCTGTAAACGCTCAATTTAAATTAAACCGATTTAAATCGATTTCTAGGCGTTTTAATTCGTACCGGACAAACGGTAAATCCAATTGACTTGAAATTTGAATAATATCACATTATGGATCCGATGAAACTGGTTTCGTCGAAATCCGAGACTTTTTGAAAAATGGCTATTTTAACTCGCCAAATTAAAATTAAAAAACAATTCGATGCGTTTCGAGCTGCCACGATCAAACGATAACTCCGATTGACACGAAAATTGAAATTCGGTAATAACTAACTATTACGGATCCAATGGAACTGGTTTCGTTCAATTCTGAGACTGTTCAAAAATTGACTATTTTCACTAGTCGATTAAATATTAAAATATTCAATTTTCACAAATTAACTTTTAATTCGATTTTAAAAGTTCTAAAATATCGTTCTAACTCCAATATGATAAAATAAAATTTTACAAATTATTTTCCATCATATTTAACTCTATTTTCAATTATTTCCATAATTTAACATATTAAATTATCGATTTAATCATCCAATTAAATCCAATATTCGATAAATAAATTATTCGACTTAAAAATTTCACTTATTAATATTTAAAATTAATTAAATATTCAAATTTTAAATTAATAAAAATTCTGGGTCGTTACAATCTTCCCCCCTTAAAAGAATTTCGTCCTCGAAATTACAAGTAAGAAAGATTACAGAATCTATTAATTTTCCCAAAATTCATAGTTAAACTTCTTACCAATCTTTACTAAGTTTTCCAAATCATACTTAGTTATCTTTTCAAAAACAATTACTATTGTTTAACTTTTAATTTCAAAACAAAGTTTAAGTTTTCAAAATTTTCCAAATTTTCTCAAAATTTTTCTAGCGCCTTAAATTTCCGGAAAAATTCGCCATAGTCTCCTTTGCGCGGCTCGATCCGAAAAAAAATGACAGTATATATATCACAAATATACATCTCATCAAGTAATGAGGCATCCCGAAGGGAAAAAAGTGTAAAAGTACGATATTTAATCCGAGATATGTACCTTATATTTTATTAGCAAGCATATACGGCTAATATAGCGCGAAAGCGAGCTCCAAATGCGAAGCAAACGCGATCCGCACCTACTAAACACTCAATAAACAACATGAGAATCATGCATATATGAAAATAATCTCAATATACAACATATATCTCCATAACAACTATATATGCCAACATAACAAATGCAGTAAAACAACAAATGCAAACATCAACCAACTATCATCCATAACCAATAAATATTCATTCATATTCTCATTAATATTCAATGAAATGGTTTTCAATTTAAATCACATTTGATTTATTCACATTGGATTTTACTAACATTCATTTTCAATTCAATTAGTTAACATTTACTAATTTAAATCCAATTCACATTCAATTCTATTCAAACTTATCTACTTTCAATTTGAATTCAATTACTTCAACTTTCAATTTCATTATATACAATCAATCAACAATCAAGTAACAACCAACGTTTATTAATTTCAACCAAATTCCTTTGCTTATATTCGTTCAATTTGGTTTAACACCATCACTTTCAATTGGTTTAATTAAATTGATTTTCATTCAACCTTTCAACTTCTAATAACATTAGATTTTAATGAATTAATACTTATATTCATTATTCCATATCAACTTAATTTACATTCAATTGATTAACATTCAATCCATTCATTCAATTCAATTCTAAAGTTGAATTTCATTTATATAACTCAAGTTCACATTTATTACTTAACCTTTATTAATTTAGTTTGATATCAATATCAACTTCATTCAACATCTCTTAAGTTATACTCCATTTAACTTTAAATTCATTTTTATTTACAACTCTTATTCATAAATATATTCATATAGTTTCACTTCTTATATATATAAGTAATTTCACAATTGTAAATCACTTTAATTATAATTCATACTTATAATTCTTTTACTTGGATTATTCAAACAACTTAACAATCAACTTATATATATTTTAATAATTCTGAAAAATTATTTCTTTATATATAAAATATAATCAAGGTAAAATTATTTCATATACCCAATTTTAAAACAATACTATGTCGAATTGTTCTATTCAAGTGTTTAGAAACCCCTTTGGCATAGTTGTCGAGACCGTGCTGACGAAGGTTCATATACCACTCAACAAACCAATCATCACAATATAAAACAATTTTATATTCACTAACAAATACGCTCTCATAGCTATTATTACACTCAAACTCAATCTAGAGTACTACTGACTCTATCTCTAATGAGTAATACCCAACAGAACCATGGTTGTCGCTTAACCATATGCTCTGATACCAAATGTAATGCCCCGAAGATTTTCGACTTTCGAAAATTCAACATCGATACTCACTATATCGACTGCCGAGAAATCGAAGGCCGGAAACACGGAATGTTATGGTTTAAGAAAAAGAAAAAGAGAGAAGAGAAGAAGGTAGAAGATAGAGGGAAAAGAAAACAGAGAACAGAAAATTTTAAAATAGAACGGGACAGAAAGGAACAACAACAGAACAACAATTATCAGAATCTCACAATTCGCAGCGGAACAGCATATAATAATAAATGAATAATCTTTAATCAAAGAACTATATCAGTTATTACATTACATTTCATTCATTACATCATATCATCAGAGTGTACAACAACCAACAACAACAACAGCGGAAAAGAAATACTATATACTAGTAATACGCCATGCCATCCAGCTTGCCTCCAGCAACTCCTGAATATCCAGAATATCCTGATAAACCTAACTCTTAACTTCCTGTGTGGAAATTGGTGGGCACCCAGAGTTTAGGAAGGAAAAACAATAAACTCCGAGTCAGTCATGTGACTGGTGTGAGAACTCAAAACAGTTTATTTAACTTTAAAATCAAAATAGAGGAATACTTTTAAATTCAATTCGCAATGCTTTTAAAAATGAGACTACCATAAGGCCTCCCGCACACACACACATGCAAACGCAGAATCGGAGGAGATTTCTCCTTATGATAGTCAAAGATGCTTGATACGCATTTAAAATAACATTTGATATTATTACTAGTGCATAGTGTAGGAAAATTCATTTCTAAAATAAAGATATAAATCTTAGCCAACATAGACATTTCGAACTATGCCTACTATAGCTACCATCCAAACAGTGGTGACCACAATAAGTGAATGGCAGGTTCTACAACTAATACCGTACAAGTTTCGTATTGGGAATTGGATTTCCAACAAATGGTCAGGCCAAGGAACTTCCCATTGCCACATGAGAATGCCTCTGGATGGACATCCCCGAGAACCAAACCGGATCTCTACCAACACAAGGCCAGGTTACCCCTAACTGAGTAACAACTGACCGAATATGCCATCCCCCGGTCCTTTGGGACCTTTATCACCGAGTTCTCGTAATCAATTCACACAATCATAATAATAAAGTGTTTCAACATGAGTAAGTATCTGGGCTCCATACCATGATACCACCCTTTTCCAGAAGGAAATGCACATATCCTAAAGGGCGCTACCCCTCATAACCTTGCCGCATCTTTCCTGTTTTGACCATTTCCGGGATGTGAGGCTCGACGAATTCACGTCCACAAAAACATACTTTATACAAAAGCCATGCTTTGGGTCAACAAATGATCAACACAATGATCACCAAGATAGACGATCAAACGAATGATCCTATCACAAATAATCAACACAATGATCATTTCAGCAACACTCAGCATGTCACATTACCAAACTGGGAATATATCGCTGATAACTTCAACTATATAACCTCTGAGCTCGTACGTCTCAGAGAAGGGTGTTAAGCTAAAAGAATAAATTCTCCGCCACCAACAGAAATATATTTGAAAGAAATCGGCTTTATATCTCAACTTGTAATGTCAGACATACAATCCATACAAGTCTGTTCCGGGCTCGAACAAAACCGAAGGCACTTACAAAGAAGTCCTTGCAATCCGGATATCCACAATCCTGATCGGATTCACCATCACATATGGAGAACTCTATACCGGAGCAACTCGGTGCAGAGTCAATCGACAGGTCATCCTATCGCTCTCGCAAATATCCGGTCTTCAACACCGATCTTCAAATGCAATTCACAACGACGTATCACATATTCGGAATGGGTTATACGACCCCATGGTCATTTCCCGGTTAACCCGAATAGTGAGCGCTTATTCAAAAATAAGTGTGGCATTCAAATTCAATCAAATCACATCAAATACCCATTCAAAGGGAAATATTGATAGTCGTCTATTGAACTATCAATTGATATGCACACATCACCAGATTCGAAATAATTTTCCAAATTATTTATTTTCCAAAATATCTTTACAAGATATATAATTTCAACATTTCAAAAATAAATCAATATTTATTTTCAAACAAATTCCTCTTTCACATATAAATTCCATAATGAATTTATATTTCAAAATATCCATGCATATACGATTTTAATTATCCATTTCAATTTATCTTCAAAAAGATAAATTCTAATTATTCACTTCATATTTGAAAAACATTTCCATACTTATTTATCCATAAGTAATTCACAAGTCTTTTTATTTTCAACCTTGGAAAATATTCAATATACTTAAATCGAATTAAGTATATAATTCATTCTTTAAGGAAATCATTCTCTTAAACATTTTTATTTGGGCCAAAACGAATGTTGCGTAAAACATCGTTACGACAACCCAAAATCACTAGTATAGGGATTCGAAATTAAAATAGATATATAAATCCCAATACTATACAAACATTTTCTTTCGGAAATCATTTACTATAACAACAGTGTTATAGTCCACCATTTCCTTTTATTTCTCGAAAACGTCTATTTCAACAATCAATGTTGAAATCTATGGTTTCGAATCTCAACACAGTTTTAAAACATCATTAGATCGTTTTAATTCCATTTAAAATATCACATTCTAAACGTTTTCTTTAACATATTATTCACTATTCAAAAACGTGAATATACTTCATTAACAAATTTCATCCTTTCTATTCATTTTATTTTAAAGGATTATTCACTGTCTAAAAACGTGAATATAACTCCATTTACAAGTTATAACAATTAACTTATCAAAATAAGTCGTTTTGTGAATTTATAAAACAACGTTATAAATTCCATTCTATTTATTTATAAAAACTTCCTTTTTATAAATTCTTTTATTAACCTATTCCAGTTTATAACTCAATTATAAACTAAAAGTTCATATTATAAGTTAAATACTTTATAAAACGATTATTTTACAAAATCGTTCTTTTAAAGTCTTTCCAATTTATAAACCTTATAACTTATAAGGTTCATTTATTTAACCAAATCCATTCCTTCAATAACTTTACAAATTTTATAAACCTACTGTTTATAAATTTCATTTATACTTCACCGTTTATAATTCTATAAATTTCATTCATTTATGCAATCCGTTTTCACTTCATTCAAACACTTATAAAAACTCGTTTTATAAGTCAATATTTCAATTTATAAATATCCATTTATAAATCTTTTTAATATAAATTAATTTATATTACTCTTTAAAACATCTTTAATTTCCTTTATAATTTCACCGTTCTAATTTATAAAATAATCAAATTTTATAAATCCTATATTCAAACTTTTATAATAAATTCAAAAATCCAATTTAACCTATTTTATAAAATCATCAACCCATATTTCTCAAAAATCAGCTTTTAACTATATTCACAAAAACCATAATTTTTATAACATTAAAAATTATAACGTTTATTTATTTAAAATGGATCAATTTCAAAAATAAAGTATATTTTCAAAAATCACTTTAAAATCATTTTAAAATACCAAAAATTTGGTCCAATGATGCTACACACCAAATAGTCAATCACGACTACAACGACATCATATATCATATATGATAATCCATCAAATATCAAAATATCTGAAATCAAATAAAAACTGTTGAGGAATCCAGTTGGATCCCTCCAACCTGTTTTCCTGCATCCAAAAACATTAGCACAATACCAATTTCGTTCCAGTACGAAATTATCGCGGTATATGTTTTTAATAAATATTATCCGCTTACTAACGGCGTAATTGGGTCTCATCCGCTAAAAAATACGGGAAATCAATCAACTGCAATATATACATATGCCAATATATATATATTGATATTATATATAATACCAATTTCACTGTTTATGAAATATTCGCGGTATATGTTTTTAATAAATAACATCCGCTTACTAACGGCGCATAATGTCTATTTTAACAATCAAATAGATATCAGTCATCATTCAAACATGCATTCAATAATTTTAAATCTAACTATTTAAAATAAAATCGAAACCGATTCGATTGAGTGAGAAGTTCTCACCTTGATTTCAATTTCGTTTTAGCGATTTATTTCGAATAAAATTAAACGCGCGTTTAATTTTACCCAAAATTCTCACTAACTCCAAACGACTCCAATCCAACTACATCGCGAAGTGATCGTCGATACGATTCCAATGCAACTGGTTTCGCGCGTTTTCGACCTCGTATGAAAAAGATATGGATTTATGAAGTTACACGAATTAATTTATAACAAATTACAACATTTTTATTTATATTTTTAACCTCCATCAATTTAGAGCCATAGGATCCCACTCCCACACATCACAGCCGTGCACTTCATCCCTCCCATCACGTTTCATCCCCAGGTCATAGCCGCAACCACCAAACCCAAAGCATGAAATTAGGGTTAAATAATTCTCCACCAATACTCGATGAAACTCGATCAAACCACTTGCAATAGGAAGCCCCAAACCTGAGCTACCTTCGGCCCTAAGCTAGTGAAGCTAGGCCTTCATCTGATGCTCGAATCTCGAGGCATAACGGCCACTCACGCAGGCCATTATCTCATCATCCGTAGCTTGAAACTTGATCTTGACCGTTGAACTTCAAGCTCTCGTCGTGCTCTTCAATACTCTAGTTGAAAGTTTAGCCTAATAGTCGACGGATTTGGAGATTTGGAGGGAAGAAGAAGAGACAATTCTGGCCATTCATTTGTTAGGTGGCGGCTAGGGTTTTAGATTAGGTTTTTATTTTTATTTTCTAAATTATGAAGGGGGTGGGTGTATTTATAGGAAAAATTCGAACACTATTCATCCGAAAATCCCGAACTCCGATTTACGTGCCATAACCAGCGTTTCTAAGGTTTACCCCGCGTTCCGGACACAATGGAACATGTTTCGGAAGCTAATTCGGACATCTGTGCGAGTTATGGCTGTAAACGCTCAATTTAAATTAAACCGATTTAAATCGATTTCTAGGCGTTTTAATTCGTACCGGACAAACGGTAAATCCAATTGACTTGAAATTTGAATAATATCACATTACGGATCCGATGAAACTGGTTTCGTCGAAATCCGAGACTTTTTGAAAAATGGCTATTTTAACTCGCCAAATTAAAATTAAAAAACAATTCGATGCGTTTCGAGCTGCCACGATCAAACGATTACTCCGATTGACACGAAAATTGAAATCCGGTAATAACTAACTATTACGGATCCAATGGAACTGGTTTCGTTCAATTCCGAGACTGTTCAAAAATTGACTATTTTCACTAGTCGATTAAATATTAAAATATTCAATTTTCACAAATTAACTTTTAATTCGATTTTAAAAGTTCTAAAATATCGTTCTAACTCCAATATGATAAAATAAAATTTTACAAATTATTTTCCATCATATTTAACTCTATTTTCAATTATTTCCATAATTTAACATATTAAATTATCGATTTAATCATCCAATTAAATCCAATATTCGATAAATAAATTATTCGACTTAAAAATTTCACTTATTAATATTTAAAATTAATTAAATATTCAAATTTTAAATTAATAAAAATTCTGGGTCGTTACATTTCTCCTCTTCGAAGAGGACTCACTCCCTGGGGTAACAAGAGCAGACAAAATTATGTCATCAGAAGGAGTCCGCTCCGGAGATATCTCACCTCCTTCAAGCCCTTCGTCTTTCTGCTCTTGCGAAGCGGTAGGATCATCTAAGCCATGAAGAGCCTCTATTTGCTCCTCTTGTGACCCGGGATGTGAGGCAGAAGGAGGAGTCGCTTGAGAAGACGAAGGAGGAATAACCGGAGGGGGAAAAGTCTGAAGGATGCTCGATACTTTTTCTACAGGAGAAAAGAGGTTAAAATCAGTACAAAGAGGGGATAAAGGTTCGTCAAGGTTCAGGAAATAGTCAAGAAGCTCATTGAACCCATAAGAAACAAGTGAGCAGTCTACTTGGGTGAGGTTTATAGTAGCAAGATTAACGGTGGAGTTACCTGGAGAAGTTGGTTTCCTGACATCGACTTCATAAGCCTGCACGTCAGCACTCTCGTCACCTTCATCTCCACCTTGTATGCTTGTAATCTCGGTAGTAACCTTAGTAGGAGATGCAAAATAGGAACTGGAACCAATAATGTTGACTTCAGACGAAGAAGGAGGCTGGACTGGAGTAGTTGAAGTAGTTCTTCCCAACTGGTCCCCTTCTGTCGCTTCAGTTCTTAATTTGGCAAGTTGTTCCTTTCCTTTGGCGAGAGCAGCGCGAGCGTCATCATCCAAGTAATGCTTTTCAAGGGCTGATTCGTCATAACCAGCGCCCTCAGCACCAAGCATTTCAAGTGCGGCCTCCCACACTTCAGCTAAAGTAATCTCATATTTGGGACCAAGAAAAGCAAGGCTCCCGCGCCCCAAGACACTGTGCAAGTAGAAATCAAACAGTGTTGAGCTGATGCTGTTTTTCGTCGCCTCGTGAGATTCTTCAGCTGCAATTCTGCCAGCGACGGCCTCATCACGCTCCCCTTCAGCTTTGGAAAGTTGAAGCTTGAGCATTTGAATTTCCGCTTCTTGGGAATCATTTTTCTTCTTAAGCTCCGCAACATCAGCAACATGGCTCTCATTAATTCTTTTCTGCACTTCAAGCCTGTCTTCAGCATCCCTTTGGCTGGCATGAGCATCTCTCACTTGTTTTAGGAGCACTTCTTCTTTTTGAGAATAGGAAGTAGAGGAAGCAGCAAGCTCATGTTTCAATTCCTCAACTTTTGCTTCAAGCTCCTCATTGTAAGAAGCAATGCTCCTCATTTTAGTGTCATGTTGCTCAAGGACCTTTTGCCATTCAGCCTTATCGTTTTCCATAGTGAGCATGGCCTCTATATTGGCACGGTTAAGTCTTTGAAGCTCATCAACAAGTTTCTGCCAGTTCGACATCCTCTCAATATCGAGCTTGACGGCGTCGAGATTTCGTAGCATGGCAGGCTTGTCGATAGGGACCAAGTCAAGGTCGAACCTCACACCCTTTAAGCACCACTGTGGAAAACGGCTTTGCAAAGTGGCTGGGCCCGGTCCAACTTGAAATTTGGGCCTGCTAATTATTGTTTGGTTGTCCGTCTTCCCGAGAGCAGGAGAGTCGGAAGGAATGTCAAGAGAGGCAGGGGTAGTAACCTTTTCAGGAGTAATGGAAGTCTCACCATGTCGGGCTCGTTTGCTTGAGTCTTCTACTATATGACCTTTTCCCCGATCATCATGAGATTTCCTTTTGTGGGAGTCGTCACCTCTTTGCAAAGAATCGTGGCGCTCATCCCTATCTCTTCTGTCATAACGCTCTTCTTCAGTCCTCCTTTCACGAGCCTTTCGGGCAGCCATTTCTTCGTCAGATTCTCTGTAGGAGGCGAAGTAGCGCCCGTAATCATATTGGCCACGCCCCCCGTAGCGCTGGAAATCGTTGTAGTATGATCCACTGCGTCTCATTGGAGGATCTGAAATAAAAAGATAAGATTTAGAAATCTTTAAAGTATAAGAAGATAAGTGCATGAAAGTGCTGAAAAATCCTTAGTTGTGTGTGAAGTGCAAACTACGCGCGTTGAACTAACAAACCACTCCTCGGTCGGGGGGAAGCAATAGGTTTCACCGCTGGTGACAGTTCTTGGGATAAAGGAGTCGGAGTCTGTTTAAGGGCGGATGTTGCTTCAATCGTCGGGGGTATAACTTTAGCACAGGCAGGGTCATCTTTAAAGAGCTCTTGGGAGGTGATAATTATGTCATTTAAATCCCCAAAGACGTCATCACCATCGTGCCTAACCAGACTCCCCCCATCAACTCCTTCATCAGCATTCTTCCCGGTTTGGGAAAGGGGCTCCTCTTCTTCAGTTATGGGAGCAAGCGCGGGCTTTTCGGACGACCCCGTGTCATCTCTTGGAATAGAACACTTTACTAGTGAAGTTTCTATAGAAGTTTCTCCTCGCATGTGCTCTTTAGTGGAGACCGGGGCATCAGGAGTTTTCATCGGAGAATCAGGAACTTCCGTTGGAACTTCGTGAGCTTGAATAGAACGAGAAGTGTGTAAGAGCCCAAACTGATGAAGAAATTCATCCGTTAATAAAAATTTAGCGCTTCTCTCTTCAGCCAGAATAGCACTCAATCTCTCAAACGTCGCCTTATGGCTTGAGTCCCTAGATGGAGGAGGAAGCGCTGTAAAGATAAAGAATGAGATTAACACTCAAAAATTCGAACCTTGGGAAACTCAAGGAAAGTTGAAGAAAGAGAAAGAAACAGAGGTCTTACTTCCTACTCTCCAGATTGCATAAAACCCTGGAGGGCAACGAACATAAAAGAACTGAGTCAAAAACCCGTGTGCACTCTCCGGCAAATCCAAAATTAGTTTGCGGTTCCTCGCACCTCTTACGAGTACAATTGAAGGGTGGTCCTTGTTTTTCGCAAAAGTGCACAGGTAGCAGATTTCCTCGAAACTCGAAAGACGGTTAAGAGTCCTCCTGAACAGAACGCACAATCCCATTAAGATGGAATAACCGTTGGGGTGCAGTTGGAAAGGGGATATGGTTAACCGAAGAAGGGTTTGTCGAAGAAATTCGTTAAAAGGAGGAATCGCTCCGCTTGAGCACATTTGCCGATTAACGGCAACAAAACCATGAGGTGGTCGGTCAGCAAAGTCATTAGGTCCGGGAAGTAAAGCATCTGCTTCGACGATGCCAAACTGGATGCATAATTGACGAAAAACTTTGTGGCTCAGGGTGGTTGGCATTCTCTCTGGAGGATCGATCAGTTAGTTAGCAACTGGGAAAATCTCCCCAGTTTGTCCTGCTTCTTCTAGTTGAGAAGTCATTCTATACAAGGAACTGGATATTCAAATGTGAAGGTGCACGTTTCCTAAAAATGTGAAGTATTGTGTAATAACTAGCAGAATAACAAGTAAATATGACTGAAATCAAATTAGTTGATGTTTATCGATTATAGAGTTTCAAAGCTTGTTATTATGAGAGCAAGTACAGTATTGATGCGAATAAATCAGCTTCGGTTGGTTGTTTTAACTTCGCTTTAAATACTTCACTTGAACTTGTTAGTACACAACATTTCATTCATGCAAATTCATTTACGTTGATTATTCTTTATCGACTAATCTGTCATTCGAAGTGGGCAGTCAATGACAGTATATTCGTCCTATTTTTCTACAAGTGTCATATTTAACAGGTTGACAACTTTAAAGGGATCTATAAGGAAGTGTAACAGAATTTAAGTCCAAGCAGTTCAATCAAATTCTCTCAAAATTTCACGGGTCATAGGTCGTCCAACGACCTAATATAGGCCTAGGTCGTCCAGCGACCTAGTATAGGTCAGAGCTTCTATAGGTTGCATTGTGCAAGTTAAGAGGTTCGAAGCAGTGTAGATTTGTTCAAGTCCTAGCTCGGCTGCGACCTAAAGCCTATGCCGCAAAACTTAGGTCGTTGATATGTTAAGTCGGTATGCAGTCATTCAAAAAAGATTAGGTCGCTCAGTTGTTAAGTCATCCTACTTGGAATTCATGTGGAAATTTGTTAAGTCTTAGGTCGTTTAAATCCCGGCGCGACCTAGAAGTTAAGTCGCAGATTCGAAGGATCATTAGGTCGCGAGAAGTTGTTAGGTTGGCCAGGTTTCTTAAGTCACGAAGGTTTTTAAGTCGCTCAGATCTGCTAAATCACTAACTTCCTCTCCACGCAACAGCACACCATCCCGTTAAACTATGACCCGATAACCCATTATCACTCACGATGAAATCCATCACCCTCTTTGTGAGATTCATCATTCCTACATACCACCATACCACCGAATCGTCCAAGAATCGATTGAAAGCATCTCCAATCCATCATGAATTCAACTCATTGCTGTGCTTTCGTGAATCAAAACTAATAGTGATCGAAATCGACCACAACTTGACTCAAAAGATGAAACACGACATACAAAATTGTTCTGGGGTTTGGAGATGGAAATTCGTGGTTCGATGATGATCAGGAGATGGATAGAGATCAAGGGTACTTACGCAATATGATAGCAGGGATGAATCGGTGAATGACTAAACTCAAATTCGCCTTTGAAATCACGAGATTTTGTTAATGGCGGAGCAGAAAATCAGAACAGTTAAGTGGAGGAGAAGCAGCGACCTAACAAATTTATATGGGACAAAAAGGGGGAAGATGAATAAGCATGCAATTTAGTATAAGTCTTAGGTCGCTCACGACCTAACTCGGACAGATCGAAGCACGCGACCTATGACATAGGCCCATACTTCGAGGGGCAAGTGTTAACTCCTATTTCTGCAGCGACCTATAAGATGTTAACGAGCTAACAAGAGAAGCGGCTCAATGACCTAAGACGTGACCGAGTCTAACGACCTAAAAAAGAGAACAACCTAAAAATGGCTCGACCTAAAGGTGTGCCGACCTAACGGCTTAAAGAGATCGCCGACCTAACGACCTAAAGGTGTGCCGATCTAACGGCTTAAAGAGATCGCCGACCTAACGACTTAGAGGGTTGCTGACCCAGCGACCTAAGGAAGGCCGCGACCTAACTACAGAAGCGACCTAACTTCCCCAGTAACACAGCGACCTATAGAATGCCGCGACCTAGCGGTTTAAGGACTTCACGACCTAACGATCTGAGGAACAAAGTGCTTCAATGACTTAGTGGGTTAGAAGGGGAGCGACCTAAAGGTTCTTAACAACTCTGCGACCTAAGAAAGGCCGTGACCTAAAAGTACGCAGTGACCTAAGGAAGGCCGCGACCTAAAGCATGTAGCGACCTAAGAAAGGCCGCGACCTGACAGTACAATGGGTTAGCAACTTAGTGATTCTAATCTTCAGCGACTTAAGAACTCTAACCATAACAAAAGAAAGACTCTGCGACCTACGACCTATGATAGGTCACTCACGACTTATAATAGGTCGCTCGCGACCTAAGTGCACGAAGCAAGAATGCCACATCTACTATGCCGCTGCCTGTTATGTCGCTTGCGACCTAAGACTTGTCAAAATATTCAAACAAACATGCGTAAAGGGAGGGCCGATACTTCTTAGGTCGGAAACGACCTACGACCTGTCTTAGGTCGGTCACGACCTACGACCCAGCTTGGGGAATTCACTATAAATACAGTGCTTTCTCCAACTTTGAGGGGACTTTTTTGGCTAATCTCCGGAAGCGCTGATACTCTGCTGCTCTATCAACTCAAACACGACTTCAAGTACTCAAAACACAAAAGACACTACAACAAGCTTTGAGGAAGATCTTATACATCCAACATGGATTCAAAGACTCTAGGGACCATCGAAGTTTGAGCTATTAGCCTAAAGTGTGTTGTAATTGAAGTGTTTTGTAGAGAATTGTATCGTTTTGTAACAACATCAGTAATAAAGATACTTAAAGTGGACGTAGGCTACTCCTTAAGCCGAACCACTATAAAATCGTTGTCTCTTACTGTATTTCCTGTGATTTTAGCTGATATTCTATTCCCGAACCATCGGGTGGTGCTTTCACATTCACACATCACACACCGGGGTGTTAGCGTTCAATTTTCACGTTAACATGCAGTATGCACTAGGATGGGTAGAATAAAAATTTAACTTGATGTATGTATATATAACCTTAAGTACATGATAAGTACTCAGGTTAGCGTGGAAAATCTTGGTATGTATGTTTGGCATCATCTTTTTTAGCGTTGTTATGATATCGACCTTCTTCTTTTCTATCATTAGTAGAAATAAGTCAAATTATGTGAGGAGATGAGTATGGATAGATTCCTTTATCTTTGATTTCATTTCGAGGACGAAATGCCTTTAAGTAGGGGAGAATGTAACGATCCCTAATTTTGCTACTTCGAAAATGAATGATATCGTTCGTTTTAAATTTAAAAAGGAGTTTAAATCTTAAATAAATATGTTATATATATAAATAATTATCTATTCTTATAGTTAATGTATTAAAAAGTATAAATTTGGATTTTAGAACAAATCGACAAAAGTTAAGTTTTGTTAATAATAAATAATGGATTAAATAAATGAATTTAAATATTTATTTAAAAAGGTAAATCTTATTTAAAACATCTAATAAAGATAATAAAAGTATGTTAAAAGATTTAAAAGTTTGTTAATAATCGTTTTACAAAAATAACCAAAATTTGTCGCATTTAGTCAGTTTTACATACACTGTAAAATTAAAGATTTTGATATTAATTTAATATGGTTTTAAAATATAAAGAGACTTGTTTTATGTTATTTAAAGAAGTAAAAAGTTTATTTTAAAGTTTGTTTTACTCCAATATATAGCTTAATAAAAACGTCAAATTTTGACTGTATAATTTGTCGTCAAAAAACACCGTTTTTAACCAAAACAACTTATCGACAAGTTGTTGCATACTTTTTCTAACATATACAAATGCATCAATACAAACTTTTAAAACACTTTACAATAGTCACATCAAAAGATAAGAAAACATCTAAGATATTTTCATAATATAATAAGCATACTTAAAAGTTAAGTAATTAAAAAGCAAACTTACCATCACCTTTCATCTCCTTACACATACTTTCCATCATCATTAATGAGATGTTACTAATCTACATGGAAAAGGAGAAAAAATAAATGATTTAACAACTACAAAGCATAAGAAGGTGACACCTCTTTACCTCTTAACACAGTTTTCCATAACCATCATTTCCACCATTAATGCAAGTCAAATCATGCAAAAGTCTTCCATTTAAAACACAAACTTTAAGAAAGAAAAGAAAGTTATCATTTCACAAATTCAAATCACATTTATGAGATGTGATGTGCATGCATGGAAAAGGAACAAATGTTATTTTAACATTTTAAAAGTGTAAGAAAACGAGGCAAAATCATTTCATAAGTACATAAATCAAATCCAAACATCATTTCTTAAGTACAAATTCAAATCAAACCATTTCTTCTCCATTAAGCAAAGGTCAAATCAAGGGTAGAAAAGTAAATAAAAAATTCAAAAAGTAGAGAAGGGTATTTTAGTCATTTGCCATCCAAAGCTCAAATATAAATATGCATCCATACCTTTCATTTTTCACACTTCATTCTCTACCTTCTTCTTCACTTTCTCCTTCTTCTTCACCTTCATTTCCATGACATCTAACCTCTCTTCAACCTCCATTCTTCCTTTTACCTCTAAATCATCACCTAAACCACCTTACCCCTCTCCAAAATCACCTACCCATCCTCTCCTACCCTCTCCTACACGCCTAAACCCCAAGGCTAAACCCACCTCTTTATATAAAAAAAGAGAGAAAGAAAAAGAAAGGAAAACAAAAGCATTTGAAAAAGAAGCAATAAAGGCGAGACGTTGGAAAATAGCACGTTAGCGAGAAACGCGTATCTCACATTAAAGATTGACGGAGTAGATATTATGGTGAGAAATTCTCACCGCTTTTTGAATATTATTGATTATTATGCTTAATTGTTATGTTAGATAATCACCATTTGATGATATGGATGTTTGATTGAATGTTTGAATATGTTGGATAATCCATAGTAATGTTATAACATTTACCGTATGGAAAATATTGATGTTATATGGATGTTGTATGGTTGTTATGATAATTTGGATATCAAATTCCTATTAGTTAAGTAATCACTTTGTTTAGTAAGACCATATTTTAGTATTATGAGAAATTATGGAAAAATAAGTTTCTTTTCATTTAAAAGTGAAAATAAAGTTAAAATGAAAGATAATTTGAAATTTGAAGTGAATCGGATTTGAAAAGAATAGTTAATTTGAAATTGAAATTAAGATGAATAGTGAAATTGAAATTGAAATCGATTTTGAAAAAAAGTGAAGTTTAGTTTGATATTGAATTGAAGTTTAAATTGAAATTAGATTTGAAATCTAAGTTTTTAAATGTGTTTAATTTGAGATTAGAATTGGAATTGAGTTGAAATGAGAATTTAAAATTTAATATTAAAATAATGGGAATAAAATAATATTATAATATGATAATAGTGAAAATATATTTTAAATACTTTAAAAAGTGAAAATATTGATTTAAAATGGTTTCTAATGATTTTATAAGTGTTGAAATCAAATTTGAATTGATTATTTCAAGTATTGAAAAATAAGTTAAAACTAGATGCGTCGCGCAATGGTAGTTCGCGATTTCGCGCCGAAAAGTTCAAATGAGTGTGTAGAGTGGAATATGGCTTGGAATTCTTCGAGATAAGAAAATTCCGGACTATTATATCCATATCTTCTAAACGAAGAAAGAAAATCAAAGTTTCGATAAGTAGATTTTGAATTAAGTCCAAATCAATTTTCAAGAAAAATCGCGCTAGTGCAGTGTAGTGACCATAACAGGAAATCTGTTTAAATGGATGTTTTTAATTATGGAAAAATATGGAATAAATTTGATAAATCTATTTAAATGATTTAAAAGAGATTTTGACTGGAAAATATGAATTATCGAATGTTTAAAAGTTGTTTAACTCAAAATAAGCTTATTTAGCACTTTCCGTAGCACTTAATGTTGCGAATTCTAATACTTTTGGGATATGAGTTTAATGTAACGACGTTTCCTAGAATAAAATATGAATGTTTTAAAAAGGATAATTAAGCATTTTGAAAGATATTTTGGAATATTTATAAGCAATTCCAAAATAAAGTTGAAAATTTGAGTATGCGGAAACGACTAGTACATTTGTCCCGCCCGTGAGATCTGGGAAGATAAAACAAGGTGTTTAACTAAAGTTAGGGATGGAGCAACCAGTGCCTTGAACTTACTTGGCCTATGTTTTCTTTTCTTAGGCGAGGGGTGGAACAGATCGAAAGGAATGCCCGGATGCTCTTAAATAAAAAGATTCTGTATTAAGTTTTTGAATTAAAAGAAGATTGGTATTATCCAAAAATTAAGTAATCTCCAAAATGAATGATTTCTGCGATCCTATTTACTTCAAAATGTTTGTTAAGATTGATTTACGGTTTATCGTAAACGATGTCTTAAATAACATTGTTTTTGACCCGCTTAAAAGTGAAGAAATTTGGATCAAGAATTAAGTAAGGCAATTTGAGATATTTTTCAAAAGCAAAAGAATGAATTACTTAGAATTACTCTAAGTCAAAAGAAAGAGATTTTGAAATCATCCGAAAAGAATTAAAGTGAAAAGAGACTTAATAAATCCTATATACTCGTATTCACTTTTATCGATGATTGGATTTCGAAGGAACCGGAGTCGGATTTGGTTAATTCCTATCCGAAAACCACTTCGAACCAATGTATACGTTCGAACGTGAAGACATATTGATGATGGTGATTGAATACCATGGATCTTCCTAGCGTGAAGACTGCTTGTTGAACATGCTCTGGTTGGCCCCCATTATAGAGTCTTTTATAGCGGTGGTCTCCTCGTGATAGAGATTTTACGGATTGCAAGGACTTCTCGCATAGTAATGGTCGAGGAAAGTGCCTTCGGTTTGTCCTGTTCCTGGACAACTTGTATGGACGTTTGTCTGACATTACATTTCTAACGATTATGTACATTGGTTTTTACAAACGTACATCAGTAGTGGCGGAGAAGGTAACTTCTCTTAGCTTAACACCCTCCTTAAGACATACGAGCTCAAGGGTTGTATTTTTGTGGAAGGCAATTAGTAGTTAAACGGAAATGGCAATGTGGCATTCAAAGATGCGATATGTGCTTTGTGAAAAGGTAATCGTAGCCTCAAGCCTCATCAAACCGAAAATGACCGAAACATGATTAGATGCAGCAAGGCTAAGTGGGTCATTCCCAATTAGGGTATGATCATCCCCTTCTAGATATATTTCTTCCCGCTATGACGTTCGGGATGTATATTAATCTGGCGTATGGAAAACGAGCGCTCGGTTAAAGGTCAGTAACGACCGGAGGATGACATATTCGGTACTATCTAGTTAAAGAGGTAGGCCGGTCTTGTGTTGGTAGAGAAGCTTTGTGATGGTTTCTCAGGACATCCATCTAGAGGTGTACCCATTTCGGAAGGTAGATCATGCGCCTGGTCATTTGTATGGAAACCCATTCTCCAATAAGAACCTACGGACTTGATTGTAAACCTATTATGCTGGAATTTAATCAATGTAACAATTTCGGCTAAGATTAATAAGTTTATTTGCAAATGTTTTCAAAGAATGTCATTAGAAATAATATCAAACGTTTTGATATAAAAGTGTTTTAGTTATCATAAGGTAAAAACTCGTCCGTGTTTATGTGTGGGCGTGGTCTTATGAGATACTCTTTCTTTTCAAAGGATCTTTATAAAAAGGCTGATATACGACACTGTCATTTATTATTGAGTTTTTCTCACGCTGGTTTATCAAGCCCGATCCGGGTATTTTCAATACTCGGGTCAGATCCGAGTAGTTTCAGGATAGTCGAAGACGGTTGGAGTTTCCAAAGGAGAGCTGGAGATATTCATCGACGTATGGAGATATTCTATTATCCGCTTTGCTTAGTGTATTTGTTTGATGTTTGCCAGCGTTTATAAGGGCAGGTTTTATAACTGTCCAAGCTGAATTTATGTTAGACTCTGATATTGTATTTTAAAAAAAATTCCACTGTAAAGATTATTATTGAAATAATATATGTTATTCCATTCGTGTGAGATCCTGTTCTGTCTACTTTTCTTTATCACCCTTAAAGATCCGTCTTTTCATGCAATTTGATTTAGACATGTGTGGTTTATTGTCGATTCAAAAGGTATAGGAAAACAGGCCTTTACACCTATCAACTCGTTCACACACCGTACTATAACACGACAAATCCAAATATTACGAAAATTGAAATCCGACAATAATAGAATATTACGGATCCAATGGAACTTGTTTCGTCGAATTCCGAGACTGTGCCTCAGAAGGCTATTCTAAATGTCAATTTAAACGATAAATTATTTAAAAATGAACAAATTACTTTTAAATAAAATTCAACCATTCTATTATCTTCAGTATCATCATTATAAATTTTATAAGCTTTCAAATTATTTTTAGTAGGCTTAAAATTCCATATTCAACATCTTACCCTATTTCAAATTATATAATTCAATACTTTAATTATCTAATAAATATTAATATTTGGAATTCAAGCTAAAATTAACCTTTCAAATGTTTAAAATCCATTTATTATTCCATTTTAAATCGATAAAATTTCCGGGTCGTCACACCTAACTTCATGCGGTTTAAGCTTTCTAAAAGCATAAGCAATCACTTTACCTCTCTGCATTAGCACAACTTCTAATCCCGTTCCACGTGCATCGGTATAAACTACCAAGTCCCAATTCCTTTCTAGAACAACCAAAACAGGTGCATGGGTCAATAAGTGTTTCAAACTCTGAAACGCTTCCTCACACTTACTGGTCCACAAAAACTTCACATCCTTCCTCGTTAGCCTGGTCATCGGGGCTGCTATCCGTGAGAAATCCTTAATGAATTTCTGATAATAACCAGCCAACCCAAAGAAACTCCTAATCTCAGTTACTGTCTCGGGTCTCTTCTAAAAATACACGGCCTCGATCTTAATCGGATCCACTGATAACCCTTGAGACTACATGACCAAGAAACTTCACATCCTTTTTCCAGAAGTGGCACTTTAAAAACTTCGCTTTCAGCCGATGCTGCATCAGCATCTCAAGCACCACTCTAAGATGAACTTCATTGTAACAGCCCGCAAATCAGTACCCCTTGAGTCAACACTATTCTACATCAATCAACTCAAGATGAACCGAAATACGAACCATTTGGATTAAAGAAGAAGAGGTAGAAGAAGAAAATAGAAAACAACATCAGAATCTAACCATCGCAGCAGAATAAAATATAATAGATAATAACAGATCTTTACACAAAAGAAAACTATATCAATTTATACATTACATCATCAGAGCACAGCATCAGAGTTCAGCAACATCAATAACATACAACTGGACAGTCATATAAACTTGTCCTCAAACTGGACACATAGCAGAATAATAATCAAGTACGGATGTACGTATTGCCAACCAGCTCGTCTCCTTCTCCACAGCATCCTTTCCTGTATTCTATAATACTCGGTTTTAACTGAGCATTATAGTTAAATAACACCCAAGTCCGTCTGGAATACTAGCGTGAGAAAACCACACTCAAATTGATTATTAAAGTTTCAAAATCCTTTGAAATCAAAAGCATCTCGTAAGACCACGCCACAAATAAACATGTCGGGTTTTTACCTTACGATAGCTAAAACATTTCTTATTAAATCCTCTGATATTATAATAGTGTCTATATACAAATACTTATTCAAATAGCTGAAATTGTTACATTTATTAAATTCCAGCTAATAGGTATACAAACAAAACCGTAAAGGCTCGTAGGGAGAATGGATTTCCAACTAATGACTAGGCACTGGGGTACCACCTGTCATAGTACGTGGCCTAGATCACCGTACCGAGGATTACTCCCAATCCCCTACAACACAAGACCTGGACTACCCCTTACTGGATAGTCTCGAGCAAGATCACCCCACGGTTGGGATCAGCAACCGCACCACTAAGCCGAATAAAAAGGGGCATCTAGACAGGGAAGACCACACCCTAAATGGGTACTACCCACCTAGCCTTGCTGCATAACCCCTGATTTTCAGTCATTCTCGGTTGATGAAGCTTGAGGCTAAGCGTTACCTTTTTAGATCGTTTCACTTAGAATGCCCATCGTCCACCTGACGAGGTTTCGAAAGCATTCGTCCATACAAGTCCGTCTCGGGTTCAAACGGAGCCGAAGGCATTACTCCTACTACATCCATTTTGGAATCATCCTAAGGATTAGTAGCGACTGGCCCTTGCACTTCACTGGTCCATTTTCGAATCCAAACTCGTCTTCCTCACGAAAACGTACAAACCGGATCGAAGTGGTTTTCGAGAAATTAATCCCGATCCCGGTCTCTTCGAAACGATCAGCGCATTGTCCAATATTGATAGTCGGTTATTTAACTATCAATTAATATTCACAAACATCCATCAACCACAAATAATTTCACCAAATTATTTATTATCCTCAAAACATTTTCGCAAGATATATTTCTATTTTCAATCCTTTTTGAAAACAGTTTCAAACCACATTCTCCTCATGGAATGAATTCCTAAATATTTATTTCCACCGAAAACACCAAGTACAATACTTTAGATTTTAAAAGTAATTCAAAACACTTTATTATACAATATCCTTTAAAACATTTAAATTAAAAATTACTTTAATACTTTATTAAAAATATATACTATAGGAATATTTGAAAATGAGATTACTTTATAAAATAATAAACTAGACTTTCACCTTTTTTTAAACCAAAATACCAAGTCACCTTTAAAATAATTACTATGAAAATAGATTTGGAAAATGCTAACTATAGAATTTAAATGTTTAAAAATAATCAATTTTCGAAAACATGCTTTTTAAAACGACATTAAAGCTTTTAACTTATATTTAAAAATTTTCTTTGAAAACGTACTTGGCTATCCAGGGACATACGCTTCCCTTCCACATCTTTTAAAAATAAATCACTATTTATTTTTAAACAAATTTACCCAATCCTTTAATAAATTCCAACCATGAATTTATTTTTCGAAATATCCCTACTTTACCCTTATAAACCCAGTTTATAAATTTCTTAGTCTCAACTGCCTTTTAAAATTCCGATTACAAACACTTAGATCAATTTCCAAATTGATTCTCAATTTACTCCATTTGAAATAAATTCTTTACTTACTCAATTCATTTCAAAATCCATTAATTTCAAACTTTATTTCCATAATTATGATTTAAAATCTTTTAACTGAAAACACCAATTTTAGATTTTTCCCAAATTCCTTCTTTATTTTTTTTCCTTCAATAATTTAAATCTTAAATTTAAAATAAGTGCTTTATTCTTTAAAATAATAACACTTAAGTTTAAAAATTCGTTATCATCCTATTTATTCAAAGTTCCCTTTTCACACACGGAATTTATTAGAATTTTAAAACCTCTATTATTCTTATCCAGTTCATTCTTAAATTTATTCAATTCTCTATAATTATTTAACTTTTCCCTCTCCTATTTTCTTTCAAAAATCCAATTCTATATATTTTGATAACTCAGTGTACCGAAATATATTCAAGCAAACTATAGCATTCAATATTCCAATTATCAATATAATTCGTCATAGAATATCGAATATCCATAACACAGAATATTAAACAATCTAAATAATTTTGAGGAATGCAGTTGGATCCCTCCAACCTGTTTCCCTGCATCCACAGATGTTAGCACAACATAAAATACCAATTCCACTTCGAGGTGGAATATCACGGTATATGAGATTTATATAATATCATCCGCTATTATGCGACGCATATGGTCACATCCGCTATATAATGCGGGAAAATAAATCACTCTAATATATATTATATATACTATATTATATAGCAGATCTAATCAAATCAATCAACCAATCAATTATTTAAACTTAACCATTTAAATTTAAATTAAAACCAGATGAGTGAGATTAACTCACCTTTGATTTTTGTTTATAATCCAATTCAAACCAGCCTGTTTTCTTCACGATTCCAGACCCTGTATAACATTTTATAATTTATTAACACTTTGATTAATCCAATAATTAATTAACATTTACTTATTTATTTGAACTTATAATTTAATTTAAAAATTTTAAACTAATAATTTCCTTTAACAAATCATCTTTAGTAACTCAATAATTAAATAAGTTAATTAAAATAGTTTAATCATCAAACCCACTTCTTTTAAAATAAACTAGTAGGATATATATATATATATATATATATATATATATATATATATTTTTACTTTCTTCTTTGAAAACATTTATACCCAAAATGACACATATATATATAAAATTTTAAACTCTACCATATTTTAAAATCCCTATTATTTTAAAATCTTATCTATATGAAAGAATATATATATGTATCTTTAAAACTTTTTTCCATTTCCAGTAAACACAACAGTAATTGTTTGCTGTAAAAAATTTCTGAATATAATTACACATATATGAATCAAGAAAATACAATAATACCTCACTGCTTCAAAATTAGCCAGAGCTGTTCGCCGCCTCATTGCGATCGAGCTCGCAAACCCTAGCCGAGTTAAAATCGATGGTAACACTCGCTGATGTGCACGTCGAAAATCGTCGAACCCTTTCCCAAACTCCACTGCAGTCAACGTACCTCCACCGCCTCACCCCGTTAACTTGTGCCACCACTTCATCACCCAATGTCAAGCAGAGAAGCCAGATCGATATGCTACAACCATAATCGAGAGTCCCTCGTCGTCTCGCGATAGAACAGCAATAGGAATTGCTTTTCAGGGAGTCGCGATTTCGGGTACGAGCATGAGTCGCTCAATCGAGATCCGAAGATGAATTTGAATCTTAGGATATGGAGAGGTAGTTGATTGACAAATGAATTTATTCGTTCGTTCACTCTTCTTCCTCTTTTCTCTTATGTTTTCTTTCATTTGTTTTGTTTTCTTTTCTTCAGACCTTGGTTGGAATTTAAAAGAGGAGGAGGGAGAAGAAAGAAAGGAGAGATAGCGTGCTTGAACAAGAAAAAGGGGACAGGATTTGATTCCTTGCGTGAGAAAACAAATTACGTTCTGAAAGGATGTAAGGCGGCTGGAATTGATTTCTGACTTGAATAATATAAATTTTAATATTGAAAATATTTCGTTTTAGCAGCTTAAAATTTTGATCTCCTATCGAGGCGTGCCACCAGGCGTTTATAATGTTATACGCCTATTTAGAATGCAATGGAAAAGGTTTCGAGTCCTAATTAAATCGTATGGAGAAGATAGCCTTTTGAACCCAGTTATTATATTAAATTTCGATTTAATTTTCAACGCGTTTACTTATCGTACAAGCACACAACAACTCCAATCACTACGAAAATTGAAATCCGATAATAATACACTATTACGGATCCAATAGGACTGGTTTCGTCGAAATCCGAGACTGTGCCTCGGGAAGCCATTTTTAAATATCAATTAAACGATATAACTTAAAAACATAACAAAACGCTTCCAAATTCGAGTTTAAAGCTTTTACTATCTTCAGTGCTATCAATATAAATTTTACAAGCCTTTAAAATATTTTTAACAAGCTCGAAACTCTAGACTTTATATTTATCTAATTCCCAATTATTAAATTAAATAGTTATATCATTCAACAAACTGCTATATTAAATTCTGAATCTATTTTATTGAATAAAAACCAAACTTTTCATATCCAAAATCAATTTATAATCCAAATTAAATATTTAAACCATTTAAATATTCTAAACTCAACCCTAAAAATCCGGTTCGTTTCATTCCTCTCCCCTAAAATGAATTTCGTCCCCGAAATTACCAGTTAGGAAGAATGATCCAATACCCATTACTATTTTCCAAAACCAAACAGTTTTTGACAACAACCCAACAATCTTAATTAAAGACACACTATCCATCTTACTAATCTTCCAAACTTTTCCATAGTTCCCAAACTACTTTACTTATTCAACCATTCAAATTATACTTCAAAACCAAGTTTTTAATTTTCAAAATTTCTCAAAAATTTTCTAACTCCCTAAATTTCTAAAAAAATTCGCCAGTGTCTCCTTTGCGCGGCTAGCTCGGTACAACTACAAAATGCCTCTACGGGCTCCTAAATTCCAAATGAAAACAAAACGCCAAGTTGCTAGATCAAAAACACAATCAAATTCCATACAGAAATTTAAACACATACCTTTTTGTTGAGCAATTCAAATTTATCTTCTGAAATCAAAACCAATTTTCCTTTCCCTTTATAATACATGCATATCCTATTTAGCAATAATATCCAATCATAGCTTTTAAAATCATTTTATACATTTCCCTACAGAAGTTTTCATATTTACTTCTATTCAAATTAGTTTTTTCCATTTCTATATGAATTCAATTTATCTTCAATTCTGAATATTGAATTTTATCTTCCATTTATAACTGATTCATATCATTATTTTAAATTAGTTTCAATTTCCATTTTCAAAATTCCTTATTTCAATTCCCTTTTTGAAAACGTTTTGTTGCTAACAAAAATTTTCCAAAAATTTTCTAACTCCCAAAATTTTTCGAAATTTTTTGGCAGAGTCTCCTTTGTATAGAGGAGCTTTTGCAATTTGACAAGAGATATAAATATATATACATCGATCCAAACGATCGTAAAAACAAAAACAGTTCATATTTCCTATTTTTATTGCATAGGCGTACCTTTATTTAGCATTTTTAAGCAAGTGGCTTGTTATTTTAGCAATTAGTGCATCCAAATCAAGCCAAACGGCTTCCCGGTACCTGTACTTACTTAATTTAAATATGTAAGTATAAAATATATGCAATTCACTAACAGTTACTTACTTTCAATAGTTAGACACATGCATTTCATAAGCAACATACACCAAACAATACCGAATGCAATTTAAAAGATTCCAACACTAATTTCAATTGCTTACAACCATTTCTCAAACTATTATTTCCAATTTTTAAGTGATTTACAATCCACTTCCCTTCATTCAATTCATTCTAAGCAAAAAAAACTCATATTTATCCCAGTTGATTCAAAAATCAATTTTATTTACTTGCAATGATTCATAGCATCTTATTTTCTTCTATTTTTGTCCAACGACTAATTTTTCTCATGCAAATTGGTGATATTCATCCAAGTAAATAACCACTTAAGCCGATGGCCATTTTAAATTGATTCCAACTTAATTTATATTTAATTCCTTCTATTTTAATTCATTCACAACCATTTTATTTAGCTCGACACATTCCATTTCAATTTTATTCACGATCAATTCATTTTTGTTTCATTTCTTATCCGCATTCATTTCATTTGAGACCATTGTATTAAGCTTGAACCATTCCATGCTTATATATCAATAACCATTTCCCAATTTAAATTTACCCAAGCTTTTATTTAGTGGACTTCTACCCTTATTCGAAGCCAAGCTTCCACTAATTTTAAACTTAGATTAATTTACTTCAAATAATTCAAATTTCATACATAAGCTCATTTTCATTTTGCAAATAAATTTTCCTTTTCAATTTAACCTGATTCTATTTCAATCAAATCTCATTTCAAACTACAAATTTATTTGATTAGTTCATCTGTTTCGTATAAATTTTAAATTTCCAGATTCAATTCATTCTTAATTCATTTAATTAATTACAAGGCCATTTTCAATGTATTCCCACTCATCTGGGTTTTGTTTGCAACTAAAACCATCCCTATTTTAATCCAATTTCATTTTATTTGGCAACATTTTCAATTATATTTACTTCACTAACAATTCAAGTCGAATTTGATTTATAACTTTAGTTTTATTTCCAAACTTCAATATTAACTCACAAATTCAGCTTCTATTTAACTACATTAGGTTCCATTTACATATTTCATTAACTAATTTATTATATAATTAGTTCTCCCCCTATTTATAATTCAATACTTGATTTTTAATCTCAAAAATCACTTCATTTAATTTTATTAAGTTCAATTTATTTTATAATTCAAGTTTGGATTTTTATTTCATTTTCCAAAACATCAAACAATATTTATTTTGGGTTTTCTTTTCCACTTTCCAATTTTATAAGTCACAACTTATTATTTTACACAATTCCATTCATTCTAGGCTTGAATATATTCATCTTTTATTTTTAACTCGAGATTTACGCTTATTTATAACCCAAGCATATTTTATTCCATGGATTTTTTCATAAGTTATTCTAGTTCATTTATTCCAATCCAGTTCTTATCCAACTTATTTCTTGTCCAACTTACTTCCATTTTTTTAAGTAAGGATCTAATTCCATTCAATATCACCTATAACTCGACTGAATTTTATTCCAATTCAATTCTATTTTAACTCGGATTTATTTAATTCAATTCGATTCAATTTTCTTCCTTAATCCAAGTTAATTTCAATTTTAACCTTTCACTTTAAATTTTAATTCCAACATTCAAAGCTCATATTTTCCTCTGATATTATAATAGTGTTTATATACAAATACTTATTCAAATAGCCGAAATTATTACATTTATTAAATTCCAGCTAATAGGTATACAAAAAAAACCGTAAAGGCTCGCAGGGAGAAAGAATTTCCAAATAATGACTAGGCACTGGGGTACCACCTGTCACGGTACGTGACCTAGATCACCGTACTGAGGATTACTCCCAATCCCCTACAACACAAGACCGAGACTACCCCTTACTGGATAATCCCAAGTAAGATTACCCCACGATTAGGATCAGCAACCGCACCACTAAGCCGAATAAAAAGGGACATCTAGACAGGGACGACCTCACCCTAAATGGGTGCTACCCACCTAGCCTTGCTGCATAACCCCTGATTTTCAGTCATTCCCCGTTGATGAGGCTTGAGGCTAAGCGTTACCTTTTTAGATTGTTTCATTTAGAATTCCCATCGTCCACCTGACGATGTTCCGAAAGCATTCATCCATACAAGTCCGTCCCAGGTTCGAAAGGAACCGAAGGCACTACTCCTACTACATCCATTTTGGAATCATCCTCAGGATTAGTAGCGACTAGCCCTTGCACTTCACTGCTCCATCTTCGAATCCAAAACGTACAAACCGGATCGAAATGGTTTTCGAGAAATTAATCCCGATCCCGGTCTCTTCGAAACGATCAGCGCATTATCCAATATTGATAGTCGGTTATTTAAATATCAATTAATATTCACAAACATCCATCAACCATACATAATTTCACCAAATTATTTATTATCCTTAAAATATCTTCGCAAGATATATTTCTATTTTCAACCCTTTTTGAAAACAGTTTCAAACCACATTCTCCTCATGGAATGAATTCCCAAATTTTTATTTCCACTGAAAACACCAAGTACAATACTTTAGATTGTAAAAGTAATTCAAAACACTTTATTATACAATATCCTTTAAAACGTTTAAATTAAAAATTACTTTAATACTTTATTAAAAATATATACTATAGGAATATTTGAAAATGAGGTTACTTTATAAAATATTAAACTAGACTTTCTCTTTTTTTTAAACCAAAATACCAAGTCACCTTTAAAATAATTACTATGATAATAGATTTGGAAAATGCTAACTATAGAATTTAAATATTTAAAAATAATAAATTTTCTAAAACATGCTTTTTAAAACAACATTAAAGCTTTTAACCTATATTTAAAAATTTGCTTTGAAAATGTACTTGGCTATCCAGGGAAATACGTTTCCCATCCACATCTTTTAAAAATAAATCACTATTTATTTTTAAACAAATTTACA
Source organism: Allium cepa (assembly GCA_030765085.1). Lineage (NCBI taxonomy): Eukaryota > Viridiplantae > Streptophyta > Magnoliopsida > Asparagales > Amaryllidaceae > Allium > Allium cepa. Next base: position 896,336,766 of record CM060938.1, read on the forward strand.
CAATCCTTTAATAAATTCCAACCATGAATTTATTATTCCAAATATCCCTTAATATATTACTTTACCTTTATAAACCCAGTTTATAAATTTCTTAGTCTCAACTCCCTCTTAAAGTTCCGATTCCAAACACTTAGATCAATTTCCAAATTGATTCTCAATTTACTCTATTTGAAATAAATTCTTTACTTACTCAATTCATTTCAAAATCCATTAATTTCAGACTTTATTTCCTTAATTATGATTTAAAATCTTTTAACTGAAAACACCAATTTCATATTTTTCCCAAATTCCTTCTTTATTTTTTTCCTTCAATAATTTATATCCTAAATTAAAAATAAGTGCTTTATTCTTTAAAATAATAACACTTAAGTTTAAAAATTCATTATCTTCCTATTTATTCAAAGTTCCCTTTTCATACACGGAATTTATTAGAATTTTAAAACCTCTATTATTCTTATCCAGTTCATTCTTAAATTTATTCAATTCTATATAATTATTTAACTTAAAAAATTCCCTCTCATATTTCCTTTCAAAAATCCGATTCTATATATTTTCATAACTCAGTTTACCGAAATATATTCAATCAAACTATAACATTCAATATTCCAATTATCAATATAATTCATCATAGAATATCAAATATCCATAACACAAAATATTAAAAAATCTAAATCATTTTGAGGAATCCAGTTGGATCCCTCCAACCTGTTTCCCTGCATCCACAGATGTTAGCACAACATAAAATACCAATTCCACTTCGAGGTAGAATGTCGCGGTATATGGGATTTATATAATATCATCCGCTATTATGCGGCGCATAGGGTCTCATCCGCTATATAATGCAGGAAAATCAATCACTCCAATATATATTATATATACTATACTATATAGCACATCTAGTCAAATCAATCAACCCAATCAATTATTTAAATTTAACCATTTAGATTAAAATTAAAACCAGATGAGTGAGATTAACTCACCTTTAATTTTTGTTCGTAATCCGATTCAAACAAAACTTGTTTTCTTCACGATTCCAGACCTTGTATAACATTTTATAGTTTATTAACACTTGGATTAATCCAATAATTAATTAACATTTACTTATTTATTTGAACTTATAATTTAATGTTAAATTTTTAAACTAATAATTTCCTTTAGCACATCATCTTTAGTAACTCAATAATTAAATAAGTTAATTAAAATAGTTTAATCATCAAACCCACTTCTTTTAGAATAAACTAGTAGGATAAAAATATTTATATATGTATATTTATTTTTACTTTCTTCTTTGAAACAATTTATACCTAAAATGACATATATATATAAATATATATAATTTTAAACTCTACCATATTTTAAAATCCCTATTATTTTAAAATCTTATCTATATGAAAGAATATAAATATATATATCTTTAAAACTTTTTTTCCATTTCTAGTAAACACAATAGTAATTGTTTACTGTAAAAAATTTCTGAATTTAATTACACATATATGAATCAAGAAAATACAATAATACCTCACTGCTTCAAAATTAGCCGGAGCTGTTCGCCGCCTCATTGCGATCGAGCTTGGGAACCCTAGCCGAGTCGAAATCGATGGTAACACTCGCTGATATCCACGTCGAAAATCGTCGAACCATTTCCTAAACTCCATTGCAGTCAACGTACCTCCACCCCCTCGCCCTGTCAACTCGTGCCACCACTTCGTCACCCAAGGTCAAGCCGAGAAGCCAGATTGATATGCCACAACCCTAATCGAGAGTCCCTCGTCGTCTCACGATAGATCAGCAATAGGAATTGCTTGTCAGGGAGTCGCGATTTCGGGTACGAGCATGAGTCGCTCAATCGAGATCCGAAGATGAATTTGAATCTGAGGATATGGAGAAGTAGTTGATTGACGAACGAATTTATTCATTCGTTCACTCTTCTTCCTCTTTTCTCTTTTGTTTTCTTTCGTTTTTTTTCTTTTCTTTTCTTTTGACCTTGGTTGGAATTTAAAATAGGAGGAGGGAGAAGACAGAAAGGACAGATAGCGTGCTTGAACAAGAAAAAGGGGACAGGATTTGATTCCTTGCGTGAGAAAACAAATTACGTTTTGAAAGGATGGAAGGCGGCTGGACTTGATTTCTGACTTGAATAATACAAATTTTAATATTGAAAATATCTCGTTTTAGCAACTTAAATTTTTGACCCCCTATCGCGGCGTGCCGCCAAGCGTTTATATTGTTATACTCCTATTTCGAATGCAATGGAAAAGGTTCGAGTCCCAATTAGATCGTATGGAGAAGATAGCTTTTTGAACCCAGTTATTATATTAAATTTGGATTTAATTTTCAACGCGTTTACTTATCGTACTAGCACAAACAACTCCAATCACTACGAAAATTGAAATCCGATAATAATACACTATTACGCATCCAATAGGACTGGTTTCGTCGAAATTCGAGACTATGCCATGGAAAGCCATTTTTAAATATCAATTAAACGATATATCCTCAAGACATAACAAAGCGCTTCCAAATTCGAGTTTAACGCTTTTACTATCTTCAGTGCTATCAATATAAATTTTACAAGCCTTTAAAATATTTTTAACAAGCTCGAAACTCCAGACTTTATATTTTACCCAATTCCTAATTATTAAATTAAATTGTTATATCATTCAACAAACTGCTACATTAAACTCTGAATCTATTTTATTGAATAAAAACCAAACTTTTCATATCCAAAATCAATTTATAATCCAAATTAAATATTTAAACCCATTTAAATATTCTAAACTCAACGCTAAAAATCCGGGTCGTTACATTCATGCTCTCTTTCATCCTTAGAGTAAATCAAGATATCATCTATAAAAACCAGCATGAACCTATCCAAGTGCTCTTTGAAAATTTGGTTCATCAAATCCACAAAAAAAGCTGGAGCATTCGTCAGTCCGAACTGCATAACTAACCATCCGTACGATCCATATCTGGTCCCAAATGCTATCAAAGGTATACTATCCTCCACTGCTCTGAGCTGATGGTAACCTGTTGCCAAATCCAACTGATAAAATACCTTTTCTCTACTTAGCTGGTCGAACAAATTGTCAATTCTGGGCAATGGATATCGATTCTTTATCGTCTTCTAATTCAATTTACGATAATCGATACATAGCCTCAACGATCCATCTGGCTTCTTAGCAAACACCGCCGTTGCACCCTATGGCGAACTGCTCAACCTAATAAAACTTGTTGGCGCCAAAATCGGTCACAAACACCCAATATCGTGAAAGCACCCGTTTATGAACACAAATCAGCAACAATCAATATAAAACTCAGATCTAAGCAATATCAAACACAGCAATTCACAAATAACAATCAAAAACACAGGATTTATAGTGGTTCGATGATCTTGCCTACGTCCACTCTGAAGCTTATGATTTTATTGATTCACTTGATGATTTCAGTCAATTACAGCGGATTACAGCAAGTTTAGTTCTGATACTTGATTACAACAGCGTTATTGAAGAGTAAAATTGAATCCGGCAGAGTCTGGACGTTGAATGGCCAAAAGATCCCCTTTCTGTAGGCTTCAGGGTGCTATTTATAGGCGTAGGAGGCTCAGATCTCGCTCAAACTTCGGGAGACTTTTTTGGCACATGAGTGGGCCCACGCAACCGACCCCACCAAGTTTCGACTCGATTTGAGATCGATACGAAATCATTTTGTATCCATCAAAAAATGACCCAATCGAGCTGAAACTTGGCAAGAACAATCTTTACCTTGTATGGAGGCTTCTGTGAAAATTTTGTTGCATTTGGATCAGTGGTTTGGGAGATATGATCGATACGAGCTGATATGTTTCGGTTGGCTGCTTACTTCGACTCGATCACTTTGAATCCATCCATTCGAATCGATGGATGCACGTGCCTTCGAGACGACGTGGCGCGCACATCTCGCATCGATCCGCCTTTTGCTCCGAGTTGACCGCTTCGACTCCATGAGTTTCGCCTCGTTTGTATCGATGACCGTTGTATTGCTCGAATCCACCAATGACGTGTACTTCGCTTCGGTTCGTAGTTCGCCCACTTCGTATCGATGGAGGTGGATGGATACGAAGTGAGAACAACTGATGGATACGAACCAAGGTTCTCTGATGGATTCGACCAAGTGCCTCGATACGAACTAAGGTTTATGGATGGTGCATCGATGGATGCGAAGCGGTGTGGGTTGATCGATGCGAACTTCATCGATTCGAACCTGGTGGATATGAATCTGATGGATTCGAATAGACCAATGCATGACATCCTGATGGATACGAACGATGGATTCGAACTGCTCTAAACTTAATGGATACGAACATGCTGAGGTGATGCCTATTTGATCGATTCGAACTCGATCGATTCGAAGCATGTTGAACTTGATGGATTCGAACAAAACAAATTGATGGATACGAATCCCATCGATTTGAAATGGGCATCTCCTCAACAATTCGATGGACACGAACTGTGTGTTTTAGCAAACTTGCATCGATCATATCTCGTTCATACAAACTCAGATTAACCTGAAATTTGAAACACTGGCTTTTATGACTCTGCTTGCCATGTTCTATCAATCGTAGCCTGATCCGGGCTCGGACAAAATTCGTGGATATCCATGGTGAAGCAAAGTACAACCAATCTTTGAGATGAACTGTCTTTGGTTTCAACCGATCTTTTGGTATCACGGCTTTGCCAAAAAGCGGGATAACATTTGCCCCTCAAAACATGCCTTGCGGTAAGCAGGTGTGTTTTGCAACGCTTTGAGCTGGATGTTCATATCCTGTCAACAACCTGTAAAGAACTTGATAGTTTCATGTGACCTCAAATGACGATCGTTCGGGATCGTGTGTCATTTGAGATGAATCGGGACCGTTCGCGGTCGTATGCCGTTCGCGGCGGGTATCGATCGTTCACGATCGAGTGCCGTTCAAGGCTGATTGTGACCGTTCGAGGTCGGACATAATAAATGAATCGTGACCGTTCGCGGTAGGGTGCCGTTCGAGGCAAATTGCGATCGTTCGCGATCGTGTGCCATTCGAGGCAAATTATGATCGTTCGCGATCGTGTGCCGTTCGAGGCAAATTATGTGTGCCCGGGGGGGCTTAGTATTATCGGTGTCGGAGTTAATGTTTGGGGGAGTTTCCGAATCAAAGACTTTGGCGGTTCATCACCATGCAGGAGGTGCTCGTGGACCGTTCGCGATCCAACGGGCATGCAAATAAACTCTTTCATAGAATTGTGAATATCAAAGCAATAATTACACGAATCTCACAACAGAAATGTCTAAACAAGCAGAGTCTAAATGTTCAAATCAAAATCAAAGCAAAATGCAAGATGAAGATGTCAAAGCGTAAACTCTTACTATGATGCGGTTGGTAGTCATTCAGAGCATGCCTATGGATCGTGCGCGATCGCTTACATGTGTAAATGACTTAACCGTGTTAGTGAGAGGTTTACGACTTGTTCATCATTGTTTCAGTCAATCAATGGATAATCAAACGTTGTCCTAGCTCAGGGTCACCTCTAGCTGATGTAGACGGTGGTCGCTCTGGCTCCATTGCTGGAGTTTGCCTCCTCACATACCGAAGGAGCATACCGTTCCTGATATGCCCTTCCACTTCGTCCTTCAGATGCCTACAATCATTAGTGCTATGACCGTTCAATTCACGAAACACACAAAACTTATCTGATTTTCTTTCGTCAAAAGTCGGATCCCTTCGCATCGGTCTACGATACGGAACCTGCCCTTTGGTATCCTGGTAGATTCGTTCCAGACTCTCATTCAGCTCAGAGTAAGTGGTGAATCGCGGCTCCCTCCGTGGCCACTTTGACCTGTCACCGTTATTCGCAGTCTTCCTTTTTCCTTTACTAGTCTCCACACCCTTTCCAGGTGCATCCCCGCCTTTGATTGCAAAAACATCAATCCCTTCTCCTTCCTCTCTTTTGGCGTTCGCATCCTCCAATCGTAAAAACTTTTCCGCCTCGTGATAGAATTCTCCTAGATCCACAGGTGGACCTTTAGTTAATGAATTTTTGAACTCTGTTCCATCAGCTATTCCAGACACAGCTGCCATCATAACCATAGATGGATCTGGTCGATCCACCGAAGCTGCTGCCGCATTGAATCGCGTCAGGAAACTCCTCAAAGTCTCCCCAACTTTCTGTTTTAGGGTTGCCAAAGTCATCACATTCTTGGGTCTTGCAATGTGGACCCTGAATTGCCTCATGAATCTCTCGGTTAAATCTGCCCATGTCTCTATGGAGCCACTCTCTAGCTGTCTAAACCACAATGCCGCAATATCTACCGAGTACAATAGGAAGTATCTGGCCATAACCTCCTCTGATGCCCCCAGCACCTCCATATGCCTCATGTATTTTGTCATATGAACTGTAGGATCTGTCCTTCCATTATACATATCTAACGATGGTAGCTTAAAATCTGGTGGGTTCCTTGCTCGCCTGATTGCCGTGGTAAAAGGGCTCCTATTAACATCCTCTAAATCTTTGTTTACCAATCCGCCTCTCATGGCTCGCCTGACCATCTCCCCCAACCTATCATTGTCTCCGAGATGCAATCTTCGTTCTTCACTCTCAACCTGCCCTCCGAGTTCACGAGGGAACTCTGGGATCTGCCCCCTTGACTGAGCGTTCACTCCTCTGCTACTCCCAGGTTGCGCAGATGCTCCTCTCTCTCTCTCGGAGATTGGATCAACATTCTCTATGTGCGTGCCACCTAATCCAGGTGCTACGCCGGATGGTCCTACTCCGTTCTGAACTCCATCTGCTTCTCTATTCTGTGCTCTAAGTTGTCCTATCTGTTGAAATAAACTCTGGATCAACTCCTCCAGTTTCTTCATCATCGTCTCCATCTCGTCCCTAGTGATGAAGATTGATGTTTGATTCGCTCCTGAAGAAGCCTCTTGACTTCCTTGGTGTTCACTTCTCTCTGGCCTTTGTTTTTTACTCTTTTGTCTTGTCATAGCTCTTAGATCTGAATTCTTAAGTCTTCAAATTCAACTTCTCCCGAGTTCAATTCTCAGTGAAAGCACCAAAATGTAAGCGGCAAAATCAGTCACAAACACCCAGTATCGTGAAAGCACCCGTTTATGAACACAAATCAGCAACAATCAATATAAAACTTAGATCTAAGCAATATCAAACACAGCAATTCACAAATAACAATAAAAAACACAGGATTTCTAGTGGTTCGGCGATCTTGCCTACGTCCACTCTGAAGCTTATGATTTTATTGATTCACTTGATGATTTCAGTCAATTACAGCGGATTACAGCAAGTTATAGTTCTGATACTTGATTACAATAGCGTTATTGAAGAGTAGAATTGAATCCGGCAGAGTCTGGACGTTGAATGACCAAAAGATCCCCTTTCTGTAGGCTTCAGGGTGCTATTTATAGGCGTAGGAGGCTCAGATCTCGCTCAAACTTCGGGAGACTTTTTCTGGCACGTGAGTGGGCCCACGCGACCGACCCCACCAAGTTTCGACTCGATCTGAGATCGATTCGAAATCATTTCATATCCATCAAAAAATGACCCAATCGAGCTGAAACTTGGCAGGGACAATCTTTACCTTGTATGGAGGCTTCTATGAAAATTTCGTTGCATTTGGATCAGTGGTTTGGGAGATATGATCGATACGAGCTGATATGTTTCGGTTGGCTGCTTACTTCGACTCGATCTATGACGCCCCACCTCTATACCCACGCTAGCCAAGAACACTATGGTGTAATGCTATCAACTAGCATGGAGAATAAGGCTGTTAAAGAGCGACCATCCATGTAATTTCTTTGCACGAGCACCGATATGTCAGATAGTATAACATGCAATTCATTTCGAGAGGAAATCCGACATACCGATACAAACTCAAAGCTACTACACAGTGGCTATTATGTCTTCGGAAACAAATATAGAAATAAGCATAACACAAATCAGTCACAGATAATTCATATCACAAAGGCGGAAGAAGATATGAATGTATAACTAACAAATGGAAGTGTATGTCAGAGTAGCGGTCTAAAAAGATCCACAATATCACAAAAGAATAGTTACAAGAACTACACAAAAGAATAAGTATACATCATGGAGTCTATATCTCAATTGTATACAATCCAAAAACTACTAATCTAAGTAGTTAGCCAAAAGTCAGAGAAATCAATCCCAAGTGAGAAGTCAAGCTGAAGCACCTGTAACATCTTGGTCTGACCCGAGTATTATTTAATAAGAAAATAATAAACGGATCAGTCTAACTATGAATATCAGATGAAACGATAGGATAAGAGATATGACTAAACACATAATAATCACAATGCCAAGCCGTGATATATATAAGTAATTGAAAATCAACAAGAGATCAATCCATATCACAAAATCTACACAAGAATCGAAGAACTGTCATACTCCTAAATTCATTCACCAAACCATAAGTATTGACCATTATATCAATGTCAATTACAAAAGTCAATGACGCACAAATTCACCAATGCACAAATATTGATAAAACTTATCAATGAAAATCACGAAAATTGGTGAAACACAAATTCCAGAATTCAACACACGAAATCCAGAAATCACAAAGGTCAATGACACACAAATTCCAGAATTCAACACACGAAATCCAGAAATCACAAGAAAGGGGGGTGGAGGCCTATCACACGAACGGGAGCATAAAAACTCACCAACATATGTAACACACGAACGAGACGCTATCTCATGGTAGCTAGCCATTAATTTTTGACACACGAACGGCCCGAAGACCATGGGGCGCTACCCCACCAATTTGAGTCGAAACTCCACAAAACGGGGTTTAGTCTCCCTCGCAGACAAAGAGACATCGCACAATTGCTAGTCTAAATCACAAAAATGATCATCATGATCAACGAGAAGTGTCAATTACACTAAGCTAGTAAATATATAAGTTTAGCTTCATGTCCCATAACCACTTGCTTAACTTAAACATTTACGAACAAACTGTAGATCTCCACTAGAAAATTGTCACAAGGGATTCAATCGAACAAGTCCAAGAATTAACCGACGAAGTAAACATAAGCGTTTCATACCACTCGTTTTACTAAGCAGTTTAATTAGATTTCTCATACGAATGAGGTAAAGGTTTATATATACTAATAGATTGGAAAACGATTTAAGAAACGAGCTTTGTAATAAAATAGTGTTGAAATCATTTGAAGAAAGAGTTTTGATATTTACTATTAGTATAGAAAACCTTTATATTTTAAAAGTGACAAATCACAAACATGATTGTAGAAACAAACAATCACTAAAATTCACATACGAAGACGTGAATAAAATCCAAAGAAATCGATAAAGGATCCATTGAAATGGATATTCAAAAATCCCTTAAGGAGTCATCAAGGTCATAATAAATGATAACAACAAATAGGAAACAACACGAATCGATTAAAGATGGAAATTCAAACAACTAGGCGAAATGGGCAAAATTGCACCAGGTCCGTCGGCCGGCTACAGAGCTCGGTCGACTGGCCAGAAGCAGAGAAATTGCTCGGAGTAGCAGGTCGGTCGACCGGCTATAGGGCTCGATCGGCCGAACTGCAAATTTCTGCAGTTTCTGCCCTTTTTTAATGAAATGCAATTTCCTCCAAAACGCGACCGTTAGAGCAATGGTCCTAAGGAGCCTTAGCCAATTGATACCCCAGCTCCATTAGCTCTCCGATTCACCACCAAAAACATGTTCAAACATCAAAGTTAGGATCTTTAAAGAATTGAACCCAAAGACTAAAAATTTGGATATTCACCAATTCAATCCAAACCAAAAGCAATTGCACACGAATAAGTGTTAGGAATTCATACCTAACAATCGAAGATAGATATAAGCATGGATGTGAGATAAAAATCTCACCTTTGAACCCAAATCAATGAAGGAGAAGCTTTAAAAACAAGCTAAGATCAATTCCTCTTCAATAACAACTCAAGAAGCTTCAATCTAAGCTTAAAAGAGAAACATTTCCTAAATTAGGTTTAGAAATTTTCTGAAATCAAAGAGAGAATGAGTTGGAGAAGAAGAAGAGAAGCTTATCAATGGGTTCTCATGAATTTGGAGCTAGAACTTGATATGCAAAAGAAAACTAGGGCTTGAGTTTTAATTTCCCATCTCTCCCACCATTGTTGCTAAAGTTTGAGTATTAGGAATATGAAATGAAGTAATGAAGAGTTGGAGAGGAGTTGGGACTGAGTTATGTGGGGTTAATGGGCTCAGCCCAAACCAAAGCCCTAAGTAAAAAGTATCAAAAATAAACTTACTCCAAACATATCAAAGCTTATACTCAAAAGGTCGCAAACGGCATTTTAAATTCAATGGGAGTGGTCCCGAGTCCTAATTCGACCGTATGCAAAAAGTAGCTTTTCGGACTAAATTCCGAGTATCGATAAAATATTTAAATAAAATATTTAAATATAAAAATCGACAAATATGCGGGTTGTTACAGACTCCCCTCCTTAAAGAAATTGCGTCCTCGCAATATATAAGACGGAAATAAAAAGTAACAACCATAAAAGCATATTAACACAAAAGAATTTTGAAGTAAGAAGTTCACCTCAAAGAGCACGAGAAAGTAAGTCTGGATGTGTTCGCTCGATGAATTCTCTAGATTCCCAAGAGCAATCCTTAGGATTTGAGGACCATTGGACCTTAACAAGCGGAACACTTTATTTCGAAGTCGTTTGACTTCCGAAGCAATAATACGAATAGGATGTTGCTCAAAAGTTAGATTATGCGAAACTTCAATTTCTTCCACAACACCGGGCTCAAGAATAGAATCGGAATCTCGAAGGCACTTCCGAAGTTGAGAAACGTGAAACACATCATGGATAGCAGAAAATTGAGCCGGTAATAAAAGACGATAAGCCATGGAACCAATACGTTCAGTGATAAGAAATGGCCCAATATATCGAGGCGCCAATTTTCCCGATCGACTGAAACGCACAACACCCTTCATAGGTGAAACACGAACAAAAACAAGATCCCCAACAGAAAATTCTAATTTCCTTCTTTGGTTATCGGCATAGGACATTTGTCTACTCTGGGCTTCTTTCATCCTATGTCGAATAAGTTCAATCTTCTCTGTGGAATCACGAATAAAGTCTGGACCTAAAACCAGCTTCTCACCGGCCTCAAGCCAACAAGAAGGAGATCGGCATGGCCTTCCATAGAGTGCCTCAAAAGGTGCCATACCAATACTAGATTGGAAGCTATTATTATAGGAAAATTTAACAAGTGAAATATAATCTTCCCAACTTCCACCAAAATCAAGAACACATGCACGAAGAAGATCTTCAAGAGTTTGATTCACACGCTCGGTTTGTCCATCGGACTGGGGGTGACAAGCGGTGCTAAAATTGAGCTTCGTCCCCAAAGCTTTTTGAAGACTCTTCCAAAATCCACTAGTAAACAATGGATCACGATCACTAACAATAGAAGTAGGAATTCCATGCAATTTAACAATTTCTTTAACAAAGAGTTTGCCAAAAGAGGAACGGTTCGGTTAGACCGAACGGGAATAAAATGTGCGGATTTTGTAAGTCTATCAACAATCACCCATAAGCTATCATGACCCGAACGAGAACGGGGAAGGCCATCTATAAAATCCATGGAAATATGGTCCCACTTCCAAATTGGAATTTCTAAAGGTTGCAATAACCCACCGGGCCTTTGATGTTCGGCCTTAACGAGTTGGCAAGTCATGCAACGCTTAACGAAGTTAGCGATGTCAAGTTTCATTCCCTCCCAATAATAAAGTCGCTTCATATCCGCGTACATTTTACTACTACCGGGATGAATGGTAAATTTAGAATGATGTGAATCTTCTAAAATATCTTTACGAAGATCACAAATATTTGGCATGATAATTCTACCAAATTTCCGAATGCCGCTACGAGAATTGATATTAAAGTCTTTCAAACTTTCAGTATCAATCTTATCCTTAATATTTTAGCCAAGAAGAGCCAATTCAGGATCTAGCCTTTGAGCTTCAAGAATGTGGTCTAAAAGAGAAGGATGAGCCTCAAGGCTACATAAAACAAATGATGAACATAAATCGGATACGCGGTCTCGAATCTCACACGTGGATAAGATCTTGAGATCGTTCCATTCGGATATCATCGTAGAAACAACTGCTTGTTGCTTACGGCTAAGAGCATCGGCGACACGATTACCCTTACCGGGGGTATAAAGAATATCAAGATCATAAGGAGCAAGGAACTCGAGCCAACGTTGTTGACGCAAATTAAGTTCCTTTTGAGAGAATAATACTTCGAGGACTTATGATCGGTATAAAGAATAAATTTTTCTCCCAAAAGATAATGGCGCCAAATTCGAAGGGCGAAAACAATAGCCGCGAGTTCTAAATCATGTGTGGCATATCTAGTCTCGGCAGGCTTTAATTGCCTAGAAGCGTAAGCAATAACACGTTTTTTTGCATAAGAACGGCACCCAAACCAACACGACTAGCATCGGTATAAACAACGAAATCTTGATTCCCCTCGAGAATAACAAGAATAGGAGCATCGGAAAGGAGTTCTTTTAGTTTCTGAAAAGAAGTTTCACATTTGTCCGACCAAATGTATTTAACACCTTTCTTCGTTAAGCTAGTGAGAGGCACGGCAATCTTAAAAAAGTCTTTGATAAAACGGCGGTAATGACCTGCCAATCCAAGGAAACTACGAATCTTTGTCACACTCTCCGGTCTCTTCCAATCTTGAATCGCTCCAATCTTTGAAGGATCCACGGAAATTTCGGATTCGGAAATAATATGACCAAGAAACTTCACACGAGATTGCCAAAAATGGCATTTAGAAAATTTTGCTTTTAAATGATTACTCCTAAGAGTTTCCAATACAATCTGAAGATGCTTTTCATGCTCCTCCTCGGTTTTTGAATACACAAGAATATCATCAATAAAGATGAGAACAAATCGATCGAGAAAATCTTTGAAAACTCGATTCATAAGGTCAACGAAATAAGCCGGGGCATTCGTCAAACCAAATGGCATAACAAGCCATTCATAAGATCCATAACGGGTATGGAAAGATGTCAAAGGAATACTATCCTCTGCAATACGAAGCTGATGAAATCCAGTAGCTAAGTCTAATTGTGAAAAGACTCTAGCACCACTAAGTTGATCGAATAGATCATCAATCCGAGGTAAAGGATATTTATTTTTGATAGTAAGATCATTAAGCTTGCGGTAGTCAACGCAAAGGCTAAGTGTACCATTGGATTTCTTCACAAAAATAGCCGAAGCTCCCCAAGGCGAGGAACTAGAGCGAATAAATTGCTTCGTCTCCAATTCGGATAATTGTTTACGCATCTCCTCATTCTCCTTGTTAGACATGCGATAAGGAGGGCGAGCAATAGGTTGAGCTCCAGGGATAAGACTAATTCTGAACTCAATTGCTCGCTTAGGTGGTAATTCTAAAACGGGCTCAAATACGTCGGAAAATTCACGAACGACGTGAATAAGAGAAATAATATCACCCTCATCATCATCATCGTCATCACGAGGGTTTAAAGAATATAAAGATGCAACCAAGCTGGAATCCGAATCTTTGAGATTGACAGAAATCTGCTTAACAGATTGAGGATGTCGAAGATGAATAGTCCGCTCAGGACATAGGATATGCGCTTCATAACGGTTAAGCCAATCCATTCCCAAAATCATTCCAAAGCCTAAATAACGCATGACATGCAAATCGGCTAGGAAAGGAAAATCACACAAAATAATCTCGACATCTTTACACAATAAACTGATTGTTGCGGATCCACCAACCGGATTCGCAATTCTCAAAGAAGTCATTAAACACAAAACATCCAAAGAAAAAGTATCAACAAGTTCTTTTGATATAAAAGAATGGGACACACCCTGTATCAAAAAGAACTCGAATAGGATGATCACGAAATAAAATAATACCATCCAGAATAGAATGTGAAATACCTTGGCCACGAGATGTGTTGCCAGGGGCTTGAGCAACATTTAACTTTCCCTCCTTCCTGCCCTGAAGCCTGGGACATGAAGATATAACATGACCGGGAACTTTGCAGTAGCGACAAGAGAGAGACTTTGGGCACTTGTTCGCGTAATGGTACTTCGAACCACAATTATAGCATTCTCCACGATCAAAGGAAGAAGTCTTTGCCACTGGGGTTGCTTGCTTCCCTTTCTTATTGGGATAAGGGCCTTTGAATTTACTGGGCCTTTTCTTGTTGTTGTTGAAGCTTGGTTTAGAACCTACCACTTCAACATCATTTTCCCTATCCGCCTCTTCAAGACGAAGAGCGATATCAATGAGTTGGTCGAAAGAAACTTCTAATTTTAGAAGTAATGGCTTCTTGAAATTTTTGTTCGAGCCATAAACAAATCTCTGATTTTTCTTCAATGTGGTGTTGATGTATTCAACCCCATATTTAGAGAGAGATTCAAAAGACGCGACATAATCTGCCACGGAAGATTCACCTTGAACAAGGTCAATAAAACGGCGAGCCAAAGTCACCTTCTCAGCTTCTGGTACGAATTTTAATTCGAAGCGCTCTCGGAATTTCTCCCAAGTGAGATCCGCTTCATTTATTTCAGAAATCAGAAGCTCGTACCAGTCTAATGCTCTTTCTTGGAGCATACTAGAAGCCACCTGAACATGGTGAAGATCGATAAGATTCATGCGAGAAAAGACTCGATCGCATGTCCTTAACCAAGCCTGGACTTCAATAATAGTTTCAGAACCTTTAAATGGCTTCCCACCCAGGTTGGTGTAATCACTGCACAAACGTGCAAACCCAGATTTAGGGTGAGTAGGTTTCGGATTAGAACCAGCAGCTTGAGCATTCGTGACAAGGTCAAGAAGTTGTTGGGTAGTCATAAAAACTCCATCGTGGGGAGTAGCACTAGATTGTCCGGCGCTGGGACGGCCAGATCTAACCATTTCTCTTCTTTAAGAAAGAAAGAAGAAGAAAAGTTACTCTTAAATAAATATCAATCAATACTTGATAGATAAAGCAAGGAACCATAAAAAGAAAATAGGATGAATCGGTACGAAGACTCGAAGTAAATCCTAAAGCACAACTCCTAAGAAGAACATAGGACATGATCCTTGTTAGATTTTTCCATATTGTTCCAAAGTTTGGCTCTGACACCAAGCTGTGACACCCCACCTCTATACCCACGCTAGCCAAGAACACTATGGTGTAATGTGTCAACTAGCACGGAGAATAAGGCTGTTGAGGAGCGACCATCCGTGTAATTTCTTTGCGCGATCACCGATATGTCAGATAGTATAACATGCAATTCATTTCGAGAGGAAATCCGACATACCGATACAAACTCAAAGCTACTACACAGTGGCTATTATGTCTTCGGAAACAAATATAGAAATAAGCATAACACAAATCAGTCACAAATAATTCATATCACAAAGGCAGAAGAAGATATGAATATATAACTAACACATGGAAGTGTATGTCAGAGTAGCGGTCTAAAAAGATCCGCAATATCACAAAAGAATAGTTACAAGAACTACACAAAAGAATAAGTATACATCATAGAGTCTATATCTCAATTGTATACAATCCAAAAACTACTAATCTAAGTAGTTAACCAAAAGTCAGAGAAATCAATCCCAAGTGAGAAGTCAAGCTGAAGCACCTGTAACATCTTGGTCTGACCCAAGTATTATTTAATAAGAAAATAATAAACGGATCAGTCTAACTATAAATATCAGATGAAACAATAGGATAAGAGATATGACTAAACACATAATAATCACAATGCCAAGCCGTGATATATATAAGTAATTGAAAATCAACAAGAGATTAATCAATATCACAAAATCTACACAAGAATCGAAGAAATGTCATACTCCTTATTTCGTTCACCAAACCATAAGTATTGACGATTATATCAATGTCAATCACAAAAGTCAATGACACACAAATTCACCAATGCACAAATAATGATAGAATTTATCAATGAAAATCACGAAAATTGGTGAAACACAAATTCCAGAATTCAACACACGAAATCCAGAAATCACAAAAGTCAATGAACACACAAATTCCAGAATTCAACACACGAAATCCAGAAATCACAAGAAAGGGGGGTGGAGGCCTATCACACGAACGGGAGCATAAAAACTCACCAACATATGTAACACACGAACGAGACGCTATCTCATGGTAGCTAGCCATTAATTCTTGACACACGAACGGCCCGAAGACCATGGGGCGCTACCCCACCAATTTGAGTCGAAACTCCACAAAATGGGGTTTAGTCTCCCTCGCAGACAATGTGACATCGCACAATTGCTAGTCTAAATCACAAAAATGATCATCATGATCAACGAGAAGTGTCAATTACACTAAGCTAGTAAATATATAATTTTAGCTTCACGTCCCATAACCACTTGCTTAACTTAAATATTTACGAACAAACTGTAGATCTCCACTAGAAAATTGTCACAAGAGATTCAATCGAACAAGTCCAAGAATTAACCGATGAAGTAAACACAAGCTTTTCATACCACTCGTTTTACTAAGCCGTTTAATTAGATTTCTCATACGAATGAGGTAAAGGTTTATATATACTAATAGATTGGAAAACGGTTTAAGAAACGAGCTTTGTAATAAAATAGTGTTGAAATCATTTGAAGAAATAGTTTTGATATTTACTATTAGTATAGAAAACCTTTATATTTTAAAAGTGACAAATCACAAACATGATTGTAGAAACAATCAATCACTAAAATTCACATACGAAGACGTGAATAAAATCCAAAGAAATCGATAAAGGATCCATTGAAATGGATATTCAAAAATCCCTAAAAGGAGACATCAAGGTCATAATAAATGATAACAACAAATAGGAAACAACACGAATCGATTAAAGATGGAAATTCAAGCAACTAGGCGAAATGGGCAAAATTGCACCAAGTCGGTCGGCCGGCTACAGAGCTCGGTCGACTGGCCAGAAGCAGAGAAATTGCTCGGAGTAGCAGGTCGGTCGACCGGCCACAGGGCTCGGTCGGCCGAACTGCAAATTTATGCAGTTTCTGCCCTTTTTTAATGAAATGCAATTTCCTCCAAAACGCGACCGTTCGAGCAATGGACCTAAGGGGCCTTAGCCAATTGATACCCCAGCTCCATTAGCTCTCCGATTCGCCACCAAAAACATGTTCAAACATCAAAGTTAGGATCTTTAAAGAATTGAACCCAAACACTAAAAATTTGGATATTCACCAATTCAATCCAAACCAAAAGCAATTGCACACGAATAAGTGTTAGGAATTCATACCTAACAATCGAAGATAGATATAAGCATAGATATGAGATAAAAATCTCACTTTTGAACCCAAATCAATGAAGGAGAAGCTTTAAAAACAAGCTAAGATCAATTCCTCTTCAATAACAACTCAAGAAGCTTCAATCTAAGCTTAAAAGAGAAACATTTCCTAAATTAGGTTTAGGAATTTTCTGAAATCAAAGAGAGAATGAGTTGGAGAAGAAGAAGAGAAGCTTACCAATGGGTTCTCATGAATTTGGAGCTAGAACTTGATTTGCAAAAGAAAACTAGGACTTGAGTTTTAATTTCCCATCTCTCCCACCATTATTGCTAAAGCTTGAGTATTAGGAATATGAAATGAAGTAATGAAGAGTTGGAGAGGAGATGGGACTGAGTTAAGTGGGGTTAATGGGCCCAGCCCAAACCAAAGCCCTAAGTAAAAAGTAGCAAAAATCAACTTACTCCAAACATATCGAAGCTTATACTCAAAAAGGTCGCAAACGACATTTTAAATTCAATGGGAGTGGTCCCGAGTCCTAATTCGACAGTATGCAAAAAGTAGCTTTTCAGACTAAATTTCGAGCATCGATAAAATATTTAAAATAAAATATTTAAATATAAAAATCGACAAATATGCGGGTTGTTACACGATCACTTCGAATCCATCCATTCGAATCGATGGATGCACGTGCCTTCGAGATGACGTGGCGCGCACATCTCGCATCGATCCGCCTTTTGCTTCGAGTTGACCGCTTCGACTCCATGAGTTTCGCCTCGTTTGTATCGATGACCGTTGTATTGCCCGAATCCACCAATGACGTGTACTTCGCTTCGGTTCTTAGTTCGCCCACTTTGTGTCGATGGAGGTGGAAGGATACGAAGTGAGAACAACTGATGGATACGAACCAAGGTTCTCTGATGGATTCGGCCAAGTGCCTCGATACGAACTAAGGTTTATGGATGGTGCATCGACGGATGCGAAGCGGTGTGGGTTGATCGATTCGAACCTGGTGGATACGAATCTGATGGATTCGAATAGACCAATGCATGACTTCCTGATGGATACGAACGATGGATTCGAACTGCTCTAAACTTAATGGATATGAACATGCTGAGGTGATGCCTATTTGATCGATTCGAACTCGATCGATTCGAAGCATGTTGAACTTGATGGATTCGAACAAAACAAATTGATGGATACGAATCCCATTGATTCGAAATGGGCATCTCCTCAACAATTTGATGGACACGAACTGTGTGTTTTAGCTAACTTGCATTGATCATATCTCGTTCATACAAACTCCGATTAACCTGAAATTTGAAACATTGTATTTCAAGACTCTGCTTGCCGTGTTCTATCAATCATAGCCTGATCCGGGCTCGGACAAAATTCGTCGATATCCATGGTGAAGCAAAGTACAACCAATCTTTGAGATGAACTGTCTTTGGTTTTCGACCGATCTTTTGGTATCACGGCTTTGCCAAAAAGTGGGATAACAAAACTCTTGCCTTCTAAATCCACCAACTACACCTTCAACCCCCCCATCTCTTAAGGGGTTATCCTACTTGGTGTTCTGCTCACTGGTTCTTCTCCTGGAACCAAATCTATCCGAAACTCAATAGCTCGTTTCGATGGCAATCCAACTATAGGCTCAAACATATCTGTGAATTATCTAACCATGAAAACCCAGCTCAACTCATCATCTGAATACAAAGTACCCAACAACGAAAACACTGTACCGCTAAAACCTCATAAGGTGACAATAATCCGATCGCTATAATCCGGGTGTCTAAGAGACATCTTCCTACCCTGAAAAAAAATATTAGCATCGTACTCACTCAACCAATCCATACCTAAGATAATCCCAAACCCTACAAAATCAAACGCATGCAAATTGCTCACAAAAGTATGACCTAACAGACCTAACTCAAATAGGTCACACTTCAACCCAAGAGTTGCATACCCTACTATTGGATTTGCATACCGTAAGGAAGTAACTAAATATGTGAGCTCAAGGTTAAGTTATGTAACAACCCGCATATTTATCGATTTTATATTTGAATATTTTATTTAAATATTATATCGATACTCGGAATTTAGTCCGAAAAGCTACTTTTTGCATACGGTCGAATTAGGACTCGGGACCACTCCCATTGAGTTTAAAATGCCGTTTGCGACCTTTTTGAGTATAAGCATCGATATGTTTGGAGTAAGTTGATTTTTGCTACTTTTCCACATTGGGTTTGGGTTTGGGTTCAGCCCTATGTTTAACTTATACTCAAATCTGAGCCACTCCTCCCCATTCACCCTCACTTTCTCCTCTTTTCAGTTCTATGGCATCAATGGTGGGAGAGATGGGAAATTAAAACTCCAAAACCCTAGTTTTGTTTTGCAAATCAAGTTCTAGCTCCAAACTAATAGAAGAACCCATTGGTAAGCTTCTCTTCTTCTTCTCCAACTCATTCTCTTATCAATTTCAGAAATTCCTAAACCTAACTTTGGGAATGTTCTTCTTTTAAAGCTTAGAATCAAGCTTCTTGAGTTGAATTTGAAGAGTGGTTGATTCTCCTTTGCTTTCAAGCTACTTCTTCATTTATGTGAGTTCAAAGGTGAGATTTTTATCTCACATCCATGCCTATATGTATCTTCGATTGTTAGGTATGAATTCCTAACACTTATTCTTGTGCAATTGCTTTTGGTTTGGATTGATTTGGTGAATATTCCAATTTTTGGTGTTTTGGGTTCAATTCTTTAAAAATCATAGCTTTGATGATTTGATCATGTTTTGGTGATGAACCAAAGAGCTTCTATTGCCGGGTAGTCGATTGGCGTAAACCCTTAGTGCCGTTGCTCGTCCGATAGAAATTTGGAAGAGATTGGCATTCATTAGATGGGCATGGGGGGGTGTTGGCTACAGGTCCGGCCGATCGACCTCAGGGTCCGGTCGACCGACCTGCTACCCGAGCACTTCCCAACCTCTGTTTGGAAGTGCAGGTTACAGGTCCGACCGACCGAGCTCTGTAGCCGGCCGACCGACCTGATGTAATTTTGCCTATTTCGCCTAAATGTTTGAATTTCCAACTTTAATCGATTCGTGTTGTTTCCTGTTTTTTGTTATCATTTATTATGACCTTGATGACTCCTTTTTAGAGATTTTTGAATATCCATTTCGATGGATCCTTTATCGATTTCATTGGATTTTATTCACGTTTTCGAATGTGAATTTTAGTGATTGATTATTTTTACAATCTTCTTTGTGATTTGTCACTTTAAAAATATAAAGGTTTTCTATACTAGTTGTAAATATCAAAACTCTTTATTCAAATAATTTCAACACTATTTTATTACAAAGCTCGTTTTCTCAAACCGATTTCTAATCTATTAGTATATACAAACCTTTACCTCACTCGTAAGAGAAATCTAATTAAACGGCTTAGTAAAACGAGTGGCATGAAACGCTTGCGTTTACTTCGTCGGTTAATTCTTGGACTTGTTGGATTGAATCTCTTGTGACAATTTTCTAGTGGAGATCTACAATTTGTTCGTAAATATTTAAGTTAAGCTAGTGGTTATGGGACATGAAGCTAAGCTCATATATTTACTAGCTTATTGTAATTTACACTTCTCTTTGATCATGACGATCATTTTAAGATTTAGACTAGCATTTGTGCGATGTCTCTTTGTTTCGGTGTGATTTCGACTCACACGTGTGGGGTAGCTCCCCATGGTCTTCGGACCATTCGTGTGTCAAAAATTAATGGCTAGCTACCATGAGATAGCTTCTCGTTCGTGTGATACATATGTTGGTGAGTTTTAATGCTCCCGTGTGTGATAGGCCTCCCCCTTTCTTGTGATTTCTGGATTTCGTGTGTTGAATTCTAGAATTTGTGTGTCATTGATTTTTTTGATTTCTGGATTTCGTGTGTTGAATTCTGGAATTTGTGTGTCATTGATTTTTGTGATTTCTGGATTTCGTGTGTTGAATTCTGGAATTTGTGTGTCATTGATTTTGTGATTTCTGGATTTCGTGTGTTGAATTCTGGAATTTGTGTGTCATTGACTTTGTGATTTCTATTGATAAGTTCTATCAATATTTGTGCATTGGTGAGTTTGTGTGTCATTGACTTTGTGATTGACATTAATATAATCGTCAATATTTATGGTTTGGTGAACGAAATAAGGAGTATGACATCTCTTTGATTCTTGTGTAGAATTTGTGATATTGATTAATCTCTTGTCGATTTTCAATTACTTATATATATCACAGCTTGGCATTGTGATTATCATGTGTATAGTCATATCTCTTATTCTATATCGTTTCATCTGATATTTATAGTTAGACTGATCCATTTATTATTTTCTTATTAAATAATACTCGGGTCAGACCGAGATGTTACAGGTGCTTCAGCTTGACTTCTCTCTTGGGATTGATTTCTCTGACTTTTGGCTAGCTACTTAGATTAGTAGTTTTGTTGTATACATTTGAGATATAGACTCTATGATGTATACTTATTCTTTTGTGTAGTTCTTGTAACTATTCTTTTGTGATATTGTGGATCTTTTTGACCACTACTCTGATATACACTTCTATGTGTTATATTCATAGCTTCTTCCGCCTTTGTGATATGAATTATCTGTGACTGATTTGTGTTATGTTTATTTCTATATTTGTTTCCGAAGATTATTATAGCCACTGTGTAGTAGCTTTGAGTTTGTATCGGTATGTCGGATTTCCTCTCGAAATGAATTGCATGTTATACTATCTGACATATCGGTGCTCGCGCAAAGAAATTGCACGGATGGTCGCTCCTCAACAGCCTTATTCTCCGTGCTAGTTGACAGCATTACTCCATAGTGTTCTTGGCTAGCGTGGGTATAGAGGTGGGGCGTCACAGCTTGGTATCAGAGCCAAACTTTGGAACAATATGGAATATTGTAACAAGGATCACCGTCCTATGTTTTTCTTAGGAGTAGTGCTTTAGGATTTAATTCGAGTCTTCGTACCAATTCATCCTATTTTCCTTATGATTCCTTGTTTTATCTATCAAGATTGCTTGATATTTATTTTGGGAATAACCTTTTTCTTCTTCTTTATTTCTTTCTAAAGGAAGAGAAATGGTTAGACCTGGCCGTCCCAGCGCCAGTCAATCTAGTGTTACTCCCCACGATGGAGTTTTTATGACTACCCAATAACTTCTTGACCTTGTCACGAATGCTCAAGCAATCTGGGTTTGCACGTTTGTGCAATGATTACACTAACCTGGGTGGGAAGCCATTTAAAGGTTCTGAAACTATTATTGAAGTCCAGGCTTGGTTAAGGACATGCGATCGAATCTTTTCTCGCTTGAACCTCGTTGATCTTCACCGAGTTCAGGTGGCTTCTAGTATGCTCCAAGAAAGAGCATTGGACTGGTACGAGCTTCTGATTTCCAAAATAAATGAAGCGGATCTCACTTGGGAGAAATTCCGAGAGCGCTACGAGTTAAAATTCGTACCAGAAGCCGAGAAGGTGACTTTGACTCGCCGTTTTATCGACCTTGTTCAAGGTGAATCTTCCGTGGCAGATTATGTCGCGTCTTTTGAATCTCTTTACAAATATGGGGTTGAATACATCAACTCCCCATTGAAGAAAAATAAGAGATTTGTCTATGGCTTAAAAAAAATATCAAGAAGCCATTACTTCTAAAATTAGAAGTTCCTTTTGACCAACTCATTGATATCGCTCTTCGTCTTGAAGAGGCGGATAAGGAGAATGATGTTGAAGTGGTGGGTTCCAAGCTAAACTTCAACAACAAGAAGAGGCCAAACAAATTCAAAGGTCCTTATCCCAATAAGAAAGGGAGGCAAGCAACTCCTGCTGCAAAGACCTTTTCCCCTACTGAAGGGAAATGCTTTAACTGTGGTTCTAGAGACCATTTTGCGAACAAGTGTTCAAAGCCTCGTACTTGTCGCTATTGCAAAAGCCCGGATCATTATTTATCTTCTTGCCCCAAGCTTCAGGGCAGGAAGGAGGGAAAGCTTAATGTTGCTCAAGCCCCTGGCAACACATCTCGTGGCCAAGGTATTTCTCATTCTATTCTGGATGGTATTATTTTATTTCGTGATCAACCTATTAGAGTTCTCTTTGATACGGGTGCATCCCATTCTTTTATATCAAAAGAACTTGTTGATACTTTTTCTTTGGATGTTTTGTGTTTAATGACTTCTTTGAGAATTACGAATCCGGTTGGTGGATCCGCAACAATCAGTTTATTGTGTAAAGATGTCGAGATTATTTTGTGTGATTTTTCTTTCCTAGCCGATTTGCATGTCATGCGTTATTTAGGCTTTCGAATGATTTTGGGAATGGATTGGCTTAACAGTTATGAAGCTCATATCCTATGTCCTGAGCGGACTATTCATCTTCGACATCCTCAATCTGTTAATCAGGTTTCTGTTATTCTTAAAGATTTGGATTCTGCTTTGGTTGCATCTTTATATTCTTTAAATCCTCGTGATGATGATAATGATGACGGGGAGGATATTATTTCTCTTATTCACGTTGTTCGTGAATTTTCCGACATATTTGAGCCCGTTTTAGGATTACCACCTAAGCGAGAAATTGAGTTCAAAATTAATCTTATTCCTGGAGCTCAACCTATTACTCGCCCTCCTTATCGCATGTCTAATAAGGAGAATGAGGATATGCATAAACAATTATCCGAATTGGAGACGAAGCAATTTATTCGCTCTAGTTCCTCGCCTTGGGGAGCTTCGGCTATTTTTGTGAAGAAATACGATGGTACACTTAGACTTTGCGTTGATTATCGCAAGCTTAATGATCTTACTATCAAGAATAAATATCCTTTACCTCGGATTGATGATCTATTCGATCAGCTTAGTGGTGCTAGAGTCTTTTCACAATTAGACTTAGCTACTGGATTCCATCAGCTTCGTATTGCAGAGGATAGCATTCCTTTGACATCGTTCCGTACTCGATATGGATCTTATGAATGGCTTGTTATGCCATTTGGTTTAACGAATGCTCCGGCTTATTTCGTTGACCTTATGAATAGAGTTTTCAAAGACTTCCTCGATCGATTTTTCTCATCTTTATTGATGATATTCTTGTGTATTCTAAAACCGAGGAGGAACATGAAAAGCATCTTCGGATTGTGTTGGAAACTCTTAGGAGTAATCAATTGAAAGAAAAATTTTCTAAATGCCATTTTTGGCAATCTAGGGTGAAGTTTCTCGGTCATATTATATCCGAATCCGGAATATCCGTGGATCCTTCAAAGATTGAAGCAATTCAGGATTGGAAAAGACATGGGAGTGTGACTAAAATCCACAGCTTTCTCGGATTGGCGGGCTATTACAGTCGTTTTATAAAGGACTTTTCTAAAATTGCCGTTCCTCTTACTGGCTTAACCAAGAAAGGAGTTAAATACATTTGGTCGGACAAATGTGATGCCTCTTTTCAGAAATTGAAAGAACTCCTTTCCGATGCTCCTATTCTTGTTATTCCCGAGGGGAATCAAGATTTCGTTGTTTATACCGATGCTAGTCGCATTGGTTTGGGTGTCATTCTTATGCAAAGAGAACGTGTTATTGCTTATGCTTCTAGGCAATTGAAGCCGGCCGAGACTAGATATGCCACACATGATTTAGAGCTCGCGGCTATTGTTTTCGCCCTTCGAATTTGTCGTCACTATCTTTTGGGAGAGAAATTTATTCTTTATACGGATCATAAGTCTTTGAAATATTTATTTTCTCAGAAGGAACTTAATTTGCGTCAACAACGTTGGCCCGAATTCCTTGCTCCTTATGATTTTGATATTCTTTATACCCCGGGTAAGGGTAATCGTGTCGCCGATGCTCTTAGCCGTAAGCAACAAGCAGTTATTTCTATGATGATCTCTGAATGGAACGATCTCGAGATCTTATCCACTTGTGAGATTCGAGAGCGCGTATCCGATTTATGTTCATCCCTTGTTTTATGTAGCCTTGAGGCTCATCCTTCTCTTTTAGACCGCATTCTTGAAGCTCAAAGGCTAGATCCCGAATTGGCTCTTCTTGGCCAAAATATTAAGGATAAAATTGATATTGAAGGTTTGAAAGACTTTGATATTGATTCTCGTGGCGGCATTCGGAAATTTGGTAGACTTATCGTGCCAAATATTTGTGATCTTCGTAAAGATATTTTAGAAGATTCCCATCGTTCTAAATTTACCATTCATCCCGGTAGTAGCAAAATGTACGCGGATATGAAGCGGCTTTATTATTGGGAGAGAATGAAACTTGACATCGCTAACTTCGTTAAGCGTTACATGACTTGCCAACTCGTTAAGGCCGAACATCAAAAGCCCGGTGGGTTATTGCAACCTTTAGAAATTCTAATTTGGAAGTGGGACCAAATTTCCATGGATTTTATTGATGGCCTTCCCCTTTCTCGTTCGGGTCATGATAGCTTATGGGTAATTATTGATAGACTTACTAAATCTGCCCATTTTATTCCCGTTCGGTCTAACCGAACCGTTCCTCTTTTGGCCAAACTCTTTATCAAAGAAATTGTTAAATTACATGGGGTTCCTACTTCTATTGTTAGCGACCGTGATCCATTTTTTACTAGTGGTTTTGGAAGAGTCTTCAAAAACCTTTAGGAACGAAGCTTAATTTTAGCACCGCTTATCACCCCCAGTCCGATGGACAAACCGAGCGTGTGAATCAAACTCTTGAAGATCTTCTTCGTGCATGTGTTCTTGATTTTGGTTGAAGTTGGGAAGATCATATTCCACTTGTTGAATTTTCCTTTAATAAAAGCTTCCAATCTAGTATTGGTATGGCACCTTTTGAGGCACTCTATGGAAGGCCATGCCGATCTCCTTCTTGTTGGCTTGAGGCCGGTGAGAAGCTGGTTTTAGGTCCAGATTTTATTCGTGATTCCACGGAAAAGATTGAACTTATTCGACATAGGATGAAAGAAGCCCAGAGTAGACAAAAATCCTATGCCGATAACCGGAGAAGGAAGTTAGAATTTTCTGTGGGGGATCTTGTGTTCATTCGTGTTTCACCTATGAAGGGTGTTGTACGTTTCAGTCGATCGGAAAAATTAGCGCCTCGATATATTGGGCCATTTCCTATCACGGAACGTATTGGTTCCGTGGCTTATCGCCTTTTATTACCGGCTCAATTTTCTGCTATCCATGACGTGTTTCACGTTTCTCAACTTCGGAAGTGCCTTCGAGATTCCGATTCTATTCTTGAGCCTGGTGTTGTGGAAGAGATTGAAGTTTCGCCTA
Source organism: Allium cepa (assembly GCA_030765085.1). Taxonomy (NCBI): domain Eukaryota; kingdom Viridiplantae; phylum Streptophyta; class Magnoliopsida; order Asparagales; family Amaryllidaceae; genus Allium; species Allium cepa. The sequence goes on from CM060938.1 coordinate 896,363,383, forward strand.
ATTTAACTTATGAGAAACATCCAATTCGTATTATTGCTTCGGAGGTCAAACGACTTCGAAATAAAGATGTCCCGCTTGTTAAAGTTCAATGGTCTTCAAATCCAAAGGATTGTTCTTGGGAATCTAGAGAGTTCATCGAGCGAACCCATCCGGACTTACATTCCCATGCTCTTTGAGGTGAACTTCTTATTTCAAACTTCTTTTGTGTTGAATATGCTTTTATGGTTGTTACTATATATCTTCTTCTTAAATATTGCGGGGATGCAATTTCTTTAAGGGGAGAGTCTGTAACAACCTGCATATTTATCGATTTTATATTTGAATATTTTATTTAAATATTATATCGATACTCGGAATTTAGTCCGAAAAGCTACTTTTTGCATACGGTCGAATTAGGACTCGGGACCACTCCCACTGAGTTTAAAATGCCGTTTGCGACCTTTTTGAGTATAAGCTTCGATATGTTTGGAGTAAGTTGATTTTTGCTACTTTTCCACTTTGGTTTGGGTTTGGATTCAGCCCTATGTTTGACTTATACTCAAATCCGAGCCACTCCTCCCTATTCACCCTCACTTTCTCCTCTTTTCAGTTCTAAGGCATCAATGGTGGAAGAGATGGGAAATTAAAACTCCAAAACCCTAGTTTTGTTTTGCAAATCAAGTTCTAGCTCCAAACTAATAGAAGAACCCATTGGTAAGCTTCTCTTCTTCTTCTCCAACTCATTCTCTTATCAATTTCAGAAATTCCTAAACCTAACTTTGGGAATGTTCTTCTTTTAAAGCTTAGAATCAAGCTTCTTGAGTTGAATTTTAAGAGTGGTTGATTCTCCTTTGCTTTCAAGCTACTTCTTCATTTGTGTGAGTTCAAAGGTGAGATTTTTATCTCACATCTATGTCTATATTTATCCTCGATTGTTAGGTATGAATTCCTAACACTTATTCTTGTGCAATTGCTTTTGGTTTGGATTGATTTGGTGAATATTCCAATTTTTGGTGTTTTGGGTTCAATTCTTTAAAAATCATAGCTTTGATGATTTGATCATGTTTTGGTGATGAACCAAAGAGCTTCTATGGTCGGGTAGTCGATTGGCGTAAACCCTTAGTGTCGTTGCTCGTCCGATAGAAATTTGGAAGAGATTGGCATTCATTAGATGGGCATGGGGGGTGCTGGCGACAGGTCCGGCCGACCGACCTCAGGGTCCGGTCAACCGACCTGCTACCCGAGCACTTCCCAGCCTCTGTTTGGAAGTGCAGGTTACAGGTCCGGCCGACCGAGCTCTGTAGCCGGCCGACCGACCTGATGTAATTTTGCCTATTTCGCCTAAATGTTTGAATTTCCAACTTTAATCGATTCGTGTTGTTTCCTATTTGTTGTTATCATTTATTGTGACCTTGATGACTCCTTTTTAGAGATTTTTGAATATCCATTTCGATGGATCCTTTATCAATTTCTTTGGATTTTATTCACATTTTCGAATGTGAATTTTAGTGATTGATTGTTTTTGCAATCTTCTTTGTGATTTGTCACTTTAAAAATATAAAGGTTTTCTATACTAGTAGTAAATATCAAAACTCTTTCTTCAAATGATTTCGACACTATTTTATTACAAAGCTCGTTTTCTCAAACCGATTTCTAATCTATTAGTATATACAAACCTTTACCTCACTTGTAGGAGAAATCTAATTAAACGGCTTAGTAAAACGAGTGGCATGAAACGCTTGCGTTTACTTCGTCGGTTAATTCTTGGACTTGTTCGATTGAATCTCTTGTGACAATTTTCTAGTGGAGATCTACAATTTGTTCGTAAATATTTAAGCTAAGCTAGTGGTTATGGGACATGAAGCTAAGCTCATATATTTACTAGCTTATTGTAATTGACACTTCTCTTTGATCATGACGATCATTTTAAGATTTAGACTAGCATTTGTGCGATGTCTCTTTGTTTTGGTGTGATTTCGACTCACACATGTGGGGTAGCTCCCCATGGTCTTTGGACCATTCGTGTGTCAAAAATTAATGGCTAGCTACCATGAGATAGCTTCTCGTTCGTGTGATACATATGTTGGTGAGTTTTAATGCTCCCGTTCGTGTGATAGGACTCCCCCCTTTCTTGTGATTTCTGGATTTCGTGTGTTGAATTCTGGAATTTGTGTGTCATTGATTTTTGTGATTTCTGGTGTTGAATTCTGGAATTTGTGTGTCATTTATTTTTGTGATTTCTGGATTTCGTGTGTTGAATTCTAGAATTTGTGTGTCATTGATTTTTGTGATTTCTGGATTTCGTGTGTTGAATTCTGGAATTTTTGTGTCATTGATTTTTGTGATTTCTGGATTTCGTGTGTTGAATTCTGGAATTTGTGTGTCATTGATTTTTGTGATTTCTGGATTTCGTGTGTTGAATTCTGGAATTTGTGTGTCATTGACTTCATGATTTCTATTGATAAGTTCTATCAATATTTGTGCATTGGTGAGTTTGTGTGTCATTGACTTTGTGATTGACATTAATATAATCGTCAATATTTATGGTTTGGTGAACGAAATAAGGAGTATGACATCTCTTCGATTCTTGTGTAGATTTTGTGATATTGATTAATCTCTTGTCGATTTTCGATTACTTATATATATCACAGCTTGGCATTGTGATTATCATGTGTATAGTCATATCTCTTATTCTATATCGTTTCATCTGATATTTATAGTTAGACTGATCCGTTTATTATTTTCTTATTAAATAATACTCAGGTCAGACCGAGATGTTACAGGTGCTTCAGCTTGACTTCTCTCTTGGGATTGATTTCTCTGACTTTTGGCTAACTACTTAGATTAGTAGTTTTTGTTGTATACATTTGAGATATAGACTCTATGATGTATACTTATTCTTTTGTGTAGTTCTTGTAACTATTCTTTTATGATATTGTGGATCTTTTTGACCACTACTCTGATATACACTTCTATGTGTTATATTCATATCTTCTTCCGCCTTTGTGATATGAATTACCTGTGACTGATTTGTGTTATGTTTATCTCTATATTTGTTTTCGAAGATTATTATAGCCACTGTGTAGTAGCTTTGAGTTTGTATCGGTATGTCGGATTTCCTCTCGAAATGAATTGCATGTTATACTATCTGACATATCGGTGCTCGCGCAAAGAAATTACACGGATGGTCGCTCCTCAACATCCTTATTCTCCATGCTAGTTGACAGCATTACTCCGTAGTGTTCTTGGCTAGCGTGGGTATAGAGGTGGGGCGTCACAAGTTATCTATCAAACATCTAGATATAAAAGAATGCGATCACCAGTATCAAATAAAATGCTCACAGACATACCATGAATCTGAAGCGTTCCTTCAAGAACTGCCTTTCCCTTGTCCAGGGCTGTTGACTTAGAAGAAGCAGGCTCGAATGCATACACCTTGCCTTTACCATCTCTAATGGGCTCCATGCACTGGTTCTTATAATGGCCTATCTGGTCACAGTTGAAACACCTAACGTTCTTCCCCTAGCCACACCCTTTGCCTTCCCTGAGCGACACTCATTAGCAAAGTGCCCTTTCCTATCGCATTTACAGCAAACTACCTCAGACTTGCTTTCTTGGCTGTTCCACCCTTTTGAGCATCTTTCTTAGGAAAGAACTTCCTCTTCTGGCTCTACCCAACCTGGACCACTTTTGCCTTGCTCTTCTCCAGACACTCAAGGACTTCTTCCTTCCTCTAAGCCATCTCTATAACAATATCAGAAGGATCTCTAAGATGAGACAAAGTAGCACTAGCCAATTCTGGCTTTAATCCTCTGATAAACTTCTCATTCTGCTTCAACACGGTATGTACAGAAGCATACCCATACTGGGCCAACTCTTCAAACTTCCAGGCATACTCAGCAACAGACATCTCACCCGGTACCAGCTCAGCAAATTGCATAATCAAAGCTGACTGTGCCATTATAGAAATAAACCTCTCCTGGAATCTCCTCTTAAAATCCTCCTAAGTTATTGTCTCCTCATCAACTATCGCTGCTACACTGTTCCACCAGAACAATGCGGTTCCTTGAAGCTGCCTGGACGCCAACCTCCTCTTCTGCTCATCATTGAGCCCAAGATCTATAAAAATCCTTTCGTAGTGCAACAATCAGTTTTACACTCCTATCGCATCCTTCATTCCCCCAAACAGCTTTCCTCCTAGCTTCACAAAATTAGCACATATCTTAGCAAAATGATTAACTACCAAAACTTCTGGAACCCCAGACACTCCGGCTTCAACTCCTTCCTGAGTCATATTTTTGAAAAATTGATACATGGCTTCCATTCCAATCCACGGGACTTCAGCACCAACATTCTCTGCCTGACCTTGGCCTCTCCCTACATTAGGTCCGGGATTCCTCTCGGTGCTTCCCCTCCTTGGTTAACTCTACTTCTTCTACCATCCGTGTCTGTATTCAAACCTCATGAGATACAGAAAGATAACCTAGTCAAAGATAGATGAATGGAGATAAAACGCATACTTATATATAACAAATACAAGTATGTTACTATAGCTTTAACCCAACCCCAAATCTTACTATAATTTCTTTGGATTTTTGTTTTCAAAACAAATTTTTAGTTAAAATTTTCATAAACCTAAGTTTCGATACCAGTTGTAACATCCCATATCTAGAGGCCAAAATCAAAGCGTTATGGATGTTGCAGTTATCCATAGTATTAACTTTTGGTGATGAAAGATGGTACTGTTAATGGTATCCACAAAATCAGAAGCATTTAAATACGAATAAAATCACAAATTTCCAAAAACAATAATTTGAGTGATTACATTTCAAAGAGTCATAGCCAAGTTAAAAAAATCCCAACGTATTCCCAGGTAATGCTTAAATATAATTACAACAATACGCCAAGAGCGACATATGAAGATGCCCCCTTGGATGATCAAAGCAATATAGACATAAATGTCATAATACACAACAGAAATAAATTTAAAATAGAATTCCTAAATTTAGCTATCCGTCAACCACCTGCTCGTCTTCGGAAGCTTATTTGCAAAAATCTACTAAAACCTAAAAATCTAAACCTTCAGCCTACTCAAATCAAATTTTGAGCACCCGAGAGCTTAAGGGGAAATAAAAACTTCGTGTCAGATATAAAGCTCGGTATGAATAATTTTTGTTACATCTCAGTTTATTGATATATAGTGAGACCATTCCGCTTAGTGGAACGGGTTTTCCCTCACTAATATCCCTTTTCTAAACATATATTTTGCAAATCCTTTCATACAACCAAACTGGTTAATAAACTGATTATAATAATAATATAGCAATATCCATTATGCTAAAACCGAAAATAAAAAAGATTATCTGTCTAAAATCTGAACTATCTGTTCTTTACTGGACTATCTGTCCTAAATTCAGAGCTAACTGCTCTATTCTGGACTATCTGTCCTAAAACTAATTATACCAAAACAACAATATCTATTATGCTAGATAATGGGCTATTTGCCCAAAATAGGTAAAAAGGTGAACTAACTATCCTAAAAATAGCAAAGTCTGTTATGCTAATAATGAACTAACTGTTCATATCAGAGCTAACTACTCTTTATGGACTAACTGTCCTCAAGACTAACTATCCTCTGGGCTGACTGCCCTCAAAATGGAATAACTGTTCAAATTTAAATGAGCTGACTGACCAAATTTTCTTTTGGGTTAGATACCTTTCAAAATTATCCGAGCTACCTACTCTACATAATATATGAGCAAACTGCCCTTCAAATTTTCCTTGAAAATCTTTTTAAAATGATTTAGACCGTCAAATCATATATATACAAGGAAAATATCTCTTTGGCTTTACTTTAAGTATTATTGCCATACTATATATACTTTACTGAAAATAATATTGACGATGTTCAATAAGGATTATCTATTCTTTAAAATAAGTCATAACCCATTTTAACCAAAAATACTAGGTCGTCTGCATAGTCCTTTCATTCAAAACCTTTGTTTAAAACCTTTAAACAATCTTTAGAAAACATTGAAGGTAACTCCTTCAGAACCATTAATAAAACCCTTCGAAATTGTTGAAGGTAACTCCATCATATCCTTTAATAAACCTTTCGAAATCATTGAACGTAACTCCTTCAACACCTTTTTTTAAAAGCCTTCCTTTTACAAGCTTTATAACATATGAAATCCACCTTTTAAATCCTTTAAACCTTAGCCTTTTGAAAACATTGTTGAACCATACCTTTCGACCTTGTCAGAAGGTCTCTTTTTGACCAAGTCGAAAGGTTTCACCTTTCGACTTTGTCAAAAGCCTGGGGTACCTCCCCTATAAAATCGTTTGTAAACCTTTCGAAAGCGGTGAAATTCAAAACCTTTCGAAGACAATGGGTCAATTTAAAACAAGTGGAAACCTTTCGAAACCATTCAAAGTCAACTATTTTAAAACCTTTAAAATGATTCGACTTAAAACATTTGGATTATGCAAAGGGATCGGAAAAACATTGGAGTCGGAAGCAACTGCCTCGAAATATAAAACTTTTCGAAACCATTCAAAAAAATGAAGTGTTGGTGTTAGAACCAACCCTCCGAAATCAATGTAGAGAGGCGGCAAGTTTTGGAAAATAAAAGATAACCTTTTGACTCCATCTGTGTCGAAATTTTAGGAAGGAACATTTTCTTTTAAACCATTTGACAATGTCAAAAGCTCTTTATCGAAAGCTATCAAACGTATTTTCTTTAAATCAAAACAAAGTTTCATCCCCTTCGAATGCTCTAACCTATCGTCCCTTAAACCTTTCGACTTCGTCCTAGTCACTACGCATCAGTTGCCTGATACCATGTGCATTGGTATTTGACCGAGTAAAAAGATTTGATACCTTTCGACCTTGTCGAAAGGTTTGGAATGAAGGCGGAAGCTCTTGCCGAAAGGGTTGAAATCAAAGAAAAACTATTTGTTTGTACTTTAAAACTATTCTTGTGTACCCGACCTACCTGGTTTGACTAAATCTGATTGGTTTCCAAAATTTTATATTCAAAAATGCTGTCGACTTTCCTAATTTGGAAATTTAAATAATTTGAAAAAGTCCCTTTCTCATTTATAATTATATAAAACATTTAAGTCCATAACTTAAATAAATTTATATAACTATTCATACCTCTTGAAAATTCCGGAAAAAATCCACTAAATCAATTAATATGTTCTCTTTAACATATAAAATTTTTAGATCCAAACAAGAATTATTATTTCCGTAAATAATTTAATAATCCAAAATACCATTTTCTTCCTTAGAAAATTCATAACAATTCCAACAAAATTTTGAAAATTCTAAAAATTTAAACCCATTTCTAAAATAACCTTTTAGACCTTCATAAAAATTCGCAAGGCTAACGGATGCCATTTAGTAGGATTTTCATCTTAATACATGTCATAAAATCTATATGAACATTCATAATCATCGGCATGTATTTATAATCACTTTATCATTCAAAACATGGCAAATCTTTGAAGAACTGTTCGAATTTAATCTTAAAACCGAAAACATAAAAGTTTTGAGATGTAAACATTATTCACCTTTGCTTTAGTGATTAAGGAGCTTGAGATTTGAACGAGTTTGATTTGAATTTGCTTTCTTTAATCTTTCTTTTGTTTCCTCTTCTTCTTCCTTTCTTAATGGTTGTTAGCCAAGCTTTTAAATTTTTAAAATGAGAAATGAATGTGTGTTGGAATACACGGCCTAAGGAAGATAATATAGGAATGGCCTCTTTCCCATAATAACCCTCCCCTAATTCATTTTAAACCCCTCATTTAATTTATTAGTTAAAAAGGCACGGCTACCTTAATTATATCAAATCTTAATCCCCTTATCAACACATTATTTTATTTAGTTTATCTAACTAAATTTCCTAAGTAATGTAATCAAAAATCTAAGGCATTATAGTTTCTTCAAAAATAAATCAAATTGCTAAAAAGAAAATTTGTTTTGGGATTTTTTCATTTTTTTTTTAATTTTGAGTTTTGGAAGAAAATGCAAAAAATAAACTATGAAAATCAAAAATGAAAACAAGACTCCCCCTTACACTTGATTTTGACTACGTTCCCATAGTCAATGCATGATATACCGAGTGTAACCTGGAAAACTATGTACATATTTACAAAAAGGATTAACATTTCTTACTAAACGTTGAATGACTCATGAATAATCATAAGCACCTCCTCTTGATTACTTGGAAATTCCAAGTAATGCTTCAAATGATGACCAATGACTTTGAAAATTGTTCCATCCATGGGGTTTTGTATTTCTATGGCATTGTGCGAAAAAAAGTTTATACAATGTATGGTCCGGTCCATCTTGATTTTAGTTTCCCAAGGAATAAGAGAGCCATACAAAAGAAATTTTTGGTTTGGTGAAAACATTTTTCTTAGGATTGACTTGTCATGAAAAACTTTTGTTCTCTCTTTGTAAATATTTTCTTTCCATACGCGTCATTCCTAATCTCTTCTAATTCGCTATCACTGGCTTTTTCAAGATCAAAGTTTAAGTTCTTTATTGCCTACAATGCTATATGTTCTATTTCAATGGAAAAATGGCATGCTTTCCCGTAAACTAAACGAAACGGAGACATCCCAAGGTTAGTTTCAAAAAGCAGTACAGTAATCCCAAAGTGCATCTGTTAATTTTTTAGACCAGTTTTTATGACTTTATTAACGGTTTTTTCCAATATTTGTTTGGTTTGACGATTTGAAACTTCAACTTGACTATGAGTTTGAGAATGATACGGAGTAGAAAACTTGTGGATTATCAAGTATTTCTTCATTAATGTTTCGAATGAACGATTTTAAAAATGGGTTTTGTTATCACTTGTTATTGTGCATGGTGTGCCGAACCTCGAAAAGATGTTTTCTTTGAGAAAATTTACAACAATTCTATAATCGTTAGTTTTACACAGAATGGCTTCGACCCATTTGGAGACATAACCGACAACAATAGTTATGTACGAATTTCCGAAAGAATTGGGAAAAGGTCCCATAAAGTCAATACCCCAAACGTCAAAGGTTTCGATCGTAAGGATGGGGTTCAAAGGCATTATATTTCATCGAGAGATTCTTTCTACCATTTGGCAGAGATCGCAAGTTTTATAAAACTCAAATGCATCTTTGAAAAGAGTGGGTCTGTAATTGCCACATTGAAGTACTTTTTCAGTAGTTTTTCGAAGACCAAAATGTCCACCGCACGCTTGATTATGACAAAACGAAAGAACACTTTTGATTTTGCAATTTGGAATGCAACATCGAATGGTTTCTTCGAAACAATATTTAAACAAGTATGGATCATCCCAATAGAAATATTTGACTTGGGAAAGAAATTTTTATTTATCTTGTTTCGACCAAAATGAAGGAGTTTCCTTAGTGACTAAACAGTTCACTATGTCGTACCAAGGATCGAGAGGAACGAAAAGGAGTTGTCCATTAGGAAAGTTCTCATTGATTGGTAAAGGAGATGATGTGTTTGGAAGATGCGACAGATGATCAGTGATGACATTGTTGGATCCTTTTTTATCTTTAATCGTAAGGTCAAATTCTTGGAGCAGAAAGATCCAACGGATTAAACGAGACTAAGCATCCATTTTAGTGAAAATGTAACTAAGAGCGGAATGGTCAGTGTAAACAGTAATATGTGAGCCAATCAGATAAGGTAGAAAATTTTCGAGCGCAAAGACAACCGCTAAAAGCACTTTTTCATTGGTTGTGTAATTGAGTTGAGCATCGTTTAGTGTCATACTATCATAGTAGATTACATGAAGAATTTTGTTGATGCATTGTCCAAAGATAGCACCACATACGAAGTTAGAAGCGTCACACATTATCTCGAAAGGAAGATCCCAATTAGAAGAGCAAATGATGAGAGCGAAAATGAGTTCATTTTTGAGACGTTCGAAAGCAAAAACACAATTAAAATTAAAGTCAAATGGAATGTCTTTTCCAAGAAGAGTCCTTAGAGGTCAAGCGATTTTACTGAATTTTTTTACAAAGCGTCGATAGAAACCAACATGCCCAAGAAATGAACGAATGTCTTTGATAGTTTTGAGAATGGGTAGATTCGCAATAACATCAACTTTCCCTTTATCTACCTCAATGCCTTTGTTTGAAATGACATGTCCAAGGACAATGCCGTGTTTGACCATAAAATGACATTTTTCCAAATTTAACGTTAATTGTTTGTCCTTGCATCATTTAAGAACCAATTCAAGATGGTGTAAGCAATCGGAAAAAGAGTTTCCAAAGGTAGAAAAATCGTCCATAAACACTTCAAGAAAATGCTCGATCATATCGGAAAAGATGCTGATCACGCATCTTTGAAATGTAGCAAGAGCATTGCAAAGGCCAAAGGGCATATGTGATAAGCAAAAGTACCAAAGTGACACATGAAAATCGTTTTCTCTTGGTCTTTGAGAGCGATTGAAATTTGGTTATATCCAGAATAACCATCAAGAAAGTAATAGAATTCATGGTAGGCTAAACTTCAAGCATTTGGTCAATGAAAGGAAGAGGAAAGTGGTCTTTACGTGTTGCAGCAGCTAAATTTTTGATAATCAATGCAAACACGCCAACCCGTTTGAGTACGAGTTGGAATGAGTTCATTTGAGTCGTTCTTAATAATGATAAGTCTCGACTTATTCGACACACCATGAATTGGGTTAACCCATGAACTATCAGAGATTGGGTATATGATTCCGTTATCGAGAAAGCTTAAGAGTTTCGGCACAAACCGCATCCTTCATTTTTGGGTTAAGCCTTCATTGTGACGACCTGGAATTTTTGAATGTTTGAAATTAGAATATTTAATTGATTTTAAATATTTAAAAGTTTAATTTTTAACTTGAATCCAAATATCATTATTTATTTGATGATTAAATTATTAAATTAAATAATTTGAAGTTGGGTAAAATGTTAAATCAGGAGTTTTAAGCCTGTTAAAAATAATTTGAAGGCTTATAAAATCTATATTGATAATACTTAAGAGAATAGAAGTGTTGAAATCAAATTTTAAAATGGTTTGTTAAGTTTGAAATTTATATCGTTTAAATTGAATTTAAAAATAGCCTTCCAAGGCACAGTCTCGGAATTTGACGAAACAGGTTCCATTGGATCCGTAATATTGAATTATTTTCGGATTTCAAATTTCGTATTGAACGGAGTTAGTGTGTGAGTGTACGATATATAAACGCGCTGGAAATTTAATTTATAATAATCTGATAAAATTTAATTTAATTAATCAAGCTTTTTTTATACACCTCTACCCATATCTTAAAATCTTGTTCCCCGTTCTCTTTTAAAATCGCAAGCTGAAAAAAAATATTACTAGTGTCTTCCTTCTGAAGAAAGCCAAGCTGAACCTTTTTATAAAATCACGCAACTCTTTTTCTTGAAGGGTAGAACCGAATCCCTTCCTTCAAAACAAAAATCAAAGTTAAAAAAAAATCTTAAATTGATCGTACAAGATCCATGGCAGGCCGAGCTTTTCTTAATATTGCACGAGCTCGTCTTCATCCCATTTCAATCGCGTTCCCCCAAATTCATGATCGGCACAAGGTTTGTAGTGTCGCCCACCCTTTGCATCAGTCGTGAGAACTGGAGAAGCGACAAGGATCGAAGTCGCTCGCAAGTCGCTCGCGTATGGGCTTCGATGTCGCGTGCGAGTCGCGTCTAGGGTTTTGTCAGCAATGAAGGCGACGCAGTGGGTGGTCATGCTCGACGTAGTGGGTTAGCGAAGAGCTGGGTCGGCGAGTTGATCGAGGCTGCGATGAGGTGAGAGGCCGACCTAGGTTTGCGCGTGCGTGTGTGGGCTTGGTCAAGATCGTGGTTCGCTTGGAAGGAGAAGGGGTTTGCTGTGAGGTATACCCATTTATTTTATTTAAATTAAAACAAGCATCCATGGATTAGAAAAGATTAACAGTAAAATTAATTACTGTTTTATAATAATGATTATTCTTATTACTTTACCGGAAAGATAAGCAGGTAGAAAAGAAATTAAGTAGACAGCTAGATCTAAAATAGTTTTGTTTTGTTTTTAATTTTGAATTTGGATTATTAACTATTTATGCAAAAGTTAAATATATGTATAAGACATTTATATAAGGTATTGGAAGGAAATTATATAAGGGATTTGTGATAAAATTATACGATTTACTTATTTAATTTATTTTTGTTGCTAAAAGATGTAATAAAGGAAAATTAGTTCAAAATTAAATTGAATGGTAATTAAGGGTTCGATTTATATTTCGAATATTAATAAATCGAAAATTGGTTTGCACAAGGTTAAAAATCGCGGAAACAAGACGAGTTTGAGGTGAATGGCAATCTTAGGCCAAAGATGAGTTAATCTCACTCGGTAAAATTTAAATTCAAATTTAAATTTAAATGATTAAAATTAAATAATTGTTTGAATGGTTGAATTGATTAATGTGCTATAGTATGGTATATTTTGGATTGGTATTTATATTGTGCTAACGTCTGTGGATGTAGGGAAAACAGGTTGGAGGGATCCAACTGGACCCCTCAACTTTTATTTAAATTATTTAATATTCTCTGTTTTTATTATTTGATATTCTATAATGAATTATGTGGTAATATTGAATTTTATGGTTTGATTGGATATAATTGGGTATAATGAATTACCAAAAATATATAAATTGGATTTTGGAAAGAAAATAAAAGAAGTGAATTTGTAAGAAAATAATTATAGAATAAATTTAAGAATTAACTGGAAAGGAAATAAAGTGATTTTAAAATACTAATAAATAAATCTTGAGTAAGGAAAGGAAAATTTGAATAAACAGCAAGTTAATGAATTTTAAAATTCAGTGTTATTATTTAAAAAGAACAAAACATTTATTTAAAATTTAAGATTTAAATTATTGAAAAAGAATAAAGAAGAAATTGGAAATAACCTGAAGTTTGTATATTTCAGTTAAAAAGGTTTGAAATCAAACGGAAAATAATAATAATAATAATAATAAAGTCCATAACTAATAAATTTTGAAATGAACTGATAAGTAAAGAAATTTATTTCAAATGGAATAAATTAGGAATCAATTTGGATAATTGATATAAGTAATTGAGATTGGAAATTCTCCCTGAATAACCAAGTACGTTTTCAAAGTAAATTTTTAAATATAAGTTAAAAGTTTTAAAGTTGTTTTAAAAAGCAAGTTTTGGAAAATATATTATTTCTAAATATTTGAATTCTAAAGTAAGTATTTCCTTTCAATCTATTATAGCAGTAATTATTTAAAGAGTGACTTAGTATTTGTTTTAAAGTGAAAATCTAGTTTTATATTTTATTAAGTAATCTTATTTTCAGATATTCATATAGTATGTATTTTTAATAAATTATTGAAGTAGTTTTTAACTTAAATGTTTTTAATGTATTTTTCGTAGTAAAGCGTTTTAAATTATTTTAAAGATCTAGTTTTGTGCTTAGTGATTTCAGTGGAGATAGAAATTATTTGGGAAGTTTATTCTGAAAAGAAAGATGGTTTGAAACTGTTTTCAATGGTTTGAAAAGTGAAAATATATCTTGCGAAGATATTTTTGGGATTAATAAATAATTTGGGAAATTATTTATTGGTTAATGGTTGTTTGTGAATATTGATTGATAGTTAAATAACCGACTATCAATATTGGACAAATGCGTTGATCGTTTCGAAGAGACCGGGGTCGAGATTTATTTCTCGAAAACCACTTCGATCCGGTTTGTACGTTTCGTGGAAACGATTTTGGATTCGAAGATGGAGCAGTGACGTGCAAGGGCTAGTCGCTACTAATCCTGTGGATATTTCCGAAATGGATGTAGTAGGAATAGTGCCTTCGGTTCCGTTTGAACCCGGGACGGACTTGTATGGATGAATGCTTTCGGGACATCGTCAGGTGAACGATAGGTATTCTAAGGGATATGTTCTAAAAAGGTAACGCTTAGCCTCAAGCCTCATCAACCGGGAATGACTGAAAATCAGGGATTATGCATCAAGGCTAGGTGGGTAGCACCCAAGCAGGGTGAGGTCATCCCTGTCTAGATGTCCCTTTATTTTGGCTTAGTGGGCGGTTGCTGATCCCAACCGTGGGGTGATCTCACTCGGGATTATCCAGTAAGGGGTAGTCCCGTTCTTGTGTTGTAGGGGAGCGGGCGTACTCCTCGGTACTGTGATCTAGGCCACGTACTGTGACAGGTGGTACCCCAATGCCTAGTCATTAGTTGGAAATCCAATCTCCCTACGAGCCTTGTACGAATTTTGTTTGTATTACCCACTTTGTGGCTAGTAGCTAGAATTTAATCATGTAACAATTTTGGCTATTTTATAAGTATTTGTATATGACCCTATTATAATATCAGAGGATTTCTATAAAAATTATTTTAGCTATCGTAAGGTAAAAACCCGACATGTTTATTTGTGGCGTGGTCTTACGAGATGCTTTTGTTTTCAAAGGATTTTGAAACTTTAATAATCAATTGAGTGTGATTTTCTCATGCTGGTATTCCAGACTGACTCTGGTGTTATTTAACTATAATGCTCGAGTCAGACCGAATATTATAGGATACATGATATGATGCTGTGGAGCTCATGAAACGAGCAGGATGACGATACGTACTCCCGTACTTGTTTTATATATATATTCCGCTGTGTTGAGTAGTTGTGTATCCAGTTGTATGTTATTGATGTTGAGATGTGATTGATGTACTCTGATGATGTAATATATAAACAGAGATATTTGATTTTTGAGTAAAGATTATTTATTATCTATTATAATTTATTCTGCTGCGATGGTTAGATTCTGTAGTTGTTTTCTATTTTCTTCTTCTACCTCTTCTTCTTTAACCCAAATGGTTCGTATTTCTGTACAACTTGAGTTAATTTAGGTAGAATAGTGTTGACTCAAGGGGTACGGATTTACGGGTCGTTTCACTTGGTATCAGAGAATAGGTTGGTGATAACCTTGGCTCTGGTGGGGATTACTCATTAAATAGAGTCCGTAGTATTCTAGAATGAGTTTGAAAGTATTAATAGATATGAGCACGTATTTGTTAGTGAATATGAAATTGTTTTTATATTGCGTTGATTTATCGGTTGAGTGTTTATGGATTCTGGTCGATATATGGGACGCCATGTCATCGATAGGGATTTCTAAACTCTTGAACAAGATAAACCGACACGGTATTGTTTTAAATAGGGTAAATGAAATAATTTTACCCAAAATTATTTTGTATATAAAGGAAATGATTTTCGTAATCATTATAGTTGTATATGGATGCTTGGTTGTTAGAAAGTGATAATATTAAATTATTATCATTGTATGATAATTGAATAAGAAATTGAAATAATAACTAAAGATTAAGGAAGAAATTAATGGGATTTGTAAATGTGATTCATAATTGAATAAGATATTAAAACCATAATTAAAAACTAAGAAACCAATTTGTATACAAATGAAATTTGTAAATATAAATTATAAATGTAAATTATAATGTGGTTAATAATTAAAATAAAATAAAATTCCAAGGTAATGTTTGAATATAAATTTAAAGAGTTTGGAATTTGAAAATTTGGGAATTTAAGTTCCTTTGAATTTGGAAATGATTCCCAAAGGTTGGGAAAAAAATAATATATATGGGAGAAATATTTTTGAATCGGATTTGAAATCTAGAGAGATTTGGAATTTAAAAATAGTGAAGGGTTTTAAAGGAGAGAAAAGCATTGAACTCTTACGGTCGCTAGAAAATAATTTCGGTGATGACTGCAGCATCATCGATGTTCATTTTTGAGTTTCCAAGAGAGAAATTGCTACCAAATTGTTTTGCATTGAAATTGTTTGCAAAACTGGGTGGATATTGAAATTCAAGAGATAAATTGAATTTATCAAAGGATTTTTGATATAAATAATTTCAAAAGGGATTTTGAAATACTTATGTGATTATTGAAAACTCTGATATCGGTTTAAAATATTTTGGGATGTTTAAGCAATAGTTTAAACTCTGGAATCTTAACTAGCAAAGCTTATGGCATATAATAAGTTTGATGACATGTAAATTAGGAATTTATTGAAATAAAATTCAACTTTGTAAGTAAGTAAAGTGGAAACTGGATACTGGAAGTTAAAATTTAAATGGTGTTAAATTATGTGAAATGGAAAAAAAAAATAGTCAAGTTGGGCTAAATAAAACAATGTTTTGAGATTTAACATTTATAAGTAACGGATAAATTAATATGGTATGCAAATGAAATGAAATTCAATATTGGATGATGCTTGATTTAATTGTGTAAAAATAAGTGTAGAATTAGTTCAAATGAACTAAAAATAATTAATGTTGGAAATAAAATTTATTGGTTGAAAATGAATTTGTGAATGGATAAATGGATCAACTATTGAACTTATAAAGTAAAGTTGATATTAATAAGAAGAAATTGGAAATTTTAATCCGGGAATAAAAATTTAACTTAAGTGCATGTTGAATTTAACTTGAGATAAGTTAAATAAAATTGAAATTGAAATTGAATTAAATTGGATATAAAGTTTAAAGGTAAAATGATTATAATTGTAAAATGAAAATTTGTACCTTAAGCTAGTAAGTTTTATATATAATTTGAATTTGGTTATAAGATGAAATGACTCAAATGAGCAATATAAGCTTTAAAATAAATAAATAAGTTTTAAACACACATGCATTGA
Source organism: Allium cepa (assembly GCA_030765085.1). NCBI lineage: Eukaryota > Viridiplantae > Streptophyta > Magnoliopsida > Asparagales > Amaryllidaceae > Allium > Allium cepa. The sequence goes on from CM060938.1 coordinate 896,380,090, forward strand.
GAAATAAAATTTAGTTAAATTTGGATTGAATTGAATCAAAAGTTAGTTGTGTCATGAATGTTATTACATGGAATTAAGTCCTTGCTTAATAAAACTTAAAAGGGGAATAAGTAAGCAGAATAAAAGTATTGGTATCCTGAAAAAAAATCCAAACTTGTGATATTAAGTAAGATTGAACTCAAGAGAATCAAATAAAATGATTTTATAAAATGATTTTCAAGATAAATGAAAAAAAAAATCAAGTATGGGATTATAATTGGAAGTGTTGTTAAATAAAAATTGAATTGGATTAAAATGGATATGGTGTGAAATATAAATAAATCCAGTTCAAGCATAAATTGAATGGCCTTGTTATTAATAAATTCAACAATGAATTGTTAATGTAAATGAAAATTTAAAATGGATAAGAGAATAAACTAATTGAATAAATTAGTGAAATGTTTGGGATTTTATCAAGGAGAATCAAATCAAAGATTGTAAATAGGTAATAGAGTTTAGAAATAAAGCTTGAGTTGTACGGAATTGGATTAAAATAAAAATGATTTGAGATGAAAATAAATCCAATTCGAGTATGAATAAATTAAAACGGGGTTGAACTTAAGTTATGAAATGGTGGTGAATTGAAGTAAATTAACTTAAGTTTAAAATTAATAGAAGCATGGGATGATGTCGAGTATAAAAAAATGGTTTGGAATCAAATCTTTTTGGATATGAAAGAAAATGCAATGAAAGTTTGTAAATAAATTAAAATGAGATGGAATCAAGTGTAAATTGAGTTGGAATCAATTTAAATGGCTATAAGCTTAAGTAATTGTTTATTCACATTAATATTGTCGAATTGCATTAGTAAATTGGTCGTTCGATGTAAATAGAAGTAAACAAAATTATATAAATCAATAGCAGTTTGATAAATTGATTTTTGCATCAATTGGAATGAATATGAGTTTGTTTTGCTTAGAATGAATTAAATAAAAGCAAGTAAGTTGTAAATCACTTCAACTGGATGGAATGGTTCTAGAATTTATTATAAGCGATTGTAATAAGTGTCGGAACCTTATATATGCTTATGGAAATTATATAACATGCATTATATGTGAAATTGGTGTGTTTATGCCAGTATATCACATGCATTGTTACAGGATCGATGTTTTAGCTGTTTAAATTTAAGCGAAATGCTATGAACTTCCTATATATAGTACTTATATGTTTAAATTGAGTAAGTACAGCTACCGGGAAGCCGTTTGGCTGGATTTTGGTCACGCTAAATGCTAAAATTATAAGTCACTTGCTTAAAATGCTAAATAAGGTATGCCTACGCAACAAAAATAGAAAATATGAACTGTTTTTGGTTTTTCCAACCGTGTGGGTCGATGTATATATATTTATATCTTTTGTCAAATTGCAAAAGCTCCTCCGTGCAAAGGAGACTCTACTAAAAAATTTCAGAAATTTTGGGAGTTAGAAAAAAAATTTGAAAATTTTTGGAAAATTTTCTTAACGACAAAACAATTTCAAACTGGAAACTGAAATAAATTAGTGAATGAAACTAATTTAAAATAATGACATGAATTGGTTATAAATGGGAAATAAAATTCAAATATACAGAGTGGAAGATAAATTGAATTCGAATGGAAATGAAAGAATCAATTTGAATGGAAATAGATATAAACTAAAAGTGGTGAAATGAAAATGAATAAAGAAACATATAAAACGCTTATACTAAACTTAAGAAAAGAATGGCGAATTCTAAATGGGAAATTGATATTACAAATATATTCTAAGTTAATATTTGGGATGATTAAATATTGACATTTCGTAAGGAAGTCAATAAAATGTTTTGAATGCTGTGATTGGATATTATTGCTAAGTGGAATATACAGGTATTATGAAGGAAAAGAAAATTGGGTTTTTATTCCAGAAGATAAATTTGAATTGCTCGACAAAAAGGTATGTATTTAAATTTTGGTATGAAATTTGATTGGGTTTTGATCGAGCCACTTGGCTATTTGTTTTCTTTTGGAATTTGGAAGCCCGTAGAGGCCTTTTGTAGTTGTACCGAGCTAGCCGCGCAAAGGAGACGCTGGCGAAATTTTTCGGAAATTTAGAGTGTTAGAAAATTTTTGAGAAAATTTTGATAATCCAAAATTTGGTTTAAATTGAAAGTTGAATGATTGAGCATGTAATGATATTTGAAAACTATAGAAGGTTTTGGGAAGTTAGTAAGAATGATAGTGGGTATATAATAAAAGATATGTATGGCAAGTTAATTAAACTGTTTGATTTTGGAAAATAGTAACGGGTATGGGACCATTCTTCCTAATTAGTAATTTCGGGGACGAAATTTTTTTAAGGGGGAGGAATGTGACGACCCGGAATTTTTGAATGTTTGAAATTAGAATATTTAATTGATTTTAAATATTTAAAAGTTTAATTTTTAACTTGAAGCCAAATATCATTATTTATTTGATGATTAAATTATTAAATTAAATAATTTGAAGTTGGGTAAAATGTTAAATCGGGAGTTTTAAGCCTGTTAAAAATAATTTGAAGGCTTATAAAATCTATATTGATAATACTTAAGAGAATAGAAGTGTTGAAATTAAATTTTAAAATGGTTTGTTAAGTTTGAAATTTATATCGTTTAAATTGAATTTAAAAATAGCCTTCCGAGGCACAGTCTCGGAATTCGACGAAACCAGTTCCATTGGATCCGTAATATTGAATTATTTTTGGATTTCTAATTTCGTATTGAACGGAGTTAGTGTGTGAGTGTACGATATATAAACGCGCTGGAAATTTAATTGATAATAATCTGATAAAATTTAATTTAATTAATCAAGCTTTTTGTGTACACCTCTACCCATATCTTAAAATCGTGTTCCCCGTTCTCTTTTAAAATCGCAAGCTAAAAAAAATATAAAATATATTACTAGCGTCTTCCTTCTGAAGAAAGCCAAGCCGAACCCTTTTTATAAAATCACGCAACTCTTTTTCTTGAAGGGTAGAACCGAATCCCTTCCTTCAAAACAAAAATCAAAGTTAAAAAAAAAAAATCTTAAATTGATCGTACAAGATCCATGGCAGGCCGAGCTTTTCTTAATATATTGCAAGCTCGTCTTCATCCCATTTCAATCGCGTTCCCCCAAATTCATGATCGGCCCAAGGTTTGTAGTGCCGATCACCCTTTACATCAGTCACGAGAACTGGAGAAGCGACGAGGATCGAAGTCGCTCGCTAGTCGCTCACGTATGGGCTTCGATGTCGTGTGCGAGTCGCGTCTAGGGTTATGTCAGCGATGAAGGCGGCGCAGTGGGAGGACATGCTCGACGTAGTGGGTTAGCGAAGGGCTGGGTCGGCGAGTTGATCGAGGCTGCGATGAGGAGAGAGCCGACCTAGGTTTGCGTGTGCGTGTGTAGGCTTGGTCAAGATCGTGGTTCGCTTGGAAGGAGAAGGGGTTTGCTGTGAGGTATACCCATTTATTTTATTTAAATTAAAACAAGCATTCATGGATTAGAAAAGATTAACAGTAAAATTAATTACTGTTTTATAATAATAATTATTCTTATTATTTTACCGGAAAGATAAGCAGGTAGAAAAGGAATTAAGTAGACAGCTAGATCTAAAATAGTTTTGTTTTTTTTTTAATTTTGAATTTGGATTATTAATTATTTATGCAAAAGTTAAATATATGTACAAGACATTTATATAAGGTATTGGAAGGAAATTATATAAGGCATTTATGATAAAATTATAAGATTTACTTATTTAATTTATTTTTGTTGCTAAAAGATGTAATAAAGGAAAATTAGTTCAAAATTAAATTGAATGGTAATTAAGGGTTCGATTTATATTTCGAATATTAATAAATCGAAAATTGGTTTGCACAAGGTTAAAAATCGCGGAAACAAGACGAATTTGAGGTGAATGGAAATCTTAGGCCAAAGGTGAGTTAATCACACTCAGTTAAATTTAAATTCAAATTTAAATGATTAAAATTAAATAATTGTTTGAATGGTTAAATTGATTGATGTGCTATAGTATGGTATATTTTGGATTGGTATTTATATTGTGCTAACGTCTGTAGATGCAGGGAAAACAGGTTGGAGGGATCCAACTGGACCCCTCAACTTTTATTCAAATTATTTAATATTCTCTGTTCTGATTATTTGATATTCTATAATGAATTATGTGGTAATATTGAATGTTATGGTTTGATTGGATATAATTGGGTATAATGAATTACCAAAAATATATAAATTGGATTTTGGAAAGAAAATAAAAGAAGTGAATTTGTAAGAAAATAATTATAGAATAAATTTAAGAATGAACTGGAAAAGAAATAAAGTGATTTTAAAATTCTAATAAATAAATCTTGAGTATGGAAAGGAAAATTTGAATAAACAGCAAGTTAATGAATTTTAAAATTCAGTGTTATTATTTAAAAAGAAAAAACATTTATTTAAAATTTAAGATTTAAATTATTGAAAAAGAATAAAGAAGAAATTGGGAACAACCTGAAGTTTGTATATTTTAGTTAAAAAGGTTTGAAATCAAACAGAAAATAATAATAATAAAGTCCATAACTAATGAATTTTGAAATGAACTGATAAGTAAAGAAATTTATTTCAAATGGAATAAATTGGGAATCAATTTGGAAAATTGATTTAAGTAATTGAGATTGGAAATTCTCCCTGAATAACCAAGTACGTTTTCAAAGTAAATTTTTAAATATAAGTTAAAAGTTTTAAAGTTGCTTTAAAAAGCAAGTTTTGGAAAATATATTATTTCTAAATATTTAAATTCTAAAGTAAGTATTTCCCTTTAATCTATTATAGCAGTAATTATTTAAAGAGTGACTTAGTATTTGTTTTAAAGTGAAAATCTAGTTTTATATTTTATCGAGTAACCTTATTTTCAAATATTCATATAGTATGTATTTTTAATAAATTATTGAAGTAGTTTTTAACTTAAATGTTTTTAAAGAATATTTCAAAGTAAAGCGTTTTAAGTTATTTTGAAGATCTAGTTTTGTGCTTGGTGATTTCAGCGGAGATAGAAATTATTTGGGAAGTTTATTCTGAAAAGAAAGATGGTTTGAAACTGTTTTCAAGGGTTTGAAAAGTGAAAATATATCTTGCGAAGATATTTTTGGGATTAATAAATAATTTGGGAAATTATTTATTGGTTGATGGTTGTTTGTGAATATTGATTGATAGTTAAAAAACCGACTATCAATATTGGACAAATGCGTTGATCGTTTTGAAGAGACCGGGATCGAGATTTATTTCTCGAAAACCACTTCGATCCGGTTTGTACGTTTCGTGGAAACGATTTTGGATTCGAAGATGGAACAGTGAAGTGCAAGGGCTAGTCGCTACTAATCCTGAGGATATTTCCGAAATGGATGTAGTAGGAATAGTGCCTTCGGTTCCGTTCGAATCCGGGACGGACTTGTATGGATGAATGCTTTCGGGACATCGTCAGGTGGACGATGGGCATTCTAAGGGATATGTTCTAAAAAGGTAACACTTAGCCTCAAGCCTCATCAACCGGGAATGACTGAAAATCAGGGGTTATGCAGCAAGGCTAGGTTGGTAGCACCCAAGCAGGGTGAGGTCATCCTTGTCTAGATGTCTCTTTATTTCGGCTTAGTGGGCAGTTGCTGATCCCAACCGCGGGATGATCTCACTCGGGATTATCCAGTAAGGGGTAGTCCCGGTCTTGTGTTGCAGGGGAGCGGGCGCACTCCTCGGTACTGTGATCCAGTCCACGTACTGTGACAGGTGGTACCCCAGTGCCTAGTCATTAGTTGGAAATCCAATCTCCCTACGAGCCTTGTACGAGTTTTGTTTGTATTACCCACTTTGTGGCTAGTAGCTGAAATTTAATCATGTAACAATTTCGGCTATTTTATAAGTATTTGTATATAGACCCTATTATAATATCAGAGGATTTCTATAAAAATTGTTTTAGCTATCGTAAGGTAAAAACCCGACATGTTTATTTATGGCATGGTCTTACAAGATGCTTTTGTTTTCAAAGGATTTTGAAACTTTAATAATCAATTGAGTGTGATTTTCTCACGTTGGTATTCCAGACTGACTCGGGTGTTATTTAACTATAATGTTCGGGTCAGACCGACTATTATAGGATACAGGATATAATGCGGTGGAGCTTAGGAGACAAGCAGGATGACGATACGTACTCCCGTACTTGTTTTATATATATATTCTGCTGTGTTGAGTAGTTGTGTATCCAGTTGTATGTTATTGATGTTGAACTATGATTGATGTACTCTGATGATGTAATATATAAACAAAGATATTTGATTTTTGAGTAAAGATTATTTATTATCTATTATATTTTATTCTACTGCGATATTTAGATTCTATAGTTGTTTTCTATTTTCTTCTTCTACCTCTTCTTCTTTACCCCAAATGGTTCGTATTTCTATACAACTTGAGTTAATTTAGGTAGAATAGTGCTGACTGAAGGGGTATGGGTTTGCGGGTCGTTTCATCCATTGTGCGTCATGAATAGGTTTGGCATCGTCAATTAAATGGATGCGATGTTGAACAAGAGCGGGACTAATTCCATTTATATTGGTGATCGACCATCCGATTGCTTCTTTATTTTTCGATAGAATTGAAAGAAGGAAAGCTTCTTGATCAAGAGAGAGTTGTAGAAATTATGACGGGAAACGTTTCGTTGTCACCTAAGTATGCGTACTTAAGGTGATCAGGAAGGGGGTTTGAGGCCCAACTTTGGGGGTTGCCCAATAAAAGAATTCGGTGGATGTTTTGATTCAATGGTAAGGGGTTCAAAAGGAAGGACATTTTTAATTTCGTTAGGCTCATACCGAAATAGTTGTTCGTATTCAGTCTCGCGTTCATGGTTTAGGTCAATTGTTTCGTTATCGAAATTTTCTTGAATGAAGCTAACTTCCAACGTTCGGTCAATGTGTTTCTTTCGGTTGATTTTCAAGATTAAAGATGTTAAGATCCAAAGTCATGTTTCCAAAAGAGATTTTCATCAAACCGTTTCGACAATTTATTAGAGCGTTGTCGGCCTAAAATTAATGAATTTGATTCATTGGATTATTCACGGGTTGAGTCTCCAAAACGATGAAATCGATAGGGAATATGAATTAACCAGTTTTGATAAGTACGTCCTTGATTTCTCCCACGGCTTTCTTTATCGAATGATCGGCAAATTGAAGAGTTATTTTCGTTGTTTAAGTTCACCCAAGCCAAGTTGCTACTAAACGGAATAAGGAATCAAATTGACACTCGCACCCAAATCAAGTAAGCACTTGTTAATTGTTTTGTCTCCTATCATGCACGAGATCGTCGGACAACCATGATCTTTGTATTTAACGGGAATTGATTGACACAAAAATTTGATAAGTCCAGCTGCAAAGAAAACTTTCTTGAGTACATGAGTATGTCGTTTTTGAGTAGATAAGTCCTTGAGAAACTTAGCGTAAGTTGGGACTTGCTGAACGATGTCAAGAATCGAGATGTTAACTTTCACGTGTTAAAAATTTCCAAAATCTTTTCGATTTGGTCTAAGTGTTTCTTTGGTCGAAGACGATGTGGAAATGGAACACGATACTCAGTAGTCGGGTCTACTTGAGTAGAAGGAGAATTTTGATTGTCATTTTCTTTGATACTTAGCTCCACAATTTTTTCAGATTCGTTTGTTTTTTAGAATTTCGAGAGGGGTTCCTGGTATGTCGTTTGGATTAACAACTTGATTATCGATTTGTTTTCCAAAACATAAAATTGTGATAGCATTCATTTCAGTTATGTTACTACCTTGAACAATATGGGCTTGATTCGAATTTGCGGTCTGATTTCTAGGATTCAAAACTGGCTGACTTAGGAATGTGCCTCGTTCACGTTCACTCATAGACGTGGCTAATTGACTCATTTGAATTTCAAGTTTAGCGATAGATTGGATCGTGTTTTGCATATATGAGGTCAATAAATTTTGCAAATTATTGTTTGATTGGAGGCTTTGAGTAGTTTCTTTATCCAATGTTTCTAGACTTTTCTCAAATGAAATTCAACGTTTATCGTCTTGAGGAGAGGGAGCAAAAGATTGTTGTGGCTGATTTTGAGATGGAGGGACAAAATTTTGGTTGAAAGTGATTGCGTTTGAAAGGGAGGATTCAAAGCATTGATCGGGAATACTTGAAAGTTGGGACGAACCAAATTCACGTTAGGATTATTTTGGTTCCAAGAAAAGTTCGGATGGTTTCTCCAAGCAAGATTGTACATTGGAGAAAACGCGTCATTTTTAATTTTATTGAAAGCATTAAGTTGTTCGATCGTATTAGGGCATTGATCGACTATGTGATTCGCATTTATAACACATTGGTTGGGAAGCTTGGTTCATTTGGTCGGATGAGAAAACGTTGTCGAATTTATTAATCATTGCATCAATCTTAGCTTCCAAAACCAAAGATGATCCTATCGAATGTGCGCTCAATCATGAATGAATTTTTCATTAAAACATTCCCGTTGGGATGATTTTTTGGCAAGGTTTTCAAGAAATTGCCAAGCATCGTCATGATTTTAGGCGAGAAAGTGGCCTTGGCACATAAATTCAAGCATGGTTCGAGAGCTGTTTTCGAGTCCATCATATAAGATTTGGCAAAGCGTCCATTTTTCAAAATTATGCTATAAACATTTTATCAAAAGCTCTTTAAATCTTTTAAAATATTTTCCAATTGCTTCGCGCATGAATTGATGAAAATTTATGATTTCTTTTCGAATTTTAGTTGTTTTTTCCAAGGGGTAGAACTTTTTCAAGAAAATTTTAATGAATTCTTCCCAAATTTTGATGGAGTTCGATAGTAAGCTGTACAACTATTTTTCAGCATAATCCGTAAGAGCAAATAGAATTAATCGAAGTTTGATTCTGTCATCAAAAAGTTGTTGTAGTTTCATAGTTGCACAAACTTGTTCGAATTTTGTTAAGAAAATGTGTGGGTCATCGTGTTCAAAATTGTCAAATTTCAGAAGCGTGACAATACGGTTAGAATGAATTTCGAAATGGTTACCCGTAGGGGCAGGTAACGTGATACAAGTAAGGTTTTAAATCTCGGATATCGGACACGTTTCGTCTCGGTGATTTTAGTGACTCGGTATCGTATCGGGGGAGATCTCGGACGAGACAATGGCATATCGGGCGCCAATATCGGATTTACATCTCGGACCTAAAGTTCATCTCGGGACCATATCGGAGTATAACACATCACTTAATTTATAGCAAAAAATGCATGGTATCGGTTTATTTAATATTTACTGAATTACTGCAACTAATCTCCACTATTCTAACTAAAAAAATAATGCAATTATACTTCAACTATATGAAATTGTTCAACACAAGTTACAAAACATCATCGGTTTTAGCGATTACATATAAGTAGATGAAAGACGACAAATTAACTGAAAAAAGCGGGTTCTACACAATTACATATATGCACTAAGAATAACATAATAACATATCATGAACCAAGGTTTTAAATCTCCCCGAGATCAGCCGAGATGAAAATCCGAGATATTAGCCAAAATCCGAGATTTGGCAGCTTGGTTAGTTATAAGTCTTTTAAATATCGCCCGAGACAGCCGAGATATTTTCTCGAGATATTGGCCAAAATCCGAGATTTGAAACCTTGTCATGAACTGATGCAAATAAAAGCAAATGCATATAAGAGATATCAGGAAGGTTTCAGGCAATGCATATCTACTTGCAGAAGGTTATGCAGTAAGAATAACAAACTAAATCTACTCTAAATTATACTGCATATTCAAGTTTCTGAAAAATTGAATTTCATTAAAATAGAAACAACCATAATTTACATACACGTAGAAAGTAGAGAGATTAGTCAAAGACGAAGCTGCAGACTGTCAAAAGCGAGATAAAGTGGTCGAAAATTAGAAGCAACCGTGAGTTGTTGAATGTTAGATGAGAGAGTTCAATTTTTTTTTAAAGAGGAAGTTCGTTTTTTTTCTCTGGAGAAAATGAAGTTCGATATTCTGACGAAGAGCGTGATCTTTTGAGAAGTTGAATCAGAAAGAAAAGGGTTTTATTCATTTTTTATATGATAGACTGAGATGAGCCTATATTTTTTTATAAAAAAAACAATATATCGGGGATATCTCGGAATATCGTTTCGCTCCAAATATCGGCCGATATATGTAAATTTCGGCCGATATAATCGAAACATGATATCAACAGATATCTCATGTTTCGTTTCGTCCAAGCCTTCAACCAAGATCTCGACCGAGATATCGCCCGAGATAGCCGAGATTTAAAACACTGAATACAAGAAGGAATAGAAACTCTATCAGGAAAGATTCTATCCATAAAAGTCTGGGGGGCGTTCTCATTTTTCATTTCAGGGGGATCGTTTGTTCGAGTTAAGCAATTCGTATAAGGGTCACAAGTCGAATGATTCGTAGAAGTGTCACGAGTCCAACGACTCATACACTAGCGAGAAGAATAAGAGTAGAAAGAAGTTAGAATCGAGTTAAGAAAATGAAACAGAGTTTAGAAAATGAAGTGATTTTTTTATATATAAAGGAAAATTTTCACCAAAAATGATTTTATTTTTAAGAAGGGAAATTTGATTTTTTGTTTTGTTTTTTTTTTTTGGATTTTCAAATTCTTTTTTATATGTTTTTACTCTTTTTTTGTTTTTGAAAAGATCACTTATCTTTTTTTGGATTTTTGTTTTTCTAAAAAATGGCCTAAGTCAATTTTTTTTTATTTTCAAAACTAAAATACTTGTTTTATTTTCGAAATTTTTTTATTTTGTTTGAAAATTTTCAAAGGAAAAGATTTAAAATAATTTTTTTTCGTTTTGGATTATTTTTAAAAAATAAGTTAAGTCGAATTTACATTTTTTTTCTTGTTTTGGATTTTGAAATTCTTTTTCTTTTTTTGACTGTTTTTACTTTTAATATGCATGAATTATGCAATAAATGAATGCGAAAACTTAATTACAAATTTTCTATCATCAGTAGCTCCTAATCCAAAATTGTATAATCACACTTTGTCTTAATTCAACAAGATATTTCTCAGCCAGATAACAGACAGAAGTTATCGATGCACCACGAATCACCGTAACGATACAACCGAAGGTTTAAGTACATTCGGAGAAACAATCAATATAATATTTACGAATCTCTATAATATTTATAATTGATTATTGCTCCGTCGTAGTCTAGACGCCAAGAATATAAATTGTTCAAAGAAGACAACTGTCAAGATACAATCAATCCCTAGGTGAGCTCACATTCCCTTAAGTCTGAAGACTAACTGTTATTATTAGCCAATTTTCTAAGATGAAATACAATTTGTGAGACAAGGAAGGGGTGATGAAAACCCCCACCTTATGTAGATTTGGGTATTGCGCTTAGAAAAGAAAATAAGATGAGATGAATTCAAACAGAAATTAAATGTGATTTAACAATGCAACTACGAATGAAGCTTGATTTTGTTTTTTAATTTTTTTTTATAATGCAAGCAACCGCAATGTAATGAGAATAAAAACAAGAGGTAGTAGCAGATAATAGAGCATGTAGAATTATTGGAAATATTTTTCTTTTTTTTAAGCAGCGTTTTTTTACCGCAATTAGCAAGCAAAGCAAAACAATTATTTTAGCAAGCTACTCATTTCCTTGTGAATTTTCTACTTTTGCAGCCTAAAATTTCGAACAAGATAGATATTTTTTATATATAAGAATGGACTTAAACAAACTAAAAAAAAAATTAAAACAAAAGAAAAAAATGAAAAGAAAAATTATACTCAGGCCTACAAGCTAACCCGGCCCGCTAAAACAAATGAACCACGCTTCTTAAGTGAAAACGGATGCCACCAATTTACCACACCAAATTCTCGTTTCAACGCAACTTTTTAAAGTCCCAAAATTTGAATCGAAAATCGAAAATCAAAAATCAAAAATAAAAAATCGAAATCAAAAATTGATGCGATTGGTTGTGGTTATAATGAAGCGCGGAAGACGATTTCAGGTGATTTGAGGTTGGTCAGGGTCGTGGTTTGGTTTTGATAGGTGGAATTCAGTTGGTTGCTCACGTTTGCCGGAGGTGATGGGGTAAACGACAGGGCGTTTCGGTGATGGATAGTGAGAAGGTAGAATAATAGACGTGGGATGTAATTTGTTGTGGGATGGTATCAGTTTGATGGCAGGGTGAAGTAATTGGAGCAGAGGCAAGGCAGTGGAGCAAATGATGTGCATGGAAAAGTTAGTTTTGGAAACGAAGTTGCAGAGATGATGGCCAGAACAGTGTAGTGAAGAGATGGTGATGAGAAAGGTTTGGAAAGTTGTGGATGGTTAGTATTGAAGTGGAAGAGCAGTAAGGTGTAGGGTGGCAGCAGTTTGTTGAGGCAGGGGATGAAGTTTTAGGTTGTCAGAGATGAAGTTCAGATGGTTAAGTTAATGTGGGTAGTTGCTGTGGTAGGGAAGTGCATAGAGATGCACTGGAAATATGGTCAGGTATACGTGTAGATGGTATATATGGAAGATGGTGAATGAAGCATGCATTGGCAGTGCTGATTTGTTCAGGGAGTGGTGAGTGGTGCTGCAGTTAAAGGTGAGATGTTGATGAAGGAGCAGAGGTTAGGTGATGTATGGCTGTGGAAACTTCTAGTGAATGTGTATGGTTGTGGTCAGTGTAATAGGGATGGATTTTGTTGTGGTGCACTTTGATGTGCACAAAAATATTGCAGAGGGATGGTAGTGCATTGATGTATGAACTGAGTATGTATGTATGGGCAGGGTGAAGTTTGTTATCAGGGGATGTTAGCAGGGTGGATGTGCAGCAGTTTTGTAGATATCAGAAGTTAGCCACACTATGATGTGCACAGTGATGTTGTGCTGGTCAGGGGATTTGGAAGCAAGGAGTGTTTTTCTACGGTGATTTTTTTGTTGAAGTTAGAGATTATGCGGAAGTGTAACAGTAGTAAGTGGATGAAAGTGGTGGTCATTCGTGCTGTGGGTGGGGATTCAGACAGTTTGCAAATGAAGGAAGGAGGATTGATGTGATGAAGCAGTGGTTTCTCTGCTGTGATGATTCACAGTTGTATGTGCAACAATGTATGGTGGCTGCAATGGAATGGTAGTTTGGAGGAGGAATTTGGAGAAGTTTGTTTTGTATGGGATGTATGCAAGGTTGGAGATGTAGGCAAAGGTCGGTGAAGTGCTTTGGTCCTAGAGTTATGATGCAGCTGTTGATGGTTTGTTATGGTGTGGTATAGCCTGTTACTGTTTGTGCAAGTTGATGTGCTGAAGGTGGAGCAAGGCAGGTAGTAGATGTGTAGTTGTTGTATAAGTGGCAGTAACTATTGACAGTGAGATGTTGAGTAGACGGTTGTTGATGGAGGAGGTATGGGGTGTTGTAGTGTTGGTGATAATGTAAATGGGTAGATAGCAGAGTGATAGGGGCAGCAGTGAGGTTGTGCGATGCACTGGTGGGTTCAGTCAGGAGTGAGATGGTGGGAATGGTGGTTGAACTTGTAGGTGTATGGTTTGTAAGTGCATAAATGTGAAATGTAGAAATATGAAAGTAATGTAGAAATATGAAATGAAATGAAAATTTGTTTTGTTTAGAATTGTGTATGTTTTTTATCAAAAAATAGAAATGCAAATGCGAAGGCAAATAGAACAACAACAAGCACACAAATCAAAATGAAAGCAAAATCACACAAACACATAACAATTTTTTTTTTAAATGCAACTCAACACGCAATAAATTCAAATTAAAATAATTTGAAGGCTAAAGATTAAAATCAAATCTATTCCCCGACAACGACGCCAAAAACTTATTAGCGGTTAATTTTCTATCAGATCACATAACCGTCGAAAATTTTTATGATAAAAATTAACCGCAAACGCACGGGCTACAATTTTAGTACGTGGCGAGTACAGGTCGATCCGTAGGAAATTGAAATGGTTTAAAAATTCTATTCAATCAAATTAAACCTAAGAGTTTGAGATTGTTAAACTAAAAAGAAATGTAAATACTAACTAGAATGAAAAGTGATTAAAAATTTGAGATTAGAAAACAATTTAGAGGCAAATCACTCTCATATTTTTATATAAATCAACACAAAAACAATCTACGATCTCTTTCTTTTTATCTTAAGTGGAATTACTAATGTATTTATCATAAGTATGGTCTACTTATGTTATTAACTAACATTACTTAAACCATCAAACTATAATATAACACATAAAACCACTTATCATTGTAATGAAAATCAAATCAAAGCAAAAGTTATTTTAAGTATAATCTATTTACTATTATATTTAGTAACATAGATCATCAAATTTTGATTCTACTTTAATTTCACAATCAAAAATCACTTAGTTAGTTAATGATGTAAATTGTGTTTATGTTTGAATAAGAATAGCGTATTTGTGATAAACAACATAGACTATCAAATTCACTAATAAACTTACATCATAAACAAACTTTTCATAAAGCATAAAAAAATCACACAATATGTTGAATTTACATAATTTTAGAGAGCTGCATTACCCCTAAATTAAAGAGGTTTAGCTACTCATTTCCGTTATCATTTCAACACATGTAAATTTCAACATAGAAAATAAAAGGAAAGTGCAAGCTAATTAAAATAAAAATGAACTAACTACTTGCATAAAAATAAAAATAAACTACTAGCATGAAAAAAAAAGAGCATTTAAATAAAATTAAGCATAAAAGAACATGAAAGCTGTGATATTCTGGAATTTTTGGCAATATAAATTTAATAATCTGTGTTAAAAATTAAATTAATTTGATAATAATTGTTAATAATATTTGAATTGATTTAATAATCTTCTTTTAAACAAATATTTAACTGATAATTTATCTTTTAAAAACTAATAAATTGTTTTCTATTTGTAGTATGTATATTTTTGTATATATTATAAATAGATAAGCTCTGTTTTAAATTAATATATAAAGACATGTTTTCTAATTCGAATATTTCTGATAACTTGGAAATTTGATTTAATTTAGTATTAAGCTATTGAATAAATTACTGTATGGTTTTAAATACTTAAGATAAATGTTTAATAGATAGAAGTTATTCTAGCTTAAGTTTAAATTTAAAATTTATTAACAAAAAAGGATTGGTTATTTTCCTTTTAGTATAGCTTGATAGAATTATGGTTTAAATCAAGATAAAGTTAAAAATTTGTTTAGATGATTTTAGCTAAAATTGTTTGTTCTTTTCCAAAAATAGCTTGATGAAAATAAGTAATTAAGTAATAATTTCTTTTATAAATTATTTTAATAATGAGTTATTTTTTTAAAAAACAATAATAATAATGTAATATCTTTACAATGGTTTTTAAAATAAATAGAAGTTGTTATTTTAAATTTATTTATTTATATACATATGTATTTTGGAAAGCTATGATTTATAAATTTAAAATTAAAATCTTTCAACAATGTTTAAAAATAAAACAAACTTTATAAATATGAAACATAAGTGTAAACCAAATATATGGTTATAAAAATAAGTCTGAATACATAAACTTAAGAAACTGTAATATTAACATAAGAATAAGAAATAATAAGTAAATAAAGTAATAAACCAAAACAAATGACTAAAACAAATTTTATAATATGTATGTAAAATACAAAAGCATGTAATCATGTCTGTATGATAGTTATGTTGGCAAATAAAAAAGGATTGAACAACTTTATATCTATGAACATCAAGTATGAATACAAACCGGGTTTGTATATATGTAGCTTGTAGGTTTTAAATGGCAAAGTTATGAAACAAAGCAAAGTAAAGTAAAAATAAAAAGGGCAGGTAGCCTGTAAATAAGACTCAGGCAAGAAATAAAAGAAAATATGATGGAGGCAAGAAAAGAATGCAAGGCAAAGTGAAGAAAACATAGTAAAAATAAAATATGCAGGTTGCTTGTAAGAGAAATGTAAAGCTAAGTAAATAAAATAACTATGTGCATGTTAGACATATAAGGTAAGGTTGTAGACATAAGGTACCATTGCATTTAATGCTTTCAAACTCTAGCACATAACCAAGTCAATTCGAAATGTATAAAAATCATTTCAGCCGAAATGTATAAACTCATTTCAGCCCCCAAAATATAATTTTGCCTGATACAAACAAAACCATAATAGTACCTGCATTAGCTACCAAGATATCACCTACCCCTATAAAACACTTCTATTTATATGTATATCTTCTTAGTTCATTTGTTCAACATAGCAAGTTTTTTTTATATATACAACTGAAACAACTTCATCTAAACAAGGCAAGAAGATTAGGAAGAACAAAGCAAATCATCCTCAGTTTTTTTTAAGTTTAAGGTTGCTCTGTTCATTCTCAAAACTGTGAGTAACTTTTAAAATTTGAAATAAACTTTGTTCGCATGCTAGTATGGTTGAATATATATATATATATATATGTGTGTGTGTGTGTGTATTTCCTGTAAATATAAGTGAATGTCTGGTGAATATGTATTTGTGTGTAGGCTGTGTATAACTGCTCTGTCCTGTTTTCTTTTTTTTTGTTTTTGTTTTTTTGTTTTTTTTTCAGGCTCAAATTTCCAATTAAATCCATTATCACTAAATCTAGTTTTTGTTAGGATGCAATTTACAAATCAAAGTTGTTTGATTTAACATGGATTAATGTTTAAAAATTTAAGCATGTCAAAAATGAAGCCTGTTGTCTCTGGAAATATAAAAACATCATTGTATGTTAAACAAAGTCAAAACTCAAGCTTTTTGATTTATAAATTCAGTATTATAAATTGAAAACTCTAATCAAAACATGATTTTAAAAACGGAAATTAAGATTTTTAGATTTAGTATAGAAGATCAGTTTGGGATGGTCTTGTTTTCTTAGTTTTAGTGGTCTCTGACGATCCTCTTACTTGTAGAGGTTGGGGTCTTTCCTGATGGTAGAGGAATGACCCAAGAACCATAGAAAAATGCATGACAATGGAGCAGATCAACGTGGCGTTGGGGGTTGCTCGAGTTTGCCAGCAACCCTAGTTTTGGGTGCCTTGGAGTTTTGGATCGGTACAACTTCTCATGAGCATCGAGCGTTATGGGCTTTTGGAACTTCGTAGAGCGATGGTAGGCAAAGCCGTAGTCGGTGGTCGGAGGAGCAGGGGCGAAGCGTTGACAGGTTCGAAAGGGGGAAGAGCTGTTGTGTTCCAGGTTTTGTTTAGGCTACTCGATTTTGATTCGAGATGTTGCAGTGGGTTTGGATGATCGTGATGTTGTCTTGAGTTGATCGGTGAGGTGTTGAAGTTCAGGTGGGTGGCCGGAGGTGGCCAGAGCCACGGTGCACGTGCACCGTGCCCATTTGAAGTGCAAGTGGGAGTTGGTTACAGGTTTTGATAAAAACCTGTCACTTGGTTTTTTTTTTGTGGGTTGTTTCCTTGGGTTTCACTCGAGTCATTCGAGTATATGGCTCGAAGAAGAGGGGTATGCGACTCGAAGTCAACTTTGGTTTGAGTTTGGTCAGTGTTTGTTCCAGGCTTGTAACCTGATAGCAAAGTTGTTTGAGTTTTTAACAAATTCAAATGAAAATTTAGTTGTATACTAGATTTTCACCAAGTTTAAATCCAGATTTAGGTTTGAATTCAAATTTATCTTTGCATTAAAATCGAAAATGTAATAAAAAGTTAAAATATTAAATGGGGTTTTAGGTTTAAAACCTGATAGTTTTCAGACTTTTAAAATTTAATTTAAAAACTGAAATAAAAATTTAAACTAGGATTTAAATTCAAAAATTTAAAGTATGGATGCAAATGGACCTTTGAATCCAAGGTAAAAGAAAAAAAAAAAGAATTTGGGTTTTTAATCAAGAATTAAACACAAAATTTTCAAAAGCAAGTTAAAATGTAACGTAATGTAAAAAGCTAACTTTTTATCAAAAAAATTAAGTAGTTAATTTAAAAGGCTTTCTTATATAAGTAATAAATGTTTTTTTACATTTCTTTTTTTTAAAAGTTTATAAATAAATATTTAAATTGGGCTAATGTTAAATGGTAAATCATTTTGAAATCTTAAATTCAAAATGGAATTCAAATTTAAATTCGAAGGGGGTAGTGTCTAAAATACACTTTAATATTTATTTAAATCATTTTAAAAGAATTAATTATCTTAGAGATAATTAAGATATTGAAGTGAATTAATTAATAAGTTAATTAAAGGTTGACTTATGTATTAATTTATAAAGTAGTAATTTAGATTAATTTGTAAGTAGAGATTAATTAGGAAGTAAATTAAGAAAGGTTATTAGTTAATGAAGAAAATTAACTAAGGATTATTAATTGATTTATTAATGTGATTAATTTTATTAATTAGTTAGATTTATTAATTTAGAGAATCAATTGTAAAGTGGTTAAGGTAATTACTTGATAAAAGTAATTAAGAGATTAATTACTTATTGTAACTAATTTTGATAAAATGATTAATTTAAGTTAATTAATTTGGTTTAATTAATTTAAGAAAATCATTTGATAAATTGATAATCGTAATTACTTAGTGTAATTAATGGAGCATAATCATTTAGAGAAGTAATTAGATGATAATTACTGGATGAAATTAATTCAAGATGATGTGATAATGAAGTAATTTGGATAATTACTTTTGGAATTAATCAAAGGATTAAGTAATGGAGGATAATTAATTATGGGATAATTAATTTGTTAATAGGTAATTAAGGATAGCTAATTACAGGTTTGTTATTAATTCAAGGGTGATTAATAATTGTGTTTAATTAAAGATTAAACGCTTAATGTAATTTAAATAAAGTAATAAACCTGAATTAGAGATCATTAATTAATATAATTAATGATGTAATTAAGAATTGTTTAATTAAGGAATAATTAATAATGTGGTGATTAATTTATGTATTTAAATAAGGATAAGTGTAATTATTCATATTTAAATTAATAAATGAAGTAATTAAATGTTAATTACTATAAATGATTTAGAATAATTAATTTGTGGAATTAAATAAAGACTAATTAGTATTTGTAATTAGAAGATGATTAATCAAAGGTGTTTAATCAAGATAAATATTTAGGAAATAATTAATTAATTTGATTTATAATTAATTAATGGTTGTATAAGCAAGATTTATAGATGAAGTAATTAATTTAATTTATTTTAAATTAATTAGAGATAGAAGTAGTTAATTTAATTCATTTTAAATTAATTACAAATAGTATGATTATAAATCATTGCTTTTGGATGAATGTTATTGATATTTCATTTGATGATTGTGAACTCAGATATGAGATGAATAATATCTATGTGATATGGATGCTTGGTTTAAGTATGATAATATTGAATTATCTGTTTTGATGATAATATGAATTATCTGTTTATGATGATGATGTGATTATCTACTGTGATATTGTGAATTATCTATATGTGTGTGTATTGTTGATATTGAATTAAACTATTAAGACTAAATAGACAACTTGGCCTTAAAAGATACGTTTTGGATTTCGATGAGACCCAGATCGGGTTTCCATATTTGGACATCCGAAAACCACATCGATTCCAAATTAATGATAGGTCGTGAATCTGAAGTGAAGATGAAGATTTAGAGTGCAAGGGTTATTGTCGTTAACTCTGAGGGTGATTCCAAAATGAGTGTAACGAGATAATGCCTTCGCCTTCGTTCGAACCCGGAACGAACTTGTACGGATTGAATGCTTTCAGAACATCGTCAGGTGGGCTATGAGCATTCTAAGAAATGTATTCTCTAAAGGTAATCGCAGCCTCAAGCCTCATCAACCTGTTATGGCTAAAACAGGGGAGGTGCAGCAAGGTTAGGTGGGTCATGCCCAAGCAGGACAAGATATTCCTCTGTCTAGATGTCCCTTTATTTTCCGACTGTGTGGGCGGTTGATTGTAACAACTGTCGGGGTTATCTCGTTCGGGACTGTTCAGTAAGGAATGGTTCCGGCCTTGTGTTGTAGGGGGTTGGGAGTGATCCTCGGTACGTTGATCTAGGCCACGTACTGTGACGGGCGGTACCCCAGTAGCCCTGCCATTGTATGGAATCCACAATTCAATAAGTGCCAACGGTTTTGATTGTATTACCCACTTTTGTGGTTAGTAGCTGGAATTTAATCGATGTAACAATTTCAGCTATTTTCTATTTACTTGAAAACCCTAGACCTATTATAATATCACTGAATTTCCTATCAAATGTTTTGGTTAGCTTAAGGTAAAAACTTACCCATGTTTATGTGTGGGAAGTCTTACGTGATACCTTTTGTTTTCAAAGGTTTCAAAATTAAGCAACTTTAACCTGTTACTCACACCATACCCATGTCTGACCCGGAGTTTATTTTTGTTTTTCCTAAACTCTCGGGTACTCAAATTTTTACGAGTAGCCAAGTGATTCAGGTTAGCTTTGACGAGTTCTGGAGGAGCAACGGAGCAGGAGGCTTCAGCGTTGTAGATATATATATATATATATATATATATATATATATATATATATATAGTTCCGCTGTGTTGATATCTCTGAGTTGTTTTGTGTATCGAGTTGTATTAACTAGACAGGTGACTATAACTGTCTAGTATGTGATGTGTTATCTGTATAACTCTGATTGATGTTGTATATTATGTAAATACTTATGTGATTAATATAATTTATTCGTTCCGCTGTGAGATTCTGATGTTGTTGTTCTTTCTTCTCTATCTTTTCTATTTTCTCACCCCTTTCTTTCTTCAAGATGAAATGGTTTTCTGGTAGTAGAAACCCGGGCCGTCACAGTTGGTATCAGAGCGCTATTTGAGTGAATACCTAGGCTCTTGAGTGATTTCTTTCTTGAGAGAGCGTATTTGTAATTTTGATATATATATATATATATATATATATATATATATATATGTATATATTCCTACCTACTGTTGGGTTACCTGTTCAGGTTTTCCAATAAGCTATAAAGGTAGATAGGGTAGTGGTGTGAGTAACACGACTACCGATGGTTAGAGTTTAATTGATTGAAGTTGGAAGTGTATCTGTCGAGACTGTAGACCTAATAACGTCTCGAGTGAGCTTTGGATGGAGTAAGGATTTCATTAATCTCTGAAGGAAACCTGTTAAGATTCGGAGTTCATTTTTGAAGTGTAAGTTTGGATGAGCTAGAATTTAGGTTTGTCGGTTGGACAGAAGCCAGACATGATATTTTGATATATCAAGGTGTAGTAGCTGTATGATGAGGCACAGTGACTATGGATGTCTCCGAAGATGTTTCTTTGGAACAAGTTAAGGAAGAGTGTCTGCTCGGTGTTGTTGTTGTGTTCAGCTGGGAGTTTCTGTTTGATTTGAGGTCCGAGTTTCTCGAAGAGCTTTGGATTAGGAAGTCTTCTGGCTTAGCAGTTTTTCTTGGGGTAACTTCAGAAGCAGTAGAGTAGATCCGTTTCTTCGATGGATCAGCCACATAAGCGTAAGCGGTTCTGTTTGGTAAAGAGAGAGCAGTATCTTTGGAATTAGGCTGGATCGATCGCAAAAGTGACTTGTGATAGTTTGAGCGTTCTCTTGTGTTTCAAAATTTTTCTGGATGTCTTCAAGAAGTTAGAGTTTTGCTAACATTTGGAGATTGAGTTTGGTATCGACTGGATTTCAGAAGTGGTACCGATGGATCAGATTAGTAATTGGATGGTTATCGAGTTTGGTAGCTCAGATTTTGGAGGAACATCTGAGTTTTCTTTTTGATCTGTGGAACCCTAATGTTGGAATGTGTTGTCCGGTCTGTGTTCGACTTCAGCATTTACATCTGTTCAGTCAGAGTTGCGCAGCGGAAGCATGGTGGCAGCTGTTTTAGTTTGGAAGCAATTGGATGTTGCAGTGTTTGGATTGGAGAGTTCTACAGGAAAATTTTCAGGATTTGAGGCCAGATTGGGAGTGCATCTGTTTTATCTCTTCCGAATGTGAGAAGTAAGATCTGTCTTCTGATTTGGAATAGAGTTTGTGTTCTGAGTTGGTTGAATATTGGAAAGATCATTTTGGTGGATTGTATTTGGTTCAGTTATTTCTAAGGGCATCAGCAAGGGTTGAGCTGATCAGGAAAGATGTAGGCAGCACAGAACGTCCGAAGAATTTTGGTGGATAAGAGACGGAAGAATTTGGATTCCGAAGTCAGAGATTTGATTTTAGATAAGTGTTTGGTCTTCAGGATTGAATTGTCAGTGGATAACTGTAACGACCCAGAATTTTTAATAATTTAAATTTGAATATTTAATTAATTTTAAATATTTATAAATGAATTTATAAGTCAAATAAATTTTTATTTGAATTTTTGGATTTAATTGAATAATTAAATCGATAATTTAATACGTTAAATTATGGAAATAATTAAAAATTGAGTTAAAAATGATTTAAAATAATTTGGAAAATTTTATTTTATCATATGGAAGTTAGAATGATATTTTAGAACTTTTAAAATCGAATTAAAAGTTAATTTGTGAAAATTGAATATTTTAATATTTAATAATCGACTGTAAAATAGCCAATTTTTGGACAGTCTCAGAATTGAACGAAACCAGTTCCATTGGATCCGTAATAGTTAGTTATTACCGGATTTCAATTTTCGTGTCAATCGGAGTTATCGTTTGAGCGTGGCAGCTCGAAACGCATCGAATTATTTTTAATTTAAATTTGGCGAGTCAAAATAGCCATTTTTCAAAAAGTCTCGGATTTCGACGAAACCAGTTTCATCGGATCCGTAATGTGATATTATTGTAAGGTTTCAAATTTCAAGTCAATTGGATTTATCGTTTGTCCGATACAAATTAAAACGCCTAGAAATCGACTTAAATCGGTTTAATTTAAATTGAACGTTTTCTGCCATAACTCGCACATACTTCCGAATTAGCTTCCGAAACCTGTTCCATTGTGTCCGGAACGCGGGATAAACACTAGGTACGCTGGTTACGGCGCCTAAATCGGAGTTCGGAATTTCCGGGTGAATAGTGTCGAACGAAACTCTATAAATACACCTCTCTCTTCATAAATTTGATAAAAACCTAACCCTAATATCATGTAGCCGCCACTTTTGAATGAAGGGCCAGAAATTAATTTCCTTCCTCCCTCAATCACTCACAATCCATCGACAATTAGGCGAAGTGTTCAACTGCAAAGTTATAGAGCATGAAGAGAGCTTGAAATCCATACGGATATGATCGGAAATGGTGCGACGGAGGAGGAGCTAGGTGGGGCCGAAACTTGCAGTTTTCGCACGCCTTTCTAGGCATTTTGTGCAGCCGAGCTTGCTGGGGATGGGGCCAGAGGTAGAGGTGGTCGTGCTCTTCGACGTGGTGGTAGTATGATGGGGTATTGGCGAGTATAAGTGTTGAAATTTGTAACCCTAGTTGCTATGATTAATGGGTTCGGCCGTGTATTCATTACCTGGAGAAGTTACGTGATTTGGGAAGATGATGGGGGAACGGCCTGATGTTGAGGATGATGGGATCCAGTGGCTAGAAATTGATGAAGGTTTAAATTAAAAAGTTATGTTGAATTTAAGTTATATAAATCATGTACAAACTTGTAAAAATCATATCTTTTTCATACGAGGTCGAAAACGCGCGAAACCAGTTGCGTTGGAATCGTATGGACGAGCACTACGCGATGGAATTGGTTTGGAGTCGTTTGGAGTTAGTGAGAATTTCGGGTAAAATTAAACGCGCGTTTAATTTTATTCGAAATTAAAGCTAAAACGGAATTTAAAACCAAGGTGAGAACTTCTCACTCAATCGAATAGATTTCGATTTTATTTTAAATAGTTAGATTTAAAATATTTGAATGCATGTTTGAATGATGACTGTAAATTATTGATTGTTAAAGTAGACATTATGCGCCGTTAGTAAGCGGATGTTATTTATTAAAACATATACTGCGAATATTTCATAAACAGTGAAATTGGTATTATATATAATATCAATATATATATATTGGCATATGTATATATTGCAGTTATTGATTTCCCGCATTTTTTGTTTAGCGGATGAGACCCTATTACGCCGTTATTAAGCGGATAATATTTAATAAGAACATGTACCGCGATAATTTCGTACTGGAGCGAAATTGGTATTGTGCTAATGTTTTTGGATGCAGGAAACAGGTTGGAGGGATCCAACTGGATTCCTCAACAGTTTTTATTTGATTTCAGATATTTTGATATTTGATGGATTATCATATCGATATATGATGGATCGTTGTAGTCGTGATTGACTATTTGGTGTGTAGCATCATTGGACCCAGATTTGGGATTTTAAAATGATTTTAAAGTGATTTTTGAAAATATACTATATTTTTGGAATTGATCCATTTCAAATAAATAAACGTTATAATTTTTAATGTTATAAAAATTATGATTTTTAAGAAATATAGTTAAAAGCTGATTTTTGAAAATAAGGAATTAATGACTTTATAAAAGAGTTTAAATTGGGATTCTGAACTTGTTATAAAAAGTTTAAATATAGGATTTATAAAATTTAATTATTTTATAAATCAGTATGGTGAAGTTTTTAAAAGAATTTAAAGACGTTTTAAAAGAATAATATAAATTGATATTTATAAATCGAAATATTGACATTATAAAACGAGTCTTTATAAATGTTTAAATGAAGTGAAAATGAATTTCATAAATGAATGAAATTTATAGAATTATAAACTGTGAAGTTATAAATGAAATTTTATAAACAGTAGGTTTATAAAATTTGTGAAGTTATTTGAAGAATAGATTGATTAAATAAATAAATCTTATAAGTTATAAGGTTTATAAATTGGAAAGTCTTTAAAAGAACGATTTTATAAAATAATCGTTTTATAAGTATTTAACTTATAATATAAACGTTTAGTTTATAATTGAGTTATAAACTGGAATAGGTAAATAAAAGGATTTATTAAAAAAGGAAGTTTTTATAAATAAATATAAAAGGAATTTATAAACGTTGTTTTATAAATTCGCAAAGGACTTATTTTGACAAGTTAATTGTTATAACTTAGAAATGGAGTTATATTCACATTTTTTAATAGTGAATAATCCTTTGAATTAAAATGAATAAAAGAATGAAATTGGTTAACGTAGTTTATTCACGTTTTTGAATAGTGAATAACACGTTAAAGAAATTGTTTAGAATGTGAATGTTTTAAATAGAATTAAAACGATCCAACGATGTTTTAAAAGGTATAGAGATTCGAAACCATAGATTTCAACATTTATTGTTGAAATAGATGTTTCGAGAAATAAAAGGAAATAGTGGACTATAACATTGCTGTTATAGTAAATGATTTCCGAATGGAAATGTTTTGGTTTAGTATTGGGATTTATATATCTATTTTAATTTCGAATCCCTATACTAGTGATTTTGGGTTGTCGTAACGATGTTTTACGCAACATTCGTTTTGGCCCAAATAAATATGTTAAGTGAATGATTTCCTTAAAGAAAGAAATATATACTTAATTCGGTTTAAGTATATTGAATATTTTCTAAGTGTTGAAAATAAAAGATTGTGAATTACTTATTTAATAAGTATGGAATTGTTTTCCAGTATAAAGTGAATAATTAGAATTTATCTTTTTGAAGATAAATTGAAATGGATAGTTGAAATTGTATATGCATGGATATTTTGAAATATAAATTCATTATGGAATCTATATGTGAAAGGGAATTTGTTTGAAAATAAATGTTGATTTATTTTTGAAGTGTTGAAATTATATATCTTGTAAAGATATTTTGGAAAAATAAATAATTTGGAAAATTATTTGGAATCTGGTGATGTGTGCATATCCAGTGATAGTTCAATAACCGACTATCAATATTTCCCTTTGAATGGGTATTAGATGTGAATTGATTGAATTTGAATGCACACTTATTTTTGAATAAGCGCTCACTATTCGGATTAACCGGGAAAGGACCATGGGGTCGTATAACCCATTCCGAATATGTGATACGTCGTTGTAAATTGCATTTGAAGATCGGTGTTGAAGACCGGTATTTGCAAGAGCGATAGGATGACCTATCGATTGTTTCTGCACCGAGTCGCGCCGGTATAGAAACTCCCTAAGTGATGGGAAATCCGATCAGGATTGTGAATATCCGGATTGCAAGGACTTCTTTGTAAGTGCCTTCGGTTCTGTTCGATCCCGGAACAGACTTGTATGGATTGTATGCCTGACATTACAAGTTGAGATATAAAGCCGATTTCTTTCAAATATATTTCTGTTGGTGGCGGAGAATTTATTCTTTGCTTAACACCCTTCTTTGAGACGTACGAGCTCAAAGGTTATATAGTTGAAGTTATCAGCGATATATCCCATTTTGGTAATGTGACATGCTGAGTGATGCTGAAATGATCATTGTGTTGATTATTGTGATAGGATCATTTATTTGATCGTCTATCTTAGTGATCATTGTGTTGATCATTTGTTGACCCAAAGCATGGCTTTTATATAAAGTATGTTTTTGTGGACGTGACTTCATCGAGCCTCACATCCCGGAAATGGTCAAAACAGGAAAGATGCGCCAAGGTTATTAGGGGTTGCTGTAGCTCCCCTTAGGGTATGTGCATTTCCTTCTGGAAAGGGTGGTATCATGGTATGGAGCCCAGATACTTACTCATGTTGATACACTATATCTATTTCTGTGTGGTGTTGTTGGTGACGAGCGCTCGGTTAAAGGTCCGATGGGACCGGGGGATGCCATATTCGTGTAGTAGTTACCTAGTGATAAAGGTAACCCGGCCTTGTGTTGGCAGAGAGCTGGTTAAGTTCTCGGGGACGTCCAGCCAGAGGCGTTTCCATGTGGCAGTAGGAAGTTCCTTAGCCTGACCATTTGTTGGAAATCCAAAGAAACAATACGATCTTGTACGGTTTTAGTTGTAGAACCTGCTTCCTCAGGAGGTAGCTATAGTAGGCATAATATAATGGTACCTATGCTGGCTAAGATTTATATTCTACTTTCGAAATGAATTTTTCCTACACTATGCACTAATAATAATATCAAATGTTATTTTAAATGCGTATCAAGCATGTTTGACTATCATAAGGAGAAATCTTCTCCAAGTCTGCGTTTGCATTGTGTGTGTGGCAGGAGGTCTTATGGTAGTCTCATTTTTAAAAAGCATTGCAAATTAATTTAAAAATATTCCTCTATTTTGATTTTAAAGATAAATAAACTGTTTTGAGTTCTCACACCAGTCACATGACTGACTTGGAGTTTATTGTTTTCCTTCCTAAACTCTGGGTGCCCACCAATTTCCACACGGGCAGTCAAGAGTTAAGGTTTATCAGGATATTCTGGATATTCTGGAGTTGCTGGAGGCAAGCTGGATTGGCATGGCGTATTACTAGTATATAGTATTTCTTTTTCCGCTGCACTGTTTATTGTTGTATGTTGTTGTACACTCTGATGATATGATGTAATGTAATATGATGAAATGTAATAACTGATATAGTTCTTTGTTTAAAGATTATTCATTTATTATTATATGTTGTTCCGCTGCGAATTGTGAGATTCTGATGTTGTTCTGTTGTTCCTTTCTTTCTGTTCTATTTTAAAAATTCTTCCATCTTCTATTTTCAAATTCTCTATCTTCTTTCCTCTCTATTTTCTATCTTCTCTCTTCTTCTATCTCTTTCTTTTTCTTAAATTCTTTTTTTTAAAACCCATAACATTCCGAGTTTTCGGCCTTCGATTTCTCGGCAGTCGATAAAGTGAGTGTCGATGTCGGATTATCGAAGAACGAAAATCCGTAAGCGTTACATTTGGTATCAGAGCTTATGGTTAAGCGACAACCATGGTTCTGTAGGGTATTACTCATTAGAGATAGAGTCAGTAGTACTCTAGAATGAGTTTGAGTGTAATAATAGCTATGAGAGCGTATTTGTTAGTGAATATATAAAATTGTTTTGTATTGTGTTGACTTATCGGTTGATTGTTTATAGATTCCAGTCGATGTAGTCTAGCTAACTATCGTAGATAGGAGTTTCTAAACTCTTAAACAAGATAAACCGACATAATATTGATTTTTAAATTTGGTAAATGAAATAATTTTGCCTTGATTATATTTTATATATAAAGAAATAATTTTTCAGAATTATTAAAGTGTATGTAAGTTGATTGTTAGGTTGTTTGAATAATCTAAATAAAAGAGTAATTGTATAAGCAAATGAATTATAAGAATTGAATTATAATTAAAGTGATTTACAATTGTGAATAAACTTATATATATAAGAAGTGAAACTATATGAATATATTTATGAATATGAGTTGTAAATAAAAATGAATATAAGCAAAGAAATTTGGTTGTAATTGATATGCATTGGTTGTTATATGATTGTAGTTGATTGATTATATGTAATTCATTAAGTGTTAATGAAATTGAAAGCTAAGAAATTGAATTCAAATTTGAAGTAAATAAATTTGAATAGAATTGAATGTGAATTGGATTTAATTAGTGAATGCAAACTAATTAAAATTGAGAAGGAATGTTGATAAAATCCAATGTAAATAAATCAAATGTGATTTAAAGTGAAAACCAATTCATTGAATATTAATGAGAATATAAATAAATATTGATTGGTTATGGATGTAATTGGTTGATGGTTGAATATATATTGCTTTAGTTGCGTTTGCTATGTGATATATATAGTTGTTATGTTACTATATGTTGTATATTGAGATTATTTGCATATGTGCATGGTTCTCATGTTGTTTGTTGAGTTTAGTAGGTGCGGATCGCGTTGCTTCGCATTTGGAGTTCGCTTTAGCGCTATATTAGCCGTATATGCTTGCTAATAAAATATAAGGTACATATCTCGGATTAAATATCGCACTTTTACACTTTTTTCCCTTCGGGATGCCTCATTACTTGATGAGATGTATATTTGTGATATATATATACTGTCATTTTTTTTTTCGGATCGAGCCGCGCAAAGGAGACTATGGCGAATTTTTCCGGAAATTTAAGGCGTTAGAAAAAATTTGAGAAAATTTGGAAAATTTTGAAAACTTTAACTTTGATTTTGGAATTGAAAGTTAAACAATAGATAGTTGTTTTTGAAAAGATAACTAAGTATGATTTGAAAACTTAGTAAAAGTTATCATAAGAAGTTTAATTATGAATTTTGTAAAATTAATAAATTCTGTAACTCTTCTTACTTATAATTTCGAGGACGAAATTCTTTTAAGGGGGAAAGATTGTAACGACCCAGAATTTTTAATAATTTAAATTTGAATATTTAATTAATTTTAAATATTTATAAATGAATTTATAAGTCAAATAAATTTTTATTTGAATTTTTGGATTTAATTGAATAATTAAATCGATAATTTAATACGTTAAATTATGGAAATAATTAAAAATTGAGTTAAAAATGATTTAAAATAATTTGGAAAATTTTATTTTATCATATGGAAGTTAGAATGATATTTTAGAACTTTTAAAATCGAATTAAAAGTTAATTTGTGAAAATTGAATATTTTAATATTTAATAATCGACTGCAAAATAGCCAATTTTTGGACAGTCTCAGAATTGAACGAAACCAGTTCCATTGGATCCGTAATAGTTAGTTATTACCGGATTTCAATTTTCGTGTCAATCGGAGTTATCGTTTGAGCGTGGCAGCTCGAAACGCATCGAATTATTTTTAATTTAAATTTGGCGAGTCAAAATAGCCATTTTTCAAAAAGTCTCGGATTTCGACGAAACCAGTTTCATCAGATCCGTAATGTGATATTATTGTAAGGTTTCAAATTTCAAGTCAATTGGATTTACCGTTTGTCCGGTACAAATTAAAACGCCTAGAAATCGACTTAAATCGGTTTAATTTAAATTGAACGTTTTCTGCCATAACTCGCACATACTTCCGAATTAGCTTCCGAAACCTGTTCCATTGTGTCCGGAACGCGGGATAAACCCTAGGTACGCTGGTTACGGCGCCTAAATCGGAGTTCGGAATTTCCGGGTGAATAGTGTCGAACGAAACTCTATAAATACACCTCTCTCTTCATAAATTTGATAAAAACCTAACCCTAATATCATGTAGCCGCCACTTTTGAATGAAGGGCCAGAAATTAATTTCCTTCCTCCCTCAATCACTCACAATCCATCGACAATTAGGCGAAGTGTTCAACTGCAAAGTTATAGAGCATGAAGAGAGCTTGAAATCCATACGGATATGATCGGAAATGGTGCGACGGAGGAGGAGCTAGGTGGGGCCGAAACTTGCAGTTTTCGCACGCCTTTCTAGGCATTTTGTGCAGCCGAGCTTGCTGGGGATGGGGCCAGAGGTAGAGGTGGTCGTGCTCTTCGACGTGGTGGTAGTATGATGGGGTATTGGCGAGTATAAGTGTTGAAATTTGTAACCCTAGTTGCTATGATTAATGGGTTCGGCCGTGTATTCATTACCTGGAGAAGTTACGTGATTTGGGAAGATGATGGGGGAACGGCCTGATGTTGAGGATGATGGGATCCAGTGGCTAGAAATTGATGAAGGTTTAAATTAAAAAGTTATGTTGAATTTAAGTTATATAAATCATGTACAAACTTGTAAAAATCATATCTTTTTCATACGAGGTCGAAAACGCGCGAAACCAGTTGCGTTGGAATCGTATGGACGAGCACTACGCGATGGAGTTAGTTTGGAGTCGTTTGGAGTTAGTGAGAATTTCGGGTAAAATTAAACGCGCGTTTAATTTTATTCGAAATTAAAGCTAAAACGGAATTTAAAACCAAGGTGAGAACTTCTCACTCAATCGAATAGATTTCGATTTTATTTTAAATAGTTAGATTTAAAATATTTGAATGCATGTTTGAATGATGACTGTAAATTATTGATTGTTAAAATAGACATTATGCGCCGTTAGTAAGCGGATGTTATTTATTAAAACATATACCGCGAATATTTCATAAACAGTGAAATTGGTATTATATATAATATCAATATATATATTGGCATATGTATATATTGCAGTTATTGATTTCCCGCATTTTTTGTTTAGCGGATGAGACCCTATTACGCCGTTATTAAGCGGATAATATTTAATAAGAACATGTACCGCGATAATTTCGTACTGGAGCGAAATTGGTATTGTGCTAATGTTTTTGGATGCAGGAAACAGGTTGGAGGGATCCAACTGGATTCCTCAACAGTTTTTATTTGATTTCAGATATTTTGATATTTGATGGATTATCATATCGATATATGATGGATCGTTGTAGTCGTGATTGACTATTTGGTGTGTAGCATCATTGGACCCAGATTTGGGATTTTAAAATGATTTTAAAGTGATTTTTGAAAATATACTATATTTTTGGAATTGATCCATTTCAAATAAATAAACGTTATAATTTTTAATGTTATAAAAATTATGATTTTTAAGAAATATAGTTAAAAGCTGATTTTTGAAAATAAGGAATTAATGACTTTATAAAAGAGTTTAAATTGGGATTCTGAACTTGTTATAAAAAGTTTAAATATAGGATTTATAAAATTTAATTATTTTATAAATCAGTATGGTGAAGTTTTTAAAAGAATTTAAAGACGTTTTAAAAGAATAATATAAATTGATATTTATAAATCGAAATATTGACATTATAAAACGAGTCTTTATAAATGTTTAAATGAAGTGAAAATGAATTTCATAAATGAATGAAATTTATAGAATTATAAACTGTGAAGTTATAAATGAAATTTTATAAACAGTAGGTTTATAAAATTTGTGAAGTTATTTGAAGAATAGATTGATTAAATAAATAAATCTTATAAGTTATAAGGTTTATAAATTGGAAAGTCTTTAAAAGAACGATTTTATAAAATAATCGTTTTATAAGTATTTAACTTATAATATAAACGTTTAGTTTATAATTGAGTTATAAACTGGAATAGGTAAATAAAAGGATTTATTAAAAAAGGAAGTTTTTATAAATAAATAGAAAAGGAATTTATAAACGTTGTTTTATAAATTCGCAAAGGACTTATTTTGACAAGTTAATTGTTATAACTTAGAAATGGAGTTATATTCACATTTTTTAATAGTGAATAATCCTTTGAATTAAAATGAATAAAAGAATGAAATTGGTTAACGTAGTTTATTCACGTTTTTGAATAGTGAATAACACGTTAAAGAAATTGTTTAGAATGTGAATGTTTTAAATAGAATTAAAACGATCCAACGATGTTTTAAAAGGTATAGAGATTCGAAACCATAGATTTCAACATTTATTGTTGAAATAGATGTTTCGAGAAATAAAAGGAAATAGTGGACTATAACATTGCTGTTATAGTAAATGATTTCCGAATGGAAATGTTTTGGTTTAGTATTGGGATTTATATATCTATTTTAATTTCGAATCCCTATACTAGTGATTTTGGGTTGTCGTAACGATGTTTTACGCAACATTCGTTT
Organism: Allium cepa; assembly: GCA_030765085.1. NCBI lineage: Eukaryota > Viridiplantae > Streptophyta > Magnoliopsida > Asparagales > Amaryllidaceae > Allium > Allium cepa. The sequence goes on from CM060938.1 coordinate 896,412,563, forward strand.
TGGCCCAAATAAATATGTTAAGTGAATGATTTCCTTAAAGAAAGAAATATATACTTAATTCGGTTTAAGTATATTGAATATTTTCTAAGTGTTGAAAATAAAAGATTGTGAATTACTTATTTAATAAGTATGGAATTGTTTTCCAGTATAAAGTGAATAATTAGAATTTATCTTTTTGAAGATAAATTGAAATGGATAGTTGAAATTGTATATGCATGGATATTTTGAAATATAAATTCATTATGGAATCTATATGTGAAAGGGAATTTGTTTGAAAATAAATGTTGATTTATTTTTGAAGTGTTGAAATTATATATCTTGTAAAGATATTTTGGAAAAATAAATAATTTGGAAAATTATTTGGAATCTGGTGATGTGTGCATATCCAGTGATAGTTCAATAACCGACTATCAATATTTCCCTTTGAATGGGTATTAGATGTGAATTGATTGAATTTGAATGCACACTTATTTTTGAATAAGCGCTCACTATTCGGATTAACCGGGAAAGGACCATGGGGTCGTATAACCCATTCCGAATATGTGATACGTCGTTGTAAATTGCATTTGAAGATCGGTGTTGAAGACCGGTATTTGCAAGAGCGATAGGATGACCTATCGATTGTTTCTGCACCGAGTCGCGCCGGTATAGAAACTCCCTAAGTGATGGGAAATCCGATCAGGATTGTGAATATCCGGATTGCAAGGACTTCTTTGTAAGTGCCTTCGGTTCTGTTCGATCCCGGAACAGACTTGTATGGATTGTATGCCTGACATTACAAGTTGAGATATAAAGCCGATTTCTTTCAAATATATTTCTGTTGGTGGCGGAGAATTTATTCTTTGCTTAACACCCTTCTTTGAGACGTACGAGCTCAAAGGTTATATAGTTGAAGTTATCAGCGATATATCCCATTTTGGTAATGTGACATGCTGAGTGATGCTGAAATGATCATTGTGTTGATTATTGTGATAGGATCATTTATTTGATCGTCTATCTTAGTGATCATTGTGTTGATCATTTGTTGACCCAAAGCATGGCTTTTATATAAAGTATGTTTTTGTGGACGTGACTTCATCGAGCCTCACATCCCGGAAATGGTCAAAACAGGAAAGATGCGGCAAGGTTATTAGGGGTTGCTGTAGCTCCCCTTAGGGTATGTGCATTTCCTTCTGGAAAGGGTGGTATCATGGTATGGAGCCCAGATACTTACTCATGTTGATACACTATATCTATTTCTGTGTGGTGTTGTTGGTGACGAGCGCTCGGTTAAAGGTCCGATGGGACCGGGGGATGCCATATTCGTGTAGTAGTTACCTAGTGATAAAGGTAACCCGGCCTTGTGTTGGCAGAGAGCTGGTTAAGTTCTCGGGGACGTCCAGCCAGAGGCGTTTCCATGTGGCAGTAGGAAGTTCCTTAGCCTGACCATTTGTTGGAAATCCAAAGAAACAATACGATCTTGTACGGTTTTAGTTGTAGAACCTGCTTCCTCAGGAGGTAGCTATAGTAGGCATAATATAATGGTACCTATGCTGGCTAAGATTTATATTCTACTTTCGAAATGAATTTTTCCTACACTATGCACTAATAATAATATCAAATGTTATTTTAAATGCGTATCAAGCATGTTTGACTATCATAAGGAGAAATCTTCTCCAAGTCTGCGTTTGCATTGTGTGTGTGGCAGGAGGTCTTATGGTAGTCTCATTTTTAAAAAGCATTGCGAATTAATTTAAAAATATTCCTCTATTTTGATTTTAAAGATAAATAAACTGTTTTGAGTTCTCACACCAGTCACATGACTGACTTGGAGTTTATTGTTTTCCTTCCTAAACTCTGGGTGCCCACCAATTTCCACACGGGCAGTCAAGAGTTAAGGTTTATCAGGATATTCTGGATATTCTGGAGTTGCTGGAGGCAAGCTGGATTGGCATGGCGTATTACTAGTATATAGTATTTCTTTTTCCGCTGCACTGTTTATTGTTGTATGTTGTTGTACACTCTGATGATATGATGTAATGTAATATGATGAAATGTAATAACTGATATAGTTCTTTGTTTAAAGATTATTCATTTATTATTATATGTTGTTCCGCTGCGAATTGTGAGATTCTGATGTTGTTCTGTTGTTCCTTTCTTTCTGTTCTATTTTAAAAATTCTTCCATCTTCTATTTTCAAATTCTCTATCTTCTTTCCTCTCTATTTTCTATCTTCTCTCTTCTTCTATCTCTTTCTTTTTCTTAAATTCTTTTTTTTAAAACCCATAACATTCCGAGTTTTCGGCCTTCGATTTCTCGGCAGTCGATAAAGTGAGTGTCGATGTCGGATTATCGAAGAACGAAAATCCGTAAGCGTTACAATAACTGAAATTCTTTGTGTTCCACGTATCCCTGAGGGAGTAAGTGTAAGATCTATCTCTGGTTATAGAATCAGCAGTTCAGGGAGTTTTGGTTGCTGATTTAGACTTGCATGTAGTCTGATATCCCGTCTTGTTTTGTAGATCTAGATGAGTGGAAGTTCTGTAGCTTAGTAGTATTATTTGTTTGGATTCTGTAGAGCGAGTATTCCGGTATTTATATTTGGGAAACTCGAGAAAATTCTATCCAGAATTTTGCCTGGATATTTAGATTTGTTTGATTGGATAAATTTGTTGCTATGGTTGTCAGCATATGATTGATATATGCTTGTGTTTTTAAAATTAAATCTTTAATTAGATTATTAAATTACCTTTGTTTTAAATTTCGGGGACAAAATTCTTTTAAGGGGGAGGAATGTGATATCGTGGAATTTTTGGCAATATAAATTTAATAATCTGTGTTAAAAATTAAATTAATTTGATAATAATTTTTAATAATATTTGAATTGATTTAATAATCATCTTTTAAACTAATATTTAACTGATAATTTATCTTTTAAAAACTAATAAATTGTTTTCTATTTGTAGTATATATATATATTTGTATATATTATAAATAGATAAGCTCTGTTTTAAATTAATAAATAAAGACATGTTTTCTAATTCTAATATTTCTGATAACTTGGAAATTTGATTTAATTTAGTATTAAGCTATTGAATAAATAACTATATGGTTTTAAATACTTAAGATAAATGTTTAATAGATAGAACTTATTCTAGCTTAAGTTTAAATTTAAAATTTATTAACAAAAAAGGATTGGTTATTTTCCTTTTAGTGTAGCTTGATAGAATTATGGTTTAAATATACTCAAGACAAAGTTAAAAATTTGTTTAGATGATTTTAGCTAAAATTTAAATTTAACAAAAATTGTTTGTTCTTTTCTAAAAATAGCTTGATGAAAATAAGTAATTAAGTAATAATTTCTTTATAAATTATTTTAATAATGTGTTTTTTTTAAAAACAAAAATAATAATGTTATATCTTTACAATGGTTTTTAAAATAAATAGAAGTCGTTATTTTAAATTTATTTATTTATATACATATGTATTTTGGAAAGCTATGATTTATAAATTTAAAATTATAATCTTTCAACAATGTTTAAAAATAAAACAAACTTTATAAATATGAAACATAAGTGTAAACCAAATATATGGTTATAAAAATAAGTCTAAATACATAAACTTAAGAAACTGTAATATTAACATAAGAATAAGAAATAATAAGTAAATAAAGTAATAAACCAAAACAAATGACTAAAACAAATTTTATAATATGTATGTAAAATACAAAAGCATGTAATCATGTCTGTAAAATAGTTATGTTGGCAAATAAATAAGGATTAAACAACTTTATATCTATGAACATCAAGTATGAATACAAACCAGGTTTGTATATGTGTAGCCTATAGGTTTTAAATGGCAAAATTATGAAACAAAGCAAAGTAAAGTAAAAATAAAAATGGCAGGTAGCCTGTAAATAAGACTCAGGCAAGAAATAAAAGAAAATATGTCACAGGCAAGAAAAGAATGCAAGGCAAAGTGAAGAAAACATAGTAAAAATAAAATATGCAGGTTGCTTGTAAGAGAAATGCAAAGCTAAGTAAATAAAATAACTATGTGCATGTTAGACATATAAGGTAAGGTTGTAGACGTAAGGTACCATTGCATTTAATGCTTTCAAACTCTAGCACATAACCAAGTCAATTCGAAATGTATAAAAATCATTTCAGCCGAAATGTATAAACCCATTTTAGCCTCCAAAATATAATTTTGCCTGATACAAACAAAACCATAATAGTACCTCCATTAGCTACCCAGATATCACCTACCCCTGTAAAACACCTCTATTTATATGTATATCTTCTCAGTTCATTTGTTCAACATAGCAAGTTTTTTTTTATATATACAACTGAAACAACTTCATCTAAACAAGGCAAGAAGATTAGGAAGAAAAAAGCAAATCATCCTTAGTATTTTTTAAGTTTAAGGTTGCTCTGTTCATTCTCAAAACTGTGAGTAACTTTTAAAATTTGAAATAAACTTTGTTTGCATGCTAGTACGGTTGAATATATATATATATGTGTATTTCCTGTAAATATAAGTGAATGTCTGGTGAATATGTATTTGAGTGTAGGCTGTGCATAACTGCTCTGTCTTGTTTTCTTTTTTTTTTCTTTTTTTTTCGTTTTTTTTCCAGGCTCAAATTTCCAATTAAATCCATTATCACTAGATCTAGTTTTTGTTAGGATGCAATTTACAAATCAAAGTTGTTTGATTTAACATGGATTAATGTTTAAAAATTTAAGCATGTCAAAAATGAAGCCTGTTGTCTCTGGAAATATAAAAACATCTGTGTATGTTAAAAAAAGTCAAAACTCAAGCTTTTTGATTTATAAATTCAGTATTATAAATTGAAAACTCTAATCAAAACATGATTTTAAAAATGGAAATTAAGATTTTTAGATTTAATATAGAAGAGCAGTTTGGGATGGTCTTGTTTTCTTAGTTTTAGTGGTCTCTGACGATACTCTTACTTGTAGAGGTTGGGGTGTTTCCTGATGGTAGAGGAATATAACGAACCTGAAATTCAGACCCAGTTAAAAATTTTAAAATTGCTTATTTAGTGTAGAATTTCAAAATTTTCACAAACAAATTCCGATGCTATTCAAACTTCATATTTGGAATGCGTAAAATTAAACATAGCAACTGGTGAATTTTCGTTCGAAAATATGAAAGTTCATTTCGTGCGTAAAGTTACTTCAATTTAAATCAGTTAGTAATCGATGGAAATAAACCGTTTTCGAAACCTAAATATTTTTACATAGAAAAATTCTAAACCGTCTTCTGAGCAAGGCGTCATTTTCCGTTTTTCCAAATTCGGACTTCTTTAGCTCCGTTGATCTTATTTTTCGACGTTTTACCGCATTTTCCTTCAGTAGAAAATTACGAATTTTATAATTCAATCAAATAACGGATATCTTTATACCGTTGTGTCTGCCTCGTCGCGCTGACCAAAAAGGTATATTTATTTGTGTCAATTGGAGTTCGGCGTTGCAAATTATAATTATTAACGGAGTACAAACTGGTCCGTTACGCAGCACAAACCGGTACCCAACTTTCCAACGTTCAAAATTCTTAAAGCTTTGACCCTTCAGAAATCAAATAGCCATCACCTTTACAGAGAACATCATTGCTTGGCCTGGGGACTCTAAATCCCTCTGTATATATATCTCTGCAACCCTCTCGTTGCATTTATTTATTCCAGCTGGTTGCTTTTATATTGGCTACTTCGTAGGCGTGACTTTTGATATCTACTGATCACTTTTAAACTGGAGAAATAATATATATTTCATGAAGGCTATTCATCTCCATACGTCCATTCTATAAGCACTTGTACAGGATTCTTCTACCTTACCTTTTAATTTGCTCTGTCACTTTCATATTCCTTCTTACTCCCAGATCCAATTCTTGCTCTCTCCTCCTAGTTTTATATTTTAAAACAAACGAACAGAAACCTTCCTCCTTCTTTATTTACATAAATTGCACCGCCTCCACCACAGCAAATCCACCCACTCTTCCCACCTACTCGCATGAAACCACTCCACCGACCTTGCCTCCTTGACCCGCCATTCCGCCACACTCATCATCACAGACACGTGCTCCACCTGCTCGGCTGCCCATCGAGCTCAGTCCCGACACGGCCTCCTCCGTGCGTACCAACTCCCACATCGGCCCATGCTCGGCACCTCAGCATGAATCCATCGCCAACCTACCGAACCATCACCACCTCCCCTTACTGACGCAGCGGATTAATCAAACAAACTTCAATCGATGGATTGTAGCAATCGGTGAGTTGAAGATACCAAAAATGCCCAAGTTCGTTGATCCAAAGATACCGAACTCTAGCTATCTCAAACACGTTGATAGCGCACTATACCGTGTTCAAAGATCTACGATTCTTCGCACGTTGATCTAGCGCACTAGATTCCGTGAATCGGCTTCAACAAACGTGGACTCGAGCGCACTCGAACGACGTAAGTGGAGATAGGAGATTACACTCAACTACCAATTGGTATGAAAGCACAAAGCTAACAAAAGAGAATTTTATTCCAAAATCAACAACCTCAAAAATTACAACACACACGCTATTTATAGAGAATTACAACTCAACACAACAAACAACACCCAACTCTTAGGTCGGCACCGACTCACGACCCATCTTAAGTCGTGACCGACTTAACACTCGCGACTCAATGCTTTTACAACAGACCAAAATACAACCGACTCATCCAAGGTCGTTAACGACCTAACACATTACATCTATGACCGACTCAGTTCTTGCCGACTCAACCTTCCCAGTTCCTTGCCGCATGTCTCTTCGAACGACTCAGTTAGGTCGCGGTTGCTTCCTCTTCTGTTAAGTCGTAGCCGACTTAGGCTCTTAACTCCTCTTCTGTTAAGTCGTAGCCGACTTAGGCTCTTAACTCCTCTTCTGTTAAGTCGTAGCCGACTTAGGCTCTTAACTCGTGCTTCATTAACTCGTAACTCTTTCTCCTTAGGTCGTAACTCGTTATTCCTGACCTTGTTAACTCGGAAACGACTTAGGGCTTCCTCCTTAGCTCGTAACCGACTCAAGCTTTCATTGAGTCGTGGCCGACTCATCAAACTACACCATACACTCGTATTTTCAGAAATTAATGAATGCATACTTTCTTTTCTGGTCTTGGCTGCATCATCCTCCCCTGGTTGAGAAAAATTCGACCTCGAATTTGTAAATTCTTCCTCAACAATCTCACCCCCATGATATGGAATTAAATGCTTGACGTTAAAAACATCAGAAGTATAAACATCATCTGGTAACTTTAATCGATAAGCATTCTCATTGATTTTCTTTAAAATTTCAACTGGACCAATTTTCCGCGCCTTCAACTTGTTATAAGCACCCACCGGAAAACGATCCTTTGTCAATACAGCATAAACCAAATCACCTTCTTTAAATTCAACATTTCGTCGTTTCGAATCTGCAAACTTCTTATATTTCTCATTCGATTTCTCCAGTCGTTCCTGAACGATTTTATGACATTTATTCAGCTCATCAACAAAATCAGCAGCTCGTTTAACTGTTCCTTTTGACTGTGGTACTACTGCCAAATCCAACGGTCCCCTGGGTAAATTTGAATAAACAATCTGAAACGGACTGAATCCTGTGCTACGATTTACTGCATGATTATGAGCAAATTCTGCCTGGCATAGCTTCATGTCCCAACTTCTCAAATTATCCTGTACAAGACAACGCAACAAATTTCCCAATGACCGGTTAACAACTTCTGTCTGCCCATCAGTTTGCGGATGATAAGCACTACTAAATTTCAGTTTCGTTCCCACCATCTTCCATAAACTTAACCAAAAGTGACTCAGAAAACGAGTATCTCGGTCAGAAACAATAGATTCTGGTAAACCATGAAGTCGATAAATTTCCTTGAAAAATAACTGTGCTACTCGAACTGCATCTGCTGTCTTCTTGCAAGCAACAAAATGTGCCATCTTCGAAAACCTGTCCACCACAACAAATATCGAATCATTTCCCCTTTGAGTTCTCGGCAAACCCAAAACGAAATCCATGCTAATATCAACCCATGGCTTAGATGGTACTTGTAATGGCATATACAACCCTGCATTCGTTGCTGTCCCCTTTGAAACTTGGCAAATATGACATCGCTCCACGAACCTTTCAACCTCTTTTCTCATCGACGGCCAAAAGTAAGACTGCGAAATCAACTGCAAAGTACGATCGCGGCCCACATGCCCTTCCTCGTGCAACTCCTTTACAATCTTCATCCTCAAACTACAATCCGGAATACATAAACCATTTCCTTTAAACAGAAAACCATCAACCAATATGAATTCATCGGTACTCCCATCCTTCACTTTCTCAACATATTTCACAAAGTAAGGATCTCCTTCAATAATTTCTGGCAACATTTCAAACCCGGTCACTTCAACCTTCATTGTCGTTAACAAATGACTCCTCCTACTTAAAGCATCAGCTACTCGATTTGTCACCCCAGATTTGTGCTTAACGACAAAAGTAAACTGCTGTAAATAGGAAATCCACGATGCATGTCTTGCTGAAATTTTATCCTGTCCCTGTAAATGCTTCAATGCTTCATGATCTGTGTAAAGAACAAATTCCTTCTGAAACAAATAATGCCTCCAATGTTTGACAGCCTGAACAACAGCATAAAACTCAACATCGTATGTGCTGTATCTCATCTTCGCCCCTGACAACTTCTCACTAAAATAAGCAACTGGCTTCCCATTCTGACTTAGAACTCCTCCAATTCCAACCTTCGAAGCATCAGTATGCAATTCAAACAATAACTGAAAATTAGGTAGAACAAGAATCGGTGCAGACGTCAACAATTCCTTGATTCTCTCAAAAGCAGTTCCCGCTTCCTCTGACCATGTAAACTGTTTACCCTTCATGCAATCGGTAACTGGAGCCATCACGCTACTGAAGTGTGGAATGAATCTTCGGTAGAATGACGCTAGCCCATGAAAACTTCGCACTTCTGTAATTGTCTTTGGCTGTGGCCAATTCCTGACTGCTTCAACTTTGCTCTGGTCAACTTGAATACCTTTCCCTGAAACAACATAACCCAGGAATAAAACACTAGGTGTCATAAACACACATTTCTTGGTAGCAGCATAAAATTGTTCTTCACGAAGAATAAGCAACACTTCCCTCAAATGTAGAACATGTTCTTCCGTACTCCTGCTATAAATCAGAATATCATCGAAGTAAACCACGACGAACTTCCCAATGAATGGTCTAAAGATTTGATTCATCACCCGCATGAATGTACTAGGTGCATTTGACAAACCAAACGGCATAACCAACCATTCGTATAACCCTTCTCTTGTCTTGAAAGCTGTCTTCCATTCATCTCCAGGTCTGATTCGAATTTGATGATAACCACTCTTCAAATCAATCTTCGAGAATATAGTTGCCCCACTCAACTGATCCAACAAATCATCCAACCTTGGCATAGGAAATCTATACCGAACAGTGATCTTATTCAAGGCTCTACTATCTGTGCACATCCTCCAAGTTCCATCCTTCTTTGGTACCAACAATGCTGGCACAGCACATGGACTCAAACTTTCCTGAATACGCCCCTGCTCAAGCAATTCTTCCACTTGCCTTCGTAATTCCTCATGTTCCTTCGGACTCATACGGTAATGTGGTCGATGTGGTAACACTGCTCCTGGAACAAGATCAATTTGATGCTGAATGTCTCTAAGTGGTGGTAACTCCTTTGGCAACTCCTCTGGAAAGACATCTTCAAATTCTTTCAAAACTGGTTTTGCTTCTTCTGGGATTTCAACTTCTTCACTACTCTCTCTCCCAATCAACAAAAACACTTCAGGTTCTTCTTCGACTTCCTTGACAAACTCCTTCAAAGTCAACAGAGTTTTTAATTCCTCAATCTCTTCTAGCTTGCTCTCCTTCTGCTGCTGTTTCTTAGGAACCAAAGTGATTTTAGTACCCTCGAACATGAAACTGTAACTATTGGCACGACCGTCATGTTGAACTGCTCTATCAAACTGCCATGGCCTGCCCAATAACAAGTGACAAACATCCATGTCCACAACATCACACCAAATTTCATCTTTGTACTTCTTCCCAATCGAAAAATTCACACAAGCCCTTCGACACACTTTCACTTCACCACCCTTCCTTAACCATGCTAGCTTGTATGGTTTTGGATGCTTCTCGGTCTTCAAGTTCAACTTTCTAACTGCTTCTGTAGAAATAATATTATCACAACTTCCTGCATCAATAACGAACTTGCAGACTTTCCCCAGAATAGTGCATGTCGATTGAAATATGTTACTCCTCAACCAACTACAATCCTCCTCTTGCTTTGGTGTAAGACAACTTCTCCTCATCATAAGATTACAACCTTCATCTCCTGACACTTCTTCTTCCTCCTCAACATAAGGTACATTTGAATACTCTGCCTCCTCACCATCATCTGCCTCAACCTCTGCAACCATGGTTCTCTTCTTCGGCTTCGGACATTCGTTGCTTTTGTGACCCAACTCCTGACAATTATAACATTTGAAAACACTACTAGCCTTCGCTTTCTCTGCCTCCTTCACCACTGGCTTTGTAACAAGTTTAGGAACACTAGAACTTCCGCCAACACCCCTTGCTTGATTATTGGAATTAGTAAACACACCACCTCCACGCCTTCCTTGTTTCTCCCAAGCTAACGCTTTCTGATGTGCCTCTGCTACTGATCTAGGATCAAACATATTAACCATATCCTGGATCTGCATTCTCAAGCCCCCAATGAATCTAGCAGTTAGCTGTTCTTCTGTCTCCATGATATCATTCCTGGCGATGAGTTGGTAAAATTCATCAGCATACTCACTAACAGATTTTGTCCCTTGCCTCAGATTCTGCAACCTTTGGTACATAAGTGACTGGTAGTTGTAAGGTAAGAAAGTAGATCTCATCAACTTTTTCATCTTCTCCCAAGATTCTATCTTTGACTTCCCCATTCGTTCTCGAGTAAGTTTAGTTTGCTGCCACCATGCCAAAGCTCTCCCCCTCAGCCTTGTAGCAACTAACTTCACCCTTCTATTCTCCGGCACCTCCTTGAAATCAAAGATTTCCTCCACATTAGACAACCAATCTAAAAACTCCTCAGTAATCATCCCGCCTTTAAATTCTGGAATTTCCATTTTCATTCCCGATTCCCAACGTCGATCATCTTCAATATCACGATAAGAATTTCGAACTTGGTCTCGATCTCGATAATGAATACTAGCTCTGTCACCCTCTTCAACAAAATCGAAAGTACGTCTACATCGATCTCGACCATTATCATCCCTTCGTTCATGCATGCTTCTTTGACTATGTCTCTCTTCATCTCTATATGCTTCATGGTCAAATTCACGTTGACTTCTTCTCTCTTCATGTGCATAGTCATGATGATCTCTTCGTGATGAAATTGATGTTTCTCTTCTATCTCTACAAGAATGTGGTGATACCCTCCTCGCTTCCATAACCGATGGCGAAGCTCGGTTTCCTCCATGGTTCGAGTTTGGTGATCTCCTCCTTTGATTCAAATCATTCATCAATTTCTCCAATTTACCAATGCCTTCATCAAATTTATCATTAATACGTTGTTCCATAAGTTCGGCTTCTTCTCTACGATACAAAGCTTCAACGTTTTGATGTCGGTTAGCTCTCCTTGGTGGCATGGTTGTAAACTTCTCAAGACTTCAAAAATTCAACACAAGACTTCAAACTTTCCACTCAACAAAGCAATCTAAGCTCAACAATACACGGCTATGCTTGTCTCGGCTCACACTAACTCGGCCTGGACACTTCACGGCTTGGCTTCACTCTTACTCCAAAACCCTCCAAAAATTGGCGCGCAAACACCAATTCAAAATCCAAACAAAGTCCAACTCCTCGATCCAAAATGAAATGGATCAAACACTCCAAACTTGATGCAACTTCAATATGAACACGATGAACTCCTTCAAACTTCAAAAACTTCAAAAACTTGGCTCCAAGAATCAACTTAGCTATGATTGGCTAAGTATGGCTCCGATACCAATAATGACGCAGCGGATTAATCAAACAAACTTCAATCGATGGATTGTAGCAATCGGTGAGTTGAAGATACCAAAAATTCCCAAGTTCGTTGATCCAAAGATACCGAACTCTAGCTATCTCAAACACGTTGATAGCGCACTATACCGTGTTCAAAGATCTACGATTCTTCGCACGTTGATCTAGCGCACTAGATTCCGTGAATCGGCTTCAACAAACGTGGACTCGAGCGCACTCGAACGACGTAAGTGGAGATAGGAGATTACACTCAACTACCAATTGGTATGAAAGCACAAAGCTAACAAAAGAGAATTTTATTCCAAAATCAACAACCTCAAAAATTACAACACACACGCTATTTATAGAGAATTACAACTCAACACAACAAACAACACCCAACTCTTAGGTCGGCACCGACTCACGACCCATCTTAAGTCGTGACCGACTTAACACTCGCGACTCAACGCTTTTACAACAGACCAAAATACAACCGACTCATCCAAGGTCGTTAACGACCTAAAACATTACATCTATGACCGACTCAGTTCTTGCCGACTCAACCTTCCCAGTTCCTTGCCGCATGTCTCTTCGAACGACTCAGTTAGGTCGCGGTTGCTTCCTCTTCTGTTAAGTCGTAGCCGACTTAGGCTCTTAACTCCTCTTCTGTTAAGTCGTAGCCGACTTAGGCTCTTAACTCCTCTTCTGTTAAGTCGTAGCCGACTTAGGCTCTTAACTCCTCTTCTGTTAAGTCGTAGCCGACTTAGGCTCTTAACTCGTGCTTCATTAACTCGTAACTCTTTCTCCTTAGGTCGTAACTCGTTATTCCTGACCTTGTTAACTCGGAAACGACTTAGGGCTTCCTCCTTAGCTCGTAACCGACTCAAGCTTTCATTGAGTCGTGGCCGACTCATCAAACTACACCATACACTCGTATTTTCAGAAATTAATGAATGCATACTTTCTTTTCTGGTCTTGGCTGCATCACTTACCCACGCGACAACCCATCACCGTAGCCAAGCACACACCTTGCAGCTCCTCCACGTCTGCCAGCAACCCCATCTCCGTCCACAAACATTAACCAGCCGAGACCATGCACCCACCATCCCGTGCCTTCCTCCTCCTTATGTCAACTTCGCCCCTTCCACCAGAACCAAGTCGTATCTCCGCTATGTGCAGCAGACTGGAGTCACCGTTCCACCTTGTCCCTCTTTGCCGGTCATGAGTGAGTAGCTCTGTTTTTTTGTTGTTGTTTAAGTATACTTAATATTATATTTTGAGTTATATGTATATTATAAAATGGTTACACTGTTATGATTTTAGTAATACATAAACACGTTGAGTTGATAGGTCAGCATATTATAAGTTGACTTCGTTTTAATTGATTATTATGTGAGAAGTTCTATTGTTTATATATGAACATTTTTATACAGTGAATTATATACAGTTTGTTATATAGGTGACTATATTTTAAAGCAGTATTGTAAGGTTTTAAAATAGATATATATATATATATATAAGCATATATAATATAAAATAGTTTCGTATGGAACTGAACCAGTTATGTTTTCTTTCTAAAAACTTAGATGGGTGGGTTTGTATACATTTATTTCTTGTGTTACACATACAATTTATTTCAGTTTGTACCTAAATTGATATACTGGCAGGTTAGTATTTTGATATATCGTTACATAAGTTTATAGAGTTTATAGGTGTTTAAAATAATATATAATTGATGCTAGTAAAACCTTATTATTTGCTTTTGCATTCCGTTAAATATATGATCTGTAACAAATGTATTATTTAACTAAGCTATTATATATTTGTTGATGTCTTGATTTTCAGTGCGAGGCAAGTATATTATAAAAGTAATATTATATTGTTTACGGGCTATACAAGTATGACCGGTCAGCGTATATATATTAGTATGCATTTTTTAAAGTATGTATTTAGTTAAGATGTGGTTATATGATAATACATTAAGTTGGATATATATATATATATATATATATATATATATATATATATATATATATATATGTTACAGCGTATTGTGCGCATATCTTGTTCATTGAATCCTAGCTGATTATATATTTATATAATTATTTTGTTATAAATGTTGATTTTTAAAATTTGTTTTGTATAATATAAGTTGCGGAATGAATGGTTATACTAGTTGTAATCTGGGTTTATAATTTAAATTTTTGATTTTTATAACAGTGTATATATGTGATTTTAATATTTGTGTTTTATTTGAATAATAGAATTTGAAATGCATATACATTTAATATAAGCATATTGGAATTTAAAATATGATTTATATTCGTATATAAGTTATGTATAAATTCACTGATACAAATTTTATCTGCATCAATCCTATTCTGATTTGACCTATTTCGTATCTATCAGCTTGTCAGTCAAATTCGTGCCTGGATCCGTAACTCAAATTTCAGTGTCCGTACCAGTGTGCGTATCCATGTCATCTCATATTCTCTAGCCTCGAAAGGTGAGTAATCACTCACGATTAATGTTCTTTTATTTATTAAATTTCATTTCAATTGAAACGACAATTGTAATATGCTGCTGTTAGTTATTTATGCTGTTATATATGCTATTACCTGTATCTGTTCACCTATGACATCTGACACCATTATCTGTTAATTATTTATGCAATGATAATACAGTTTGGTTGATAATTGATTGATTGTTGTTTTATGTTGAATGTTAAATTGTAATGTATAAAGTGATAAATGTTATGAAATTGAATTTGGCGTTGGATAATTAAAAATTTGAATCGACATATGTTTTGAATTTGATTAGTTAATTGAATAATATGACCCCTTAAATGTTTAATTATTCGACACGTAGAATTGTTAATTATCCTTGAACCAGTTGAATTTATGTTGTATTAATTGATGAAGTATGAAATTGAATAATTGATGTAAAGTGCAAAATTGCGTAGAGTAATAAGTGAATAATCTTTAATCTACATGAAATGATAGTGTATATTCTAGAAATAATTATATTAATTTACACAAATAACAATGTGAATTAATACGGTTATTTCGGGATTATTTTAATTGATTATTGAATTGTTATTGATTGTTGTTATTGCTTGTTTATTTACTTTGACATCATCCCTGTTATCACACTGCAAGTTCGCTTTGCTATGCTTTGATTTTGAATTGAAATGGAATCGGGTTGAAATGATAAATACCCAAATGAACTTGACTTAGGATAGAGAATTTAATAAACCCGATTGGTCAAAAATTTGATTTGAAATAAAATAAATATTTTATTTGAATAATAGGGTTTTGAAATAAAATTGGAATGTAAATTTTGATGAAAGGAAAATGTTAATATTGAAATCTGAAACAAAATACTAATGTAACAACTGATGGAAGAACGTTGTTTGAAATGAATTATTTAACAATTAAATTTGGAATTATTCATTGAATTAAGTTTGAAATGATTTAATAATTAAATTGTAATTAAGTTGAAATTATTAAGTTTTGGAAATTTATTTAAGTAAGTTAAAGTGAAATTTGATTTCTCGAATATATGAAATTTAGTTTCATTATTAATTGAGTTTTGAAATTTGTAACTATGTAAATAATAAGTGAAATCGAATTTCTTAACAAGAAATAAATGTGTTTTATTGAAATTAATGTAAGAATTGTAATTTAAGGATTTTGATTTGAAAATTTTAATTTAATTAAATTTGTAAGTTTTGATATAATAAAGTTAACTTAAGTGATTGATTTAATGACTTGGAAATTAAAAAGAATAGTTTTGGATGTTAAACTTGAATAAAATCGATTAATGAATTGAAATTGATTTTGAAGGTTAAATTAACCTAATTTAAAGGATTCCGGAATGAAACTCTTGTACGAACTTGAATCAATATTTGAATTGTTCAAATATAATTTGAAATTGAATTATGAGATTTTGAAATGGTAATTAGGAAGTTGAAATGTGAATTATGGAAATTGATTTAGAAGACGAATGGAATGTTGTTACGAATTCTAATTGAAATTGAAATTAATTGTTTTGAAATATATTAAACGACCAATCGGTGTAATAACTACGTAGTTATTAAAGAGACCGGGATCGGATATGGACATACTCTCTTTCGATACCGAAAACCACTTTAATAACTATTATACGCGGAGTGTTGATCCAGAACGAAGTGGATGGTTTGGTGAACGCGTTGACTGAAGAAAGAGAACGATATTGGATGACCCCTGACATGACTAAAACAGGAGTCGCGCCGGGCCATTGAGGTTCGCCACCTCTAGCGGACACACTTCTTCGATACTATATCTATTACTTTTGTGATTCGATTTGGGTGCACCCCTCGATTTGGGAGTGTTGTTTCGCGGTGTTGAGATAGTAGCTACTATGCTCAACATCAGTCCGGATCACGCAACTACTAGTATCCTAGTTGGTATCGCCTCATGTACCTTGTCATACTGATTATCCTATTCGCGACCACTACGTTTTGTTTTGTGTTATACCTATGGGGTACCCTCTGATAACCACCAGTTTACGGTGGGGTTTACGGTGCTGTATAGACTATGGCATTATAAAAATGTGTTAATGGGGATTATGGTAACATCTTAATGCTATTTTAATACTTTATATTACTGATAGACATTATCTACTTAGCGTACATTACTACCTAGTAGATAGTTTAACGGATCCTTAGGGGATGGTTATTCCAACGTCCCTTGAGTTACTTGTATTTTGATTGCTATTTCACTTAAGTTGGATTTATTGATATAAGCATATTAATCCTGACTCGAGTGTCTTGTGTTTTGCTTTATGCTCGGGTCAGACTGAGTGGTTCAGCTTTGAGACTCACCTTTGGAGTTGGAGCTTTGCTTGAAGATCCAGCCATCTATTCTGCTTTCAGTATTCGATGATTCCAGTGATGTATTCTGATTTGTATCTGATGTACCGTATTACTCTTTTGTTGTAAACTCTGATGTATCTTATATATTTACATAGTAGCTTCATGAACTACTATCTCTCTTATTTCTGCTGCATATTTATTACTCCGTGTCTGTGTTCTGTGATTATTTATTTGCTGTGTATCTGAGTTTTGCCAAATTTAAATTAACAATTCGGTATTTTGAATTATTCAAGTCCGACATGTGCGGATGCGAATAGTCCAAAATAGCAGGTAGTTTCAGTTGGTATCAGAGCTTTTGGTAGCTCTTGGCAGAACTTGGCATATAGGGTAAATGTATTTGCAGAATCACTCTCATTCGAGTTTAAATCTCTTCTTTTGACTCAATTCCTTTGAACTTTGGAACGTTTCCTCGGTTCCAAAATTCATTCTCGTCCCTCACTATTCATCTTCTTTCAATTCTGGAGTATTCCATAACTCCACTTCGAATGACCCTTGTAATGAATCGCGGTCTCCCCAAACGCCGAAAGATTTGTAAATGGGTGAAACTCCTTTACAATAAGCATTGTTTTACCGGAGAATTCTGTATCCTCGGTTTACGATGCTATCTATCTCCTGCAATACCTGAATTCTATTTCTTGAGATCGAATGTTGATGTACCTCGGAATTCAGCATCGATCTTATTCTTGAAGTTACGGTCGACCCGGTTAAGGTTGCCCATGAAAGAAATAAGCTTATCCATTTCCCGATTCTGTTAATTGAACTATCTTATCTTCTATTTCGAACTAATTATCAAATCAAAATTCTCTTGATTTGATTTCCATCAAATTTGAATATCTCTATACTTGTTTTGAAATCTATTCTTGTATCGTCGAGTGAGGAAGTGTATATGTAAATTAATATTTAGAAATGTTTTACATATATTGTGTTGTTCGAGTTGTTGATGTTGATTTGGGTTTTCGATCGATTCGTCTGATCCACGCTATCGAGAGGATTTCCAAAACACTTGAACAGAGCAAACTGACACAATATTATTTTCAAATTTAGTAAATAAAATAATATTGAATGATTTTATTATATATAAGTATAAATTTTTCTGAAATTAAAATGTTAATGAACCTGTTGTCCGAAATGTGAAAAATTTAATTTTCATTTATTGTTTTATAAATAATTGACTATTTCATAAAACAAAAAATTGAATGTATAAAATTCAGTTATAATTTGATTTGGAATTTGAAATGTATTTAAATTAGAATTTGAGAATTTAATTTCCGGTGATTTCAAACTTGGCTTTAAAGTTTTTAAAGGTATATTGGTTTAAGTATTTTTAAATAGAAAACTTTTCGAAGAACTTTTAGATGTTTAAATCAGTGCTCTTCTCTTTGTCGCTGGAAAATAATTTCGGTGATGATGGCCGCATCATCGACATTCATTTTAGAGTTTCGAAGTGGAGAGATATTCTGTAGCTTTGCTACGGTTTGTTTCGAAAAAATAGGTTGATTTGAATTTCCAAAGCTGACTTGATTTATAATATATATTGAAGATTTAAATTTGATTTGATATATTATGAATATATACATTTATTTTATCTCAAGTTGTTTGAAGCTATCGGAAATTAATTCTTAAAATTGGTTAAAGAATGATTTTCAATTAAATAAAGCCAAATTCTTTTTATATAAATACTTAACTTGAAATAACTGAATTGTAAAATTTTATTTGGATAATACTCAATTGCATTATATATAACTTACCTGAAAAAAAAGTTAATTAGGTAATTGAATATTATACAGTAGAAAATGATATCAAAGGAATTTTTAATAAATTGAGTAGTTATAATAAATGTAAATATACTTAATATATATGTGATAGGGTATATTAAGTAGAACAAATTTAATAATGATTTGGAATAAAGAAGAATTAAATTTTCAAAGAAGGTTAGATTATAATTAATGACTTCAAATTTATGATCTTTGAAGTTGTTAATGTAAGAAAATTGGATGATATATAATATAAATTGTCTTTATAAATATAATGTAAGTGCGTATAATAAATGTTATTCACTTAAATTCTAATTATAAATGATTATGAGATAAATAGAATGATAAGTTAAATAAATAACAGGTATGATTTATAGAATCAATTTGTTTTGAAAGTCAATAAATTGAATTAAATCAACTTAAGAGAATATATTGAATTTATGGAATTTAAATTGAATTTCATTTGAAAGGAATCTCTTGTACCTAACATTAATATATGGGAAATCAGATCAATTTTATGAAAGTCTTAAATTTAAAGTCAAATTGTTAAATATAAATTAATTTAAATTGGAATTTCTATGGTTTAAATTAATTGTCTATTTTGTAATTCATGTCTATTTCTTCTGCTTGTTTCTATTCTCCTACCCCCTTCCTTTTCGGGGACGAAAAGTTTTGAGTGGGGGAGAATGTCACGACCCTGAAATTCAGACCCAGTTAAAAATTTTAAAATTGCTTATTTAGTGTAGAATTTCAAAATTTTCACAAACAAATTCTGATGCTATTCAAACTTCATATTTGGAATGCGTCAAATTAAACATAGCAACTGGTAAATTTTCGTTCGAAAATATGAAAGTTCATTTCGTGCGTAAAGTTACTTCAATTTAAATCAGTTAGTAATCGATGGAAATAAACCATTTTCGAAACCTAAATATTTTTACATAGAAAAATTCTAAACCGTCTTCTGAGCAAGACGTCATTTTCCGTTTTTTCAAATTCGGACTTCTTTAGCTCCGTCAATCTTATTTTTCGACGTTTTACCACATTTTCCTTCAGTAGAAAATTTCGAATTTTATAATTCAATCAAATCACGGATATCTTTATACCGTTGTGTCCGTCTCGTCGCGCTGACCAAAACTGTATATTTATTTGTGTCAATTGGAGTTCGGCATTGCAAATTATAATTATTAACGGAGTACAAACTGGTCCGTTACGCAGCACAAACCAGTACCCAACTTTCCAACGTTCAAAATTCTTGGAGCTTTGACCCTTCAGAAATCAAATATCCATCACCTTTACAGGGAACATCATTGCTTGGCCTGGGGACTCTAAACCCCTCTGTATATATATCTCTGCAACCCTCTCATTGCATTTATTTATTCCAGCCGGTTGCCTTTATATTGGCTACTTCGTAGGCGTGACTTTTGATATCTACTGATCACTTTTAAAATGGAGAAATAATATTTATTTCGTGTAGGCTATTCATCTCCATACGTCCATTCTATAAGCACTTATACAGGATTCTTCTTCCTTACCTTTTAATTTGATCTGTCACTTTCATATTCCTTCTTATTCCCATATCCAATTCTTGCTCTCTCCTCCTAGTTTTATATTTTAAAACAAACGAACAGAAACCTTCCTCCTTCTTTATTTACATAAATTGCACCACCTCCACCACAGCAAATCCACCCACTCTTCCCGCCTACTCGCATGAAACCACTCCACTGACCTTGCCTTCTTGACCCGCCATTCCGCCCCACTCATCTTCACAGATCCATGCCCCACCTGCTCGCCTGCCCACCGAGCTCAGTCCCAACACGGCCTCCTCCGTGCGTACCACCTCCCACGTCGGCCCATGCTCGGCACCTCAGCATGAATCCATCGCCAACCTACCGAACCATCACCACCTCCCCTTACCCACGCGACAACCCATCACCGCAGCCAAGCACGCACCTTGCAGCTCCTCCACGTCTGCCAGCAACCCCATCTCCGTTCACAAACATTAACCAGCCGAGACCATGCACCCACCATCCCGTGCCTTCCTCCTCCTTATGTCAACTTCGCCCCTCCCACCAGCACCAAGTCGTACCTCCGCCATGTGCAGCAGACCGGAGTCACCGTTCCACCTTGTCCCTCTTTGCCGGTCATGAGTGAGTAGCTCTGTTTTTTTTGTTGTTGTTTAAGTATACATAATATTATATTTTGAGTTATATGTATATTATAAAATGGTTACACTATTATGATTTTAGTAATACATAAACACGTTGAGTTGATAGGTCAACATATTATAAGTTGACTTCGTTTTAATTGATTATTATGTGAGAAGTTCTGTTGTTTATATATGAACATTTTTATACCGTGAATTATATACAGTTTGTTATATAGGTGACTATATTTTAAAGCAGTATTGTAAGGTTTTAAAATAGATATATATATATATATATATATATATATATATAAGCATATATAATATAAAGTAGTTTCGTATGCAACTGAACCAGTTATGTTTTCTTTCTAAAAATTTAGATGGGTGGGTTTGTATACATTTATTTCTTGTGTTACACATACAATTTATTTCAGTTTGTACCTAAATTGATATACTGGCAGGTTAGTATTTTGATATATCGTTACATAAGTTTATAGAGTTTATAGGTGTTTAAAATAATATATAATTAATGCTAGTAAAACCTTATTATTTTCTTTTGCATACCGTTAAATATATGATCTGTAACAAATGTATTATTTAACTAAGCTATTATATATTTGTTGATGTCTTGATTTTCAGTGCGAGGCAAGTATATTATAAAAGCAATATTATATTGTTTACGGGCTATACAAGTATGACCGGTCAGTGTATATATATTAGTATGCATTTGTTAAAGTATGTATTTAGTTAAGATGTGGTTATACGGTAATACATTAAGTTGGATATATATATATATATATATATATATATATATATATATATATATATATGTTAAAGCGTATTGTGCGCATATCTTGTTTATTGAATCCTAGCTGATTGTATATTTATATAATTATTTTGTTATAAATGTTGATTTTTAAAATTTGTTTTATATAATATAAGTTGCGCAATGAATGGTTATACTAGTTGTAATCTGGGTTTATAATTTAAATTTTTGATTTTTATAACAGTGTATATATGTGATTTTAATATTTGTGTTTTATTTGAATAATAGAATTTGAAATGCATATACATTCAATATAAGTATATTGGAATTTAAAATATGATTTATATTCATATGTAAGTTATTTATAAATTCACTGATACAAATTTTATCTGCATCAATCCTATTCTGATTTGACCTATTTCGTATCTATCAGCTTGTCAGTCAAATTCGTGCCTGGATCCGTAACTCAAATTTCAGTGTCCGTACCAGTGTGCGTATCCGTGTCATCTCCTATTCTCTAGCCTCGAAAGGTGAGTAATCACTCACGATTAATGTTCTTTTATTTATTAAATTTCATTTCAATTGAAACGACAATTGTAATATGCTGTTGTTAGTTATTTATGCTGTTATATATGCTATTACCTGTATCTGTTCACCTATGACATCTGACACCATTATCTGTTAATTATTTATGCAATGATAATACAGTTTGGTTGATAATTGATTGATTGTTGTTTTATGTTGAATGTTAAATTGTAATGTATAAAGTGATAAATGTTATGAAATTGAATTTGGCGTTGGATAATTAAAAATTTGAATCGACATATGTTTTGAATTTGATTAGTTAATTGAATAATATGACCCCTTAAATGTTTAATTATTCGACACGTAGAATTGTTAATTACCCTTGAACCAGTTGAATTTATGTTGTATTAATTGATGAAGTATGAAATTGAATAATTGATGTAAAGTGCAAAATTGCATAGAGTAATAAGTGAATAATCTTTAATCTACATGAAATGATAGTGTAGATTCTAGAAATAATTATACTAATTTACACAAATAACAATATGAATTAATACGGTTATTTCGGGATTATTTGAATTGATTATTGAACTGTTATTGATTGTTGTTATTGCTTGTTTATTTACTTTGACATCATCCCTGTTATCACACTGCAAGTTCCCTTTGCTATGCTTTGATTTTGAATTGAAATGGAATCGGGTTGAAATGATAAATACCCAAATGAACTTGACTTAGGATAGAGAATTTAATAAACCCGATTGGTCAAAAATTTGATTTGAAATAAAATAAATATTTTATTTGAATAATAGGGTTTTGAAATAAAATTGGAACGTAAATTTTGATGAAAGGAAAATGTTAATATTGAAATCTGAAATAAAATACTAATGTAACAACTGATGGAAGAACGTTGTTTGAAATGAATTATTTAACAATTAAATTTGGAATTATTCATTGAATTAAGTTTGAAATGATTTAATAATTAAATTGTAATTAAGTTGAAATTATTAAGTATTGGAAATTTATTTAAGTAATTTAAAGTGAAATTTGATTTCTCGAATATATGAAATTTAGTTTCTTTATTATTTTGAGTTTTGAAATTTGTAACTATGTAAAGAATAAGTGAAATCGAATTTCTTAACAAGAAAGAAATGTGTTTTATTGAAATTAATGTAAGAATTGTAATTTAAGGAATTTGATTTGACAAATTTAATTTAATTAAATTTGTAAGTTTTGATATAATAAAGTTAACTTAAGTGATTGATTTAATGACTTGGAAATTAAAAAGAATTGTTTTGGATGTTAAATTAACTTAACGAATATTGAATAAAATCGACTAATGAACTGAAATTGTTGAAGGTTAAATTAAACTAATTTAAAGGATTCCGGAATGAAACTCTTGTACGAACTTGAATCAATATTTGAATTGTTTAAATATAATTTGAAATTGAATTATGAGATTTTGAAATGGTAATTAGGAAGTTGAAATGTGAATTATGGAAATTGATTTAGAAGACGAATGGAATGCTGTTACGAATTCTAATTGAAATTGAAATTGATTGTTTTGAAATATATTAAACGACCAATCGGTGTAATAACTATGTAGTTATTAAAGAGATCGGGATCGGATATGGACATACTCTCTGTCGATACCGAAAACCACTTTAATAACTATTATACGCGGAGTGTTGATCCAGAACGAAGTGGATGGTTTGGTGAACGCGTTGACTGAAGAAAGAGAACGATATTGGATGACCCCTGACATGACTAAAACAGGAGCCGCGCCGGGCCATTGAGGTTCGCCACCTCTAGCGGACACACTTCTTCGATACCATATCTATTACTTATGTGATTCGATTTGAGTGCACCCCTCGATTTGGGAGTGTTGTTTCGCGGTGTTGAGATAGTAGCTACTGAAAGTGCGGTGTGTATACAATTATATGTGCTAATATAGTATACACGGATCGTGTAATATGGATTACAATACAAATGCAGAAATAGATGATAATAGCATTGTAAATAGAAAATAGAAAAATCACACCAGAGATTTTTATACTGGTTCGGAGCACCGTCCTACGTCCAGTCCCAGACTTCTATCTGGATTTTCACTATTAACTACCTCGCTTCACCCGGAGGAACAGGTTTACAATACCCGAATAGCCGAACGGGATTTCACGCCTCTAATACACTGAGGACTTCAACACTTGCCTCTTACAACACCGAGGACTTCAACACTTGCCTCTTACAACACGAGGACTTCAACAAAAACAAATACAATTGTTGTTGACAACTTGTGTTCTTGAAAACACGGATTTGTCACTAGTAGTACACCCTTCCTATAATCTTATCCTCAAAGTATATGACTGATGTTTTGTGAAGATTAAAGAAGGTATATTGCTTATTGAATCAAAAGGTTTAAAATAGTTTCAATGATTCAATAAGATATTAATTAAATGAGTGCTTTTAGAATGCAAGAATGTTAGAAAGTAAGATCAGAGAAAGCATATAATAATCATGTATATTCTACTTTGAATCAACGATTTAGATGAGTATATATAAGAAGAAATAGTTGTAACTCTTGGTGAAACAGTTGCCATTAAGAGTTGTGATTATTGGTGAAAGGTAGGAGATGCAACTCTTGGTGAAGAGAAGTGTCTTTTGGAAAACTTGCTTTCTGTTTAAAAACGGTCGACAGGTCAAAAAATGACCGGTAGACAGGTTTTTAAATATATAGTCGTTATGTGCATGTGTGCACGTTTATTGTGCACATTCAACAGGAACGGTCGACCGTTCATTTTTGGACCGGTCGACCGGTCTCTGTTAAGTTGCACAATAAATGTGCACATTACTATAAGTGTATATAAATTGATTATATTTTGTGCATGACTATTTGAGGATAGATTTTAACAAGTTTATTACTATTATAACATCAAATAATCAATCTATAATCTAGAGAACCATATGAAGGTCTTGATTTGTCGATTGCCTTTATATTGTTGTCAGCAATCAAAATCTTCATAGAAGCTGTGTCTCAACATTCTCCCCCTTTTTGATTGATGACAATATATAATTAAAGTATTGAGTCTCCCCCTGAATATGTGATTTCCTGCAGACAATTATTAGCACCTTTCTCCCTGCAAACAATTATTAGCACCTTTCTCCCCCTTTGTCATCGAGAAAAAAGGAGTAAACAAAAAAGAATATGAACCAAAAAGACCAATGCATAACACACATTCAAACACAAGATGTTTTGAAACTACCATACATGCCAAATTTCACTAAAAAAGATGGACACTAATTAGTACAAGTGTCACAAATGTTTTTAAAGGACTAAAAAATAAAATAAACAAACTAGCTTTAGTCCGACTGAATCTCCTCCTCATCATCTTCATCATCATCATCATCGTCATCATCGTCATCGTCATCATCGTCATCGTCATCACCTCTAGACGTCTCTCCATGACCTTGTCTGCTTGTACCAGCAGATTCCTCGGATGTTGACCAAGTGAAAGTGGGAGGAGCCGGACGCTTTCCGGGGTCTTGATGTTGGGTAGAGACAGATGTGCTACATGATATAGCATCCCATATAGCACTGAAGAAAGACTTGACCTTGTTGAATCGTTTGTCAATTTTTGAATCCATACGTTTGAGTCTCGCTTCAAGTAAGAATTGATTACGAGCGATGGTTTCAAGAGATTCTCTTGTAGACGACTTAGATTTCAACAACCTAACTTCTCCGGAACGAGGTCGCGAAGATGGAGCTTGTTGTGCTTGTGTACCTCGTTGTTGCCATTGTTCGAATGGCATAATCTGAACATAGGGAGGAGGAAGTTTCATGCGCTTGATGGTAGTGGAGTCAATGCATTTTGGTGTAGATGTTGCTGAATCAGGGGCTGTTACTCCACATGCTAGCAATATGCGCATAACATACTCATTATAGAAGAAATGAGGTCGAGTGGAGTTATTTACTTTTAAAATTTCATCGAAAATCATGTGAGCCCAGTTGATTTCGATATCCCCGTATATAGCATAAAGAGCCTTGAAATTTTCCTTGTAGACGGCATCATAATTTCCTAATCGAGGAAATAGAGAGTGCATCAAGACACGATGTAATAGCCTTGCTGTCGGTCGTAGCCCAATCGATTTGGTGCCGTCACTATTATCTTCTATAAACTTATGGCTAGTGCTATTTCGGGTGAATACTTCACAAAATGTCGATGAAAATTCTTCACCTCTATTTGGTATTCCAAGAATAGAAGCTATTCTATCATGAGTAAGATAAATTCGTTTGCCGCAAACTACCGACCAAATAACTCCATTTGGATTATCCGGTGTATATTCTTCTAAATTCATATTTGCGTAGAATAATTTAATCATTAAGTGATTAATTTCTACGCTATTATCTGAAAAATCTATGAGAGGAGAAATATTGGAATTGTTTGCTAAACGACGAATACCGTATGAAGTGAAGTCTTCGAATTTGATGAATGAGCCCGGATGGAACTTATAATTTGTCATTTGATTCCATCGAGTTACGGCAACTGGAGTTTCGAGCCACTTTCTGGCAGAGAGAGTTAGAGATGAAGATTCTGAAGAAGCTCTTTTCTTTGATTTCTTTTGTGGTGGAGCCATTGATGAGGATTTGGGAGTTTTGGAGCTTGAGAAATATGAACTAGGGTTTGGAAATTGGGAATGCTTTCAGTAGGAAGTAGAAAGAAATGAGTGGGGGGTAAAAATATATACGTGGAGTATATAAAAAACTGTAAAATGCTCGACCGGTCGACCGCCTAATTTTTACCGGTCGACCGTTTTGAACCCGAGAGCCTTTTTGGTCGACCGGTAGAAATTTTGGTGGTCGACCGGTTTTGCTCTGTGTTGAAAACTGTTTGTTTTCGCAAAATTTTTGAAAAAAAATCGATTGCATATATTTTATACTATATTATTATTACAGAATATATGAAAACAAAACAATATACATTATGGAATTCTAATGAGAAGTAGAGTTGTCATTAGAATTTTTGTTGTCTCCAATGCGTTTAGCCCATGGACTCCAGTTATTTCGAGCTCCTTCGTTCTCGTTATAATTTCTATCCCAAGAGTTTGGAGTCGTTGAAGTCGATGGCCTGCATGGCATTGGTTCATGAACATCGTGCTTGTTTGATCCGCAGAAGAACGATGCCATTCTTTCTAAGACGGATAAACGTGCCGATGTACGTTGTTGTTCATGATAGAGTTGGTTTTGTCCATAATGCAATTGTCTCTGTAGGTCGATTTGATGCTTTTGGTAGTGATGTATCTCATCGATTTGTGCCTTCGTGCGTGGAGAGCAAAATAGTGCTTTCTTTACACGTTTAGATGATGGCGTATGACCAGGAGTGCGAGAACAATAGTGATAGCACTCCGGTTTCTGTTTCGGTGTAATCGGAGAGTAATTCTCCTCCGAATCCGAGCTTGTGATTGAAATATGGGATTCTTGTGCGCATTTGTCACAAATGTGTGCCATGATAGCTTGTTTATGGTGAGTATAATTTTCAGCAAAGAAGGGAATGATTAGAGATGTAGTTTTCATAAGTTTATATAGGAAAATTTGCAAAAGAACTTGTGGATAAAATTTGGTAGAAAGAATTGACCGTAAACATAAACAAAGGTTTATAATATTTGGTTTAAAAATAGCTAGAGTTGGTTTCTAGTTCTGAATTTTAAGATTGTTATCATATTAAAACATATAGTTTAAGAATGTGAATAATTTATTCTATTCTAGATCTTTCCGAGATATTAAGCCAAGCTCTCTTCGTAGTTTAATAAAACTAGATTCAAGTAAAGGCTTAGTGAAAATATCGGCTAATTGATTGTCAGTATGAACATATTCAAGACATATATTTCCTTTTTCAATATTATCTCGAAGAAAATGATGACGGATATCAATGTGTTTAGTTCGAGAGTGATTCACTGGATTTTTAGAAAGATTTATAGCACTTGTGTTATCACAGTATATAATAGAATTTGATAAATGAATATCAAAATCTTGAAGTGTCTGTTGCATATATAGTACTTGAGTACAAGCGAGAGCCGCTGATATATATTCAGCTTCACATGTTGATAGTGAAACACAATTCTGTTTCTTACTAAACCAAGAGACAAGTGATTTTCCAATAAAATGGCACGTACCACTTGTACTTTTTCTATCCGTTCATGAGCCACCAAAATCAGCATCACTATATGATACTAATTCAAATGGACATTCTTTTGGATAGAAAAGACCAAAATCTTTGGTATTATTAAGATAACGAATTATACGTTTCACTGCTCGTAAATGTGATTCCTTTGGATCGGCTTGAAAACGAGCACATAAACAAACACTCATTAATATATCTGGACGACTAGCTGTAAGATAAAGAAGAGAACCAATCATGCTTCGATATAATTTCTGGTCAACATTCTTACCACTTTCATCTTTTTCAAGATGTGTAGTTGTACTCATAGGAGTTGGTTTACCAGATGTATTTTGTAATCCGAAGCGTTTGATAAGATTTTCACAGTATTTTTCTTGATTGATAAAAATACCGTTTGAAAGTTGTTTGATTTGAAGTCCAAGAAAATAAGATAGTTCTCCCATATGAGACATTTCGAATTCTTTGGTCATAATACTTGCAAATTCCTTGCAGAGTTTATCGTTTGTTGAACCAAAGATGATATCGTCTACATATGTTTGGATAACCAGAATATCTTTTCGAGAATGTTTAATAAACAAAGTTTGATCGACTTTGCCTATTTCAAATCCTGAATTAATAAGATAGCTACGTAATCGTTCATACCAAGCACGAGGTGCTTGTTTTAAACCATACAGAGCTTTCTTAAGTTTGAACACATGGTCAGGATATTTTTCATGTACGAATAAAGGAGGTTGTTCGACATAGACATTCTCTTTGATAAATCCATTGAGAAAAGCACTTTTGACATCCATCTGATAAAGTTTGAAATTATGATAACAAGCAAAAGATAATAGAATTCTAATAGCTTCTAGTCGAGCAACTGGTGCAAAAGTTTCTTCATAATCGATACCTTCTTCCTGATTGTATCCTTGTGCTACTAATATTGCTTTATTTTTGGTGATATTTCCTTGTTCGTCAGCCTTATTTTTATAGACCCATTTAGTACCAATTACTGACTGATCAGTTGGTCTCGGAACAAGTTCCCAAACGTCATTGCGCTCAAACTGATTTAGTTCTTCCTGCATGGCAATGATCCAGTAATCATCTATAGCAGCTTCTTTTGGATTCTTGGGTTCGATATTTGAGAGAAAAGCGACATGACCCATTTGATTGAGTTGACTCCTTGTTCTGACATGTGATGTTATTTCACCTATTATATTTTGGGCCGGATGGTCTCTTAATATTCTTGGTGGTGATTGTAATTCACATATTTGAGGAGTATTCTCAATAATTACTTCTGAGTCAGAATCAGTATTTGAGATGATTTGATTATCAATGACTATTGATTCGTCATCATCTGATATTGTGTGAGGATGCTGATAAATTTCATCAAAAGAGACATGAAGTGATTCTTCAATAGTTTTGGTTCGTTTATTAAATATCCGATAGGCCTTACTTCGTTCCGAATAACCGACAAATATTCCTTCATCGGCTTTTGGATCGAATTTTCCAAGCTGGTCTTTCGTATTTAAAATAAAGCACTTGGAACCAAAAACTTTGAAGTATGAGATTTTGGGCTTTCTTTTGTTAAACAATTCATAGGGAGTATTCTTGGTAAGAGGTCTTATGGACACACGATTTAAAACATAACAGGCAGTTGCGACAGCTTCTGCCCAAAAATGTTTTGGTAAGGTGGTTCCATTCAATAATGTTCTTG
Source organism: Allium cepa (assembly GCA_030765085.1). Taxonomy (NCBI): domain Eukaryota; kingdom Viridiplantae; phylum Streptophyta; class Magnoliopsida; order Asparagales; family Amaryllidaceae; genus Allium; species Allium cepa. The sequence continues at coordinate 896,442,581 of CM060938.1, forward strand.
CACATTCTTGTAAAGTTCGGTTCTTTCGTTCTACTACTCCGTTCTGTTGTGGAGTTCTGGGAAACGAAAAATTATGATATATACCTTTCTTTGTACAAAAATGTTCAAATTCATTATTTTCAAACTCTCCGCCATGATCACTTCTTATATTTTTAACTTTAATCCCTTTTGATTTTTGAATTCTTTTGACGAAATATTTGAAATGATCGAAAGTATCACTTTTATTTTTTAAGAAAATTGTCCATGTATAACGAGAGAAATCATCAACAATTACAAGCACATATTGACTGTGATTTATTGATTGAACTCTAGTAGGTCCAAATAAATCCATGTGCAGTAACTCAAGCGGTTGTAATGTTGATATGACTTTCTTGGATTTAAACGATGATTTGGTCAATTTTCCTAATTGACATGCATCACAAATGTTGTTAACTTTAAAACTCATTTTGGGTAGTCCTCTAACTAGATTGTTTTTGGCTAGCTTGTCAATAGTTCTGAAGTTTATATGACAGAAACGTTTGTGCCATAGCCATGGATCATTGTCATTAGCCACAAGACACATATCTGAATTATGATTAATATTCATATTTAGAATATATATATTTCTGTCTCTATAACCTTCAAAAACCAAATTATGGTCTTTATCTAAAATACTACACTTATTATTTGAAAAGGAAATTATAAAACCCTTGTCACATAACTGACTAATACTAAGTAAATTGTGTTTTAAATTTCTAACTAGCATGACATTAGTAATAAGAGGTAAGTTAGATGTACCGCAATTGCTCACATCGCCTTTGCCGATGATATAACCTTTTGAATTGTCTCCAAAAGTGACTGAGCCACCATCTGAGTATTTAATATTTGTTAATAAGCTCTTGTCTCCCGTCATATGCTTTGAGCAACCACTGTCCAATATCCACTTTCCTCTTTTCTTCAGTGGGACCTGCAAACATAGAATTAAGTTCATGGTACCCACTTTTTATAGGGTCCTAAGAGTTAGGTCTTAGGAGTCCAAACCCATTTGGGTCCGGTATCCCCTTTATATATATAATTGTTATTAAAATGTACATTATTCATGAATTGCTGAATGTATTTGTTCCTAATCAAATTATTATTTGTTTTAGGAACCCATATTTTGATAGTCTTGACATCTCTCTTTTGAAATTTCACAACTGGTTTTGGTTTGAAATATAATAAACTAAGATTTTTCTTAGTTTCAGTTTTTTGTACTTTCTTCTTCCTTTTATTTCTAAGATGTTTCTTAGTTTCATGTTTGTTATATCCCAAACCTTGTTTATCTGAAATAGATTGTGAACTTTCAATGATTTTAGTCAAATTTTCTCGACCTTTGTTAAAGTTAGAAACATTTTGAGTAATGTCATCAAACTTTGTTTGTAAACTAGCTTTTTCTAGGTCTAGAATTTTGACTTTTGCTTTAAGTTCATGATTTTCAGTAGTGAGAGCATTATTTTTCTCTTTTTGAGCTTCTATTTCTTGACTCAAAAGAGATATTTGAGAGTCAACATTAGATGATGATTCTTGAATATTTTCAAGTTCTTCTTCTAATATTTTCTTCTCATCTTTTAACATATCTCGTTCAAACTCTGCTCTACTTAAATCTGCTTTGACTACTTTTAATTGACGTTTTAAGTCTTTATATTTGACTATCAATTCAGCATTAATATCAAGTAATTCATCAAATGTAGGAATTTGTACCTCATCTTCTGTTGCCATAAAGCAAACATTAGCTTGTTCATTCTCCGAATCACTTTCACTTTCTGATGAAGATGACTCTGAATCATCCCATGTTACTGAGAAGGCTCGTTTCTTTGATTTGTCCTTCTTATATTTGAATTTGTCATTTTCTGACTTTTTCTTTTGTTCTGGACAATCCTTCTGCATGTGTCCCTTTTTATGGCAGTTGAAACATTCTATAGCAGATGAAGATGGTTTATTTGATCCCGGTTTCCTTTTATTGTAGCGACTGGCTTTTCGATATTTTAGGAATTTTTTGAAACCTTTAGCAATGAACGCCAAATCTTCATCTTCAGAATCTGATTCATTTTCATCTTTCTCAACATGAAATGCTACATTTTTCTTTTCTTCTTTCTGTTCTTTTCTAGCCTGCAAATTTGCTTCATAGGACATTAAATTTCCTATCAATTCATCTGGCTTCATGACGGAAAGATCATTAGCTTCTTCAATTGCTAATACTTTTCCTTCCCATTCATTAGTCAGAGAATGTAGGACTGTTGAAACAACATCAAAATCAGAATACTTTTGTCCTAACCCAATAAGTGCATGGTGAATAGTTTGAAACCGTGAATACATGTCATTGATTGTTTCATTTGGTTTCATTTTGAAAATTTGAAATTGACTTTTCAGCATGGCTATTTTGGCTTGTTTAACCTTGTTAGTACCTTCATGAGTGATTTTTAGCGTTTGCCAAATTTGATATGCAGTAGTGCAGATACTAACACGGTTATATTCATTTTGGTCTAATGCACAGAACAACATATTTATTGCTCTTGCATTTACGGCTGCTGCCGTTTTCTCAGCCACAGTCCATTCTGAATAATCAGTTGTTGGATTTACTATTTCTCTTTGAGTAGCATTCCAAGCATCATAGCTACTTGATTGCATAAAGAATGACATACGTGTTGCCCAATAACTGTAGTTAAGACCATTGAAAAATGGAGGTCTTTGTGTCGATTGCCCTTCTGTGTAAGTGGTGTTTTGAGTGCTAGTACTTGCGTTATTTGCCATATTACAAGAATATATCAAATAACTGTGTTACGGTTATATGATGACTGTGCTCTGATACCAAATGAAAGTGCGGTGTGTATACAATTATATGTGCTAATATAGTATACACGGATCGTGTAATATGGATTACAATACAAATGCAGAAATAGATGATAATAGCATTGTAAATAGAAAATAGAAAAATCACACCAGAGATTTTTATACTGGTTCGGAGCACCGTCCTACGTCCAGTCCCAGACTTCTATCTGGATTTTCACTATTAACTACCTCGCTTCACCCGGAGGAACAGGTTTACAATACCCGAACAGCCGAACGGGATTTCACGCCTCTAATACACTGAGGACTTCAACACTTGCCTCTTACAACACCGAGGACTTCAACACTTGCCTCTTACAACACGAGGACTTCAACAAAAACAAATACAATTGTTGTTGACAACTTGTGTTCTTGAAAACACGGATTTGTCACTAGTAGTACACCCTTCCTATAATCTTATCCTCAAAGTATATGACTGATGTTTTGTGAAGATTAAAGAAGGTATATTGCTTATTGAATCAAAAGGTTTAAAATAGTTTCAATGATTCAATAAGATATTAATTAAATGAGTGCTTTTAGAATGCAAGAATGTTAGAAAGTAAGATCAGAGAAAGCATATAATAATCATGTATATTCTACTTTGAATCAACGATTTAGATGAGTATATATAAGAAGAAATAGTTGTAACTCTTGGTGAAACAGTTGCCATTAAGAGTTATGATTATTGGTGAAAGGTAGGAGATGCAACTCTTGGTGAAGAGAAGTGTCTTTTGGAAAACTTGCTTTCTGTTTAAAAACGGTCGACAGGTCAAAAAATGACCGGTAGACAGGTTTTTAAATATATAGTCGTTATGTGCATGTGTGCACGTTTATTGTGCACATTCAACAGGAACGGTCGACCGTTCATTTTTGGGCCGGTCGACCGGTCTCTGTTAAGTTGCACAATAAATGTGCACATTACTATAAGTGTATATAAATTGATTATATTTTGTGCATGACTATTTGAGGATAGATTTTAACGAGTTTATTACTATTATAACATCAAATAATCAATCTATAATCTAGAGAACCATATGAAGGTCTTGATTTGTCGATTGCCTTTATATTGTTGTCAGCAATCAAAATCTTCATAGAAGCTGTGTCTCAACAGCTACTATGCTCAACATCAGTCCGGATCACGCAACTACTAGTATCCTAGTTGGTATCGCCTCATGTACCTTGTCATACTGATTATCCTATTCGCGACTACTACGTTTTGTTTTGTGTTATACCTATGGGGTACCCTCTGATAACCACCAGTTTACGGTGGGGTTTACGGTGCTGTATAGACTACGACATTATAAAAATGTGTTAAGGGGGATTATGGTAACGCCTTAACGCTATTTTAATACTTTATATTACTGATAGACATTATCTACTTAGCGTACATTACTACCTAGTAGATAGTTTAACGGATCCTTAGGGGATGGTTATTCCAATGTCCCTTGAGTTACTTGTATTTCGATTGCTATTTCACTTAAGTTGGATTTATTGATATAAGAATATTAATCATGACTCGAGTGTCTTGTGTTTTGCTTTACGCTCGGGTCAAACTGAGTGGTTCAGCTTTGAGACTCACCTTTGGAGTTGGAGCTTTGCTTGAAGATCCAGCCATTTATTCTGCTTTCAGTATTCGATGATTCCAGTGATGTGCTGATTTGTATCTGATGTACCGTATTACTCTTTTGTTGTAAACTTTGATGTATCTTATATATTTACATAGTAGCTTCATGAACTACTATCTCTCTTATTTCCGCTGCATATTTATTACTCTGTGTCTGTGTTCTGTGATTATTTATTTGCTGTATATCTGAGTTTTGCCAAATTTAAATTAACAATTCGGTATTTTGAATTATTCAAGTCCGACATGTGCGGATGCGAATAGTCCAAAATAGCAGGTCGTTTCAAGGAATGACCCAAGAACCATGGAAAAATGCATGACAATGGAGCAGATCAACGTAGCGTTAAGTGTTGCTCGAATTTGCCAGCAACCCTAGTTTTGGGTGCCTTGGAGTTTTGGATCGGTACAACTTCTCTGGAGCATCGAGAGTTATGGGCTTTTGGAAATTCGTAGAGGGATGGTAGGCGAAGCCGTAGTCGGTGGTAGTGATTTTCTGGTGGTCGGAGGAGCAGGGGCGAAGCGTGTACAGGTTCTAGAGGGGGAAGAGCTGTTGTGTTCCAGGTTTTGTTTAGGCTACTCGATTTTGATTCGAGATGCTGCAGTGGGTTTGGATGATCGTGATGTTGTCTTGAGTTGATCGGTGAGGTGTTGAAGTTCAGGTGGGTGGCCGGAGGTGGCCAGAGCCACGATGCACGTGCACCGTGCCCATTTGATGTGCAAGTGGGAGTTGGTTACAGGTTTTGATAAAAACTCGTCACTGTGTTTTTTTTTGTGGGTTGTTTCCTCGGCTTTCACTCGAGTCATTCGAGTATATGGCTCGAAGAAGAGGGGTATGCGACTCGAAGTCAACTTTGGTTTGAGTTTGGTCAGTGTTTGTTCCAGGCTTGTAACCTGATAGCAAAGTTGTTTAAGTTTTTAACAAATTCAAATGAAAACTTAGTTGTATACCAGATTTTCATCAAGTTTAAATCTAGATTTAGGTTTGAATTCAAATTTATCTTTGCATTAAAATCGAAAATGTAATAAAAAGTTAAAATATTTAAATGGGGTTTCAGGTTTAAAACCTGATAGTTTTTAGAATTTTAAAATTTAATTTAAAATCTGAAATAAAAATTTAAACTGGGATTTAAATTCAATAATTTAAAGTATGGATGCAAATGGACCTTTGAATCCAAGGTAAAAAGAAAAAAAATGAATTTGGGTTTTTAATCAAGAATTAAACACCAAGTTTTCAAAAGCAAGTTAAAATGTAACGTAATGTAAAAAGCTAACTTTTTATCAAAAAAATTAAGTAGTTAATTTAAAAGGCTTTCTTATATAAGTAATAAATGTTTTTTTACATTTCTTTTTTTTAAAAGTTTGTAAATAAATATTTAAATTGGGCTAATGTTAAATGGTAAATCATTTTGAAATCTTAAATTCAAAATGGAATTCAAATTTAAATTCGAAGGGGGTAGTGTCTAAAATACACTTTAATATTTATTTAAATCATTTTAAAAGAATTAATTATCTTAGAGATAATTAAGATATTGAAGTGAATTAATTAATAAGTTAATTAAAGGTTGACTTATGTATTAATTTATAAAGTAGTAATTTAGATTAATTTGTAAGTAGAGATTAATTAGGAAGCAAATTAAGAAAGGTTATTAGTTAATGAAGAAAATTAACTAAGGATTATTAATTGATTTAATAATGTGATTAATTTTATTAATTAATTAGATTTATTAATTTAGAGAATCAATTGTAAAGTGGTTAAGGTAATTACTTGATAAAAGTAATTAAGAGATTAATTACTTATTGTAACTAATTTTGATAAAATGATTAATTTAAGTTAATTAATTTGGTTTAATTAATTTATGAAAATCATTTGATAAATTGATATGCGTAATTACTTAGTGCAATTACTGGAGCATAATCATTTAGAGAAGTAATTAGATGATAATTACTGGATGAAATTAATTCAAGATGATGTGATAATGAAGTAATTTGGATAATTACTTTTGGAATTAATCAAAGGATTAAGTAATGGAGGATAATTAATTATAGGATAATTAATTTGTTAATAGGTAATTAAGGATAGCTAATTACAGGTTTGTTATTAATTCAAGGGTGATTAATAATTGTGTTTTATTAAAGATTAATCGCTTAATGTAATTTAAATAAAGTAATTAAACCTGAATTAGAGATCATTAATTAATATAATTAATGATGTAATTAAGAATTGTTTAATTAAGGAATAATTAATAATGTGGTGATTAATTTATGTAATTAAATAAGGATAAGTGTAATTATTCATATTTAAATTAATAATTGAAGTAATTAAATGTTAATTACTATAAATGATTTAGGATAATTAATTTGTGGAATTAAATAAAGACTAATTAGTATTTGTAATTAGAAGATGATTAATCAAAGGTGTTTAATCAAGATGAATTTTTGGGGAATAATTAATTAATTTGATTTATAATTAATTAATGGTTGTATAAGCAAGATTTATAGATGAAGTAATTAATTTAATTTATTTTAAATTAATTAGAGATAGAAGTAGTTAATTTAATTCATTTTAAATTAATTAGAGATAGAAGTAGTTAATTTAATTCATTTTAAATTAATTACAAATAGTATGATTATAAATCATTGCTTTTGGATGAATGTTATTGATATTTCATTTGATGATTGTGAACTCAGATATGAGATGAATAATATCTATGTGATATGGATGCTTGGTTTAAGTATGATAAAAATTGAATTATCTGTTTTTATGATAATATGAATTATCTGTTTATGATGATGATGTGATTATCTACTGTGATATTGTGAATTATCTATATCTGTGTATATTGTTGATATTGAATTAAACTGTTAAGACTAAATAGACAACTTGGCCTTAAAAGATACGTTCTGGATTTCGATGAGACCCGGATCGGGTTTCCATATTTGGACATCCGAAAACCACATCGATTCCAAATTAATGATAGGTCGTGAATCTGAAGTGAAGATGAAGATTTAGAGTGCAAGGGTTATTGTCGTTAACTCTGAGGGTGATTCCAAAATGAGTGTAACGAGATAATGCCTTCGGCTTCGTTCGAACTCGGAACGAACTTGTATGGATTGAATGCTTTCAGAACATCGTCAGGTCGGCGATGAGCATTCTAAGAAATGTATTCTCTAAAGGTAATCGCAGCCTCAAGCCTCATCAACCGGGAATAGCTAAAACAGGGGAGGTGCAGCAAGGTTAGGTGGGTCATGCCCAAGCAGGACAAGATATTCCCCTGTCTATATGTCCCTTTATTTTTCGGCTGTGTGGGCAGTTGATTGCAACTACTGCCGGGGTTATCTTGTTCGGGACTGTTCAGTAAGGAATGGTTCCGGCCTTGTGTTGTAGGGGGTCGGGAGTGATCCGCGGTACGTTTATCTAGGCCACGTACTATGACCGGCGGTACCCCAGTAGCCCTGCCATTGTATGGAATCCACAATTCAATAAGTGCCATTGGTTTTGATTGTATTACCCACTTTTGTGGCTAGTAGCTGGAATTTAATAGATGTAACAATTTTGGCTATTTTCTATTTACTTGAAAACCCTAGACCTATTATAATATCACTGAATTTCCTATCAAATGTTTTGGTTAGCTTAAGGTAAAAACTTACCCATGTTTATGTATGGGAAGTCTTACGTGATACCTTTTGTTTTCAAAGGTTTTCAAAATTAAGCAACTTTAACCTGTTACTCACACCAGACCCATGTCTGACCTAGAGTTTATTTTTGTTTTTCCTAAACTCTCGGGTACTCAAATTTTTACAAGTAGCCAAGGGATTCAGGTTAGCTTTGACGAGTTCTGGGGGAGCAATGGAGCAGGAGGCTTCAGCGTTGTAGATATATATATATAGTTCCGCTGCGTTGATATCTCTGAGTTGTTTTGTGTATCGAGTTGTATTAACTAGACAGGTGACTATAACTGTCTAGTATGTGATGTATTATCTGTATAACTCTGATTGATGTTGTATATTATGTAAATACTTATGTGATTAATATAATTTATTCATTCCGCTGTGAGATTCTGATGTTGTTGTTCTTTCTTCTCTATCTTTTCTATTTTCTCACCCCTTTCTTTCTTCAAGACGAAACGGTTTTCTGGTAGTAGAAACCCGGGCCGTCACTCAAGCATAAAATAAAAGGAAGTAAATGAAGAAGAGGCTAAGGAAACCAATTTTACTCTTTTAATTTAAGGCTACAACTTGCATTGTATAATGTAAAAAATGAAAACTAATTACATGAATATAAAAGGGGTATTTATACAAGCCTAAAACCCTAATCCATTTTTTTGGAGCTGTTTGCGCCAAAATTGGTACGAACACCAAATTGCCAACGAAAGCACTCGTTTACAACCACAGATCACAGGTAGCATGTATGTAGAGAATGTAATTATGAAGAACACTCAAAATTTAAAAGGAAATCATTAGAAACACAAGATTTATAGTGGTTCGGCGTTGTAGCCTTCGTTCACTTTGAAGAGTTGCTGTTTTATTGATTATAACTCGCTGGTTATAGAGGTTTACAATAGTACAATCAAATTATAACAATGATTCCACTGGAGTATCGGCGTAGAAGAGCCAAAAGATTCCTTGTCTAAATCTCTTCGACTGCTATTTATAGGTGTAGGCTGTAAACATCTCGCCCAGATCTCGGATTACTCCTTCTCTCACGTGGGTGGGCCCATGTGATCGATCCGTTGGCATTTCGACTTGATCCATGATTGATATGTATCAAATTTTTATCGATCCAGAATTGCTTTTTTGGGTTAGGATCGATCATGGACATTCTTGAGGTTGTACGCAACCTCTTGTGAAAATTTGGCGGCATTTAGACCTGTAGATTGTGAGATATGATCGATGCAAGTTTGGGTTTGTTGTATGTTGCTAAACTCATACCATTACGTTCGTATCGATCTTGTTCGTATCCATAGGATGCACTGATTGCTAGATGGCTCAGAGCTATCTTTTAGGACAGATCCACTTTTCATGCCGAGTTGACTGCTTCCTCATTCGAACATGCTTACTTCGTATCGCTTCAATGTAACCTCCTTCGTACCATGCATTTCGTATCCATCATGTGCATTGTCTTTTGTATCAATCACAAATTCTTTTTGTACCAATGTTGGCATATAGCCTCCGTATCGATCACTTGATATTGTTTCGTATTTGTGAAAAGTGGTCAATACGAAATGAATAACAATTTCGTATCGAATGCCTAGGTGATCGATATGTGGCACATAATAAAATGGATCGATATGAAACATGCATTGATATGACTGAATTATGATGGATACGAAAGGAATTGAGTGCAACATGATGGGTACGAATTGCATTGATACGAAACCAGTAGGGTTTTTTTGTTGATCGGTTACCGTGGTTACTTGGGTGTGAGCTGGGTGGCTTAAGTGGATTGACACGAATGGATGTTCGCGGAAATGGATACGAATGATAGGGAGATGGATACGAAGGTTGATACGTGGCTGTGACTCGAAGCAGTTGCCTCCTTGACCCGAAGTAAACCCTCTAGTGACTCGAAGCAAGTGATGTCATGATTCGAAGCAACCTGTAAACATGATAACCCATCAAAGACCCATAGCAAGCTCTTCTATGACCCAAAGTAAACCCTTTGGAAACCCGAAGTAAGCCTAGGGATGACTCGAAGCCAACTCCAAACTACTTGAAACGACTCGATTTTTGTTGAAACTATTTTTTAAACATCTTACGTTGTTTATTTACCGATTATGCTATATTTTAGCCTTGTGATCATGCTTACTATCTATGAAAGTTTAGCTTTGATCATCGTCTAGTCGGTTGGATTAAATCTGCATGTATGCTACCTTGCCAAAAAGTGGGTTAATACTTTGCCCCTCAAAATATGCCTTGCTATAGGAAGGTTTGTTTTGTAATATTGTAAGCTGGATGTTTGTGTCCTGTTAATGACCTGTAAAGAGAGTGATGATCTCACCTGATAGTGAATGGTGATCGTTCGAGATCGTATTGCCGTTCGACGCGATATGTGACCGTTCGTGGTCGGATGCCTTTCGAGGCAAATGGAAAACTTTTGAGGTCGGGCGTTTGAGGCGAAAGGTGACCATTTGAGGTCGGGTGCCGATCGAGGCGAGTTGTGACCGTTTGTGGTCAAGTGCCGTTCGTGGTGAATTGTGTATGCCCGGGTGGTAGGGACTTAGTATTATTAATGTCAGATTAACATTCGAGTGAGTTTCTGAATCATTTGCTATGGCAGTTCATCGCCATCTCAGAGCATGCTTGAGGACCATTCACGATCCCGTACATGTGTAAGTGACTTGGCCATTATGGAATTATAATACCAGATTTACATTCAAATGAGTCATATAACAAAAATGTCTAACAAAATCAAGTCTAGATGCAAAAAAATAGAAAACAAAAGAAAAATAGAGACATCAAAGTGCAAAAACATATGTTGATGCAGTTGATGGTCGTCTCAGAACATGCTTGAGGACCGTTTGTGAACCTGAACATGTGTAAGCGACTTAACCGTGCTAGCATGGAGTTTGCTACTTATTTGTCATTAATCCAGTTAGTTGATGATAAGCTGATGATGCCCAGATCCAGTGCCGTCCTCATTTGGTGCAGTTGGTGGTCGCTCCTACTCCGCCGTTACTGCTCGCCTTCTCACATACTATAATAGCATGTCGTTTCGGGTAAGCCCTTCTATCTCATCTCTCAGGTGCCTGCAATCATTCGTGCTATAGCCGCTTAGCTTGCGGAATAAGCAGTACTTTTTAAATTTCCTCTCATTGTTGGTTGGATCCCTCCTCATTGGCCTCCGGTAGAGAACCTGCCGCTTAATGTCTTAGTAGATTCGTTCCAAAATCTCGTTCAGCTCTGAATAAGAGGTGCACGATCGTTTTGGCTCATCACAACTATCTTCTGCTTTCCATTTCCCTTTATCCTTACTTGAATCCCTTTCGGGCAGATCTCCGCTTTTAACTGCATAAACATGAACTCCCTCTCCTTCCTCTCTCTCAGATTTTGCGTCCACTTGTCGTAGAAACCTTTCTGCCTCATGGTAAAACTCTCCTAGATTCAAGGGTGGATCCCTTGTCAATAAGTTCTTGAATTATGTTCCATCAGCTATGCTAGATACAACTGCCATCAAAACCATGGATGGATCTAGTCGATCCATCGATGTTGCCGCTGCATTGAATCGTGTCAGAAAACTCCTCAAAGATTCCCCGATTCTTTGCTTCAGAATTGTCAAACTCATCACGTTCTTGGGTCTCGAAATGTGAACTCTGAATTGCTTCATAAATTTCTCAGTCAACTCGGTCCATGTTCCAATGGAGCCGCTCCCCAATTGCCTGAATCATAGTGCTGCTATGTCTATCAAATACAATGGGAAACACCGGGCCATGACCTCCTTCGATGCCTCCAGTACCTCCATGTGCCTCATATACCTTGTTAGATGAACAACAGGATCGGTCCTTCCATCGTACGTCTCCAGTGTTGTTAGCTTGAATTCTGGTGGATTCCTAGCCTGCCTAATTGCGGCGGCGAAGGGGCTCCTGTTCACATTTTCTAGATCTCTATTCACTAATTTGCCTCTCATTGCTTGTCTAACCATCTCTATTGATCTATCACTATCTCCTAGCTGCAATCCTTGTCCGTTACCTCCGATCTACCACCAAGTTCATGAAGGAATCCTGGAATCTACTCTCCTAGATGGGGATTCGTTTCTCCATCAACACCATGTTGCACAGTTTCAGCTGGTATCTTGCCGGAGATTGGATCAACATGCTCCTGTGGAGTTCCCCTCAGCTCATGGGCTGCTCTTGATCGTCCTGTCCTATCCAATTGCCAGTTGGGTCCTTCTAGTCCACCTCTGTGGATCTGAACTCTAGCAGCTCCTGTTGTTCCTACCTGTCCAAACTGTATGAGAATATTCTGCATCATTTCCTCCTTCCTTTTCAACAATTCTTCATGCATAGCTCCCATCATCATTCCCATCTCATCTCTGGTGATGAAAACTGAGGCCTGATTTGCACCTGAGGAAGCCTACTAACTCCTTTCATGTTGACTCCTTTCTGCACTCTGTCTCCTTGTTGATTTCTTCATCATAGCTTTCAAGATTCAAGTCCTTAAGCCTTCAGATCCAAAATCCAAGCTATAGAATCTCTAAGTGCTAACTTTCTCAGTGAAAGCACCAAAATGTTTGCACCAAAGTTAGTACAAATACCCAATTGCCAGGCACCCGTTCACAACAACAGATCACAGATAACAAGTAAGTATAAAATATAATTATGAAGTACATTCAAAATTCAAAAGGAAAGCAGTAGAAACACAAGACTTATAGTGGTTCAGCGTTGTTGCCTACGTCCACTTTGAAGAGTTGCTATTTTATTGATTATAACTCGTTAGTTACAAAGGTTTACAATAATACAGTCGAATTACAACAATGATTCCGGCAGAATATCAGCGTAGAAGAGCCCAAAGATCCCTTTTATGAAGCTCTTCGGCTACTATTTATAGGTGTAGGCTGTAAATATCTCGCCCAGATCTTGGAAGACTCCTTCTCTCACGTAGGTGGGCCCACGTGATCGATCCCTTGATATTTCATCTTTATCCATGATCGATACGCACCAAGTACATATCGATCCAAAATAGCCATTTTTGGGTTGGGATCGATCGTGGACATTCTTAAGGTTGTACGCAAGCTCCTGTTAAAATTTAGTGGCATTTGGACCTGTAGATTGTGAGATATGATCGATGCAAGTTTGGGTTTGTTTTATGCTGCTAAACTCGTATCTATACGCTCGTATCGATCTTGTTCGTATCCATAGGATGCACGTAAATGCTAGATGACGCGGTGCTATCTTTTAGGATAGATCCACTTTTCATGCTGAGTTGACTGCTTCCTCATTCAAACATGCTTACTTCGTATTGCTTCAGTGTAACCTCCTTCATACCAAACATTTTGTGTCCATCATGTGCATTGTCTTTTGTATCAATCACATATTCTTTTCGTATCGATCACTCAATGTTGGTTTCGTATATGTAAAAAGTGATTGATATGAAATGCATAACAACTTCGTATCGATGGCCTAGGTGATCGATACGTGGCACATGATAAAATGGATCGATACAAAACATGCGTTGATACTGGTGAATTCTAATGGATACAAAAGGGATCGAGTGCAATATGATGGGTATGTATTGCATTGATACGAAACCAGTAGGGTTTTATTTGTTGATCGGTTACAGTGGTCGCTTGGGTGAGAGCTGGGTAGCTTAAATGGATGGACACGAATGGATGTTCGTGGGATGGATACGAATGACATGGGGATCAATACGAAGGTTAACACGTGGCTGTGACTCGAAGCAGTTGCCTCCTTGACCCGATATAAACACTCCAGTGGCTCGAAGTGATAGACTGACTCGAAGCAACCTGCAAACACGCTACCCCATCAAAGACCCGAAGCATGCTCTTCTATGACCCGAAGTAAACTCTCTAGAAGCCCGAAATAAGCCTAGGGATGACTCAGAGCCAACTCCAAGCAACTTGAAACGACTCGATTTTTGTTGAAACTATGTTTTAAACATCTTGTGTTGTTTATTTTTTTGTCGATTATGCTATAATTTAGCCTTGTGATCATTCTTACTATCTGCAAAAGTTTAGCTTTGATCATCGTGCAGTCGATTGGGTTAAATCCACCTGTATGCTGCCTTGCTAAAAGGCGGGCTAATAGGAGCTACCCAAATTGCCCATTAGAAAATATAACCTCCAAGTAATCATTAGCATGAGAATAATCCTCCATTTAAATGTGCATGTAGCTTTAATCTCCAATAACATGTGCATTAGCTCCTAACTGAAGTTTATGGTCATTGGGTAGGTAGGGTCCTCCATGATACATGAATTGACTTATTTTTTCATTCCTCTGTTCTTCCATCCTTGTGCATGCATACATATATGAATGCTCTTTCCATTTTCCATCCAAATTTCTACAAATAAAAATCAATATGTGCAAGTAAATTTTTTCTCAAATTAAATACACGCACAAAATTACTATTTTGCCCCTAAATGAAGATGAATGAGTGATGATTTAATGATATTTGGATTTGGTAAAATCATGTAAAAATATCCAATTATGACATTTATTGCAATAAAAGTAGACTAAACAAGGAAGTAAAAATATGCACATTTACGTGCACATCAATACGTAAACAACATATAGATGCACAAGATACCTTTTCAACAAGACTCTTATAATGTTTGAAAGTTTTAAATGCTTCAGACTTCTCAGTCAAGAAATATATCCACAATTTTCTACTATAATCACTAATAAAGTTTAAAATGTACCTTCTACCACTATTAGAAGATGGTGTAATTGCACCGCATATCCCTGCATGTACAAGCTGCAAATTCTTCGATGCATGCCACTGCCTTCTTTTCAAAATATCCTTCCTGTGTTGCTTGAGAGACACCCTAAAAAATCTCCACCTTGGCTCGCATCCATCCATGAGTCTTCCACTACGCTAGTACGATGCCAGCACCATACCGAGACTTTATTTCCGTGCCATTCTTCCAAATCCAAAGTACCATGACCTAGCTCCACCTTTAGTCTGACTACTTAAGCCTACAACGCTAACCATCACAATTTACAGATCTCTTTTGCATTGTCAGTTGCCCAAGGCATTATCATTGGCTCTGATACCATATTGAAACCCAATCGGCACATCCTTCTGTGGGTGCAACATATGGAATGTACCTTTTACCACAATTAGAAGATGGTCTAATTGGACCGCATATGTATGCATGTACAAGTCGCAAACTCTTCGATGCACATTACTGACTTCTTTTTGAAATATTCTCCCTGTGTTACTTGCCTACCAAGCATATACCACATGATCTTGCTATAGAATTCGAAGGTGGAAGCCCCTTTACCATGTCACCGTACTTTAGTGTTTGCAACCTCTTATAGCTCAAATGTCTATATTTTCTATGTCACAACTGTGATTCATCTTTTTCCATAATTTGTAGGCAATCGGAGTTTTTTTGGTACCGCTTTATCCATCAATACAAATATTTGAATTTCTCGTCCATATTTGCATGATTGGACCTCTTCTTGGATTGTAACGACCCATAAATTTTCGATAATTAAAATAGCTAATTTAATAAGATTTCGTGATTTAATGTTAGAAAAAAAATTTGTAATTCGTTTGGAATAATAATAACTGGAATGAATCGCAACAATAATTATCCAAGTAATTATTTATAGATTGAATGGAGTTTCAATCTAATTAAATTGACTCAAATGTTATAACTTGGTTATAAGGGAATATATGGAAAAACAAATGTAAATAAGTGAATAAGAATTGTGAATTATTTAGGTAGTAATATAAATTTTAATAGATTGGTGACGAAGATTTGAATAGTAATAAGTATTGAAAAATAAATGCTACTTAGTGAATGCCTTTGCAATCAATAGTTGGATAGGATAATAAATGTTGAATTCATTGGGTATAATAGAGTAATTGATTGATAAGTAAAATCTATTTAAAATCAAATAATTGAATATTGAACAGGTAAATTGTTTAAAGTACATATTTAAAACTTATTGAATAATTGAATAACTGTAAAATGGAAATAGTGTTCTAAGATGTGAATTGGCTTTAAAAGATGAATCTTATAAGTTCAATTTCAAATATTTCAAAGGATAATGAATTATTGGATAATCGAAAATTGTTTAAATTTAATATTTGGAATTTATTGAATAATTGAATAAAGGGTTTAATATGATTAAAAATGATTTGTAAAATTTTATTTTATCATATTAAAGTTAGAATAACATTATAGAACTTTTAAAATTGAATTAAAAGTTAATTTGTGAAAATTAAATATTTTAATATTTAATTGACGAGTTAAAATAGTCATTTTTCCAACAGTCTCGGATTTCAACGAAACCAGTTTCATCGGATCCGTAACATGATATTATTGTATGATTTCAAATTTCGTATCAATCGGATTTACCGTTTGTCCGGGGCAAGCCAAAACGCATAGAAATTAGTTGAATCGGTTTAATTTAAATTTGATCGTTTATTGTCGTAACTCGCACATATGATCGAATTAGCCTCCGAAACACGTTCCATTGTGTTCGAAACACGGGGTAAACCTTAGAAATGCCTGCCGGCACGCTTCGTTTGGAGTTCGGAAAATTTTCGGTGAATAGTGTTTTTGCAATTTTCTATAAAAGGCCCTCCATTTCACAATTTGCAAAAAAAGGCTAGGGTTTCTAGTGCAGCTGCCGTTCACCATTTCTATGGCCAGAAATCATTCACTTTTCTCCTCCAATATCTCACAATCCATCGATAATTAGCAAAAACCTCCAACGACAGAGTTGTAGATCTCGACGAGATCTACAAATCCAACGGTCATGATCTGAAATGGAGCTTCGGATCGACGGGAAATCGCGTTCAAAGTCGCTGCATTTTCCACGTTTTTCGAGGCCAAAGGTGCAGCCGAGTTTCATGCTATTCACGGCGTAGGTAGAATTCGCCGAGGGCTTCGCGATGGAGGTGGCCGATCGTCTTCAAGTCGTGTATTTTGGTCGTGAAAATTCGTTGAAGCTTGATGGCTAATGGGTTTTGTTTTGTTCGTGAATTAATGGAGGAAGAAGAAGCTATAGCACACGGCCTGGATTCTAGGGCGACGAAATCAATGGCTCAGATGCAGTAGGTTTAAAAATAAAAGAAAATGTTTGATTTATTTATATTGTAATTTGTATAAACTTCTAAATGCGATAACTTTTTCGTACGTGGTCGAAAACGCACGAAACGAATTGCGTTGGCTTCATATTGACGAGCACTCCGCAATGGAGCTGGATTGGAATTGTTTGGAGCTTGTGAAAATTTTGGATGAAATTAAATGCTATTTTAATTTTATTCGAAATAAAACGCTGGAACTGCATTGAGATTAAGGTGAGTGTTTTATAACGCTCACAACGTACTGAATATCTTTATGGTAGTTAAATTTGATATTATGAAGTAATATGAATTTTATTTGTCGTTGTTGATAAAATTTAATTGTCGTATAGATTGTCATTTGAATTCACCGTTGAAAATTTAATTGACAGTCAAATTGAAATAAAAATTTGAATTGCGATTAAATTACCTGATATTGATAACTATGAAATTGGCGTGAATTGTATTGTCTATTGGATGATGTATTTCGATGGATGCTATTGATTGATATTTAAATGTTTGGATGTCTATTTTCAGATATATATCCTGTTATGCATACATATGTAACCGTGATTTGATTTAAGTAATATATATTCATCCCTGACATTTAATTGAAATAACTAATCACTTAGCCATAGGATAGAAAATTATATACGGACACCGGATTGGCTAAATTAATAAATTTTAAAATCGTTGATTTGAATTCATTTAAATGTTTTGATTTAAAAGTTATAAATAAAATCAATTTATAGAAATCGAATTTATTGCAAATTTGAGTTGGAATGTTGAAATAAATTTTGGTTAAAGGAAATTGTTAAATAATTTAAGTTGAGACTTTGAGATTAAAAATTAGGATATGATTGAATTTCGAAAATCTATTTGTTTTAAAGATTGAACATTATTTCGATCTTTGAGTATTACTAAGTAAATGTGATATAAAAATGATATTTTGAAATTGAGCTTGGAATTGAATCATATTTGAAATTTGGATTTAAAAGTTGAATATTGAAGGATAATTTTGTTAAGTGTAATAAATTGATATTTTGAAAAATCAAGCTCCAAATCGATATAAATTGAAATTGAATTAATTAAAGGTGAATGTAGAATTGAATTGATTTGAAGTCAAAGTTGACATTGATTTGATTTGAAATCGAAATTGAATCGGTAGAATGGAAATTGAAATTGATTTGAATTGAGAAGTTATAATTAAAATGGTTTGGTTTTGAAGCTGTTTCATTTTGTTTTCCAAATTACTCTGTTATATAAACCATCTTTAACTACTTAAACTATTTTAACCTATATTAACTATATTAAATTAATTTATCTATTTGAAATCCATTTAAAGATTTTAAGTATCTTTAACTATTTTAATTATTTAAAACTACTTTTAAAACTACTTAAAACTATTTTCTAAAATTTCAAGCTGGTCAATAAGGGGAAATGTTTATGTTTAAATCTTGAATATAAATACGAATTGGGTTAAATGAAGTTGCAACCTAAATTGAAATTCGAAATGATTTGGAAATCGAAATGAAATATTGAGGGGAAAAATGATTTTGAAACGGACCCTTACATTTTAAATAGATATGATGATATTTAAAATGGATTTGATTTTGAAGCGAATATGATATTTTGATATCAATTATGAATCGATTTGAAATGTAAAGAGCCATCGGTGTAATAATACGTAGTTAATAAAGAGACCGGGATCAGATATGGACATACTCTCTGTCGATACCGAAAACCACTTTAATAACTATTATACGCGGAGTGTTGATCCAGAATGAAGTGGATGGTTTGGTGAACGCGTTGACTGAAGAAAGAGAATGATATTGGATGACCCCTGACATGACTAAAACAGGAGCCGCGCCGGGCCATTGAGGTTCGCCACCTCTAGCGGACACACTTCTTCGATACCATTTCTATTACCTTTTGTGATTCGATTTGGGTGCACCCCTCGATTTGGGAGTGTTGTTTCGCGGTGTTGAGGTAGCTGCTGGCTATGCTGAACATCAGTCCGGATCACGCAACTACTAGTATCCTAGTTGGTATAGCCTCATGTACCTTGTCATACTGATTATCCTATTTGCGACCACTACGTTTTGTTTTGTGTTATACCTATGGGGTACCCTCTGATAACCACCAGTTTACGGTGGGGCTTACGGTGCTGTATAGACAATGGCATTATAAAAATGTGTTAAGGGGAATTATGGTAACGCCTTAACGCTATTTTAATACTTTTACTTTAATGTAGACATATTATAATAGCGTATTGTACTACATAGTAGATAGTTTAACGGATCCTTGGGAGATGGAAAATCCCGTAACATCTTTTAAGTTATTGCACGCACGTTGACACTGGATATGAGATGTCAAACCCCATAAACATCTCTGACGCCGTTACACTCATATTTATTTACGATTGATTTAACTTTCATAAGGATATTTTAGTTCTGACTCGAGTGTTTCGTCTTTTCATTACGCTCGCGTCAGTCCTGAGTTTTCAGATTTTTAAAGATCTTTTCTAGAGGATGAAGATGAAGATTTGGTATACTATTACTATTATTATCCTTGCATCATGCTGTCTGCTGCATCATTTTATTTGTTCTGTTGTATATGTATAACTCTGATAAATGTTGCATAAATAATGATCAAAGTATTGTAAACAGCTTCATGAACTGTTTATTTGACTATTATATTTTATCGTTCCGCTCTAAGATTCTGTGTTGTTTCATTTCCTTTATTTCCCTTCCCTTTCTTTTCTTAATTACCCCAATAACCATCTGCCCTTTTGAATGGTTTGGAACCGGCATATGTATTTGATCGTTGGTTTAAACTGTCCAAAAAGGCGGGTCCTTACATGGATGATAAATTTTGCATTCTCCATGTTGTATATGGATATCTAATCCCTTTTCTTTAAGCTGGCTTGTACTGAGTAAGTTACTTTTCAAATATGGCACATAATAAACATCTATGATCACAAGAGTCTTGCCACTGTTTCCAGCCATATGTTTCCCTTCCTCATCACTTCTATACTTGTGCAGTTACCAAGCTTTGCTTCCCCATCACTTCTATACTTGTGCTATTACCAAGCTTCATAAAGTGTTTGTATGTTTCATCAAATTCAAGAACCAATCTCTATTGTCCCATACATGGTTACTGTAGCCAAAGTCCAAAAACCACAATTCTTTTCCTTTTATGTTGTTGGTTTCCACAAAAGCCATCAAAAGCATCACTTAGTCCTCATCAGTCTCAGGATAATTTGCTCTTCTTTTCCAGTTTGGACACTAATGTTGAAAATGCCCTAGTTGATGGCAATTAAAACATTCCACAGTGGCTTATTCAATTGTCTCCCTATGCCTATTGTTTGCGTAAAAAATGGTCACAAACACCCAATACCGTGAAAGCAGCAGTGTATGAATATAAGTCAGCGATATTCAAACACAAATCACAGATCTCAGCAAATAACCCAAATACGTTTGCACAAAAGATGGGCAAACAACTCCAAGTCGTATGATTTAGTTGATTTTATGTTGTTCGTAGTGATTCAGGTGGTTTATGCAAATTCGTAAAAAGCAGGGACTAAACTGTAAAAGACACACAGATTTATAGTGGTTCGGCCAAAATGTGCCTACGTCCACTTTATATGTTATTCTCCTTTTCCAATCCGATTACAAGTACAAAGCTTGTAGTACAAGTGTATGAAAGTTGTTTGAAAGTTCCTTCCAGGTTTGAGCTCTCAAACTTGTCCGCCATTGTTGTACCCCTGCCCTTCTATTTATAGAGTGAGGTAGGGGGCAGGGGTCTTGGATGTATATAGCTGCTGGTGGGCCTGGGCTGAAGCAATCTGGACTGGCAATTCTTGTTCGGCGAGCCTTCATTCGGTATGGAGCTTGGACCGGTGATGGAGTGGGATGGAGGTTCATTCGGTGGTGAGGTATGTGGTTGGCTCGGTGGTGTTGGTCCGGCCATGAATGGTCCGGTGATGGTGGTCCGGTTGTAGCTTGGGAGTTGGTTCGGCAGTGGGGTGATGGTTGGTTCGGTGGACCTAGTCCGGTAGGGTATTGGAGAGGTGAAGTATGGTGGACCGGTATGGCTGGTCCGGCTACCGAATGAGATATGCCGAATGGAAATGCAGTATGTCTTGCCTTTGCCGAATGGACCATTGGTTGGGCTTTGCCGAATGGAGATTGCCATGCTCTGCCGAATGAACTCTGGCCTTGCTTCCAATCGATTTTCAATCCCGACCTCCATCATTCCTTACCAGTTTGTCGATATTCCAGTTTTGTCCAAAAAATGGGATAACACTTTTCCCCCCAAAAGATGCCTTGTGATAACAAGGCGTGTTTTGAATAGTTCCGAATCCAATATCCAAAGTTCATAGCCATATTGCCAGAGTAGATCATTCTTGACTGCTCCGAGTCGATATCCAGTTCCAAATCTAATAACGAAAGCTTGAGCCAATTCCATGTCCATCCGAACTCGACAACCGAGTCCCAAACCATCCTTATCCAATAGCCAACAACCGAATCCAGGACCTTTCTGGGTCGATATCCAAATTCATAACCTCTCCGGGCTCTTGCCAAGCGCAATCCACACCTGACGGTCGTGATCCAGTGTCCCTGGACGTTGAGCTAACCTCTCCGGGTTCTTTTCATGCATAATCCATACTTGACGATCTTGGTCCAGTGTCCCTGGACGTTGAGCTAACCTCTCCGGGTTCTTGCCATGCGTAATCCACACTTGACGATCTTGGTCCAGTGTCCCTGGATGTTGTACAATGCCATGGCTTAAGTCCTAAGCCGAATCCTGGTCTCTCCGGACCCTTGCCGAGCATAGTCCATACTCGACGTCCTGAAAATAACGATTGATAATATAAGGCCTAAGTCCTAGGCCGAATCCTGGTCACTCCGGACCCTTGCCGAGCATAGTCCATACTCGACGACCTGAATGAGTCAATTTACCACGTTCAGGCAAAGCGACTCACCCCTTGCCAGGCATAATCCATACCCGACGACCGTTTATCAAAAACCAGATAAAAATCCAATCAAAATCCAACTCACAATCCAAATCCAAAATCCAAATCCAAAATCCAAATCCAGAATCCAAACCCAAAATCCAAATCCAAAACCAGAAAACCAGAAATCCGAACCAGCATCCAAAACCGAAAACAATTGTCCAAAGGAAAATCCAAATCAAAAAGCAAGAAAAAACTAGGAGCTCAATCCAAGCTCCAAAACCGAAAACCAAAAAGGAAAGCAGTGTCCAATCCAAAAGCAAAAGATAAATTTCACAAACCATAGCATCGCAGTTTATTATCATTCAGAGCATGCCTAGGGGCTATCTCCGTCCCCGTACATGTGTAAATGACTTGGTTGCTTGCCAATAGTTTGCTACTTATTTCATATTAACCTGGTCAAGGGACGATCAATCGACCATCATTCCTGGGCCTCCCGCCATCGTAGCTTGAGGTAGGCGGCGGTTGCTCCTGCCTCGCCGTTGCATTCCGAGGTCCAACATATTGTGGCAGTTGTCCATTCCTTACATGTTCCTCAATTATGTCCTTTAAGTGCCTGCAGCTGTTGGTGTCGTGTCCATCCAAATCATGGAAGAGACAGTGCCTTCCTGATGTCCTTTCCTGTTCTGTTGGTTCTCTCCTAGCCGGCCTCCGGTAGTGAAGGCGATTTCGAGTATCCAGCGCTCCAGTGTCTCGTTCAATCCTGTGTATGTGGAAAATTTTGGATCCTTCCATTGCTTCCTAGCATTTCCAGAATCACCGTCCAACTTCCTTTTTCCTTTGTTTTTATCCGAACCATCGCTGGATGGTCCTCCCCCTTCAACTGCATTAACCATTTTCAATTTTAAATCCGTACTCGCATCTTCTTGTCGAAGGAACCTTTCTGCCTCATGAAAGAATTCGTCGAGATTCCGTGGGGGATCTCGTATCAGAGATACCTTGAAATCCGAGTTCTCCCTGACTCCTGATACCGCTGCCATTAAAACCATCGATGGATCGGGCCGATCCACTGAAGCAACTGCGGCACTGAATCGAGTTAGAAAAGCTCTAAGCGATTCATCCATCCTTTGCCTTACCGACGTCAATGTCATCACATTCTTCGGTCTCTTGACATGAACCCGAAACTGTCCCAGAAACCTTTCCACCAATTCCCTCCATGTCCTGATAGATCCTTCTTCCAGCTGCCTGAACCACATCGCAGCTAAGTCCGTCAAGTACAAAGGGAAGCATCGGGCCATCACCTCCTCTGATGCCCCCAGCACCTCCATGTGTCTGGTGTATCTCATCAAGTGATCCGTAGGGTCTTCCTTGCCATTGTATACCTCCACGCTAGGTAGCTTGAACTTAGGTGGATTCTGAGCCACCCTTATTTCCCGAGTGAACGGACTCCTGTTTACTCCTTCCAAGTCTCCGTTTGTCAAACCACCTCGCACAGTCTTCCTGATTATATCTACCAATCCACCGTTGTCTGTCGGGGGTTGCCCCCGAGGGAACTCCGGTACATACTCTTCGTGTAGCAGCAACGTTGGTTCTAGCCTGTTGAACTCCTTCCAAAGGTTCTCCTGTGTTGAATCCTGTGGGCCTGCCCCCAAGCCCTTGTTGATTGCCACCTGGCTCCGTATCCTGTCCTTCATTGGGTTCCATAACCCTAGCTTCTTGTCCTGCATCCATAGCCGTTGTAGCTGTTCCAAAATTCTGCATCCCTGCAGCTCTCATTTGCTCCATGAAAGTTTGCATCATTTCCTGTAGACTTTTCAGCAACCTCTCTTGCAGTGAATTTGTTATGGCTTCCATTTCATCCCGGGTTATGTAGATCGAAGCCGGTCCTTCCTCACCTCCGGAGGATGCTTGTTGACTTCCTCCCTGTTGGCTTCTCTCAGCCCTTAGCCTTCTACTGTTTTGCCTAGTCATTGTCTTCCAAATCCAAACTTCTATCCGATGTAGTGGGAGCTGGTTCTTCTCAGTGAAAGCACCAAAATGTTTGCGTAAAAAATGGTCACAAACACCCAATACCGTGAAAGCAGCAGTGTATGAATATAAGTCAGCGATACTCAAACACAAATCACAGATCTCAGCAAATAACCCAAATATGTTTGCACAAAAGATGAGCAAACAACTCCAAATCGTATGATTTAGTTGATTTTATGTTGTTCGTAGTGATTCAGGTGGTTTATGCAAATACGTAAAAAGCAGGGACTAAACTGTAAAAGACACACAGATTTATAGTGGTTCGGCCAAAATGTGCCTACGTCCACTTTATATGTTATTCTCCTTTTCCAATCCGATTACAAGTACAAAGCTTGTAGTACAAGTGTATGAAAGTTGTTTGATAGTTCCTTCCAGGTTTGAGCTCTCAAACTTGTCCGCCATTGTTGTACCCCTGCCCCTCTATTTATAGAGTGAGGTAGGGGGTAGGGGCCTTGAATGTATATAGCTGCTAGTGGGCCCGGGCTGAAGCAATCTGGACTGGCAATTCTGGTTCGGCGAGCCTTCATTCGGTATGGAGCTTGGACCGGTGATGGAGTGGGATGGAGGTTCATTCGGTGGTGAGGTATGTGGTTGGCTCGGTGGTGTTGGTCCGGCCATGAATGGTCCGGTGATGGTGGTCCGGTTGTAGCTTGGGAGTTGGTTCGGCAGTGGGGTGATGGTTGGTTCGGTGGACCTAGTACGGTAGGATATTGGTGAGGTGAAGTATGGTGGACCGGTATGGCTGGTCTGGCTACTGAATGAGATATGCCGAATGGAAATGCAGTATGTCTTGCCTTTGCCGAATGGACCATTGGTTGGGCTTTGCCGAATGGAGATTGCCATGCTCTGCCGAATGAACTCTGGCCTTGCTTCCAATCGATTTTCAATCCCGACTTCCATCATTCCTTGCCAGTTTGTCGATATTCCAGTTTTGTCGAAAAAATGGGATAACACCTATTCCCCGACCTCTAGCTGCAACTCCTCTTCCTTTGCCTCCTCTTTCCTCATAGTTGTCCTTTAGTGCTTGCTCCTCTCCACCATGTTTTTTAAACTTCTTCTCATGAACTAGCAATAAGCTTTGTAAGACATCAACCGAAAGATTATCAATGTCCTTTGACTCCTCAATTGAGCACACTATGTAACTGAAATTATCTATGAGAGTAGGAAAAATCTTCTCAACGATATTGACTTCTGGCATGTCTTCAACACAGTTTCTCATGTCATTGGCCATCACCATAACTCTCCTAAAATAGTCAGTGTCCATTTCTTCTGCTCTCATCTCTAACACTTCAAAATTTCTACAAAGAGTTTGAAGTTGGGCATGCTTCACTCGAGCATTCCCTTGATACTTCACCTTCATTGAATCCCATAATTGTTTAGCCGTCTCCTTCTGAGTGATTATTTTCAGAATGGACTTGTCAATGGAGCTAAAGCGATAATTCTTGGCTTTCAAATCCTTCAGCGTTATATCTTCTAGAGTCTTCGTTTTTACTGCTGTCGTTGTTTCTTCATCGGCTGGTTTTACGTAACCTCCTTGAACAACACTCTATTACTCCTTTGATCTAAGAAGGTTCTCCGTAAGTAGACTCCAACGGTCATAATCCCTATTAAACTTTGGAATCCATGTTTATGCAAAAACGCTTGCCTTAACCATCATTACACACTCACCAATACTTGTAGTGTTTTACTCACTCACTGAGCTCTTTCAAGGCTCTGATACTAGAATTTGTTGAGAAAACAATTACATACACAAAGTTCTGAAATACTTTCATATTAAACACATGCATTAATACTCCTGCAATTAAAACTCTTTCTAACAATGAATGGATATCATGATGAAATTGTTTGTAATAAAGTATGTGTATTTTACAATATATATGTTTAGTTAGCAAAGATAGCAGGGTTTTACTGGTCCCCTACTAGGTTTATTAAAATAAAAAGGAAAAAGAAGGAAGGTATGAACAAGCTTATACTCCCAAAGATACAACACAGAGAAGAACAAGGAAAATACAACATTGACAAAAAAAGAAAGCAAAAAAAAAGGAATACAAAAGGAAATAGAAGATAACAATCAACAATAGCAAAGGTCTACATCTAACCATCAGTATGAAGATCACTGAAAGAGTGCTGACTAGTCCTTATACAACGCATTATATTTTGCTTGAAGCTTGTCCATAAATCAGTGTAGCTTTTGAATTTATTTTCAAACATTGCTTGTTTCTTTCCTGCCAAACAAACCCTATATATATATATATATATATATATATATATATATATATATATATATATATATATATCACTACCAAATTTGAAGATATTAAGGGCATTAAACTAGAGGCTGATTAAATGTTTAGCCTCTAATATTAACTTATTTGGGCCTGATTTCATATGAGCCTGTACAAATAAATATTAAGGCCAATAAAAAGCTGCATATAACATATTAAAGGAAAATTAAAATTATCCCCTAATGATTTCTATTACCTCAAAAATAAACGCCTCTTGTACTATTTAATTTTTTGTTCACATCTGGCGGTATTTTTTTCACATCTGGCAGTAAAATTTGAGATAACCCACTAGCCATTTTTAATCATTTTTCTCATTCCCATCTACAAACATATTATCGCATCATCTTTAATAGCAGTATCAAACTACATGATTTCTCCATCAAGTTAAATAAGACGGCTCTTGCTATAATTCAATTAAGAATCTCCAATCAAATTGTAAACGGTAGGTATTCATGTGATTAAATTTTATATTGTTATTACTAACTAAACTCTAATCCCAAGTTGATTGTTGTAAGAAATTTAATCAAACTACATGCAAGTCTTCATCTTTACCTTTTTAACTTGTGTTGTTTCCTTTCATACTTATATTTTCTTCTTATCTGTACGTGCTAAAAAAATTACATATGACTAAATAATTATGCAGTTTCTTACAATTCAAATGCCATATTTCTTTCTTCCTTTACTGCTAACTTATTATTTCAATTATTGTCATTGGTATGACCTTATTGCAATGTTTATAAATGAAATTCAGCAAAAAAATAGTTGCACATGAGTTGTATGTTAAATGCCTAAGGAAGTGTATAACATTGTTTTATAATGCTAAATTTATTGTAGCATCTACACGCAATTTGAAGAAATCTCTTAATCAAATTTGTTGCATTTAATAATTTGTTAATATATTGAATGAACTGCATATTTAAAACTTGTTTGGCAGTAGATGTATATTTGAATAGAATTTTGTCTACTTATTATGTATGCATTTTTCTTAAATTGCATTGTATGTGTGTATATTATTAGTTATTTTTAGTCGATATAATCTTGTAAATTTAACTAGTTATATGAAATGCAGCTTTAACAAACAAAAAACTATTTTCAGTTGAGAAGAAATTTAAGATAAGAAAATCATATCAATAAAATAATGTTTTATTTCTAAAAATTTAGCTTCGGAGAAACAATTATGGGTTTGTTAAAAGGATTTCTTTACGAGGAAGTCTAAATCGTTTCCCTCACATAGGTATGTATGTAGCATTGTGCTTTATTAGTTCAAAATATGTTTTTGTCTACTGCCTGTTCTCTTCCTTTTTTTCATTAAATTCCTTAGGTATATAAATAACATGTCATATATCTGATAATGTGGTTTGCAAAGCTGTTTACGTTATAAAACAATATAGAATATTTCAAGTGAAATTTTACTGTCAAAGGCCGTATGCATGGGGTACGCAGCTAAATGCAATTCTAGTATGAAAATAGGACAAAATTAAGTTATGCATTTGCAAGTGTATATATAATAGCATTTATATGTTGCATAAAAAAATGATTACTTCAAAATTGTTGTATACAAATACAAATACATAGAAAGAATCATTTTATCATTGTTATGAAATGCAACTCTGACTAAATTGAGAGTTTTAAGATTATTAGAAAATGTTTTGTTTCAAATTTTTAAATTTTTTAGCAAAGATACTAGAAATTAACCGTACCATTAAATATAACATAATTCAAATTCAAACAAATAATGGGCATCTGTCTAGAACCACATAAAAGGATGGTGGATGAAAAGTTACCATTTGTTTATATATTTATATAATAATTTCATATAATACCATGCACCATGAACTATTGATTATATATCCTTCTTATCAATGAATATATCTCTATGTGTGTGTATCAATAACTTTATTTCCATATAACACTTAATTCTTTTATCCATTGACTCCATATGGCCTTAAATATTGGATATACGCTCTTATGACATCAAAGTTGAAGGGTTTCAAAACTTGTACAATTAAACCAAATATAATAATAATACAAAGTGTATGGAAACATCAAGCTACGTGCTACTTAACACCATCCACAACCTCTATTGGAAGAAGAAAAGGAGCAACCTCTAATGTGGCAACTCATTGTTATTTATCTATGCATATGATCTAATGGTTAGCGTATTAACTATCAAGTGTCAAAAATGATTCTTCTCTTTCAATCTCCACATCCAGATAGGAATATTAACATTTATCTCCTTCAGCAAAATCCATATAAACTAAGAAGTCAATCCCACTGACTTCCTCTTCTAAAAGATTTGGCTTCCAGGATATATCTAGTAAGTCAAAATGTCGAATCCAAGTTCTAACCGAGAGATTTCTTTCTATTTTTAATTCATGCAGACTCCAAAGCCTCAGCCTGACCACCTTGTTGAAAATTTTCAATACATTTCTCATCCCAGCATCCATGGCAAGACTGAAGCTTGGAAAAAGAACCTTAAATTCTCGATTATACTTCTTAACGTCTCAATTATGATTACCAAAGTGAAAAGTAAGAAGGTTAAAAATATCTTGAATAGTGAATTTTCCTTGAATAATTGTGATAATTACCCATCTTCTACATTTCTTATAAGCGTTAGCAAAGCCATTAGAGTTGTTGAGAGTAATTCTGAATGTTTTGTTGCCATCCACCCCATTTACCAAATCAAATTGATCCGACTTCCTTCTAGAAATTACGTCTGGTTGCTTCGAAGATGTGTTGTCTCTAAAAACAACCCCTTCCCCCTATCTTCCTGAAATCTTTCTTGATTAGGAAAGTTCAAAGATCGATGCCCGGATCTGTTACAATAGAAGCACATAAGACCGTTGCGACAGTTTCTCGCTATATGGTTAGCCATTCTGCACCTAAAGCAAAGCTTTTGAGATTTGATGTTCGAAATTGTTTTATGGATAGGAATAAAAGTGGATTCATGCTTAGGGCAAACAGAAATAAAATTCTTAGATCTAACCGCATCGGCATAGTAACCCGATGATATAGAAGGAGAATGGTTTTGAGATACATGTGTTTGAGCAGAGGAGGTACTCGGAAATGATGAAAAGAAAGAATTATTAAAAAAAGATGGGAGAGAGAATTGAATACTTCCCGCCATATTCTTGAGACTCCCCATAATTCGCCTTTTTCTTAAAACTCCAAAAATTATTTAAGTTGAATCAAAATAGTTTATTTAATTTTTTGACTTTATTAATTATGGGCGGAGCGGATAATTATCTGATATACGTCCGTACCGACAGATATGGAAATCCGAAAATGATTTTGGATGCGGATGTGGATGCAGATATGACACTATCCAAATGTGAAAGCATACGTCAACAAGTCTATTCCCACTTCTGGAGCTACAATGTAATGTTAGACGACAAGTCTATATGCAAAGATTCTTGACGCTTAGTAGTTAAGTTGCTAAAGCATTTGCAGATTCTTTATATTGCATTAACAATGCATTTTTCAGTATTATTATAAACCCAGTGTGACCGTTTTATCAGGCTTGATTAGCCTACCCCATTTTATATTGGGAAAAAAATTAAAGTAGAGCCAAATTCTTAAAAATAAAGAATAAAACTAATTTTCCACCCAAAATTACCAAATCAATGCATCAAACTTTTACTAACGCAAGTACTGAACATATTTGTCTATGGGAATCTGTGTTGGTTCAGAGTTTGAAAGTGCAATACGTGGTGGAGGGAAATATTCTCTGATATTGTGAAGCTTTGATCAATTTTATTTTTTATTTCCACATATGGGCATGACAATCTTCCTTCTCAGTGGCAATATTACGGATGTTAAGCATGTTTAAGCACACAAAAGTGGAAAGGCCAACAGAGCCTGCTCCTACAATGTAACTTTCTTACTCATAATTTTATCAAAAATATATTGTATTTTTTGTAATGGTAAAACAGTAAATATGTTGAACATACAGGACCTACGAAAAGGAGAGAACATAATGGAATGATACTGCAAGAATATAAGTGAAAAAATTAGCACTGGAGACCTTATTGCGGGTATTGTAACTTCAAAATATTATTTTATATTTAGTCCATTGTAGCTGTATAACTTGGTCTTTCTCATTACAACATATTATTTCAGGAACTTTCATCTCAAAGTTTGATTAGTTGCTACTTATGTCTAAGGGATAATACTAGAATCGAGGCTGCACGAATATGATATGTATTAGTAAGAGACCTCAGTTACTTGAATATTTTTTAAGTTAACTTGTTAGAATTGAACTGAATAATAGTGGTGTGATTGATATGATTTACTCGGCATATTTTGTTGTTGGCATTACTTGAATGGACCATAAAACATCATGTATTTGCTTAAGGTTTAACATATTTGTTGGAATAGAAATGATTTTTGGTTTAGTTTTGATGGCTGTTATAATGGTGTTATTTGCACATTATGCTACGTTTCTCGAAACTTCAATGAACAGACCTATATAAATATGCTACATTTCTTTGTTAATGGTATATTCAACAGGGTACTAATTTTTAACTTTTGTTTTGATAGCTGTTAGAATTGTAATATTTGCATATAATGGTCATCGTTCAATTTTCTTATTTATTTTTGTTATTATGCTTTTTTTTATTAATGATATATGTAATAGAGGCACTTGGAAAGGCCTTAATTAGTTTAAAACTTTTAAGGGCCCATTTTATTGATTCTAATAAGACTTATATTAGGTTTGTATATGTATTACATTAGGGGAAAATTAAGCTACAATTTCGCCTCTGTATGTTATTAGGGGCTTGATTTTTAGAGGCAATTGTTCATTTGCTTCTCATAATTATAACGGCAAAAGTAAATGGATTTTGGTCCCTAATTACAACATTAAAGACTTCTTTAAATTCCTTTATTATTCTCTTTTTTGGTAGTATATCATTTTATAATGAAACTCAAAACAGTACTATCCTCAGTCTTCCATTTCGTAGCCTTCCGTATAATATTCCGTGCAATATCAAAATCAGTAAATTGATGACCCAAGCTCAGATTGTGTAAAACTTTTCTCCATAATATGTGCAGGTCAGTACATTCAAAAAACAAATGCTCAATGCTCTCACACTATGCATGACAGAAAAAGAGGATTAGTCTTCATACCATATTGTTGCATTTTTTACATAGTCATGAGAGATTCGTTAAGAACTTTCTAGAACATTATGTTGTCCCTCGCTGTTGAGACTGGACTCCATAGAGCCTTGTGTCATCTAAATTTGGAAAGACTGCTGTGATTTTTGAGGAGGCTGTAAACCAAAGATATGGAGTGTGGTTTATCATTCTATAAGAGTGTTAGAGTCATTGATGGTGTAACTATAGCCAATGTATTAGTTCTAGAGAGCTCTAACATTCTATACTATAGTAAGGCAAGGCAATTCTTCCTCCGCTAATGTGAGCAACAACAAGTGCATTTCTGCATACCCCAGTCCGATCTATTTGGTTTGAATCAAGAGCAGCAGAAAGTATAAGGCTTTTATCAAGCCATGGATCATTCCAAAAGCTCTTACTACCATGCAGAGATATAGAAAATATATATGTTGTTTATTTATACTAAAGATAATATTTTCTAGCGAGACGATTCAATCTTTAGTTCTTTTACCGAATTAAATCAAAATTATTCACTGATATGTGTATTTAATGAAAATAAAATGAACTCGGTGCTTTTGTGTACAAAATATAGTCATTGCGATGCTTCTAAATGCACGGAGTTGGCTATTACATTGGTAATGGAACTTTGCAGGACGGTACTATCTGAAAAGGAATTCAAAGCTTGAATGGTGATAATATTTAAGGGCATGAAAAAAGTTATAATTAATCATACAAAATAAAGAAGAAAATTTAACCTATACGCTCTGTATTTTATACTACCACTTAAAACCACTTCATCATCATACAATTGTTGGGAAATCTTGGGATTTCCTGCTTCGTGAAGTTAAGATAGGCACTTTAAGATTGAAAGTAGTAATGAGAGCACAAGAGTTTATAATTCTTCAATATGTAGATTCTTCCACTATACCAAAGATTAGTAGGATTACAAGAATATGACTACAAAAGCAACTCACACTCGGTGGCTCACTCAAGCTTGAGGATAGAGACTTCCCAAGCTATCTTTCTTTTTCTCTCAAAGAGGCTCCTTTATAATTCTTGGATATTTTTTTTTGATTTTTGAATAAGAATGAAGGCTCCTACCTCTATTTATACTACTTAACCTCCACAATGAATGGTGGAGATTACTTATATCTGAAGGTGGAGATTGAGTCTCTAGAATGAACCATACTCTCTAGGAATCTATGCACTCTTTCATTCCCTTCTACATCCTTCCATACTCTTCCGTAAGATTCCAAAAGGTTCCACACATCTCCAGAATATTCCAAAGGGTTACACACTCTTCCACAAGCTTCAAGAGAGTTCTCCGGAACGTTCTAGAAAATCTATACTTCTCTAGAAATATTTAGAATTTTCTAGAAACTCTCCAATTAAGGAGGGATCCCAACAAATCTCTCCCTCCCGACTTAATTGGAGGGTAGTAGCAAACCGGCACCTTGACAGCAATATTCAAACTTCTTTTTTGGTATTACCTTGGTCATCATGTCAGACCAGTCCTCATCTATGCGAACCTTTTCAAGATGTATTTGCTTTTCCTCGAGGACATCTCGGATCCAATGATATCTTGTATCAATGTGCTTTGTGTGGGAATGAAATATTGAATTCTTTTCCAAGAAAATTGCACTTTGATTGTCACACTTCAAGACATACCTTTCTTGATCTATTCCCAACTCATGTAATAAGTTCTTTATCCACAACATCTCCTTGCAAGCTTCGGTAGCTGCGATATACTCTGCCTCTGTAGTGGATAATGCAACACACATTTGCAGCATTGATTGTTATGAAATAGCTCCCCCTACAAAAGTAATTAAGTATCTCGATGTTGATTTCCTTGAATCAATGTCACCAACCAAGTCTGCATCAGTGTATCCTTCTAATATAGGTTTTCCATTTCCAAAGCATAAACATCTTTTGGAAGTTCCATGTAGATATCGGAGGAACCATTTGACTGCAATCCAATGTTCATTCCCTGGGTTAGCCAAGAAGCGACTGACAACACCAACTGCATAGGCGATATCTGGTCCTGTGCATATCATTGCATACATTAGATTGCCTACTACAAATGAGTATGGTATCTTCTTCATTTCTTCCATGTCTTTTTTCACTTGTTGGACTCTGCTTCGAACTTAGCGTGAAGTGTCTGACAAGTGGAGTGTTAACCAGCTTTGATTTGTGCATGTTGAACCTTTCCAATATTTTCTCAATGTACCTTTCTTGGGATAGCCATAACAGTCTTTTTGTTCTATCATGAGTTATTCTCATCCCAAGGATTTGTTTAGCTGGTCCAAAATCTTTCATGGCGAAGCTCTTGCTTAGATCTTTCTTTAAAGCAGCTATCTTTATGCGATCTTCACCAATAATTAACATATCATCAACATAGAGCAGAAGTATGAGAAATGTAGGATCGATTTCACCCTAGAAGGGGGTGAATAGGGTGATGGTATAAATTATAAAAATTAATTGCGGAAGCTTATAATTTCAACACAGATCACAGAACAATAGCAGCACAGATAATAGCAGAATAATAAAATGCAGATATAGAATGACACGAAATTTACCCAGCTTCGGGAAAACCCTGCCTACGTGCTGCCCCCAAGGTTTGTACTAGAAATTAGATAGTCAGACGCTTACACACGTAAACTCGCAACACCCGCTATCGACTAAACCTAACTCTACGCTCAAAACCCTGCCACAACTCAGCCATTGAGTTGCGAATTCTCAAACTACGCCACGTAGTTTGTCCCCTAGTCACACGACTAGAAAATTAAATGGTTTAAAAAAGAAAATACAAGTTAAAAACAATTTAAAATTAAAATTGCCCTAATTTAAAATAAAAATCCCTTTTAAAAAGAAGAATAAGGCCAGCCTCTTTTGTAATTTATCTCGACCATCTCCTTTTATTTCTTCGGCCCAATTCTTTTTGATAAGGCGGCTCTGTTGTTTCCTTTGTTCGATCTAAATTAGGGCTTTTAAATTTCAACGATGCCGACTTTGGATGCTCGATCGAATGGAAGATTTATCACGTCTTTTGCCTTGTCGATCGCTTGTTTCTCTGAATTGCTCGCGGCTCTTTGAAATTGATCGAGTTCGTCTATGATTTCGGTATGTACTTTTCTCCTTTTGCTTTGCTGGTTTGATGCTTACTTGAACTCGATGGTTTTGAAATTGCCGATGATGATTGTTTATATAGGGTTTGTAACCCTTCAGTTTCGTTCGTACAAATATGTTTGAATTCGTCAATTTTGTGTGATCGGCCGCTTGATTATGCTTCAATGTTTGAGATGATTTCTAACCTTTTCATATGCGTATATTTAGTTGCTTGCTTCCCACAACTTTGATGTTTAACTTGGTCAATTTTGACTTGTTCATCATATCCACGGCTTGTTGATTGTTTGACCTCCTTGGTCATTACAGTTTGATTTTCATTTGACTTCGGTCATGACACTGAGTTTTTACTTCAGCCATTTTGAATTTTTTTTAAACTGCTGGATATTGTTCGAACAGTACACTCGATTTTGTGATGGAAAAATATTGGGCTTGATCGACTTTTTCCATGCTATATACTATCTCTGGTACCTTGCTCGATTTGCTTCAATGTGTTGTTTACCCTGCTGCATATCACTGCATTTTTATCACTGCTCTGGGTTGTGTTCTGGAAGTACTCGAGTCTCTGTTGATGCTAGACCCTTGATCATATTGTCTTCATGTATACTTGATGTTGTCCGGTTGTTCACTAGTCTTTGAGGCTTGTTGCATTTTGGACATTGTTTCATCTCCACTTGATTATTGTTTGCTGCCTGTTCGGTCTTGCATCTTGATTCATGTATATTATCACTGAATTCATTGTGTCCGGATTTGTGTTCTTTGTTGCCTTCATGTGCTGTTGACATGTGCATTTGTCTTTGTGGTCTGCACTTGCACACTGCTGCTTGTTGCACTTGTGTACTTCATATACATGTGTGTCTGTGCTTGTTGTAGTTCGATTACTTGTGTACATACTTTGTCGAATTCATTTGCATTGTGTTGTTTGGTCTGGATTGCTTTGCTACTACACATTTGATGTGTGGTCAGACCTGAACTTCACTTGAGCATTGTTGGTCTCATATGCATCGAACTCTGGTTTCATTTCTTTGATAATCATGTTGCCATATTGCCTTGTTCAAGTCAATTTGCATATATGATATTTACTGGTGTTTGGTCTTGCTTTCTTAATGGCATTTATTCCAGACATTTTTGTATTATGATTTGTACATTGAGTTGAATCCAGCTTAAACGCTCGGGTTTGACCTTGTGCTCGTGTCGAGATTTTATTTATATTGCACCTGAGTTGAACCCGTCCTTTTATTTTGGGTTTGACCTTGTGCTCACCTGTCCCTGTAACATTATCAAGTGTATATCGGTGTGCACGGCCTTGTGGCATGTACAGTGATACACTGTGCATGTCACATTGTTCGTGTGTGATGAATTGGAATGTAAATGATGACGAACAACCCAAATAACTGAGGCAAATAATATTTTCAAAATCACATTTTATTTTACACTGCAAAAATATTTTCTTTTCAATTTTACTGCGTCAATATTTATTTTTGCAGATTGCTCAGATGCTGGATTCATATTGGAATGAAGTTGAAGATAAATTATGAGTGTGAGCGATATGTAGTGAGTATAACTGTAAATGTAAAATTGTGATGTAATTGAATTTGTATCAAAGTTGTATAGTGTATAGTGAGAGCTTGAATTTGTACTATTCAAAATTGTAATAAATATTTGTTTTGAATAAAATTTCTGTTTGAATTCAAATTCTGTGTTATTTAATTTTATTCAGCAAATATTTATTTAATCTATGAAAAATAAAATAGTACATTAACAAATACATTTAAACGAATGTATATATGTTTATTATCATCAAACAAAAATCATATAAGCGCATATTCAACAATCTTCCCCTTTTGATGATAACAAACATATATTTAAGATTTTGAATATGTTAAATGTATTTGATCATTGATATATCCTAATTTCTCCCCCTATTTAAATGCTTCCTCTCTACACAAAGCTCCCCCTACAAATATGCATACAATTGAATAATATGCAAATGAGCCTAGATGTAAATGGAAAATATTTGACCTTTGCTTGATTTTATTTGACAAAATCTTAACTTTTCTCTCGCCCTTTTGTTATTAGCAAAAGAACAATAGTGTTAGAGAAAATAAAGATAAGATGATCGATATTAATTCAACATTAAAACTCAATTGAATATAAATATTAAATTTCAATAAAAAAATCAAACAAAAATCATAAATATTTTGTTAGGCGCATATTCCACTTTTAGAATGATGGGAATGATGTCATCATATAAAACCATACAGTTGTGTCTATTTGTGGTATATTTATATCAGGAATTTGAATATCTACTAACCATGCATAACCGTTAGGACTTTTAAATGAGATTAGTAGTATTCCAATTTTATTTTAAAAAAAATGAATTCAAGTATCTTCTAACCACGCATAACCATGAGTACTTTTAAATGGAATTAGAATCAACTTGTTTATTTTAAAAATCAACTTTTGATATGCGTTTCATACATGCATAACCGTGAGGACTTTTAAATGAGCATGGAAGCACATAACAAATTCCAAGTAATTCACCCATGCATAACCATGAGGACTTTTAAACGAGAGTGAATACTTTGGTATTTACTTTATTTATTTTTATTTTTTTTATTTTTTTTTAATTTTCTAAAAGAAATATAAAATGAAAAATGAATGATTCCTGTTTAAAGTACCACATATCAACAAATTATATAGAATTTTGATGAGTGATGGTCGTTAGAAATATGATAGAGATAGAGATGGTCATGGAAATTTTACCTACAAAAAGTTTTATAACTCTTGTTTAAATTTCTCAAGAAATTTACTAATTATACCATCTCGAGTCATAATATATGATAAATATCAACACTCATCACTTTTTCAATCACTATTTATCTTTTCGATAATTATTAGGGAGTCAGATTAGTCAAAATAGTCATTTAAAATCAAATTCAAAAATAATTATGAAATCAATTTTTCAAAATGACTAATCTGAAAATATGGTCAAAAATGATTTTCTCGAGGGGGTTTTATAAGAAAATTTTCTGCTATTTGAAAATTATTTGAAATGAAAAATATGCAGATATTTTCATTGAAAAATGATGCAGTAACTAAATGTCCCAAAAATCACGTTCAACTAGTAATTTTTCTATCAACTAGATTACCAATGTAATCTGCATCTGAATTTCTTTTTTTTACTCAAAATGATCATTAATTGAATTTGATCGACCAACCTATGAAGAGTGCACCAAAAATTTCAAACTCAATTTTAACAGCAATTTAAATGACATTCTCTTGAATTTGAATTGAAGCCGTGTTAATAATCAAAAACCGTGAATATAGAATTAGCCGTATTATAACCAAATGTATCATCCAACAAAACACTATTTTTAATCTAAAACTAATATATATGAAGTAATTCAAAGAATTTAGAGAATTTTATAGTGTTTTTGGCATAATAACATAATTTGGTCAACTATGTTGCATAAGTCAGAATCATCATCTTTTCATCATCTCATTATTGGCTGATTTAATTCAGAATACGATGCAGATTATCACATTTAATATATCGTTCAAATAAATATACCATTACCTGTTTTACCTTTGCGATATTTTTCGTTGTTGTCCATTGTGATTTTGTCACCTTTATACTAGGCTAAGGAACTTTGCTTTATCGCCCGTTGTGTTTCTGGAACAGCCAAAAATCTAGAGAACACTGTTGTTGTTCCTTAGCTTGCCATCACACCTACACAGAAAAAGATTTTTGTGATCTATTTGTTTTTATAGGTCCATGGTTGTTAGTGGCAGAATATTTAGAAAAATAATTTTGTGGAGACCCAAAACTATTTATAATTGTTCCCTTCGGCACCCAAATTTTTTAACTTTGAGAGATTTCATATTTGTGCCTTTTGGAACCCAAATCGATATAGTTTTCACATGTTTGGGTCTATACCAACAATTATTGTGATTGTTCCATATTTTCTGCAAATTGTGCACATAGAGTTGACTT
This sequence comes from Allium cepa, assembly GCA_030765085.1. NCBI lineage: Eukaryota > Viridiplantae > Streptophyta > Magnoliopsida > Asparagales > Amaryllidaceae > Allium > Allium cepa. Next base: position 896,481,301 of record CM060938.1, read on the forward strand.
AATTAATATTTCTTTCAACAATTTTCGTTTTATTATATCCAAGTCCTTGTCTAACCATATTAACAGTTTGCTTTCCTAATAGCATATTCAACGATTTTTCACTATTTGAAAATTTATCTAAAGTCGTTGACAATTGTTGGACTTGTGTTTTGAGTGACTCATTTTCGTTTAACAATTGTGTGCACTTTTTAATAGAATTCTCTTTTCTAGTATTTTCATTCTCTTTTAAAATCAGAATTTAATTTTCAAGCGATTTCATTTTAATTTCTGATTTTTTAATTTCTTCGTCAAATGTTGGACACTTATCACACTTAGGGATCCTACTTTGATAAGTTTTAACTAATCGGTCAAGTTGTTCATTTAATTCTATAAAAGTAACTTTTTGTGATTCAAGTTTAGCATATTTCTCCCTAAGTCGTTCAAAACAGCCATTTACTTCATGGAAATAAATAAGTAATTCAGAGTGAGTGAGTTTTGATACCTCGCTTGGCTCATCATCGTCGCTATCAGTTATATTTCCATGAAGGCACATATCTGCTTTCTCACTCTCACTGCTAGTACTTTGATTATCTTCATCATTTGTATTCCACGTGGCTGTAGCATTTCTCCGTTTTGATTTCTTCTCATAATCGCGTTGAAATCGAGGATAATTGGGCTTGATATCACAGGGTTTGTTGCAAATGATCCCGTGTTCTTCCGAGTTGTCTAGTGCTTTGATTATTCTGCTTTTTAATTTTTGATTTAGAGCTGAATTTCCATATTTGTAGTTCCACCTTTTGAATTTCTTCATTATTAATGCCAGCACAGCTGCTCCATCATCATCATCCTCATCACAACTGCTTTTTACCAATCCTGTTAAGCACATTTCTTTAACTGAGTCGGTTATGGGGGACTTCTCATTCCTGTTGACTTTTGCACCATATATTGCAATTAAAGTATTCTAGATTTCCTATGCATTTTTACAATGAGAGATGAAATTAAAATCATCTTGATTAGTATGAGAATATAATATATGCATAGCAAGAGCATTAATCGAGATAATTTTCTTATCTATTATATCACACCCATTTTCAATAATATCCGAACATTTAATATTAACAGATTTTAAATAAAATTCCATTTTCAATTTCCAATTCAAAAAATCTGTTCCATCGAAAATAGAAGGAATAATATTGGAACGACCCTCAAAATTATTATTAAAAGAAGCCATTTTAAAAATTCAATTTTTTAAAACAAAAACCGATTTTTGAAACACGAATTTTTAAAACAAAAATTGACTTCTATTCCTAGCTCTGATACCACTTGTAGGATCGATTTCACCCTAGAGGGGGGGTGAATAGGGTGATGGTATAAATTATAAAAATTAATTGCGGAAGCTTATAATTTCAACATAGATCACAGAACAATAGACGCACAGATAATAGCAGAATAATAAAATGCAGATATAGAATGACACAAAATTTACCCAGCTTCGGCAAAGCCCTGCCTACGTGCTGCCCCCAAGGTTTCTACTAGAAATCAGATAGTCATACGCTTACACACGTAAACTCGCGACACCCGCTATCGACTAAACCTATCTCTACGCTCAAAACCCTGCCACAACTCAGCCACTGAGTTGCGAATTCTCAAACTATACCACGTAGTTTGTCCCCTAGTCACACGACTAGAAAATTAAACGGTTTAAAAAAGAAAATACAAATTAAAAATAATTTAAAATTAAAATAGCCCTAATTTGAAATAAAAATCCCTTTTAAAAAGAAGAATAAGGCCGGCCCCTTTTGTAATTTATCTCGACCGTCTCCTTTTATTTCTTCGGCCCAATTCTTTTTTATAATGGCGGCTCTGTTGTTTCCTTTATTCGATCTAAATTAGGGCTTTTAAATTTCAACGATGCCGACTTTGGATGCTCGATCGAATGGAAGATTTATCACATCTTTTGCCTTGTCGATCGCTTGTTTCTCTGAATTGCTCACGGCTCTTTGAAATTGATCGAGTTCGTCTATGATTTCGGTATGTACTTTTCTCCTTTTGCTTTGCTGGTTTGATGCTTACTTGAACTCGATGGTTTTGAAATTTCCGATGATGATTGTTTATATAGGGTTTGTAACCCTTGAGTTTCGTTCGTACAAATATATTTGAATTTGTCAATTTTGTGTGATCGGCCGCTTGATTATGCTTCATTATTTGAGATGATTTCTGACCTTTTCATATGCGTATATTTTCGTTGCTTGCTTCCCACGGCTTTGATGTTTAACTTGGTCAATTTTGACTTGTTCATCATATCCACGGCTTGTTGATTGTTTGATCTCCTTGGTCATTACAGTTTGATTTTCATTTGACTTCGGTCATGACACTTAGTGTTTACTTCAGCCTTTTGAATTTTTTTAAATTGCTGGATATTGTTCGAACAGTACACTCGATTTTGTGATGGAAAAATATCGGGCTTGATCGACTTTTGCCATGCTATATACTATCTCTGGTACCTTGCTCGATTTGCTTCAATGTGTTGTTTATCCTGCTGCATATCACTGCATTTTTATCACTGCTCTGGGTTGTGTTCTGGTAGTACTCGAGTCTCTATTGATGCCAGACCCTTGACCATATTGTCTTCATGTATACTTGATGTTGTCCGGTTGTTTACTGGTCTTTGAGGCATGTTGTATTTTGGACATTGTTTCATCTCCACTTGATTATTGTTTGCTGCCTGTTCGATCTTGCATCTTGATTCATGTATATTATCACTGAATTCATTGTGTATAGATTTGTGTTCTTTGTTGCCTTCATGTGCTGTTGACATATGCATTTGTCTTTGTGGTCTGCACTTGCACACTGCTGCTTGTTGCACTTGTGTACTTCATATACATGTGTGTCTGTGCTTGTTGTAGTTCGGTTACTTGTGTACATACTTTGTCGAATTCATTTGCATTGTGTTGCTTCGTCTCGATTGCTTTGCTACTGCATATTTGATGTGTGGTCAGACCTGAACTTCACTTGAGCATTGCTGGTCTCATATGCATCGAACTCTGGTTTCATTTCTTTGATAATCGTGTTGCCATATTGCCTTGTTCAAGTCAATTTGCATATATGCTATTTACTGGTGTTTGGTCTTTCTTTCTTGATGGCATTTAATCCAGACATTTTTGTATTGTGATTTGTACATTTAGTTGAATCCTGCTTAAACGCTCGGGTTTGACCTTGTGCTCGTGTCGAGATTTTATTTATATTGCACCTGAGTTGAACCCGTCCTTTTATTTTGGGTTTGACCTTGTGCTCACCTTTCCCTGTAACATTATCAAGTGTATATCGGTGTACACGGCCTTGTGGCATGTACAGTGATACACTGTGCATGTCACATTGTTCGTGTGTGATGAATTGAAATGTAAATGATGACGAACAACCCAAATAACTGAGGCAAATAATATTTTCAAAATCACATTTTATTTTATACTGCAAAAATATTTCCTTTTCAATTTTACTGCGTCAATATTTATTTTTGCAGAATGCTCAGATGCTGGATTCATATTGGAATGAAGTTGAAGATAAATTATGAGTGTGAGCGATATGTAGTGAGTACAACTGTAAATGTAAAATTGTGATGTAATTGAATTTGTATCAAAGTTGTATAGTGTATAGTGAGAGCTTGAATTTGTACTACTAAAAATTGTAATAAATATTTGTTTTGAATAAAATTTCTGTTTGAATTCAAATTCTGTGTTATTTAATTTTATTCAGCAAATATTTATTTAATCTATGAAAAATAAAATAGTACATTAACAAATACGTTTAAACGAATGTATATATGTTTATTATCATCAAACAAAATTCATATAAGCGCATATTCAACAAGAAAGTCACCACTTACATACCTCTTTATGAAGACACAATGATCGCTTTTCGTTTTTTGAAATCATGTTCTTTCATGAATGCATCGAACTTATGGTACCATTGCCTTGGTACTTGCTTAAGCCTGTATAGACTCTTCGTGAGGTGGCACACTAAATTTTCTTTGCCTGGAACTTTGAATCCCTCAGGCTGCTCCATGTAGATCTCTTCCTCTAGGTCACCATGAAGAAATGTCGTCTTGACATCGAGCTGTTCAATCTTCAAATCTTACACGGCTGCTAGGCCAAGGACAACTTGGATGGATGACATCTTTACCATGGGAGAGAATATTTCTTCAAAGTCGATACCTTTTTCTTGTCTGAATCCTTTGGAAACTAACCGAGCTTTGTAGTGAGGCTTTGAACAGTTCTCTTCGATCTTGATTCTATACACCCCACTTATTCTTCAAAGCTCTTCTCCATTTTGAAAGCCCCACTAGTTCATAGGTGTTATTCTCATGCAAGGATTGCATTTCTTCTTGCATGGCTATTCTCCGTTCTTTTTTATGACAATCACTCATTACTTCCTTATAGCTTTGAGGCTCCCCTTTATCAGTGAGCATAACGTACTCCTCTGTGTTGTATCGGGTGGATGGTCTTCTGTCCCTCGAGGATCGTCTCGGCTCTAGTGCGGTTGGAGTGCTAGATTGAGGTTCTTCTTGAGCTGGTTCATCATGAATTTCATGATCTTCAGCATCACTACTTTCTTGTGTGTTATTATGTTCATGTCGAACTAGAGTAGGTTTGATGTTCTTACTCCTCCTCAATCTTAGCCTCTCTAAATTCTTGATATCTTCAATTGTTGGATCTTCGAAGAATACAATGTCTCTACTTCGAAAAATCTTCTTGTTAGTTGGATCCCAGAGCTGGTACCCAAATTCATCCTTGGGTGAATGAAGGTAGATACACTCCTTTGCTTTGCATCAAGCTTAGCTCCCTCATCTTTTGGGATGTGAACAAATGCCCTGCACCCGAACACCTTGAGATAATTGTATGAAGCCCTCTTGCCCTTCGAAACATCCTCTGGGATGGCCCTATCCAAAGGAACTGATGTTGTGAGTTTGAAAATGTCAACCATGGTCATTATAGCTTCTCCCCAAAATGATTTGGGTAACTTAGCATGAGAGAGCACACAACAAACTCTTTCTTCAATGGTATGGTTCATTCTCTCAGCTAGTCCATTCAATTGTGGTGTCTTGGGTGGAGTCTTCTCTAGCCTAATGCTATATTTCTTGCAAGAGGCTGAAAAAGGACCTCTATACTCATCTCCGTTATCTGATCGTACACACTTGATCTTCCGTCCAGTCTCACGCTCCACTAGAGCATCGAATTCTTTGAAGGCATCAAGCACTTAATCCTTTGATTATAACAGGTGCAACCACACTTTCCTTGAATGATCATTAATGAAGGTGACAAAATGTAAAGCACCACCAATGGATCTCTCAAACATCGAACACATGTCACTGTGCACAAGGTCTAGAATGTTCTTTCTACTTGTGGGCTGAGAAGATCTTTGGAAAGAAACTCTGTATTGTTTTCTAGCTAAACAATGAGCGCAAGGATCGAGTGGTTTACCTTTCATGTCAGGAAGGAGTTGTTTCCGAGTGAGTATGTCAAGACCCTTCTCATTGATGTGCCCAAGTCGTTTATTCCATGTGTCCATATCATCAGTGGTGATGTTTACCTCTCCTTTGTAGAGCTTAGCTTGCATTATGTACAATGATCCTACCTTCTTTCCTCAAGCCATTATTAAACTTCCTTCGGTGAGCTTACACTTTCCTTCACCATAATAATTCATCATATCAACATTATCTATCTTTCCAGTGGTGATAAGATTGAGGCGCATGGCCGGGACTTGCCTCACATCTTTCATAAAAAGCTTGCACCCGGTGCTTGTTGTCAGAATGATGCCTCATATCCCAACGATCTTGCTCCTATCTTGATTTCCCATTTGCACCGTACCAGATTCATCGCTTTGGTAGGATGAGAAAAAGCTTTTATGTGGAGTAACATGGAAAGAAGCACCATAATCAACAATCCAAGAACTCTCATCATAAGAAATGTTTAGAATGTTACCTTCACCAACGAGATATAGTAGATATTCTTTTAATACTATGGTAGTAGTATGTTAACGCTTAAATTTGAACGCTAACACCCCAGTGTGTGAATTTTAGTTGTGAAAGCACCACCCGATAGTTCGGGAACAGATTGCAAGCAGATAATAGCAGAAAAGCAGTAAAGAACAACAATTTTATAGTGGTTCGGCTTAAGGGTATAGCCTACGTCCACTTTAAGTGCTTTTATTGATGATCTCGTTACAAGCTGATACAATTCTTCCCAAGTACAATACACTTTGAATTACAAGAGACTTAAAGCAAGTAGCCTAAACTTCAATGGAGATGAGAATCTTCGAATCCATGTTGAGCATATGGGATCTCTTCTTGAAGTTGTTCGTAGTGTTCTTCGACTCTTGAGTGCTTCAAGTGTTGGATTAATTGCAGCAGAGCATTGGTGTTCCAAGAGCATGAGCCAAAAGTCCCTTACTTGTTGGAGTTAGGGTTCTATTTATAGGCAATTTCGGAGTAAGGTCGTAGGTCGCGACCGACCTAAGTAAGGTCATAGGTCGTACTCGACCTAAAGAGCATTGGCCTTTCTTCCACAAGAGCACGCATGCTGATTTGCACAAGTCCTAGGTCGTGAGCGACCTATCTCCTAGCGGCGTGGTATAGGCGGCTTCTTTATTTACGTATCTAGGTCGTGAGCGACCTATCATAGGTCGTAGGTCGCTAGCTTTTTCCTAAAGTAGGTCGTGGACGTCTTAGCAGGCCATGATATAAATGAAACGGCATAGGGAATTTACTTCATCTGCTTAGGTCGCAAGTGACCTATAATAGGTCATTAAGTCCGTCCCCTCCTTAAGTCGCTCCATACTTTAGATCAGTACTTATCCTTAGGTCGTGCCGGTCCTTAGGTCGTATTGAACTTTCTGTAGTTAGGTCGGGTGCGACTTATCATAGGTCTTAGACGACCTATGGGAATGGTTGGCGATCTTGTAATGCTGAGGCATCCAATGTAGCGACCTAAGCAAAGTCGTTCACTTGTTAGGTCGTTGAGTCTTCTCATCTCGATAGGTCGCTCACACCATCCGGTCAGTTAGGTCGCAAAAGCATGAGTGTAGTTAGGTCACCCCATATCTTCAGGAGTTAAGTCGCTACTCCCCATAGGTCGTAGGTCGTGACAATGCTTAAGTCTTTAGGTCGCATAGCTGCCTTGTGGAGTTTGGTCGCTAAGTATTCCTAGGTCGCAGAGTTCTATAGGTCGAGACCATCTTTAAGTCGCACTCATTCTTAGGTCGCGGCCTCCTTTAGGTTGCAGCTTTCTGTTAGGTCGCGAAGCTTGATAGGCCGCTCTCTTCTTTAGGTCGAACCATCTTTAAGTCGCTAGGCCATTCCTATTGTTAGGTCGCTCCATGTCTTCAGATCATAGGTCGCTAATGAAGAGGAGTTAACATTTGCCCCTCGAAGTACGGGCCTATGACATAGGTCGCGTGCTTCGACCTGACTTAGCTAGGTCGCGAGCGACCTAACACTTGTGCCAATACGCGTGCCTATTTGTCTTCCCATTTTTTCCTCATATAAATCTGTTAGGTCGTTTAACTCTTCTTCATTTCATTGCTCTAACCTCCTACCGCCATTAACGATTCTCTGAGCTTCAAAAGGCGAATTCAAACCATCCAATCACCGATTCATCTTTATCATTACATCTCGTAAGTGAATCGGATCTCCATCCCACAATAATCGCCGTTGAATTATGAATCCCCACTTTTCGACCTTAGTTCAGCTCCATGTATCACGCTTTACTTCGAGTGACTGTTGTGATCGATTTTCGGTCGTCATTGGTTATTGTTGTTGTAGCGATTCACGAATGCACAGTAGTGAGTTAGATTTATGATAGATCGGAGGTACTTTGAATCGGTTTTCAAATGGTTTGGTGGTATGAAAAGACGATGAACTCCACGAGTAGGATGAATGGTTTGGTGGTGTAGTGGATAGTGGGTTATCGGGTCCGGTGAAGCATTGCGTGGAGAGGAAGTTAGCGACCTAGTGAATTTGAGCGATTCAAGATAATTCGCGATCTAAGAACCCTTGCGACCTAAGGAATAGTTTCGACCTACACTAGGTCGCTAGACGACCTAAGACTTTACATGAGCTAAGAGTTACTCTTAGCTAGGAACTGCACGACCTAACCTTCTTGCGACATAGACACTAGGTCGCGGCCGAGCTAACACTATGACGAGATTGAAATGCCTTATCCTTTACTTTGCACAGCGCGACCTAAGAAGGTTCCGACCTATGCTAGGTCGCCGGATGACCTAAGACTTGTGACATTCTGAGACAACTTTGACTGAACTGTTTGAACTTGAATTTTATTGTACTTCTTTGCCGGTTATTTCAACTTTTAAAGCTGTCAACCTGTTAAACACAACATTCACAGAAATATGGGACGAATATACTGCCATCAACTGCCCACATCGAATGACAGATTAGTCGATAAAGAATAATCAATTTAAATGAATTTGCATGAATGAAATGTTGCGTATTAACAAGTTCAAGTGAAGTATTTAAAGCGAAGTTAGAACAACCAACCGAAGCTGACTTATTCGCATCAATACTGTACTTGCTCTCATAACAACAAGCTTTGAAACTCTATAATTGATAAACATCAACTAATTCGATTTCAGTTATATTTACTTGTTATTCTGCTAGTTATTACACAATACTTCACACTTTTAGGAAACGTGCACCTTCACATTTGAATATACAGTTCCTTGTGTAGAATGACTTCTCAACTAGAAGAAGCAGGATGAGCTGGGGAGATTTTTCCAGTTGCTAACCAACTGATCGATCCTCCAGAAAGAATGCCAACCACTTTGAGCCACAAAGTTTTTCGTCAATTATGCATCCAGTTTGGCATCGTCGAAGCAGATGCTTTACTTCCCGGACCTAATGACTTTGCTGACCGACCACCTCATGGTTTTGTTGCCGTTAACCGGCAAATGTGCTCAAGCGGAGCGATTCCTCCTTTTAACGAATTTCTTCGTCAAACCCTTCTTCGGTTGACTATATCTCCTTTCCAATTGCACCCCAATGGTTATTCCATCTTGATGGGGTTGTGCGTCTTGTTCGGGAGGACTCTTAACCGTCTTCCGAGTTTTGAGGAAATCTGCTACCTGTGCACTTTTGCGAAGAACAAGGACCACCCTTCAATTGTGCTCGTAAGAGGTGCGAGGAACCGCAAACTAATTTTGGATTTGCCGGAGAGTGCACACGGGTTTTTGACTCAGTTCTTTTATGTTCGTTGCCCTCCATGGTTTTATGCAATCTGGAGAGTAGGAAGTAAGACCTCTGCTTCTTTCTTTTTCTTCAACTTTCCTCCGAATTTCCCAAGATTCGAATTTTTGAGTGTTAACCTCATTCTTTATCTTTACAGCGCTTCCTCCTCCATCTAGGGACTCAAGCCATAAGGCGATGTTTGAGAGATTGAGCGCTATCCCGGCTGAAGAGAGAAGCGCTAAATTTTTATTAACGGATGAATTTCTTCATCAGTTTGGGCTCTTACATACTTCTCGTTCAATTCAAGCTCACGATGTTCCAACGGAAGTTCCTGACTCTCCAATGAAAACTCCTGATGCTCCGGTCTCCACTAAAGAGCACATACAAGGAGAAACTTCTATAAAAACTTCACTAGTAAAGTGTTCTGTTCCAAGAGATGACACGGGGCCATCCGAAAAGCCCGCGCTTGCCCCCATAACTGAAGAAGAAGAGGAGCCCCTTTCCCAAACCGGGAAGAATGCTGATGAAGGAGTTGATGGAGGGAGTCTGGTTAGGCATGATGGTGATGACATCTTTGGGGATTTGAGTGACATAATTATCACTTCCCAAGAGCTCTTTAAAGATGACCCCGCCTGTGCTAAAGCTATACCCCCGACGATTGAAGCGACATCCGCCCTCAAACAGACTCCGACTCCTTTATCCCAAGAACTGTCACCGATAGTGAAACCTATTGCTTCCCCCCAACCGAGGAGTGGTTCGTTAGTTCAACGCGAGTAGTTTGCACTTCACACACAACTAAGGATTTTTCAGCACTTTCATGCACTTATCTTTTTATACTTTAAAGATTTCTAAAACTTATCTTTTTATTTCAGATCCTCCAATGAGACGCAGTGGATCATACTACAATGATTTCCAGCGCTACGGGGGGCGTGGCCAATATGACTATGGGCGCTACTTTGCCTCCTACAGAGAATCTGACGAAGAAAGGGCTGCCCGAAAGGCTCGTGAAAGGAGGACTGAAGAAGAGCGTTATGACAAAAGAGATAGGGATGAGCGCCACGATTCTTTGCAAAGGGGTGACGACTCTCACAAAAGGAAATCTCATGATTACCGAGGAAAAGGTCATGTACTTGAAGACTCGGGCAAACGAGCCCGACATGGTGAGAAGCGTGCTTCCATTACTCCCGAAAAGGTTACTGCCCCTGCCCCTCTTGACATTCCTTCCGACTCTCCTGCTCTCAGGAAGACGGACATCCAGACAATAATTAGCAGGCCCAAATTTCAAGTTGGACCAGGCCCAGCCACTTTACAAAGCCGTTTTCCGCAGTGGTGCTTAAAGGGTGTGAGGTTTGACCTTGACCTGGTCCCTATTGACAAGCCTGCCATGCTACGAAATCTCGACGCCGTCAAGCTTGATATCGAGAGGATGTCGAACTGGCAGAAACTTGTCGATGAGCTTCAAAGAGTTAATCGTGCCAATATAGAGGCCATGCTCACTATGGAAAACGATAAGGCTGAATGGCAAAAGGTCCTTGAGCAACATGACACTGAAATGAGGAGCATTGCTTCTTACAATGAGGAGCTTGAAGCAAAAGTTGAGAAATTGAAACACGAGCTTGCTGCTTCCTCTACTTCATATTCTCAAAAAGAAGAAGTGCTTCTAAAACAACTAAGAGATGCTCATGCCAGCCAAAGGGATGCCGAAGACAGGCTTGAGGCGCAAAAAAGAATTAGTGAGGGCTACGTTGCTGATGTTGCAGAGCTTCAGAAGAAAAACAACTCCCAAGAGGCGGAAATTCAAATGCTTAAGCTTCAGCTTTCCAAAGCTGAAAGGGAGCGTGATGAGGCCGTCGCTGGTAGAATTGCAGCTGAAGAATCCCATGAGGCGACAAAGAACAGCATCAGCTCAACTCTGTTTGATTTCTATTTGCATAGCGTCTTGGGGCGCGGGAGCCTTGCTTTTCTTGGTCCCAAATATGAGATTACTTTAGCCGAAGTGTGGGAGGCCGCACTTGAAATGCTTGGTGCTGAGGGTGCTGGTTATGATGAATCAGCCCTTGAAAAGCATTACTTGGATGACGACGCTCGCGCTGCTCTCGCCAAAGGAAAGGAGCAACTTGCCAAACTGAGAACCGAAGCGACAGAAGGGGACCAGTTGGGAAGAACTACTTCAACTACTTCAGTCCAGCCTCCTTCTTCGTCTGAGGTCAACATCATTGGTTCCAGCTCCCATTTTGCATCTCCTACTAAGGTTACCACCGAGATTACAAGCATACAGGGTGGAGATGAAGGTGACGAGAGCGCTGACGTGCAGGCTTATGAAGTCGATGTCAGGAAACCAACTTCTCCAGGTAACTCCACCGTTAATCTTGCTACTATAAACCTCACCCAAGTAGACTGCTCACTTGTTTCTTATGGGTTCAATGGGCTTCTTGACTACTTCCTGGACCTTGACGAACCTTTACCTCCTCTTTTTACTGACTTTAACCTCTTTCCTTCTGTAGAGAAAGTACCTCCTCTGGTTATCCCTCCTCCATCTCTTCAGGAGACTCCTCCTTCTGCATCACAGCCTGGATCACAAGAGGAGCAAATAGAGGCTCGTCATGGCTTAGATGATCCTACCGCTTCGCAAGAGCAAAAAGGCGAAGGACTCGAGGGAGGCGAGATTTCTCCGGAGCGGACTCCTTCTGATGACATAATTTTGTCTGCTCTTGCTACTCCAGGGAGTGAGTCTTCCTCGAAGAGGAGAAAGAAGCATGGAACGTCAAAGAGGAGGGGGAAGAAAATTATTGCTGCTACCGAGGAGGAGCCGGAAGTTGGACCAGTTGCCCCTCTGTCTTCTCCTTCCCTTATGCCTACAGATCGACCAGAAAAGTTAATCATTCGACCGGGCAAAGGGTCCAAAGGTAGTAAGAAGAAATGAGGACTTTAGTTTTTAGCTTTTTGTCTTTTGCATGTACTGGTCGAGAATTGTGCGGGTACCGGCCCCCGCTTTTTCTTTATTTTGAAACCTGTATCTGCAATACAATTGAATAAAATGATCCTTTATTTGTACAAACTCATGTTTGAATTTGAGAATGCATTTATTATTTATTTTACACAAGTTTACTTATATGATATTGCAGCGAGCTTATGGCATGTTGCTTGAGCATTACCTTTGCCGATTTGGCTATACCATATTGTATGTAACTATACCATGTTGCCCCCATACCATAAGTTTGCTGTAATATCTTATACTTCGAGGGGACTTGCACTCTTATTTTCTAAAGAATATTCCATTTTTGAAGAAATATTTTTGTAGAGTACAACTCCCTTCATATAAGTTTTTACGCTTTGTCCTTCGAAGAAATCACCTCTTTTTTATGTGCACATTTTACCAAGTGAATTCTTCTATGTGGTAAAGCGGACCTCTGAAGGGCACTTTAACTCCTTTTTTTTTCTTTTTTTTAAAAGAAGATTATTTTCCAGAATAGGTAAATTACTCTTCCTTTGAAAGTTAGAGTACGCTCTTGATGAGGATTTTTTTTTTACATAGAAAGTTGTACCTCTGAGGAGGGATTTTTCACGTTTCAACACTTGGAAGTTTTATTTCAATCTTGGTGAAACGTGTACCTCCAAAGAGTTGTGCCTTTGAAGAAGGCCTCTTCACGTTTCAACACTTGGAAGTTTTATTTCAATCTCGGTGAAACGTGGGCTTCCGAAGAGGTCTTTCTTCCTGATTGTGCCTCCGAAGAGGTCCTTATTTTGTTTGCCTTTCAACTCTGGTGAAGTGAAATTCCGAAGAGCGGCTGTTACACTTCAACTCCTGGTGAAATGTGCCTCCGAAGAGGTCTTTATTTTGTTTGCATTTCAACTCTGGTGAAGCGAAACTCCAAAGAGTAACTACTCCGACTCCTGGTGAAATGTGCCTCCGAAGAGGTCTTTATTTTGTTTGCATTTCAACTCTGGTGAAGCGAAACTTCGAAGAGTAACTACTCCGACTTCTGGTGAAATGTGCCTCAGAGAGGGTTTTCATCGCCTAGAAGTTACTCTCTCATGGTTGGAGGGTCATGACTCCTCCAATCTTTTTTGTTGAGTAGAGAACTTTCTTTTTTACGGCATATGTCCCATTAGAGGTCTTTATCCTCCGAAGATTTGTGCCTCCGAAGAGGTCTTATGCTGCCGATGATAGCTTCAGTTGTTTCCTTGTCCACTTGCTTATGCCTTTTCAGTGATCCTCTGTTTTTTTTTCTTTTCAAGCTCACATTCCCTTTTCTCACAAGTAGTTTGTTTAATCCAAGGAAGTGCACTTCATTGTTAAGCAGGTTTGTGAGAACGGACATAAGCTTCTCAATTGGATGTTCGTTTGTTCAAACGAACTCAATTTGATAGCAAGGGTCCGTTCTCAGCGAAATTATTGCCCATTCAATTGAAGCGTTTCCTATCTAGGATTTGAATTCGGGGCTTTTGTGACTTGGAATTTGTTTGTTGAATGATGGCGAGAATCACTCGGTCTTATTATGTGCAAGTTTTATTTCCATTGTCTGCAAAAATTTAAATCGATACTTTAGCAATACATTCTATGTACTTTTTATATCGAAAATAAAGCAAACATGTAATAATAATAAGGAACACAAGATTTATAGTGGTTCGGCCAGGAATTTGGGCCTACATCCACTTTATATGCTTTCATTATCTTCTTTCATCAGTTTTACAATAGCTTTCAATTACAAGAATCATTCATTCATAACTCTTTTTTACAATATTTCAACAAAGTTTTCAAGTAAAGTATGGACGCAAGTGATTGCTGTTCCATGCCCTTGGAATTTGATCTCCTTCAACAGTAGTGAGTTTGAATGTGCCGTCAAGAAGCTTCTGACCTATCACATATGGTCCTTCCCAATTTGGCCCAAACACACCTGTTGCTGTCATAATTCTCTTCAGGACTAAATCTATAATTTCAAAGCTGCGTTGACGAACTTTGGAATTGAAATGTCTGGCTATCCTTTGCTGATGAGCTGCCATTCTGAGATTAGCCTCATCTCTTTTTTCATCAAGGAGATCTAGTGCTTCAAGCTGTAGCTTTTTATTTTCTGCTTGATTAAAATGGATTCTCTTGTGTGAAGGGATCTCCATTTCTACCGGGATCATTGCTTCCGATCCGTATGCTAATGAAAAAGGAGTATGCCCAGTCGCAGTTTTGTGAGTGGTTCTGTATGCCCATAGTGCAAGTGGTAGCTTATCGACCCAACCACCTTTTGCTCTTTCAAGTTGCTTCTTGATGGTTGATTTGATGATCTTGTTTACTGCTTCCACTTGCCCGTTTGCCTGCGGATGAGCTACTGCTGAAATTTTTTTCTGGATTTTGAATCGCTTGCAAAAATCGTGGAATTCCTCGCTTTCAAACTGAGTACCGTTGTCTGTGATTATTTTCTGAGGCACACCATACCTGCAAATGATATTCTTGGTCACAAAACTTATCATCTTCTTAGAGGTGATAGTTGCCAATGGTTCAGCTTCAGCCCATTTAGTAAAATAATCAACTGCAACAATAGCATATTTAATCCCTGATTTGGCAGTCGGTAGCGGCCCAATGAGATCCATTCCCCAAATTGCAAATGGCCATGGACTGACCATCTGTGTGAGTTCAGTAGAAGGTGCTCTAGGAATTTTGGCAAATCTTTGGCATCTGTCACACTTTCGGGAATAGCTTGCAACATCTCGATTAATTTCTGGCCAAAAATATCCGTATCGGAGAATTTTCTTTACTAATGTTTGGCCACCTGAATGATCACCACATTCTCCTCCATTTACCTCAGCTAGGATTGTTTTGGACTCTTCCCTGGATACACATCGAAGTAATGGCATTGAGAATCCCCGTCTGTATAATCGGCCATCCTGAATTACATAGCGAGAGGCTTTCCTTAATAGCTTCTGTCTCTCTCTCGAATTTTCTGGCAGAGAACCCCTGAGCAGGTAGTCCAATATTGGAGTCATCCATGATTCTTGTTCTTGAGATACATTCATAATCCAGTTTACATCCATCTCATCTGTACTCGGTGCTGACAGGACCTCTACAGGGACCAATCCCAATAGTTGAGCTTCACCAGAACTTGAATATTTTGCGAGGGAATCTGCCTTCATATTCTCTTCCCGGGGAATATGGCTTATTGAATAATGATCGAGCTCACATAGAAGTTCCCAAGCCTTTGACAAGTAGGCAGGCAGGTTTCCCCCTTTCATTTGAAATTCCTTCTTTACTTGGCATACAATAAGCTGAGAATCACTAAAGATCTGTAATGCTCGGATGTTTAATTCTTTAGCGATTTTCAATCCTGCGATAAGAGCTTCATATTCTGCTTCATTGTTTGTTGAAGGAAATTCCAATCTTAGCGCATAACATAATGACCGACCTTCAGGGGTTTCAAGTACCACTCCGGCTCCAGAACAGTAGTCATTTCTCGCGCCATCAACATATAACTTCCACTGGGTTGGGGAATCATTGATCGCTTCTTCCTCACCATTACCTTATTCTGTGAATTCTGCAATGAAATCTACCAAAGCTTGTCCATTGATTGCCTTTCGGGGGTGATAAGTGATGTCATATTGACTGAGTTCAATGTTCCACTTTAGAAGACGGCCCGAAGTTTCAGGGCGAAATAGGACTTGCTTTAGAGGTTGATCAGTGAGGACCTATATAGGATGAGCTTGGAAATATTGCCTCAACTTCCTTGATGCAATTAGTAGACAATAGGCGAGTTTTTCCAACCTGGAGTAATTCAGCTCTGCCCCAGTGAGTCTTTTGCTGATATAGTAGACCGGATGTTGAACCTTTTTGTCTTCTCGTATCAGCGCTGCACTTAGAGCATGAGATGATACTGCCAAGTATATAAGAAGATCCTCACCATTGCCGGGCCTAGAAAGTATTGGAGGCGTTTCCATATGACGGATCAACTCATCAAAGGCTTTTTGGCATTCGGGAGTCCATTCAAAGTTTTTCTTTCCTTTTTTCAGAGCGTCAAAGAATGGGATGCATTTATCAGTAGCTTTGGAAATGAACCGACTCAAGGCGGCGACTTTTCCGTTGAGACTTTGCAATTCCTTCTTTGTTCTAGGAGCTTTGACTTCTTTTAAGGCGGTAATTTGAGCTGGACTTGCTTCAATGCCCCTAGCGCTCACGATGAAACCTAAGAACTTTCCTGACTCCACCCCAAACGAACATTTCAAAGGGTTTAGCTTCATCCTGTATTTCCAGAGGACTGCAAACATTTCTGCTAAGTGTTCAATGTGATCTATTGCTTTCTTAGACTTTACTAACATGTCGTCGGCGTAGACTTCCATAGTCTTGCCCAATTGTGTTTGAACATAGCATTAACAAGTCTTTGGTAGGTTGCCCCTGCGTTTTTCAACCCGAAAGGCATAACCCTGTAGCAATAAAGACCAACATCGGTGATAAAGCTCGTATCCTCCTGATCCGGCTCATGCATCATGATTTGGTTATATCTGGAGTAGGCATCCATGAAAGATAACAATTCATGTCCCGCGGTTCCATCAACCAGTTGATCAATCCTGGGTAATGGGAAGCAATCTTTGGGGCAAGCCTTGTTTAGGTCAGAAAAATCGATGCACACTCTCCATTTTCCATTAGCTTTCTTAACCAGCACAGGATTTGAAACCCAATTCGGATAGGTATATTCTTTAATGAAGTTATTTTCCATGAGTCGATCAACTTCTTCTTTTAATGCTGCTGACCTTTCTGGACCTTGGGTTCTTCTTTTCTGTTTCACAGGCGTAAACTTTGGATCGATATTCAGGGCATGTACTGCAATTTCAGGGGATATTCCGCACATATCGGCATGAGTCCAAGCGAAGACACCGAGATTTGCTTTCAAAAAAGATATTAAGACATTCTGAATTGACACATTAAGTTGCGAACCCACATTCAACACCTTATTTGGGTCCTTCGGGTCAACAGGTACCGGTACCGTCGTTTCTACCGGTGTTACTCTATTTTCCCCTGCACTGGCCTTTCTAGGATCCATCTCTTTTCTTGCCCCGCTATGTTCGCCAGTGCAGGGTCCGCCCCGTAATTGCTACAAGGCAGGTTCTTTGATGCGGACTGGGGTTGCCGCATCTTTTCCCATTTCTCTTTTCCTCGCTTCTCGCAGCTCTGTCAGATAACACTCCCGCCCAGCATTTTGATCCCCTTTTATAACTCCTACCCCATTGTCTGTAGGGAATTTAATAGTGAGGCACCACGGGGCAAGAACAGCTTTGAACGCTGCCAAAGTTGGACGACCAAGGAAAGCATTATAAGCAGAAAATTCGTCGACAATCACAAAAGTTTGCTTGCGGACCACTTTCCTTTCTCCCTCTCCAAGTTCTACAAACAAATCAATGGTTCCTATTGGTTGCTTTGGCTCCCCAGTGAAGCCAACAATTTTCTGTGATGAGGCTTGTACATCAACCATATGGATCTTCATTTGGTCAAATGTTTTCTTGAAGAGGATATTGCAGGACGCACCGCAATCAATGAGAACCCTTCTGACAATGGCCGGTCCGATACCAGTCGAGATGACTAAAGGATCTAAGGTAGGAGCTTCGACACCTGTGGAATCCCTGGCTCTGAACACAATGTCATCATTGAAAGTTTTCTGTTGTTTCAGAGGTGTAGTGTCTTCCAAAACAAAGACATCTTCTTCGGTCGGCACATATTTCAAAGCTCGGGTATACCTTTCCATCTCACCCCAACTCTTGCCAGCTGGGTGAGGTCCTCCTGTAATGACATTGATAATGGGCCTCCCAGATTCATGCCCTGCAGCCTTCTCACCTGTCCTAGGCTGATGATCGGGAGCTTGTTGCCCCTGACTAGACGAAGCAGGGTTGTTGCCATTCTTTTTCACAAATTGCTGTAGTTTGTTTTCCCTTAGCAACTCTTCAATCAGATTTTTCAATTGGCGGCATTCATCGGTTTCATGACCGGGTTGATTATGGAAGCGACAGAACTTCCCACTCTGAATAGCCTTTTTCCCGGTCCTCAGAGGAATAGGTTTAGGAAAATCAACAGAATCTTTAGTGGCAAGGTAGATGTGTTCCGGTGTATCTGATAAAGGAGTGTACTCTGATGGCTTGAAGGATCGAGGCTTCTTCAGATTGCCCTGTTTCTTTCCGTTGTTATTTTCCCTTTTCTGCCCTACAGATTCACTCTTGCGTGGAGCAACAGTGTTATCTTCAGCTTTTTCCAACACTGCCTTTACTGGTGCAGGACGACTCTCCAGGCGTATGAATTCATCTGCTTTCTTATAGAATTTTTCAAGGGAATTTGGTTCTTTCATGTTCAGCCATTTTCCAAATTCGCTTGACTTGTCAATGGCCCTCATCAGATAAGTCAGGATCATCCGGGGTTCTGCATTGTCTACCTCGGCCAATGCTATATTAAAGCGATTTAAGAAAGATCTGGTAGTTTCCCCTGGATTCTGTTCTAAACTTGACAAAGACATGATATCTTTGGCTTTTGAAGCATATAGTCTGAACTGCTCCTTGAATTTCCGGGTTAAGTCAGAAAACTGATCTATAGATCGGATTGGAAGTTTGGTGAACCAAAGCAAAGCTACACCCTCAAGATACACAGGAAAATATCCGTACTTTATTTCATCAGAAGCTCTAGCACCCATCATGTGCCAATCGTACTTATACAAAAATTCATCCGGATCACTAGTTCCCTTATAAGCTGGAATGGTTGGAGGGACAAACTTTCTTGGAAACTCAGCCTTTAAGATTTTCTCGGTAAACGGGGTTTTACTTGGAGTGAAACCCCTCTCTTTCTCGTCTTCATGCCTCTGCACACTCTCCTTCATGATTTGTCGAACCATTTCAGAAAGATACCTCTCATCATTCCGAGCTTTAGATCCACCAACCTTAGGAAGTGTCTGCTCAAAGGGGCTGGCAGCCCTTTCAGGAACGTTCCTTTCTTCATCATCGTGAACGTTGCCAGCAAAGTTCCTTTCGTTTCCTGTTCGTTGATGGTTTGCCCCAAGCAAATCATTCAACTTATTCAAAATTAGAGCATTCTGGGCACTCTGAGCTTCCAATTGTGCATTTTGGGCATTTATCTGCTGGTTCAGCCCTAAGATTACAGCATCCAACTCCGCTTTTGTAACCCCAATAGACGGAGTGGGTTGATTAGGTATAGGGGAAGCGGAGGTTCCCTCTTGAACATTTCCAGATCTAACAGATCTACTCTTTCTCCCCGGAGCCATGATTTCAGATAAACTTCTAGTTTTCAAGGAGATTCTCTCTACAAATCTTTGTGAAGCAATGATGACAATTCACCTGAGTTCAATTCTCAGTGAAAGCACCAAAAATGTTAACGCTTAAATTTGAACGCTAACACCCCAGTGTGTGAATTTTAGTTGTGAAAGCACCACCCGATAGTTCGGGAACAGATTGCAAGCAGATAATAGCAGAAAAGCAGTAAAGAACAACAATTTTATAGTGGTTCGGCTTAAGGGTATAGCCTACGTCCACTTTAAGTACTTTTATTGATGATCTCGTTACAAGCTGATACAATTCTTCCCAAGTACAATACACTTTGAATTACAAGAGACTTAGAGCAAGTAGCCTAAACTTCAATGGAGATGAGAATCTTCGAATCCATGTTGAGCATATGGGATCTCTTCTTGAAGTTGTTCGTAGTGTTCTTCGAGTCTTGAGTGCTTCAAGTGTTGGATTAATTGCAGCAGAGCATTGGTGTTCCAAGAGCATGAGCCAAAAGTCCCTTACTTGTTGGAGTTAGGGTTCTATTTATAGGCAATTT
This sequence comes from Allium cepa, assembly GCA_030765085.1. Classification (NCBI taxonomy): domain Eukaryota; kingdom Viridiplantae; phylum Streptophyta; class Magnoliopsida; order Asparagales; family Amaryllidaceae; genus Allium; species Allium cepa. Next base: position 896,501,310 of record CM060938.1, read on the forward strand.
CGGAGTAAGGTCGTAGGTCGCGACCGACCTAAGTAAGGTCATAGGTCGTACTCGACCTAAAGAGCATTGGCCTTTCTTCCACAAGAGCACGCATGCTGATTTGCACAAGTCCTAGGTCGTGAGCGACCTATCTCCTAGCGGCGTGGTATAGGCGGCTTCTTTATTTACGTATCTAGGTCGTGAGCGACCTATCATAGGTCGTAGGTCGCTAGCTTTTTCCTAAAGTAGGTCGTGGACGTCTTAGCAGGCCATGATATAAATGAAACGGCATAGGGAATTTACTTCATCTGCTTAGGTCGCAAGCGACCTATAATAGGTCATTAAGTCCGTCCCCTCCTTAAGTCGCTCCATACTTTAGATCAGTACTTATCCTTAGGTCGTGCCGGTCCTTAGGTCGTATTGAACTTTCTGTAGTTAGGTCGGGTGCGACTTATCATAGGTCGTAGATGACCTATGGGAATGGTTGGCGATCTTGTAATGCTGAGGCATCCAATGTAGCGACCTAAGCTAAGTCGTTCACTCGTTAGGTCGCTGAGTCTTCTCATCTCGATAGGTCGCTCACACCATCCGGTCAGTTAGGTCGCAAAAGCATGAGTGTAGTTAGGTCGCCCCATATCTTCAGGAGTTAAGTCGCTACTCCCCATAGGTCGTAGGTCGTGACAATGCTTAAGTCTTTAGGTCGCATAGCTGCCTTGTGGAGTTAGGTCGCTAAGTATTCCTAGGTCGCAGAGTTCTATAGGTCGAGACCATCTTTAAGTCGCACTCATTCTTAGGTCGCGGCCTCCTTTAGGTTGCAGCTTTCTGTTAGGTCGTGAAGCTTGATAGGCCGCTCTCTTCTTTAGGTCGAACCATCTTTAAGTCGCTAGGCCATTCCTATTGTTAGGTCGCTCCATGTCTTCAGATCTTAGGTCGCTAATAAGGAGGAGTTAACATAGTACTCTTCTCTTCTTGCTTCTTCGTTGGGCTTATTTGGTTTGGCTTTACATTACCAGCATTTTGGTCTTTCTTGAAGGATCGACATTCCATTTTCTTTTGACCCATCCTTCCACAGTAATAGCATGCAATCTACGAGCATGACTTGGATCTACCTTGAGATTGATGCGGATGTCGGCTCTTACTACGTCTACGAGTTCGATTCCTACCCTGATACTCAACAACATTTGCTTCAGGATGCATAGACTTACCTCGTTCCATTCTCTTTGCTTCTTCACTAAGAAGACTTCACTGACGGTATCCACGGTTAGCTTTCCTTCTAGAGCTGAGTTACTAAGTGTAACTATGAGTGTGTCCCAGCTTTTCGGTAAGGAACTAAGGAGTAAAAGGGCTTGTAACTCGTCATCAATCTTCATATCAATTTTTGTTAGTTGATTTATGAGCCCCTTGAAATTATTCAAGTTGTAACGACCTGATATTTTCAACCATTTGCATCCAAACATGCCGAAATTGAATTGTTCAAAATATCAAGTTGTTAATTTATATTTGGAAAACTCAGCGTATACAGTAAATAAATACATCATAGATTCACAAACACTGAGTAATGTACAATATGCAGCGAAAAAAAAAGAATAGTAGTTTATGAAGCTACTATATATATCAGAGTTAGTAAGATACAATGGAAGTTTCAAATACAGTACTCAAATGCAAGATCAGAAACATCACTGAAATCAACTGAATAACTCCAAGCTGAAAAGATGTAAATGTATCTCCAAACGAAGCTCCAGCTCCAAAGGTGAGTCTCGAAAGCTGTATCAGTCACTCTGACCCGAACGTAAAACAAAACACAAAACACTCGAGTCAGGATTAGCATTCTTATATCAATAAATCCAACTCAAGTGAAATAACAACTGAAATACAAATAACTTAAAGGATGTTTGGGATAACCATCCTCTAAGGATCCGTTAGACTATCCACTATGTAGTAATATACGCTATTACAATAATGTGTAAAGTAAAGTATAATATATTTAAAAATAGCGTTAAGGCGTTACCCATATCCCCCTTATCACATTTTATAGTGCCAATAGTCTATACAGTACCGTAATACCACCAGATCGGGAGGCTACCAGAGGATACTCCATAGGTATGACACAAATCAAACACGTATAAGGCATGCTAGGGTAGGTGACACGACACAACTAGGCAATTCCAAGGTAGATATACCAATTACACTTCCGGACCGGTGATAATGAGTAGCAGCCACTACCGCCCACCTCTAGCCACACTCCTAAAAATCAAAGGTGCACCCAATCAATCAGAAAGTAATAGAATGGTATCGAAGGATTGTGTCCAATCAGAGGAGCTACCTCATTAGTCCATCGATTGCTCCTGTTCTAGCCACCTTAGCCAACTCACGGGAGTCTGGTCCACGTATATACCTCAATAGGACGTCGCTACCATCCTACTTCATTCTGGAAATTTCCACCGCATACACGGTGTTAAAGTTGTTTTTGGAGTTGGCAAAGAGTATGACAACTTCCAATCCCGGTCTCTTTAACAACCAAATGTTATTATAACACCGGGGTCATTTCAAAATAGTTTATACTTCAAAACTAAAATACCATTGATATTTCAAAACCATATTGATACGATATCCTTTTCCATTTCAAAATCAAATACGATATCCTTTCCATTTCAAATATATCTTTTTTTCCCAAAATCATAGCATTTTTCAAAGTTATAACACTTTTCGAAACTAAACACTTGAAATTAAAACACTTTCGCAACAAAATACTTTGAAATCATAACTTCCCACTTAACCAATTTAAATATTAAAATAGTATATATAATAAAAATTGTTCTCCTCAAATTTCAAAAATTAATTCCAAATCAACTTGAATTTCAAAAATTCAAATTTAATTAGATCTTAAATCATTAATTTCAATTTATCTTCTAAATAAACCATTCAAATTATATCGATTTCAAATAAAAATTTAAACCACCAATAAATATTTCAAAATATATATTTCAAAGCTTTAAATATTCTATAATTTCAAAACTAAATATGATAATTTTATATATATTTTAGTTCAATTTACTATCATTTAGTTTTGAAATATTTACTTAATAAATTCAATATCATTTAAATAAAACTTAAACTTGAAATACTTACTAACCACTTTAAACCAACATCAAGTTATATAATCATATCCTTTAAAATCTCAAATTTAATAAGTTCCAAATTGATTTTAATTAACTATAATTCTTAATTAAACACAATTTCAAATCAATTTCAAATCCATCTTCTCAACCTAAATTTATTAAAATCGTTATAAACTCTATAATAAAATATAATTTAAATAAATACTTAACCATATTATATTTTAATGAAAATCAAACTTATTATTAAACTTATTTTATATTAAACAAATTTATACATAGCTTAAAATCAAGAATTTAACTATATATAAAATAACATATATATATAATATCTGAAATCAATATTTATATAAAACCATATATTTCTTTCCAAAACCATAGAAATCGTTTCAACATATTTCGATATATAGACCACGGTGTCTATATATAATTTTCCATCCTATGGTCAAGTGATACGGATATTTATCATTTCAATCCATAATTTAAATATATATGGGTATATATCATTTCAACCCGCAGTCCCAAATTCAATTCAAATGAAAATCACTTGGGTTTATCATTTCAACCTATAATGATTTTCTCCTATTCTAAAGTCCGTTCGGGTATGTATCATTTCAACCCATAGGGAATTCTATACTAATAGGGAACTTGCAGAGTGGTAACAGATATGATAATAATATAATAGGCATATGTCATCAATATAAATAACAAATAATGGTGTCAGATGTCACTGGTGAACATGTAGATATATATATCAATGTAAACAACTAACAACAACATATTTCAATTGTCGTTTCAATTGGAATCAAATTTAATAAATATAAGAATATAATCATGAGCGATTGCTCACCTTTCTTGGCTAGAGATGAACGAGACTAAGATGAGTTACTCATCCAAGCACGAGTTTCAAATTAAAGCTAGATGGATACGAATTCGATAGACAAGCTGATAGATAAGGAATTGACGAAATCAAATCAGAACTAAATCAAGGAAGAAAATTGATACAAGTGGACTCATATATATAACTATTTATCTAAAACCATATTCTAAACCCAAACACATATTAAACTAAGTATATATGTATCTCAAAAATCATCGTTTTAAATTAAAATATATATATATTAAAATCAAATATATAATTAAAATAATACATATTTATTTATTTATTTCAAATATAATTTTAATAGCAATAAAACAAATTTTATATACGTATTTAGAATCCAAACTCAGGTGAACTTGCATATATAAACACTATATATATCAAAATCATATTTTAGTTCAAACACATATATTTAATATATATATATATATATATATAATTTTCTTTCCAGAATCAATAATTTAAATTAATAATATATATATATAAACTATTGCATAAATTTTCATATATATATAATATATATCCACTCAAACCAGAAGTTTTAAACCCATACATAAACTTACAAAATCAACATATTAAATTAACATATCATAAACTAACATCACTGCAATAGCAACTATTGTTTTTAAAACTATACATATTATACACTAGAAAAGCAATACATATGTATGTACTAACTGTAAAAGAATCAACAACAAACTTATACAAATTTTGTATATAAACTAACATCTATGGAACCTGAAACGGACTATACCTATATATATATATATGTAATTTTGCACAAAATATATATTATAAAATCAACACTCACTATACAACAACACTGGCCAAAACTATGAATACCTATATACAATAACTAACGTATAAACTGCAACCAACAATGTATATTTTTATATACAACTAATATTACCTTATTTAAAAAAAAATTACTCTCATAGAACAACAGACTTAAAACTGCAATGTTTAAAAGTCACCTATATGAAATATATAAAACAGAACTCATTTACATTGACTTACATAAACCTATGCGTACTAACTGACAAAACAAATGTTTAATCCCTTAATATATAAACAAAACCATTATATCTATATACATAAACATAAACAAACATATATGTACACACACCTAACTTATATATTGCATTTATATACATATACAGTAAGGGAAAAAATTAATACTTTTATGCAACTCAATAATATACATATATAGTAACCTTTGTATATAAATTTAAAACAACAACTAATACACACACACACAAAACTAATATACAAATGCGCTATAAATTTAACACTTTAAACATATTAAAATATACTTCATATATACAAAAGTATGTATAGCAAAGTGGCGAATGGTTGAATATGTAGAGAACAGCAAAACAAGAGGCGTTTGTACACAACAAAGGAAGCATCACTTACATACACAATAGGAAGGTAAAGGTGAGGAGTTGCCATGATCAGTGGCTAGGGAAACAAGGTGATGGGATTCGTGGTGATCGACAGGAACGATGGTAGAGGCTGTGGAACGTGCGGGGAAGAAAAAATGGTGGCTCATTGTGAAGGCTCGGGTCGGAGCACGCAGTGTGCGGTTGTAGGCGAGGTCAGAGGGCTTGTACATGACGGTTGGTCACATGCAGCAGTGGTTTGAGGAGGATGGATACTTGGCTGTTGCAAATTGCAAGAGAGGGGAGGGAGGCTTCATTTACAAATTTTTTTTGAGCAAACAAAGAATGAACATGAGATGTAGGAAAAGGACGCAAGAGCAGGTAGGGGTAAAGCCAAAAGGGAATGAGTTGTCTCTTCATATGTGAACTTTATAATGTATAAAACTTTATTTATCAGAGCGAAGAAAGGAAATTGAAGTGACCAATATAATGAATGAAACGGCTCATCATAAATTTGAATTAGAGAAAAGAACATCAAAATTAAATTTTGAAAGTTGTTAATAACTAACGTTCATTTGTTTCACATAGCAAATAATTGAATGGTCATAGGGAAAATAAATAAAACTGAATGTTTACAAATTTCATCATCCACCGGACTCTATAACACACAACGAATATACTATGGAAATCAGCACGACACCAATCAAAACGGTACACACGGAAATTAGTGGTACGATCATCCTATCAAAAATCGATACGGACAGTGATATACGTTGCTATTACATATGAAAAAATCCAAACGGAGCTAAAAACATCCGAAATTTATGAAACGAATTACGCAGTCTTATTCAAAGTGTTCTAAATAAATTTTCTCATGTTGACGTATTTAGGTTTCGGAACACTTTTAAATTCAACTGTTATTAACTGATTTAAATTGAAATAAAATTACACAAGAAAATAAACTTCCATATTATTAATTGAAAATTTACCATTTGCTATGCTTAAGAAGACGTTTTCCAATTATCAAATTTTTATTTCAAAATTTTATTATTTAAAATTTCATAAAATTCAATTAAACACATTAATAAAACCCTTAAAATTTTCGGGTCGTTACACTCTCCCCCACTCAAAACTTTTCATCATCGAAAAGGAAGGAGGTAGAAGAATAGAAACAACCAGTAAGGAAAATAGATTTAAAACTATATAAATATCAATTTAAACAAATTAATATTCAATAGTTGATTGTTTTATTCAAGGTATTTCATTGAGTTGATTTAATTTCAACTTATTAATATTTGATACCATAAAGGTTTCTTTCAAAACAGAATCTTCTTTAATTTGTCTTATTTATTATCTAATCAATTTATTATTCTTATTATCTCTATTAACATTTTTATAATTAAAATTTAAGTGTATAACATTTATTATAACCACTCAAATTTTATTATAAAATTATTAATCATCATTTTACATTGTAAATTATTCAATTACATATTCAACTTCTGAATGGTTTAGGTAAGTTATATTGGAATGTAATTGAGTATTCTACAAGTAAATTTTCCCAATTCAAATATTTCAAGTTTAAATATTTATTAATTTTTTTTACTTCATTCTAACAATTAAAAGCATCCATTAACATAAATTTTAGAATTAAATTTCCAATTCACTTCAGTAATTTAGAGATAAATATATCTATATATATCAAATCAAATATATATAAGCATATACCCATATAATATATATATATATATATATATATTATAAATCAAGTCATACTTTAGAAATTCAAAACAATTTATTTGCTAAAACAAAAGTATAGCAAAGCTACAAAATGGTCTCTCCACTCTGAAACTCAAAAATGAATGTCGATGATGCGACCGCCATCACTAAAATTATTTTCCAGCGACAAAGAAGAGAGCACTGATTTAAACATTTTAAAATTTCTTTGAAACGATTTCTATTCGAAAATATGTCAAATAATATACCCTTTAAAGCTTTAAAAACCAAAGTTTGAAATCATCGGAAATTAAATTCTCAAATTCTAATTTGAATTTATTTGAACTCCAAATTTAATTATGAACAATTTTTGATAAATTCATTTATTCATATATTGGAAAAATAAATAAATGGTTTACAAAACAATGAATGAAAATCAAATATTATCATTTTCAAAAACCAATTCGTTTAACTATTTAATTCTAGAAAGTTTTAATTATATATAAAATATAATCATACAAAATTATTAAATTTTGAAAATAATTGTGCCAGTTTGCTCTTGTTAAGGTGTTTTGGAAATTCTATTGATAGCGTGGATAAGACGAATCGATCGAAAGCCTAAATCAATATCAACAACTCAAACAACACAATATAAAACATTTTATATTAGTACAAATACACTCCTTCACTAGATATTCAAGGATAGATTTCAGGGCGAAGATAGGGATTTAAATTTGATGGACTCAAATCAAAGACAATTCTGATTCGATGATAGGATCGAAATAAAGATAAGGTAATTAAATAAAAAATAGGAAGATGGATAAGTTATAAATCACGGGCAACCTTAACCGGGTCGACCGTGACTTCAAGAATAAAATCGATGTAGAATTCCGAGGCAAATCGACATTCAATCTCATGAAATAGAATTCAGGCATAGCGGGAGATATATAACATTGTAAACCGAGGATACAGAAATCTCCAGTGAATCGAAGCTTATTGTAAAGGAGTTTCACCCCTTTACAGTCATTCAAAGATTGGCGAGACCGTCGATTATTATAGAGATTATTTGAAATGGAGTTATGGAATGCTCCAAAATCAAGAAACACGAGTAGGGAGAGATAAGGATGGATTTTGGAACTAAGGGGATCGTTCCAAAATTCAAAGGAAACCGAATCAAAGAGGAAGGAATTCAAGCTCTAATGAAAGTAATTCTGTAATCAAATTTACCACATATGCCGAGTTTTGCCTAAAACCAAAGCTTTGATACCAAATGTAACGGATCACCTGCTAGTGGGGTAACATTCAAGCTCGAATGAAAGTAATTCTGTAATCAAATTTACCACATATGCCGAGTTTTTCCTAAAATCAAAGCTTTGATACCAAATGTAACGGATCACCTGCTAGTGGGGTAACGCCCACCATAGCATACATTAGTACCTGTGTCCTGCCTTTACGGCCAGCCTCTCGACTGCACCAACCCTTGCACGGACATATAGGAGTAAGAGTCATCCGCTCGCTACCAAACCAAATGCAAGAACCCCCTATCATGTTGCACCCTCCAAGTGCATAGGCAGACACACATGCCGGAATTGAATTGCTCAAAATATCAAGTTGCTAATTTATATTTGGCAAAACTCAGCACATACAGTAAATAAATACATCATAGAAGCACAGACACAGAGTAATATACAATATGCAGCGGAAACAAAAGAATAGTAGTTCATGAAGCTACTATATATATATATATAAATTAATAAGATACAATGGAAGTTTCAAATACAATGGTCAAATACAAGATCAGAATACATCACTGAAATCAACTGAATTACTCCAAGATGAAAAGATGTAAATAAATTTCTAAACGAAGCTCCAACTCCGAAGGTGAGTCTCGAAAGCTGTATCACTCAGTCTGACCCGAGCGTAAAGCAAAACACAAAACACTCGAGTCAAGATTAACATTCTTATATCAATAAATCCAACTCAAGTGAAATAACAACCGAAATACAAGTAACTTGAAGGATATTTGGGATAACCATCCACTAAGGATCCGTTAAACTATCTACTATGTAGTAATATACGCTATTATAATAATGTCTAAAGTAAAGTATAATATATTTAAAAATAGCGTTAAGGCGTTACCCATATCCCCCTTAACACATTTTATATTGCCAATAGTCTATACAGTACCGTAATACCTCCAGATCGAGAGGCTATCAGAGGATACTCCATAGGTACGGCATAAATCAAACTTGTACAAGGCTCACTAGGGTAGGTGACACGGCAAAACTAGGCAATGCTAGGGTACATATACCAATTGCACTTCTGGACCAGTGGTAACGGGTAGCAGCCATTATTGCCCACCTCGAGCCACACTCCCAAAAATCAAAGGTACACCCAATCAATCACAAAGTAATAGAATGGTACCGAAGGAGTGTGTCCGATCAGAGGTGCTACCTCATTAGCCCGTCGATCGGTCCTGTTTTAGCTACGTTATGCCAACTCACAAAAGTCGGGTCCACGTATAGACCTCAATAGGATGTCGCCACCATCCTACTTTATTTTGGAATCTCCACCGCGTACACGGTTGTTAAAGTGGTTTTCGAAGTTGACAGAGAGTGTGACAACTTCCGATCCCGGTCTCTTTAACAACCAAATGTTATTATAACATCGTGGTCATTTCAAAATAGTTTATACTTCAAAACCAAAATACCATTGCTATTTCAAAACCATATTAATACGATATCCTTTTCCATTTCAAAATCAAATACGATATCCTTTCCATTTCAAATATATCTTTTTTCCAAAATTTATAACACTTTTCGAAACAAAATACTTGAAATTAAAAAACTTTCGAAACATAATACAGTGAAATCATAACTTCCCACATAACTTATTTAAATATTAAAATAGTATATATAATAAAAATTATTTTCCTGAAATTTCACAAATTAGTTCCACATCAACTCGAATTTCAAAAATTCAATTTTAATTAGATCTCAAAGCATTAATTCCAATTTAGATTCTAAATAAACCAATCAAAATTATATCAATTTCAAATACAGATCTAAACCACTAATAAACATTTCAAAATATATATTTCAATGCTTTAAATATTCTATAATTTCAAAACTAAATATGATAATTTTATATATATATATATATATATATATATATATATATATATATATATATCTTAATTCAATTTACTATCATTTAGTTTTGAAATATTTACTTAGTAAATTCAATATCATTTAAATAAAAATCAAACTTGAAATATTAATTAATCACTTTAAACTGACATCAAGTTATAAAATCATATCCTATAAAATCTCTAATTCAATAAGTTCCAAATCGATTTTAATTAAATATAATTCTTAATTAAATACAATTTCAAATCAATTTCAAATCCATATTCTCAACCTTAATTTATTAAAATCATTATAAAATCTATAATAAAATATAATTTAAATCAATACTTAACCATATTATATTTTAATAAAAATCAAAATTATTATTAAACTTATTTTATATTAAAAAAATTATACATAGCTTAAAATCAAGAATTTAATTATACATAAAATAGCATTTATATATTATATCTGAAATCAATATTTATATAAAACCATATATTTCTTTTCAAAACCATAAAAATCATTTCATAATATTTTTATATATAGACCACGATATCTATATAATTTTCTATCATATGGTCAAGTGATATGGATATTTATCATTTCAATCCGTAATTTAAATATATACGGGTATATATCATTTCAGCCCGCAATCCTAAATTCAATTCAAATGGAAATCGCTTGGGTTTATCATTTCAACCCATAATGATTTTCTCCTATTCTAAAGTCCATTCGGGTATGTATCATTTCAACCCATAGTGAATTCAATACTAATAGGAACTTGCAGAGTGATAATAGATATGATAATAATATAACAGGCATACATCATTAATATAAATAACAGATAATGGTGTTAGATGTCACAGGTGAACAGATAACATACGTATAGCAATGTAAATAACTAACAGCAATATATTTCAATTGTCGTTTCATTGGAATCAGATTTAATAAATACAAGAATGTAATTGTGAGCGATTGCTCACCTTTCGAGATTAGAGATGAACGAGACTGAGATGAGTTGCTCATCCAAGCATGTATTCCAAATTAAAGCTAGATGGATACGGATTCGACGGACAAGCTGATACATAAAGAATTGACGAAATCAAATCAGAACTAAATCGATGAAGAAAATTGATACAAGTGGACTCATATATATAACTATTTATTTAAAACCATATTCTAAATCCAAACACATATCAAAATTAAGTATATATGTATTTCAAAAATCATTGTTTTAAATTAATATATACATATATATTAAAATCAAACATATAATTAAAATAATATATATATATATATATTTCAAATTAAATTTTAATACCAATAAAACAAATTCTATATACATATTTAGAATCCAAACTCATGTTAACTTGCATATATAAACACTATATATATCAAAATCATATTTTAGTTCAAACACATATATTTAATATATGTATAATTTTCTTCCCAGAATCAATAATTTAAATTAACATATATATATATATATGTATGTAAAGTAACGCATAAATTTTCATATATATAATATATATCCACTGAAACCAGAAGTTATAAACCCATACATAAACTTACATAATTAACATATTAAATTAACATATCATAAACTAACATCACTGCAACAACAACTATTTTTTAAAACTATATGTATTATATACTAGCCAAGTAATACATATGTATGTACTAACTGTAAAAGAATCTACAACAAACTTATACAAATTTTGTATATAAACTAACATCTATAGAACCTGAAACAGACTATACTTATATATATACACACACTTTCACACAAAATATATATATATTAGAAAATCAACACACACTATACAACAACACTGGCCAAAACTATGAATACCTATGTTTGTACCAAAATTGGGCACAACACTCTTCGAAAGTTTTTGAAGAGATAACAGTGAAGAATATAAATTTAAAATGAGGATTATCTAACAAAAACTCCAAACAACAGGAAAGTAAATGCACAAACACGCGATTTAGAGTGGTTTAGCGTGTTGCCTACGTCCACTATGAAGTTTTTTGCGACTTTATTGATTTTCTTTTATCGATTACAAGTGATTACACCAAGCAACAACAATATACAACTTTGAATTCGAATTCAATGGTAATAATATGATGCAAATCTCGATCCGGTAGGGTCTTGGCGCTTCAGAATCAAAAAGATCCTTCTTCTGTAGGCTCTGGGGCTCTATTTATAGGCGTAGAAGGCTCAGACTTTGCTCAAACTTCGGAAGACTCGTTCTGGCACGTGAGGGGGCCCACACGACCTATTCTAGAGAGTTTCGACTCGATCTGTGATCGATACGAAATCATTTTGTATCGATCAAGATCACGTTCGATGGAGCTGAAATTTGGTGGGAACATTCCTTGGCTCATACGTAATCTTCTGCGAAAATTTCATGGCATTCGGATTGGTGGATTTTGAGTTATGGTCGATACGAACTAAGAATGCTCGGTGGCTGTTTGGTTCGTATCCACTGATTCGAATCAATCACTTCGATTAGATGATAACGCGCGTGAGCAAGTTGACGTGGCGCGCGCTCTTCGTGTCGATTCGCTTTTCACTCCGGTATGATCGAGTCACCCCAAGTATTTCGCCGTGTCCATATCCATAATTAATGTGTCATCCCAGATCGGTTCGAACCGATGGATACGAACAAGCCATCACCCAAGTATTCGAATATGAGTCTCCAAGTGCACAAAGTAACCCTCTGATGGATACGAATATCGGGTATCTGATGGATACAAATCCTTGCTTTGTGATGGAAATGAACCAACAAAGGTGGATGGATACGAAAGGGGCAGTTACTTTATGGATACGAGACAACAACTTGTCGCAGCTGATGGATGCGAAGTAGTCATAACTCAATGGATTTGAATAACAGCAATCATTGATCGATACGAATAGATGAAGACCGATGGTTACTGTAACGACCCAGAAATTCTATTAATTAAAATTTGAATATTTAAATTAATTTTAAATATTAATAAGTTAATTTATAAGTCGAATAAATTTTATTTCGAATAATTGGATTTAATTGGATAATTAAATCGATAATTTAATATGTGAAAATACAGAAATAATTGAAATTTGAGTTAAATATGATTGAAAATGATTTGTAAAATTTTATTTTATCATATTGAAGTTAGAATGATGTTATAGAACTTTTAAAATTGAATTTAAAGTTTATTTGTGAAAATTGAATATTTTAGTATTTAATCGACTAGTGAAATTAGCCAATTTTCGAACAGTCTCGGAATTGGACGAAACTAGTTCCATTGGATCCGTAATAGTTTGTTATTACCGAATTTCAATTTTTGTAGCAATCGGTGTTTTCGTTTGATCGTGGCAGCTCGAAACGCATCGAAATTTGTTTTTAATATTAATTTGGCGAGTTAAAATAGTCATTTTTCAAACAGTCTCGGATTTTGATGTAACAAGTTTCATCGGATCCGTAATGTGATATTATTGTATGGTTTCAAATTTCATGTCAATCGGATTTACCGTTTGTCCGGGGCAAGCTAAAACGCCTAGAAATTTGATTTACCGATTTAATTTTAAATTGAAAGTTTATTGCCATAACTCGCACAGATGACCGAATTAGCTCTCAAAACACGTTCCATCGTGTTCGGAACGCGGGGTAAACCTTAGGAACGTCAACCGGCACGCTTCGTTTGGAGTTCGGAAATTCCGGGTGAATAGTAAATTGGAATATTTTTCTATAAAAGCCCCTAAAATCTTCACTTTTGCAAAATAAAAAGAGGCCTAGGGTTTAGAAACCTTCAGCCGCCGCTTGTTTAAACCTAAGGACGAAATTTAGTCTTCTTCTCCCTCAATTATCTCTTCATCCATCAACATTTAGCGAAATCTTTCAACATGAAACTTGTAGAGGGGAGTGAGATCTAGGTATTCAACGGTTATGATCGTTTATAGTGGAGTAAATCATCGGCAAATTGGAGTTGAACGTGTGTCGTTCAAACACGTTTCTCGAGCTAAATATGGGGCCGAGCTTGACATGGCTCATGCCGAAGGTAGCATAGGGGATGGGCTTCAAGGTGGTACCATCTGATCGTGGTGGAAGTCGTCGAGGAGGCGTGCGAAAATTGATGGACGAGGGCGGCAATTGGGTTCGGCCGTGCTGTGTGATGAACGAGAGGGGAAGATGAAGGTGGAACAGCCTGGATTTTCTTGGCTAGTGATGGGCGGCTGTGATTAGGTTGAGGGTTAAAAATAAAATAAAAGTTGTATATTTATTAAGTTATAAATTCGTGTAACTTCTAAAATTCGTATCTTTTTCATACGAGGTCGAAAACGAACGAAACCAATTGCGTTGGAATCGTATTGACGAGGACTACGCTATGGAATTGGGTTGGAGTCGTTTGGACTTAGCAAAAATTTCGGGTAAAATTAAACGTCCGTTTAATTTTATTCGAAATAAAAGCTGAAAACGAAATTGAAATCAAGGTGAGAACTTCTCACTCAATCGAATCGGTTTCGATTTTAATTTTAAATAGTTATATTTAAAATTCTTGAATGTATGTTTGAATGATGATTGTTATCTATTGATTGTTAAAAATAGACATTATACGCCGTTAGGAAGCGGAGGTTATTTATTAAAAACATATACCGCGAATATTTCACAGTACAGTGAAATTGGTATTATTTATGTACTTGTAATTGATTTCTCGCATTATATAACGGATGAGACCCTGTTGCGCCGTATAATAGCGGATAATATTTTAAATCCTATATACCACGATAATTTCGTACTGGAACGGAATTGGAATTGTGCTAATGTTTGTGGATGAGGGAAAACAGGTTGGAGGGATCCAACTGGATTCCTCAACAGTATTTATTTGATTATGGATATCTTGATATTCGTTGATTATCATATCGATATATGATGTCATTGTTGTCGTGATTGACTATTTGGTGTGTAGCATCATTGGGCCAATTTTGGAATTTTAAAAGGATTTTTAAAGTGGTTTTTGAAAGTATACGTTATAAAGTATTTTTGGAATTGATCCATTATAAATAAATAACGTTATAATTTTAATGTTATAAAAATTATGATTTTTGAGAAATATAGTTAAAAGTTGATTTTTAAGAAATATGGGGTTAATGATTTTATAAAATAGTTTAAATTGGGATTTCTGAATTTATTATAAAAAGTTTAAATATAGGATTTATAAAATTTGATTATTTTATAAATCAAAGAGAATGATGAAATTATAAAGGAGTTTAAAGACGTTTTAAAAGAATAATAAAAATTGATTTATATAAAAGATTTATAAACTGATATTTATAAAATTAAAATATTAGGATTATAAAACGAGTTTTTATAAGTGTTAGAATGAATTGTGATTGAATTTCATAAATGAATGAAATTTATAGAATTATAAACGGTGAAGTTATAAATGGAATTTTATAAGCAGTAGGTTTATAAATTTTGTAAAGTGATTAAAAGAATAGATTTGGGTAAATAAATGAATCTTATAAGTTATAAGATTTATAATTTGGGAAGTTCAAAAGAACGATTTTTGCAAACAAATAAGTTATAAGTATTTAACTTAAATTATGGACTTTTGGTTTATAATTGAGTTATGAATTGAATAGGTTAATAAAGGAGATTTATAAAAGGAAGTTGTTATAAAATAAATAGAAATGGAATTTATAAACATTGTTTTATAAATCCGCAAACGACTTATTTTGATAAGTAAATTGTTGTAACTTATAAATGGAGTTATATTCACGTTTTAGACAGTGAATAATCCTTTAAAATAAGATGTATAGAAAAGATGAAATTGGTTAACGAAGTATATTCACGTTTTTGAATAGTGAATAATATGTTAAAGAAAAGGTTTTGGATGTGATATTTTAAATAGAATTAAAACGATCTAACGATGTTTTAAATGTGTTAAGATTCGAAACCATAGATTTCAACATTCATTGTTGAAATAGACGTTTTTGAGAAATAGAAGGAAAAGGTGGACTATAACACTGTTGTTATAGTAAATGATTTCCGAAAGGAAATGTTTTGTATAGTATTTGGATTTATATGTCTATTTTAATTTCGAATCCCTATACTAGTGATTTTGGGTTGTCGTAACGATGTTTTACGTAACATTCGTTTTGGCCCAAATAAATATGTTTAAGAGAATGATTTCCTTAAAGAATAAAATATATACTTAATTTCGATTTAAGTATATTGAATATTTTCCAAGTGTAGAAAATAAAAAGATTTGTGAATTACTTATTTTTAATAAGTATGGAAATGTTTTTCCAATATTAGGTGAATATTTTGAATTTATCTTTTTGAAGATAAATTGAAAATGAATATTAGAAATCGATTGGAAATCGTATATTCATAAATATTTTGGAATGTAAATTCACTATGGAATTTATAAATGAAAAGGGGGAATTTGTTTAAAAATAAATATTGATTTATTTTTGAAGTATTGAAAATATATATCTTGTAAAGATATTTTGGAAAATAAATAATTTGGAAAATTATTTGGAATCTGGCGATGTTGTGCATATCCATTGATAGTTCAATAACCGAGTATCAATATTTACCTTTGAATGGATATTTGTTGTGATTTGCTTGAATTTGAATGCCACACTTATTTTTTTTAAAATAAGCGCTCACTATTCGGGTTAACCGGGAAAGGACTTTGGGGTCGTATAACCCATTCCGAATATGTGATACGTCGTTATGAATTGCATTTGAAGAGCGGTGTTGAAGACCGGATATTTTCGAAAACGAAAGGGTTTCTTGTCGATTGTCTCTGCACTGGCTGATCCCCGATATAGAGATCTCCATATGTGATGGGAAATCCGGACGTAATTAGAGATTATCCGGATTGCAAGGACTTCTTTCTAAGTGCCTTCGGTTCTGTTCGATCCCGGAACAGACTTGTATGGATAGTATGTCTGACATTACAAATTGAGATATAAAGCTGATTTCTTTCAAATATATTTCTGTTGGTGGAGGAGAATTTATTCTCTTAGCTTAACACTTTTCTCTGGAACGTACGAGCTCAGAGGTTATGTAGTTGAAGGTTATTAGCAATATATTCCCAATTTGGTAATGTGACATGCTGAGTGTTGCTGTGAAATGATCATTGTTTGATCATTTGTGATATGATCATTTGTTTGATCACTTATCTTTGTGATCATTTCTTTGATCATTTATTGACCCAAAGCATGGCTTTGTACCAAAGCGTGGCTTTGTGGACGAGACTTCGTCGAGCCTCACACCCCGGAATGGTCAAAATAGGAAAGATGCGGCAAGGTTATTGGGGGTAGCGCCCCTTAGGGTATGTGCATTTCCTTCTGGAAAGGGGTGGTATCATGTTATGGAGCCCAGATACTTACTCATGTTGAAACACTTTATTTATTATGGTGTGATGTTGGTTACGAGCGCTCGGATAAAGGTCCCAAAGGACCGGGGGATGGCATACTCGTGTCAGTTGTTACCTGGTTTGAAAGGTATCCCGGCCTTGTGTTGGCACAGATCCGGTTAGGTTCTCGGGACGTCCTTCCAGAGGCGTTTCCATGTGGCAATGGGAAGTTCCTTGGCCTGACCATTTGTTGGGAATTCAAAGAAACAATACGAAACTTGTACGGTTTTAGTTGTAGAACCTGCCATCTAATATGGTAGCTATAGTAGGCATAATATAATGGTACATATGCTGGCTAAGATTTATATCTTTACTTTCGAATTGATTTGTTCTACACTATGCACTAGTAATAATATCAAATGTTCTTTTTAATGCGTATCAAGCATCTTTGACTAACATAAGAAGAAATCTCCTCCAAGTCTACGTTTGCATTGTGTGTGTGGTGGGAGGTCTTATGGTAGTTACATTTTTAAAAGCATTGCGAATCTATTTTAAAAAAAAATTATCCTGTACTTTATTTTAAAGAAAAATAAACCGTTTTGAGTTCTCACACCAGTCACATGACTGACTCGGAGTTTATTATTTTCCTTCCTAAACTCTGGGTGCTCACCAATTTCCACACGGGCAATCAAGAGTTAGGGTTTATCAGGATATTCTGGAATTTAGGAGTTGCTGGAGGCAAGCTGGATGGCATGGCGTATTCACTAGTATATAGTATTTCTTTTCCGCTGTTTGTTGTTGTTTGTTGTTGTACACTCTGATGATGTGATGTAATGTAATGTAATGTGATGTAATGTAATAACTGATATAGTTCTTTGTTTAAAGATTATTCATTTATCTATTATATGTTGCTCCGCTGCGAATTGTGAGATTCTGATGTGTGTTGTTTTCTGTTCCGTTCTATTTTCTATCTTTTCTCTCTTCTTCTACCTTTTTCTTCTTCTTAAACCAGTTTTTCGGCTTTCGATTGCTCGGTAGTTGATACAGCGGACGTATTGATGTCGGTGTTCGTGGACGGAAAAATCACTATCGTTACAGTTACGAACTAGACACTAGCTGCCTAATACGAAGCATACTACTTACCGATCGATACGAAACCAATCAATTCGAAGTATGGCATAACGATGGATGCGAATGAGATCGATACGACCCAGGGTTCCTTAGATGGATACGAAAATGCTACCGCTCTGATGGATACGAAGGTGTGGATTCGAACCGGAGCTCCGTGATGGATATGAAAATGGGGTTATCGCCTTCAATTTGCATCGATCATAACTTGAGCATACGAACTCGGATTGATTGAAATTTGAAATGCGGGCTTCCATGGCCTAGTTTGTCATGTCTTGTCAATTATAGCCTGATTCGGATTCAGACAAAATTCATCGACATCCATAGCAAACCTATGCATGCTCGATACCCAGGAAGATTGATCCTAAGTTTGTAACCAGTTCCTTGATATCTCGGCCTTGCCAAAAGGCAGGATAACATTTGCCCCTTAAAGTACGTCTTGTGGAAACATGACGTGCTTTGAAAAGCTACAGTCTTCAATCTGAACGGCCATTGCTCTTTTGTCGAAGGTTGTAACCTTGCGTTGCTATAACTGATTATTGTATGATAGTGCTTATCTATTTGTCGCCGTAATCGTTATTAATTGAATATTCAATTCCTATTAATGCTGAAAATAGGATATCGTTTTGACATATATGTATATATGTTGACCTAATTCTTATTAACGTTGTAAGTCCACGGGTTGTTGTCAGTTTTCTTCTACTGAATTTCGCATTGATCCTCTCCTGAATCGAGGTGAAACTCGAGTTGTAACAACGCTTGATGGTTGCTTTTGGACGTTCCTTCGTATCGATCCTCTCCTGGATCGATATAGAAGTTTGGAAGGTTGAGTTCGCATCGATGTATTCGGCATTGATGGATATGAATCATCATCTTCGTATCGATGAACCCTGTTGTTTTTCATGGGTAGGCAATCCATAATTCGTATCAATGCTAATGTATAAATCATGGTGGATACGAAATCGCTGTTCGTATCGATGTGCAGTGGATGGAGTTTTGAATTCGCCGATACGAACAAGGGCTTCGAATCGATGGGATTCATCGTCTTCAGCCGTCTTTGTCGTGTGCTTCGTATCGATGGGTTTGCTTCACCTCGATGAAAACCCTAGTCATATGGGTACGAACATAGCGTTCAAATTGACTCGTGGGTTGACCGGTTGCGACCGGTCACGTGAAGTGGGAGGCGAATCGACCCGGTCCTTCCCTAGGCTTCATATAAATACTCGAGGCTTCGGCCATTTTCATTTTTTCACTTTTTGCTGCCGCACTCCCTATTTTTTACCTTTATATCGATCCATGCTCTTTGAGAAAGAAAAGGAACTGCACAGTGCTTTCGAATCGATCAGAATCCCTCGAGTTTTAACTTCAATTTAGGTAATGAATCGGTTGTAACTAAATCCAAACGACGAGGTTATCTCAGATCCACTCCATCTTCGTCAATTATCCATCCTGGCAACCTTCAAGATTGGATCTGTGTCAAAGCTTGGTCGAAAATGGCCATGGTGATGTCTCTGCTGACTGAAGAAGAAAGGATGAAAAAATAAATTGATCTGTGCTTCCTGTCGATCTGGGGACCTATGTTCGAGTCGATGAAGGCGATGATGTTTTTCCTTGGACTTCGCATCGATCCCTGGAATATCTTAATGGTGACGTTGTAGCTCGTATCGATGGTGATGGTGGTAAGTCGTATCGATATGAAATGATCGATACGGAAATTAAGTAAAAGGTCATTTGGAAGTTCTCAGCTTTAGATCGATACGAATTTTACTCTCATGTTCGATATGAAAAAAATCGACTTGAGCGTGATCGATGTTTAGCTGAGACTTTCCTGATCGGTACGAACTTAACAATCAAGGATCGATTCGAAGTAATCCTTTTTTGACCGATGCAAACTCGAACCTTGACGATCGATTCGAAGCATGCCCCCGGGATCGATACGAACGCGTATCCTGATGGATTCGAACAAGCTTTTTGTGATCGATTCGAACCCATCCTATGATGGATACGAAATTTTTAACACTCCCTCGCACAATTCCGACGAGCTTCATTCTCGCATATCTAGACTTGATAGTTAAACTGCATACTTGACTACCCTTCGAAGCTCGTCGATGGAACTATAACAACTTTAATCCGGATCGATTGCTAATATCTAGATGATTTGGTGATGATGGTCAGCGATGACGGTCAGCGATGATGGTCATTCCAACCGGAATCCGATTATATTCGTCCTTTGCCAATCTTTCTCTAACTCTGCAAAATTTATCTAAGTAATGCACAACACACACTTTACACAATGGGAACACACGGGCTCTTTGCCGTTTAATGATGATTTCTCGTGAGTTAGTTAGCTATGAAAACTCTAAGCTCGCAACCACAGGAAACTCAGAGTTTGACTCCTCCAAGACTTGAAATACCAGACATCGAGGCCAAAGTCATTGGTCCAGCCCCGGACAAATTAAACGATGCATCCTTCATCAACAATCCATCAAACTTTGTCTCGTCTCATATTTCTGAGGATATGCTAGGGAGAATATGCTTAAGGCATGGTCTGTCGATGGACGATGTATTATTGCCAGGACCAAGCGACAGACCACACAACCCGCCGGAGGGGTATACCGCTTTCAACCAACATGCATGCGCAGCTGGGATGCTCCCCCCGTTCAATCAGTATATAAGAGAAGTGCTATCCTTTATAGGAATCGCCCCATCTCAGCTACACCCAAATGGATACGCTTTACTCAATAACTTGTTCATTGCATTTATGGAGCATCTTTATCGTCCACCCCGACTGACTGAGATAAGATACCTGATCAATTTCAAGAGTTGGACAGACAGCCCATCGTTCCTATTTCTAGAGGCCGTGAGAAATTGTCAAATAATTACGGGATCATGGACCAGGCTGAGCTACTTCAAGACAGAGTGGTTCTATGTTAGATGCCCTCCAGGATTTGCCTGACGATGGCTATATAGACGTGAGCATTGCTATCTTTTCAAGTAGTCGGCAAGACAGTTGCAAATGAAACCCAACTCATACTCTCTTTTTCTTTACAACGATAATTCATCGACCTGAAGGCGGTTATTACAAGGAGATAGTTCGGGTTCTTCAATAGGTCCCAGGAGAAGACTGGAATATTGACTCGATCCTGACGGATAGGAATCTCAGAACTCTTGGGCTGATCGAACGAAGACAAAGTATAATGCTCTACGGCGCATTAAGAACTGCCTTGAAGGAACAAGTTAAATGAAAAAAGCCTAGAGTTGTTATAATCGAGGAGCCTGACTCCGAGAAAACTCACACCAATGAGGAACCGTTAGGCGGACCTACGGATGTAGCCCAGGATATCGAAGAGCAGAGAAAAGGCAAGGCAGCCGTTTTTAAGCCATCTAGAAAGGAGAGATGGAAATCTGTTGTCACGTCCTGGCCCACCTCCGGAATTAGAATTTCGAAAATATCTCCCCCAAGAACAGAGAATCTTTATGAAGTGCTCGTTGTTCTTCCAATTCCGGACGATGTGTCCCTACAGCATGATGCCGGATTGGATGAGCTCCAGCAAGCTTTAGTTTTAAGCGAGTCTCTGCCCACTAGCGCGGTTGACACATCCGGTTGGTCGGGGGGTTGCACAAACATACACTTCACGGTACTACACAATTTTTTGACCGCAAGCTGCCTTTTTCTTGAAGATTATTAATTTCCTTTCCATTTTTGCTTTGCAGACACCATGTCCAGTCGAGGCTCGATGCTTGGCAGCCTGCACAACAAACGTCGATCTTCATCGTACTAGGAATCGCGTAGAAGGGAAGGAGATCGGGATTATGATCAAGGGCATTTCAGCCAGGAACGGACTGACAGGGATAGGGAATATGTACACCGTTCTCGATCATGCACTCCCCTCCCAGAGCTCCCGCACCGCCTCCGGTTCATGTTTCGAGGCCTCTAGAGACATCACAGCACAGGCAGTGTTCTCACTCTTCACGGTCTGACTCTCATCATCAAACTGAGGTAGTAGACCCTTCAACCACCGCACAGGCCGTTGTCGAGCCTACTGGGGAAGGAGCGATAAGGCTCGCTCAACTGAAAAAGGATTTCCCCGACATCTATTTTGATGGGTTTGTTTCCCCCCGCGCTTAAAAAGGGTACCAGCGTCGGTCGAAGCCACGGTGCAAGATTACATTGCAAATATATTTTTCCAGTATCAGGAGTGGTCGAAAACTGCGAAAAAAGCATCGAAAGTAGCCTTTGATCGAGCAATCAAAATTGAAAAGCTAGAGAAAGAACTCGGTCAAAATGATCGAATTATTCAAGCGCTCAATAGTGAGGCCGAGTCTTCTCGCAAATCAGAGATCGAGGCTCTTAAGAAAGCCGACGAGGCCCAGGCGGCGATGGATAGGACGAAGCGGGAGCACTATGCTATAGTAGAGGATATGGGCCACCGGAACACCATCGTGACAGCTGTGCGGATGCAGCCCTTAAAGAGCTTAATGAGCTTAAATCCAAATTTTCTAAAATCATAAAGGAAAAGGATGCTGCGAACGTTGCCGCACAAGAAGCGAGCGATCAGGCGGTGGTGCTCCGGAGGGAAAGAGATGCGGCCATGGAAAAGGTCTGTGAGGTGGAGCCGTAGTTGATGAGAAGGTTCGACAGGCAGAAACCAGGTTAGAGGCTGTCATAGAGGAGCTTCTCATTACTTACAATGTCAATGTGTTGAGGCATAGGGACTTAGCTTGGCTTGATGACTGCCCAACACATCTGTCTAACACCTGGAATTTGCTGGTTGAGGAGGAGAAAAACTAGGAAGTCGGGCGGCTCCTTTGACGAGTTTGAATTGGAGAACCGTGTACTAAATGATGATGAGAAGAAGGTTCTTCATGATTTTATGATTTCTCACACAAGAGAAAGACTCGGCATCCAGCACCAAGAAGTCGGGGAAGGCTCCAGAGTTATGCATCATGTTACAAGCTCAGAAATTACTACTCCGCCCCGACCCGAGCCTACTCCAGTGACCTAGCCTCAACCCGTCTCGGCCTATGATCCTGAACAGCCATGCCTATGTCCTATTAGGGAGCATTCATCCGAAGCTGTTCATCCAACCACAAGCCGAACTGAGGAAGGTACTTTGGACAAATTTCATGTGTATTTGAAGTGAAGGGCTTGTTTTCAAAGTGTGTTCTAACAACCTCTTTTCTTCTTTGTCCAGTGAGCGAAGTTACATTGACAACACCTCCTGCAATCCAAGAATCACATCAAGTGCAGGAGTCCATTATTACTGTGGCGATTACCACGACTGCGGTCGCGCCAATGGGGATGACACAGGGGAGCTCACTGTCTTTGGACGAGCAGATGATGAACGAGCTCCTAGGTCGAAACAGCGATCCTTTTGCGGACATGCCATTCGTTCTTGGCGTGTTCCCGCCTGCTTCCATTTCTTCTTCACAGTCCACCACTACCTGCTATAAAGTCCATGCCGCTCGTGAAGCAGAGATTTTAGCCGAAATTAACGCTAAGATGGAGGCGGCGGCTCGCAGCGATGATTCTGAGTGTGGAGTGACGGCGCCAGGTCCGACTCCCCTTGTGATGATATCACCCAGGGGGATACTGGTTGATACTAGAGTGTCCACTCCGCCCCTGGTTGCAGATCCAGTTCCCCCGAATCCTTCTGAAGAGAGCATCCCCGTAGACTCGAGTTTGGAGGGAGACTTTGATATCATGCCTTCTTCAGGGGATGATTCGCCAAAGGGTAAAGGTTCGAAGCAAAAACTGCTAGCGGTTCTGGCAGTTCCGCCTCGAAGAGAAGGCTGAAGAAGAAAAAGTAGATAATCCCCCCTTTGGCGCATTTTTAGCAGTTAGGAGTGTACTTTTGTCTTTCTTTTTATAGGCCGTGTACAGATGCAGGCTCGGCCCCTTGCTAATAGAAATTTTTGGAATAACTTGTACATGAATCTTCACATACAGTTAGTGGAAATGAAATTTTGTTTCTTTGCTTCAATTTTTATTTCTTGTATGCTTAAGTATTTGCAGTATTTGAATTTTAGTCCAGTGCACTTGTGGTGTTTTTACCTTCAAGTTGAGTTCGATTTATTTACCAAGTCTGAAAATCATGATCACGAGTCGTAATTGATGAATGAGTTGAATTTTGGACATTGTATCACTTCGGTTAGTGATTAACACTTAAGCTTTTCCCCCAGTTCCGGGGACCAGCACTTGTATTTCGGTGGTCAATCACGCCTATTGCAAATCTTGAGCACATGTCCACACTCTGGGGACTTAGGATAATCTACGATCGATAATATGGTTCGCACTCTGGGAATTCGAGAACTATCGACATTTGTAACACAGTTCGCACTTTGGGAACTTTGACTTAGTATTTATACTCCAATTCACACTCTGGGAATTTAGGGTTAGCATTTATATTTTGGTTCGCACTCCGGGAACCTGGAATTGATGTTCATACTCCGATTCATGCTCTGGGAACTTGGAGTTGGCCGACAGATGGGCAGTCGCACCTGTTTAGGCTTTTTAGGAATTCGTTCACACTCTGGGAACGATGGATTTTACCGGGATTATGGATGGTCGGATCACATCCACCCTGAGCTACCAAGCGAGGTCGTTAGATGAAAGGGTTCATCCTCCTCGAACTTGTTTAGGATACGGTCGAAGTCGTTAGGCGGATGGGTCCACCCTCTTCGAAGCCGTATTTATAAGTTTTGTACTCCAACTCGCACTCTGGGAGTTTAGAGTTGGCGTTTATACTCTAGTTCGCACTCTGGGAACCTAGATTTGATGTTTATACTCCAATTCGCACTCTGGGAATTTGGAGTTAGTGTTTATTCTCCGATTCACACTCTGGGAACCTAGAGTTGATGTTTATACTCCAATTCACACTCTGAGAAGTTGGAGTTAGGGTTTATACTCCGGTTCGCACTCTGGGAAACTAGAGTTGTTGTTTATACTCCAATTCGCACTCTGGGAATTTGGAGTTAGTGTTTATACTCCGGTTCGCACTCTGGGAACCTAGAGTTGATGTTTATACTCCAATTCGCACTCTGGAAATTTGGAATTAGTTATAGAACTGTCGTGTGTCGGTCCAGTTCAGCCTTTAATGTGACGGCTTGCCCCCGAGCTGAGGTTTCACTTAGTGAGTGGCCGGTCGTATCACAGTCACTCACTATTTGAATAAATTCCATCGTACGATAAAACTTAGCTCTTCGTGCGTCGGATTGTTGAATGCTGCATTCGGTGAATCACAGCTCTAGCTTGAAGAGATGGTAATTTATTGCTGGAACGGAAAAACATGGCAAAGTCAGTGCCTTATTACAAATTCAAACTTCAGAATGCAAAGACAAATTGAAAAGTATTCATAGACTAAATAAGCATGTCATGTTTAATAGTGACGAAGATCCTCGTCGTTTCAAGCTCCTGACAAAGTGGGTCCGCCACTGACGGTGTTTATCACTAATCTCCCGTCGGGACGGGTAGAGTCCTCCTGTCTCGGTCGATCGGGCTCATTATTTTGATTTGATGGGCCTGCTCCTCCAGGCTGCGGTGCCTGCACAAACTGTTCCAGCTTCCTTTCTCTAATCAATTTTTCCACGAGATCTTGCAAATGACGACATTCATTCATATTGTGCCTGTAGCTTTCATGAAACCGGTAAAATTTTCCCGTCTGGATTTGCCTTTCCGACGACGGTTTTGGTGCCGGTTTTTGTATTGAATTATTGTACAGGTTTGTAAATACAAGTTCTCCCGTGATGTATTCAAAGGAGTGTAGTTGTCAAACATAGGAT
Source organism: Allium cepa (assembly GCA_030765085.1). NCBI lineage: Eukaryota > Viridiplantae > Streptophyta > Magnoliopsida > Asparagales > Amaryllidaceae > Allium > Allium cepa. The sequence goes on from CM060938.1 coordinate 896,527,780, forward strand.
TATTGCACGGTGGGCAACGGTTCTAATCTCGCTTTCTATTCTGATTCATGTTCTCCCTCCGCTGAGTTTGTTTGTTTTGAACGTTCAACTGAACTTTTTCGAAACTCTCACCAGACTGTTTGATCGCGACATTGCTTTGATTCCCTTCCGTGCTTAGCCCTGCATCAGTCTGCTTCCTAGACTGTTTCGCATCTTCCCTTCTCAGGAATTGAGCCACCTTGGCGTAGAAACGGTCCAATGACGCAGGTGGTTTTCCAGCCAACCAGTTGCCAAACTCAGAATTGGGTTCAATCCCCTTAGTCAATGCCATAAGAATTGGGTGATACTGATATAGTGTTGACGTCTTTTGGCCTTGTGACGTGCATGTGGAATTGCTCAACAAATTTAATGGCCAAGTGGTCAAAGGAGGAAATGGATCATGGCGGTAGTCGGGTGAACCACATGGTAGCGATGCCCCCTAAGGAAATGAGAAAACTACGACACTTCACTGCGTCGTCCGCTCTAGCAGATCGACCATTCATATTTCTGAATATGTTGGTTGGGGTCGGAGTTTCCTTCATACATGGGTAAAGTCGGAATCCTGAATCGCCGAGGGGGTTCAGTGGTAAGTATATCGTCCGTAAAAGGAGTGTGACTTCGAGAGATTCCCCAGTCATCATTCGTGAGACCCTGGCTCTCACGGATTATCTGACGTATCATGGTTGGAAGATCCGGCATTTGTATGCTCTATGTGGTTCGAGCCAAAGTGTGATTATGTTCCATATTATGAGGTTGGACCGGATGTTGTCCACGTCTCGCCTTCTTGGCTCATAGTCTTCCGAGACGTATGGTTTAGGAGTACGTCCATGATGACGATAGTCCAGGTTCGACTGATTTTGTGCATCGACCCCTGGTTCAACCGCGATGGTCGTGGCACGGTAGACTGTGGTGTAGTGAGGAGCGGTACCCTATTGGGAGGATGGCCTGGTCTGGAAACTGGCTGATGGACCAACTCTCAGCTGTCCATCGGTCATTGCCGGTTGATATCCATAAGTTTGTATGTGACTCCCATCAAGCCGGGGTCGTGGAGTTCGATGATGATAATCAGAAGAGGAAGAACTTTCGTTAGAGGAGCGAGAAGCATGATCTCTCTTGGATCTCCTCCGCTTCTGGCGATTCAACTAGTTGGTCAGCTCGACATTGGTGCGTAGCTGTTCTGTTAGTTGTTGCCGACTTTGGATCAGCTCATGAAGTAGCAGCTGGAACTCTTGTCGGGTAACCGGACCTGATGGTTCTTAGTGTCCGGTAGCGTCATGGTTAGAGGGAGGTAGTGGCGCTATCCTGGTCTTCTTGATTGACAGCGTTGGAGGTGATCCTTGTGCTAACCATCTTGGGGGTTGAACTCCTTTCCTAGACTTTATGCAAATCTGAATAGAAGGGAAGGAACTCGAATTAGTGATCTGGATCTCTCTCTTAGATTTATGCAATGCGGTATCGACGACAGATCCAACGAGCAGGAGAAAATCTGGGTTCTCTAAATGAAAGCACCAAAGTGTTTGTACCAAAATTGCGCACAACACTCTTCGAAAGTTTTTGAAGAGATAACAGTGAAGAATATAAATTTAAAATGAGGATTATCTAACAAAAACTCCAAACAACAGGAAAGTAAATGCACAGACAAGCGATTTAGAGTGGTTCGGCGTGTTGCCTACGTCCACTATGAAGTTTTTTACGACTTTATTGATTCTCTTTTATCGATTACAAGTGATTACAGCAAGCAACAGCAATATACAACTTGGAATTCGAATTCATTGGCAATAATATGATGCAAATCTTGATCCGGCAGAGTCTGGGCGCTTCAGAATCAAAAAGATCCTTCTTCTCTAGGCTCTGGGGCTCTATTTATAAGCGTAGGAGGCTCAAACTTTGCTCAAACTTCGAGAGACTCGCTCTAGCACGTGAGGGGGCCCACACGACCAATTCCAGAGAGTTTCGACTCGATCTGTGATCGATACGAAATCATTTTGTATCGATCAAGATCACATTCGATGGAGCTGAAATTTGGTAGGAACGCTCCTTGGCTCGTACGTAATCTTCTGTGAAAATTTCATGGCATTTTGATTGGTGGATTTTGAGTTATGGTCGATACGAACTCGGAATGCTCGGTGGCTGTTTGGTTCGAATCCACTATTTCGAATCGATCACTTTCGACTCGATGATAACGCGCATGAGCAAGTTGACGTGGCACGCGCTCTTCGTGTCGATCCGCTTTTCACTCCGGTTTGATCGAGTCACCCCAAGTATTTCGCCGCGTCCGTATCCATAATTAAAGGGTCATCCCAGATCGGTTCGAACCAATGGATACGAACAAGCCATCACCCGTGGATTCGAATATGAGTCTCCAAGTGCACAACTAACACTCTTATGGATACAAATATCGGGTATCTGATGGATACGAATCCTTGCTTTGTGATGGAAACGAACTAACAATGGTGGATGAATGCGAAAGGGGCAGTTACTTCATGGATACGAGAAAACGACTTGTCGCAGCTGATGGATGCGAAGTAGTCATAACTCGATGGATTCGAACAGCAAGAATCATTGATCGATACGAACAGATGAAGACCGATGGTTACGAACTAGACACTAGCTGCCCAATACGGAGCATTTTACTTACCGATCGATAGGAAACCGATCGATTCGAAGTATGACATAACGATGGATGCGAATGAGATCGATACGACCCGAGGTTCCTTAGAAGGATACGAAGATGCTGCCGCTCTAATGGATACGAAGGTGATGGATTCGAACCGGAGCTCGGTGATGGATACGAAAATGGGGTTATCACCTTCAATTTGCGCCGATCATAACTTGACCATACGAACTCGGATTGACTTGAAATTTGAAATGCGGGCTTCCATGGCTTAGTTTGTCATGTCTTGTCAATTGTAGCCTGATTCGGATTCAGATAAAATTCATCGACATCTATAGCGAACCTATGCATGCTCGATACCCAGAACGATTGATCCCTAGTTTGTAACTGGTTCCTTGATATCTCGACCTTGCCAAATGGCGGGATAACAACCTATATACAATAACTAACGTATAAACCGCAAGCAACAATGTATATTTTTATATACAACTAATATTATCATATTTAAAAAAATTATTTTACTCTGAACAGAACAACAGACTTAAAACTGCAATGTATAAAAATCACTTATATGCAATATACAAAACAAAACTCATTTACCTAGACTTACATAAACCTATGCGTATTAACTGATAAAATAAATGTTTATATATGTATCCCTTAATATATAAACAAAACTGTTACATCTATATACATAAATATTAACAAACATATATGTGCACAGACCTACCTTATATATTGCATTTATATACATATACAATAAGGGAAAAAAATCAGTACTTATATATTATACGCAACTCAATAATATATATAGTAACCTTTATATATAAATTTAAAACAACAACTAATATATATAAAACTAATATACATATGCAAACACTATAAATTTAACACTTTAAACATATTAAAATATACTTCATATATGTAAAAGTATGTATAAAAAAATGGTGAATGGTCGAATATGTAGAGAACAACAAAACAAGAGGCGTATGTACATAACAAAGGAAGCAACACTTACATACACAATAGGAAGGTAAAGGTGAGGAGTTGCAATGATCGGCGGCTAGGGAAACAACGTGATAGGATTCATGGTGATCGGTAGGAACAATGGTAGATGCTACAGCACGTGCGGGGAAGGAAAAATGGTGGCTCACTGTGAAGGCTCGGGTCGGAGCATGTAGGGTGCGGTTGCAGACGAGGTCAGAGGCCTTGTGCACGGCGGTTGGGCGCGTGCGGTAGTGGTTCGAGAAGGATGGATAATCGGCTGTTGCAAATTGCAAGAGAGGGGAGGGGGGCTTCATTTACAATTTTTTAAGCAAACAAAGAATGAACAGGAGATGTAGAAAAAGGACACAAGAGCAGGTAGGGTTAAAGCCAGATGGGAATGAGCTGTTTCTTCATATATGAACTTTATAATGTATAAAACTTTTTTATCAGAGCGAAGAAAGGAAATTGAAGAGTCCTATATAATGAACAAAATGGCTCATCATAAATTTGAATTAGAGAAAAGAACATCGGAATTAAATTTCGGAAGTTGTTAATAGCTAACGTTCATTTGTTTCATACAGCAAATAATTGAAAGGTCACAGGGAAAATAAACAGACCGAACGTTTGCAAATTCCACTATCCGTCGACCTCCAAAACACACAACGAATATACTACAGAAATCAGCATGACGAACCGATCAAAACAGTACACACAGATATCAATGGTACGATCATCCTATCAAAAATCGATACGGACACTGATATATGTTGCTATTCCATAAGGAAAAATCCAAACAGAGCTAGAAACGTTCGAAATTTGCGAAACGAGTAACCCGGTCTTATTCAGAGTGTTCTAAATAAATTTTCTCATGTTGACATATTTAGGTTTCAGATCACTTTTAAATTCAACTGTTATTAACTGATTTAAATTGAAATAAAATAACACAAGAAAATAAATTTCCATATTACTAATTGAAAATTTACCATTTACTATGCTTAAGAAGACGTTTTTCAAATATCAAATTTTTGTTTCAAAATTTTATTATTTAAAATTCACAAAATTCAATTAAATACGTTATTAAAACCCTTAAAATTTTCGGGTCATTACATAAGTGCTCAATTGTACTATGACCATCCTTATACTCCAACTTCACCAACCATCGAACTAAATTAGCCTTTTTACGAGGCGTTTTCTTCTGAATCATGGACTCAAGTTTTGTCCATAATTCATAAGCATTTGTATAAGTAGAAACATGCTCAAAGAGTGTTTTGTCAATGTACATACGAATCATAGCAACAACCTTGCGGTTCAATAGTTCCCATTGAGAATCACGCTTTCCTTCTACCTCGTCTTTGTAGATGATAGGCTCATGCAAATCCTCGCAATACAAATGGTCCTCGATCATCGGCTTCCAATAGGAGTAGTTGTTGGCTGTGAGCTTAAACATGTCTCCGTCATGAGCGACATTATCCTCCATCTTGAACTTACACGAGCTTGATTACAGCTATGGATGAACCTGGATCTGATACTACTATTGGGAAATCTCGAGCTTTCCTGCTTCGTGAAGTCAAGATAGGCACTTTAAGATTGAAAGTAGTAATGGAAGAACAAGAGTTTATACTTGCCCAATATGGAGATTCTTCCACTATACTAAAGAATAGTAGGATTACAAGAATATGATTACAAAAGCAACTCACACTCGGTGGCTCACTCAAGCTTTAGGATAGAGACTTCCCAAGCTATCTCTGTTTTTCTCTCAAAGAGGCTCTCTTTCATAATTCTTGGATATTTTTTGATTGATTGATTAAGAATGAAGGCTCCTACCCCTATTTATACTACTCAACCTTCACAATGAATGGTGGAGATTACTTGAATCCAAGGGTGGAGATTGATTCTCTAGAATGCTCCACACTCTCTAGGAATCACTACACTCTTTCATTCCCTTCTACATCCTTCCATACTCTTCTATAAGGTTACAGAAGGTTCCACACATCTCCAGCATATTCTAGAGGGTTCCACACTCTTCTAAAAGCTTCAAGAGAGTTCTTCGGAATGTTCTAGAAAATTCTATACTTCTCTTGAAAGATCTAGAATTTTTTAGAAACTCTCCAATTAAGAGGGGATCCCAACAACAATATCCTATATGTTTCTTAATAACAAGGATACATAAAACAAGAAAAATAAAATAAAAATTGTGTTGGACATTAATGTTTGAGAAATATATGCTAGTGTTATGAACAAATTTTATGTGTAGAGCATCCTTGGCTTAGAGAAGATGGAGATACACTAGATAATTCCATTGGCCGAGCAGTTTTAACTTTTAAGTAGAATGAAGAAATTTAGAGCAATGAATGAGATTAAGCACATTCACACACATATCTATCAGAAAAATACTTGATGCGGTGAAAGTATGAAACCTTGTCTATTCCTAGAATTCTAGATTTTGATTCATACGAGTTAACTCGATGCTTTTACTGCACCATGTTTATAACCCAATTCAGTTTGCACTGAATTTTTCAGTGCAAACACAATTTATGAAAAGCATAAAAAGCTTTCGTTTGTACGTAACAATAGTCACACAGTTTATGAAAAGTTGTGCTACTTTAAGATTTCCAAATGGATAACAAATATGTTTATTTCCTAATTTAAAACAACTTTATTAATTGTCTTCTGGTATTAAGTCTACCAAAACAAGTGAAAAAAAACATGTTTTCTCATCCACATTTGGCGGGCTTTAAGTCTTAGCCAAGTAACAGACCTAATTCTATTATACATATACTAATATAGCAATAGAACGGTGCAAAAACCGACCGTTTGACTGTTTGATTATATAATTTTAAAAAATATTTAATGAGAATTCTTGTTAATTTCAATCGAACAAATTATAACATGTTTCAATAAACTACTGACATTTTAAAATGTGCAATAGAGAGCAATAATACACACACCTCACTCTTTCAAAGACCAACAGCAAAAATAAATATTGAAGCACCTATACAATCAATGCAAGCACTTAAGGATCCATTTGGGATTTTTGTAGTATCATTATGAGTGGTTTTGAGAGTAATGTTTTTGACTGTTAATGATCATAGCGATTTTGATTGGTTTACTTGAAGTATGTTTATAACCGATCAATACATACTTGAGAGTTTAACATATACCAGTTGTAAGAGTTCTCTAGTAAAGTAATATTACATATATATCATTTTATTTATTCTTTAGCTTTATAAAGATTAATTTCTCAATATGGTTAGTAGGGACATAATTGGAAAATGAAAAGGCTGGAATCCTCAAAATACTGTAATTTAATGTATTGAGAATAACCATCAAAATCACAGTAAACCGTTTTATAACCAATAATAACCGATGTGAAAAAAACTTAAAAGCAAGAGCAACATCTGAAATACAAAGCTGTTCGAAACTAATCAAAGCCGGTAGATGGAAAACTTAAGAGGTGCAAAATGAATTAATAAATTAGTAAAAAAAGGAAAAAACATAAATTTGTAAGAGAATGTTATTCACTCACAAATATATACAAAGAAAATCAACACTTGATGATCTACTTCCATCTTATAAGACAAAAGAAATAAAATGACACAATGGTGTGAACACATAAATTCAACATTATATAAACTAAAAAATAGGACTTATCCCCCGCATATTGTTCTATTTCTTAACACACAACAAAACTCAATATTCGGTATATTTTACAGTATATACATAAGAAAAAATACAAGTAGAACCACCTATAAGTCAGTACTTAATTGAAATGAAGAGAATTTCCATGGTCTTGTACACAATCTCCTCTTATGAATATTATAGCACATCAAGGGGTAGCCCTGCTTATCAGGTCTGAATTGGGATATTTTACAAACAATTGTGATATACCAAATCTAGTTCTTCACAAAACATATTGCTAATCACCAACCCTTTCTTTTCGATCGACCTGCAAATGAGGGAATCAAACATGAAGATGAACATGAACTTGTTATTTATAACAAGAGCTTCAACATACATATTTAGTGGCCATACATAAGCAATTACAGTTGCAATTTGATACCTAAATTACAAGGTTCACAATTCATTTACTAATATTATTGGATGTACTAGTAAAATGAAGTAATATAATTAGAATTGTTAATTCTTCTATGGATAAGAATGAAATTCCCATGCACAAAAAGAGTACACTGAAGAGTATTAAAAAAATTCCACTAGATGGATTGAATTATCAAGTAAAAATCTATTAGTTTCTAACGATTTCATCAAAAGAAGTAATAGGACTAAATGCAAATTGAAAAAAAAAAAGATACCAACTTTATTTATTTATTTTATTTATTTATTCCTACAGCAATTTACATTATAAATTTGAGCATAGAGTTCTAAGAGAGGATCAAAGGCTAGAGCTCTAGGTGTACACCTTTCTATATCAAGTAAGTAACACATATATGGTAAAATGTTACATATAATACACAAAAATTAATATATAGAGTTTTTCACATAAAAGGTTATATATCATGTCTGAAACCATCATGCCTGAAAAAGCACACATTTGGAATGGGAAGAAAATTATATATGTGTGTGTGCGCACATGTGCACGCACATATATAATTTCCAAATCCCTTTCCCCCTTTTGGCATGTTCTTTTTTACCATGTGTTTAGTAATATATGCAAAGATGAAGACTAAAATATGTACCTCTTGCTAATTGGGTAGAAATTTGCAACCCCGTTGTTGTACTAATTTAGCTATGCAGCATAAGCACATCATGGATATCCGTAAATTTATCAAATAAATAATCATGTTGAATAAGAGAATATGTTCTTGTAAATTCAAAACCATTATCAAATTGTAGTAAGTAAAATACAACTTACTAATATACTGTACATATCATGTTCAAATCCACTATATATGTTTGAAAAGAACTCGATTAGAATGCAAAGTGAATTCTACGAATACATAGCGATTCTTTAGCCCATATTTTAAACTTATTCCTTATGAATGGACTAAAGCAAAGATAAAGAATGAATCTCTTACGTCATATTTATTCAAAAAAGATGTTCGTTCTAGGCTATGTGTTAGGTAATCATGCTAGAGAAATGGTCAAAAATGCTAGTGTTAATTAATAACCACTAGCAAGCTATAACGTGGAAGACATAATGCAATTTAGTATGTATGTCAATGGCACCTCATCATAATTATCATTTTATTAAAATTTCATGTCTAAGTAATATATCTCTACTTACAGACTAAGATTTAACATGCTATTAGAAATTACTAGTATGATGAGTCATTGTGCAAATAGAGTATAAGTGAGTATTTGAAAACTTTATCAAACCGATCATTACGGAGGTTTGCATGCTATCAATCACCCAAAATCAAATACTTTGACTCCCAAATTTAATGCAACCTACTTCCGCACATTCTTTCTTCTCTTTCGAACCTCCATTAATTTAGCTTGTCTATTATTCTCAAATAGCTCTCATCACATACTAAATAAATATCCCTTACGGCCTACAAATTGAAAATCCTACCAATGTAATTTCAAATAAACAAATGTACCACCATATGCTAACCCTTCTTCTACAGTCAAACACAAAAAACTTCTACCTCAAGTGCCACATCCTAACCCCTTCTCCCAGTGATTGACCCTACGAGCTTCCCCACCAATCGATGCTGCAACCACCCTCACTGCCGCTATTTACAATAAGGTATATCATCATTATTATAATTCAAATTAAAATTAGTTTTTTTAGCTTTAACTTCCTAATGTTTTTTATATGTTAGCGATAAGCTGTATAGTTAGCATTATCAGAATTAAATCACTATTATAAAGTCATCAATAGAATATTTGTGCAATATTGTATGTAACGACCCGATTTTTCGATGCCCGAAAAACCAAACCATTAGGGTAAAAAGAAGGAGGTAGAAGAAGAAATAGAAAATTTCACAAACACAGCGGAACAATATATAATAGATAAATGACTAATCTTTTAAAACAAAGGAATTATTTCTGTTTTACATATTACGTCATCAGAGTATATTACAATCAACATCACAAATTCAGGATGGTTATAATATCTCATCCTTCCAAAGCTGAATATACAGCTTACACAGCACAGCGGAATACAAATCTACGGAAATACGCCTCGTCATCCAGCTCGTCTCCTGAGCTCCACAGCAGTCCATCCAGAATATGTAATCTATAATACTCGGTCTGACCCGAGCATTATTGTTAAATAATACCCGAGTCAGTCTGGAAAACCAACGTGAGAAAACACTCTCAATTGGATTATTAAAGTTTTCAAAATTCTATAAAATCAAAGGTATCTCGTAAGACCATGCCACAAATAAACATGCTGGGTTTTTACCTTACGATAACCAAAACATTTCTTATAGAATCCTATGATATTACAATAGTGTCTATATACAAATACTTATTCAAATAGATGAAATTGTTACATTTATTAAATTCCAGCTAATATGTATACAAACAAAACCGTAGAGGCACGTAGGGAAAATGGATTTCCATCAATGGCAGGGCAATTAGGGTACCGCCCGTCACAGTACGTGGTCTAGATCACCGTACCAAGGATCCACCCTAAACACCTACAACACAAGACCGGAGTACCCCTTACAGGATATCCCAAAAAAGTTCACCCCACGGTTGGGATCAGCAACCGCCACACAGCCGAATATATAAAGGGACATCTAGACAGGGGTGATCTTACCCTAATTGGTTGCTAGCCACTTACCCTTGTGTGAACCTCCCCTGTTTTAGCCATTCCCGGTTGATGAGGTTCGAGGCTATGCGTTACCTTTTTAGAGCACAATCACTTAGAATGCTCATTGTCCTCTTGACGATGTTCTGAAAGCGTTCGTCCATACAAGTCCGTTCCGGGTTTGAACGGAACCAAAGGCACTATTCCTACTACATCCATTTTGAAATCACCCTCAGGATTAGTAGTGATTAACCCTCGCACTTCACTGCTCCATCTTCGACTCCCAGCTCTTGTCTTCCACACGAAAACGTTCAAACCAGATCGAAGTGGTTTTCAGAAAATTAATCCCGATCTCAGTCCCTTCGAAACGATCAGTGCATTAGCCAATATTGATGGTCGGTTATTTAACTATCAAATAACATTCACAAGCAATCATCAAGCCATAATAATTTTTCCCAAATTATTTATAATCCTCAAAATATCTTCGCAAGATATATTTCCACTTTTCAACTCTTTGAAAACTGTTTCAAATTATTTTTCTCTCGCGAAATAATTTTCACAAACTCTAAAATTGACCAAGTCTAAATACTTTAGATTTCAAAATAATTTAAATCACTTTATTTTAAAAATATATTTCAAAGCATTTAAAATTATAATCCATTTATACACTCTATACAAAAATATATACTTTAAAATATTTAAAATAAAACTACTTAAAACTCTTTATTTAAAATACTTGTTATGAAATTTTATACTAATCTTTTATGTAAACTTAAGCTAAAACCCTTTTTTTTAAAAATGAAAATTTTATACAAGTATAAATAATAGAAAATTTCTTTTTAAAAAAAAATCATACTAATTTAACTTTTAAATAATTACAATTAAAATAGATTTGAAATAATATTTACTTTAAAATTTTAAAACAATTAAGAATAATAAATTTCCTAAAACATTTCTTTAAACCAAATTTTTAAAATCTTAAACTTTTACATAAAAATCTCCTTTAAAATATACTTGGCTTCCCAAGGAAATATACTTTTCATTTCCACGCCTTTAAAAATAAACCACTATTTATTTTTAAAATAAATTACCCATTCTTCTCTAAATTCCCATCGTGAATTTATACTTCCAAATAATCCTCTGGAAAATGTTTCCTGTATAAACCCAGTTTATAAATTCCATCGTCTCCTCACAGTTTCAAACATTTTATAATTTTCCAAATCAATTTTCTAATTTACTTCATTTTTAAAAATAAGTTTCTTAATTTATTTCAAAACCCATTAACTTCAGATTTAACTTCTTTATTATAATTTAAAATCTTATTTAAACAAAATACCAATTTCACACCTTTCCAAATCTCTTCTTTATCTTTCCAAAAAAAAATTAAACCTTGAATTTAAAATAAATTCTTTATTCCCTTAAATAATATTACTTAGGTTTAAAAATTCATTTTATTCCCATTTATCCATAAATCTCCTTTCTCATACCCAGAATTATTTATTTTAATTTAAAATCAACTTTTATCTTTTTTCCCAATTCATTCTTTAATTATCCAAATTCTCCAAAATTACTTTAAAAATTCTCTCTTTTATTTCCCTTAAAAAATGCAATCTTTATTTCTTTTTTAATAACTCAAAACCCAAATATATTCAATCCAAATATAGCATCCAATATTCCAATTCCTAATATAATCAATAGCCTTTCACAGATTATCAAATAAAACATAGACTATAAAAATAAATTACACTACTTTCTGGAACCCAGTTGGATCCCTCCAACCTATTTCCCTGCATCCACAGATGTTAGCACAATAAAAAATACCAATTCCACTTCGAGGTGGAATATTGCGGTATATGGGATTATATTTATACCATCCGCTATTATGCGGCGCATAGGGTCTCATCCGCTATACAATGCGGGAAATCAATCACTTCAATATATACTATATACTACTATATAATACACCAAATTCAATCAACTTTATCATTCAACCAAATGTTTAAATTTAACTATTTAAATTTAAATAAAACCCAAATGAGTGAGATTAACTCACCTTTGCTCTTTAATTTTCAGATCCATTCCATCACGACTTGTTTTTCCATGATTTTAGACCTTGTATAAATATTTATACAATTAATTAATATTCTAAATAATCGAACAATCAATTTCCATTTTATAAATTTAATTTAACCTAATAATTTTATTTTCAAAATAATCTATATAGGTTTTAAAAACAAATCTAATTCTTACATTAACTTTATAATTCCTATATTATTTTTTTCTTTTCAAAACCTACACACACACACACACATATATATATATTTACTTTTATATATATTTTTTAAACCAAAATATGCATGTATGTTTATATATATTATTCTGACATAGCACACATATAAACCTTTACTGTAATAATTTTTCTTCTTCTTAATCTACATAGATATATGTATATATGTTTGCGCCAAAATTAGTCACAAACACCCAATGTAGTGAAAGCACCCGTTTATCAACACAGATAAGTAATAATCAACACAGAACTCAGATCTAAGCAATAACAATCACAATAATTCACAAATAACAATTGAAGACAAAGGATTTATAGTGGTTCGGCATTCGTGCCTACATCCACTTTGAAGGTTTTCTCTTTATTGCTTCGCTTGATTTAATAGTTTACAACGGGTTACAATTGATAATAGCTTTGGAATCTGAATACAACAGCGACAATGATGAATTAGAATTGAATTTGGCAGAGTCTTGACGTTCAATGGCGGAAGCTCCGAAAGATCCTCTTTTTCTAAAGGCTTCAGGGTGTTATTTATAGGCGTAGGAGGCCCAGATCTCGCTCAAACTTCGGGAGACTTCTTCTGGCACGTGAGTGGGCCCACGTGACCGACCCCACCAAGTTTCGGCTCGATCTGACATCGATTCGAAGTGATTTCGAACCCATCAAGAAATGGTCCAATCGAGCTGAAACTTGGCAGGAATAATCTTTATCATGTATGTAAGCTACTGTGAAAATTTCGTTACATTTGGATCAGTAGATTGGAAGATATGATGGATTCAAAATGGGGTTCACTGCATGGCTGTTTGGTTCGAAACCATCGGTTCGAAAGTGTTTGCGCCAAAATTGGTCACAAACACCCAATGTAGTGAAAGCACCTGTTTATCAACACAGATAAGTAATAATCAACACAGAACTCAGATCTAAGCAATAACAATCACAATAATTCACAAATAACAATTGAAGACACAGGATTTATAGTGGTTCGGCGTTCGAATAGGACCTCTGTGATGGGTTAGAACAAGAACTTTGTGATGGGTTCGAACAGGACCTCTGTGATGGGTTCGAACAGGACCTCTGTGATGGGTTCGAACAGGAGCTTCGTGATGGGTTCGAACAGGACCTTCGTGATGGGTTCGAACAAGGCTCTGTGATGGGTTCGAACAGGACCTCTGTGATGGGTTCGAATAGGACCTCTGTGATGGGTTCGAACAGGACCTCTGAGATGGGTTCGAACAAGACCTCTGTGATGGGTTCGAACGGGACCTTCGTGATGGGTTCGAACAGGAGCTTCGTGATGGGTTCGAACAGGAGCTTCGTGATGGGTTCGAACAGGGCTCTCTGTGATGGGTTCGAACAAGTACTCTGTGATGGGTTCGAACAAGGACTCTGTGATGGGTTCGAACAAGGACTCTGTGATGGGTTTGAAATTAGGACTCCGTGATGGGTTCAAACAAGTACTCTGTGATGGGTTCGAACAGAACAAGGGGCTATCTTTCTCAAATTGAAACCATCATATCTTGAGCATATGAACTCGGATTGACTTGAAACTTGAAACGCTGGCTTCTACAGCTTTGCTTGTCATGTCTTATCAATTGTGGCATGATCCGGGCTCGGATAAAATTCATCGACATATTATTCTGACATAGCACACATATAAACCTTTACTGTAATAATTTTTCTTCTTCTTAATCTACATAGATATATGTATATATATATATGAATTAACTAAAATAGGTTTTATGCTTTACTGTAAGTTATGTCACTATCTTTACTGCGCACATCAAAATTACTGTAATTAATTATTTATAAACAAATCCGAATGGTAAAGAAAGAGGAAGTCATACGCAAAATCCAAACCGACCTCAGCCTCGAATTCCAAGCCCTCGCATGAGTCGCGGCCTCGTCCAAGGAAAAAGTCGAACCCATCGTCGCCAGAGTCGCCATCCACCTGACCTAATCCACGCAACCTCGAGCGTCGCCTCTTCCCTTTACAGGCGACGAAACCCTAGTATTGATGTTTCGCACGCAAGCCCTCGCGTCATTGCCTCACCGCGTCGCCGCACCATAATTGCCGAAGTAGAAGATGTTGATGAAGCCTCCTCCACACATGACTTCCCATCGAGCGTCGCACGAGCTTGCCTCGATCGCAACTACTCGATTTCAACACGAAGCCCTTACTCTTGATTCAGTAACGAGACGATTTGATTCGGTTTCTTTTCTTATTTATGAATTCGAAATCGAATTCAATTTAAAGAAGATTGAGGAATACTCGGCTTCCATTGTTGAGATAAAGCAGTGCAATTATCTGATTCCTCTTACTTGTTTATTTATTTTAAAACTTATTTTCTTTAAAACCAATTTCAATTTTGTATTTTAAATTAAAAAAAAATGTACACGACAGTTAAATTAAAGAAAGAAGGGCATCTGTACGTATAGGTGAACGATGGCAAGGCCTAGGGGACAAGTCGCAGGGTATGGAAAGATAAAGTCCTGGTGAAAATTAATTTAACCGGTCAAACATTGAATTTTAAATTTAAATTGTCTCAAAAATGCAACTCAAAATCACGACTTCTTCTCAAGGCATGCCGCTTGGCGTTTATAATGTTAAACCCCTATTCCGAGCACAATGGAAAAGGTTTCGAGTCCTAATTCGATCATACGGAGAAGATAGGTTTTTGACCAGTTATTATATTGAATATTCAATATAGATTTCAGCGTGTTTATCTATCGTACGATCACATGACAACTCCAAACACTACGAAATTTGAAATTCGATAATAAAATACTATTACGGATCAAATGGAATAGGTTTCGTCAAATTTCAAGAATGTGCCTTGAAAGGCTATTTTTAAATTCAGTTTAAACTATGTATTTTTAAAACTGAACAAAACATTCCTAAATTCAAATTTTAAACTACTATTATCTCCAGTATTATAAATATAAAATTTCCAAGTTTTTGAAATATTTTTATCCAGCTTAAAATCGAAGATTCGCTATTTAGACCAATTTCAGATTATTAAATTCAATAATTTAATTGATAAATGAATAGTGATATTTTGAAATTCAAGTTAAACCAACTTTCAAATATTTAAAATAAATTAAATATTCCAATTTCAAATATCTGAAAATTTCGGGTTGTCACATTCCTTCCCACTTAAAAGAATTTCGTCCCTGTAATGACTAGTTGGGAAGAATAGTACGTAACCCGTTAACTATTCTCATTCTAATAGTTTTTATCAACTTTCCAAAACTAAACATTTTAAACAACACCCAAAACAATTTTTTTATAACAACACTATTACCCTTACTAACCTTTCAAACCTATCCAAAATTTCCAACAACATTACTAACTCACCATTCAAATTATAATTCAAATTCAAATTTTAAATTATCAAAATTTTCCCAAAAAATTTATAACTCCTTAAATTTTGAATTTTTTTGCCAGCGTCTCCTTTGCGTGGCTAGCTCGATACATCTACAAAATACCTCTATGTTCCCCAGATTTCAATAGAAAACAAAAAAACCAAGTGGCTAGACCAGAAAATCATCAAATTTCATACAGAAATTCAAATACATACCTTTGCCAAGCAAATTTTCAATTTCTCTTCAAAAATTAAAAATCCAAGTTTCCTTTTGCTTTTAACATCTGAATATCCTACTAGGCAATAATGTACAATTACAACATTCAAAATTGCTTTACACATTTCTTTACAAAAGTTTTCAGATCTATTTTATTCACACCCATACGATGCACATATATCATCCGTACGCAATATCCAATTCAATCGCTTACTCGATCACACAATTTCACTTCCGAACTAGTATCGTCCACCCAACTTTCTAGTATGGACTCAGATCTGGTTTCTTGATCAGAAACCGTCATTCTCCTTGCATAACCACAAACTATGATAGAGAATTTCCAGAATCAATCAAAAATCCATATCCAGGGTTCGTCGTCGAAAATCGAGTGAAAAATCCCAACTCGGATCGGTATAACTACCTCGAAATTCTATGCTTGAATTCTGGATCGAATCGCTTATGCGAATAAAATAATATACGTACATCCTACGTATTTATCTTAAATGATTATTAGCTATATCAATTTTCTTTTATTCACATTTATTTTGATTTCTATTTACTTAATCTCAATTACCCCATTTCACAACTTCACTTAATCCTCATTCAATTACTCACTAAGAAAATTTTTCCCATTACCAACTTTACTTAAGAATTTCACAATTCCTTCTTAAGTATAATATAAATGTCTTATACACCTCTTATAACTATTTTTACTTCACCACCTTAGTTTATCTATACTTTTACTCGAATTTTCATTTTCAAATTCATTTGAATTCAATTTCCCTTTCATTTTAAATATTGAATTTTATTCACATTATCTCAATCCGTACTTAATTAACCATTTCTCTAATTAGTTCCACTACTAATTTATTCCTATCTCAAACCATTTTAACTTCCAAACTTTTATTATTTTAGTTCACTTAGAACTATCTTTACTCTATTCAATTAAATTTTAAATTTTAATATTCAGTTCTCAATTTTATTCAGTTACAACCAATAAATTTCCAAATCTCAATTCTTTTTTTAAAATTTCCATTTTCAATTCCACTTAAAATAAATTTCCCTTCCTTCTACCTGTTTATTCTAAACAAATTTAATAATTCATTTTAAAAAACAAGATTCAAATCAAATCTCATTCCAAATCATTCTCTTACTTATTTAAATCAATTAGTTTACTCACTAATTTTATTTCAGTCCTTTTTTTATTTAGCCAAATCTTGACTAACTTCCTTTACACATAATTTAGATTAATTCCCAATATTCAGTTTCCAATTCTATTTACTTACAATGCAAATTCATTTGTTCATCCACAATTTTATTTTCAACTGTAATATCCCGGAATTTATGGCAATATAAATTTAATAATCTGTGTTTAAATTTAAATTAATTTGATAATTTTTGTTAATAAATTGGATTGATTCTATAATCTTCTTTATTTAAATATTTAATTAGAGAATTTATTTTTAATAAGCTAATAAATCTGTTTTCTATTTATAATATGTATATATATATATATATATATATTTATATATATTTTGAATAAGATAAGTTTGGTTTTAAATCTAATTAGTGTATCATATTTTCTAATTTGAATATTTTGAATTTGGAAAATTATGATTTATTTTTGAATTAAGATTTTCAAAAATATTTAATAAAATAACTATATGATTTTAAATATGTAAGATAAATGTTTTATTGGTTTAAAATATTTTGACTTAAGTTTGAATGTTAAAAAAAGGTTATAAAATGTTTGTTTTATTCTTTTTAAAATATTCATGATTTGTAAATTGAGTATGAAATTTAAAATACAATTTATAAATGAACCATGTATCCATTTAAATTACAAATGAGTTATAATCTCTTTGTAAATTTATTTAAGATGATTTAAAATATTATTTTCAAATGATTAATTTGTAAATGGTTTTTATTTATAATAATACTTGGTTTATTCTTTGGAAATTATTAATATACGTAACTAAGTATAAGAAACTAATTAATTAAGTTTAAACATTCATTAACTTTAATTTAAAAATAACAAATCACTTAAAAGACATGTGTTAAGTGTTTAAGCAAAGATATTTACAAGTGTTAATAGCTTAAGACAAGTGTCAATGTTTAATTTTAATTTTTCCTTGATTTTAAATAAATCATAAACAAGCTATATAAAACTTGCATTCTTTCTTTCCTTTCCTCTTTCTCATTTCCAATTCTAAAACTAAGAAAAAATTTCCAGCTGAAAACCTATAATCAAAACTCCTCATTCCTCAAATCTGAAACCAGTTTTCTCATCAACCTGTAAATCAAACTCTTCAAACCGAAATCTAAATCCCTATAACCGCTCATCAAATCAGTAACCTACATTTCAAACAAAATCCTATAGCTCCTCAAATCTACGAAATCAAATTCCTTGTAACATATTTCAAATTGCATATCGATCCCTGTAAACAAACTATAGCCTGCATTCATGTTTTCTGCAATCTGGATACAAGAAATACTTCAAATTTTAATCTGCTTTAAAGGCCTGCATGTTCTTGTAAACTGAAGCATGCCTGCAAGGTTGTGGATTAAGGAGCAATAGCATTTTAAAGCAAGAAAGCCTACATGCAACAATATTTCAGCATGCATTCAAGTTTAATGTTTTAAATGGGCATTCAAGCAATTGCAAATGATATTCTGCATGTTCAAACTTATCATGTTCTGCCATCAGGATTTAAACTGTGAGTAACTTTTCTAAAAAAAATTAAGGTTAAAAATTGTTGCATGCTAGTATACTAGAATATATATATATATCGCATATGTTTATAATTTAATCCATCTGCTGTGTAAATGTATTTGTGTATATGTTGTTAAATTTTCTTGTTCTGTTTTGTTTCCTAACACTAGTTTTTATTTATATTCTTATATCTTTAATTAGTTTTTGTCAAATTATAGGATTTAAATAAGATATGTATGTTGGCTTTAAAGATTAGACCTTAAGATTTTATTCAAGTAAAAAAAAATAGAAAATAAATAGGAACTTACTGGAAAATAAGTAACAGATGCATAAACTTAAAACTGTGGAATATTCAAGTACAATGAATTGAAGCTTCAGGATTGTGAATCAAACCTTCATACAAAATTATGAATTTTAAATCAAAAATTATAATTTTTGATACTATATTTAGAGAACAGTTTCTTCTTGACTGTGGTATGAGTTATGGGGCATCTCTGTTGCCACCAGAGGGTTGAGGTGCTGAGGTTGTTCCTGGAGAGGGTGGAGCTATCATAGATTATGGGAAAATTATTGGTTTGAGGTGAAATTCGTACCTGAGGTTGTGATTGGGTTTTACAGTCTTGAACCCTAGTTTCTCTGGGTCACTGTTTTTGTTTGAATGTTATCTTCTCGGTTGATCGAGTTCAATCATTTTTGGGGTATTGATAGATGGTGGTTTGAGGAAGACATCGCCGGAGTTGCAGGGTCATCTATGGCCAGTGGCGCGTGATGGAGCCGTTGACAGGTTTGGGTGGTTTTGTGTACTATGTTGTTCCAGGCTTTGGAATAAGTGACTCGATCTTGATTTTGGGTATTTATGGATGTAATGGGTGTATGGATGGATTGTGGAGTTAAGTGACAACCATGGGGAGGTTGCGGTGTTGGCCAGTGGTGGCCGGTAAGGATGTACATGTGCACAAAGAACAAGGGGATGTGTTGATGATGTTGGGGTGGTTTCAGGTTGTAGTGGCTTCGGGGTGATATCGGGTGAATCAGGTTTTGGCTCGAAGAAATTTTGTTTCTGACTCGAAGCAAAATATGGGGAGCTCGGGTATTTGAAATTGTTTTAGGTTTTAATAAACCAACAGAAACCTGTTTCCAGATTTTATAAAATTTGAAGTAAAAAGTAAAATGCAACTAAAATTTGAAACTAAGTTTGAAACTAAGTTTGAAACTGAATTTAGTTATAAATTCAAATAATTTAAATCTTGGTCTTTGTAATTATTGAGTTTTTAAATTTTAGTTTGAATAAAATCAGAAATCTGTTTTCTGATTTTGAATTTAAAACTAAAGTTTAAAATGCCAATCTGGGAATTTAAACAAAATTTAAAAATCTGAAACTGAATATGGATTTAAAATGGTCTGAATCTGAGATTTAAAATATATTAAGTTTTAAATTTAAAAAAATTGGTTTTGAACAACTTTTAAGTATATTTAGTTTTCGATTTAAAACTGAAGTTTAAAAATCTGTAAAATAGAAGTTTAAAAAACTGTTTAAATTTGAGTTTGTGAAATTTGGAATTTGGTTTAAAATTTCAGATTTTAAAATAAAATAAGTTTTTAAATTTAAATTTGTTTTAACTATTTTAGAAAAGGTTAAATAATTTGAATTTAAAAATGAAGATGGAAATGTAAGTAAAGTTTTAAGTTTAAATTTTGAATGAAGATTTAAACCGTATTTCAGTTTGAAATTTTGAAGGAAATTTTTAAATCGAATTTGTTTGAAATGAATTTGTTTTAAAATCGTTTAAACCTTTAGTTTATAAAAGGGATGTTTTCGAACATGTGAGTTAAAAAGATTTTAAATTTTTGTTTAAAACCTTGTTTAAGTAAATTGTATTCATTTTAAAATCTTAAAATTTTAAAATGAAATTTAAAGTGAAGTTTAAAATAAATTTGGAAACAATTTGTTTTAAAATATTTTATATAAGGAGAAATGTTTCTTAAATTAAGTTAGAACTGAAGAAATTGGATTCATTTAAATTATTAAGTTAATTTAAATGGAATATTAATTATTTAATTAATTAATAATGTGGATGATTAATTAAGTAATTAGTAATTTTTAAGATAATTAATTAAAGACTTAAGATTAATTAATTAAGGTTAATTAATCTATAATTAAGGATTGTTAATAAAATTTTAGTTCATGATTAAGATTTATTAATCAAGTGATTAATGATTAATTAAGATTGTAATTAACACTTAATTAATTAATAATTAGAGATTAATTAATTGTAATATAATATTAATTATATTGTAATTAATAATAATTAAAATATGTTAATTTATTAATTAAGTAATTAAGAAATGTTAATGAAGAAATTTAACTTAGGAGTATTTAAACAATTGATTAATTTTTAATAATTAATTAGATTAATTAATTAATAATAATCGTTTGAAATTGTTTATGTTTAATTATTTAATGGAAGTAATTAATGAATTAATTATTTAATGTAATTAATTATGTTAATGTGATTAGTTTATATTAATTAATTGAGTTTAATTAATTCAAACATTTGTGGATTGATGAATAATTACTTTATGTAATTAATGGGTTTGTAATTACTTAGAGAAGTAATGAATTGATAACTACTGGATGTAATTAAAGATGTTTAATAATGAAAGTAATCTAGATTCAAATTACTTTGAAATTAATCAAGGGATTAATTGGGATAATTAATTAAGAGTAATTAATGGAATGAGTAATTAAGGGATGTTAATTACTGAGTGTTATTAATCAAGGGTGATTAATATATATGTGGTTTAATTGCAGATTAATTACTTAATGTAATTAATTTATGTAGAGAGATTGATTAAATGTAACTAGAAATCATTAATTAATAAATTAATGATGTAATTTAAGATTGATTAATTAAGGGATAATGTAACGAAATGAATTTTCGACCACAAAGGCCGACATCAATACGTCACTGTATCAACTACCGAGCAATCGAATGCCGAAAAATTGAAATGTTATGGTTAAAGAAGAAGAAAAAGATAGAAGAAGAGAAAGAAAAAAAGAAAACAACAGAACAAGATCAGAATCTCACAATCGCAGCGGAACAACATATAATAGATAAATGAATAATCTTTAAACAAAGAACTATATCAGTTATTACATTACATCACATTACATTACATTACATCATCAGAGTGTACAACAACAAACAACAACAAACAGCGGAAAAGAAATACAATATACTAGTAAATACGCCATGCCGTCCAGCTTGCCTCCAGCAACTCCTGAATTCCAGAATATCCTGATAACCTGACTCTAGACTGCCCGTGTGGAAATTGGTGGGAACCCAGAGTTTAGGAAGGAAAACAATAAACTCTGAGTCAGACATGGGACTGGTGTAAGGACTTAAAACAGTTATTTATCTTTAAAACAAACGACAGGAATATTTTAAAATACATTCGCAATGCTTTTTGGAAAATGAGACTACTATAAGGCCTCCCGCACGCACACACAATGGAAACGCAGAATCGGAGGAGATTTCTCCTTATGATTGTCAAAGATGCTTGATATGCATTAAAAAGAAACATTTGATATTATTACTAGTGCATAGTGTAGGAAAAATCATTTCGAAAGTAAAGATATAAATCTTAGCCAACATACGACCATTATCGTATGCCTACTATAGCTACCATGTTCAATAGCAGGTTACCGCCATATTCCATGGCAGGTTATACAACTAATACCGTACAGGTTTCGTATTGTTTCTTTGGATTTCCAACAAATGGTCAGGCCAAGGAACTTCCCATTGCCACATGGGCACGCCTCTAGAAAGATGACCCGAGAACCTAATCGGATCTTTGCCAACACAATGTTGGGTTACCTTTCAAACTAGGTAACTACTGACACGAATATGTCATTCCCCAATCGTAACCGATCTATATTTGAGGATCCTCGATTTCCAACAACCACAAAGCAATAAATTTGCAGCTGCAACATAGGTTAAGTATCTGGGCTCCATACCATGATACCACCTCTATCCTGAAGGAATGACATACACTAAAGGGGCGCTACCCCCTAATAACCTTGCCGCATCCTTCCTGTTTTGACCATTTTCGGGGTGTGAGGTCCGACGAAGTCTCATCCACAAAGCCATGCTTTATAAAAAAGCTGTGCTTTGATCATCAAATGCTCAAAAGCACTTCGTATGCCACATCACCAATTTGGGAATGTATCACTAGTAACCATCAACTACATAACCTTTAGGGTGTTAAGCTAAGAGAATAAATTCTCCTCCACCATCGGAAATATATTTGATAGAAACCAGCTTTACATCTCAAATTGTAACGTCAGACACACATCCATACAAGTCCGTTAAGGGATCGAACGGAACCAAAGGCACTTACAAAGAAGTCCTTGCAATCCGGATATTCACTAATCACGACCGGACTTCCTATCAAAAAGGGTAATAAATTTCTATATCGGAGATCAGCCGATGCAGAAACATTCGACGGTAATCCTTCCGTTTTCAGAAATATTCGGTCTTCAACACCGGTTATCAATTGCAATCCATAACGACGTATCACATATTCGGAATGGGTTATACGACCCCAAGGTCCTTTCCCGGCTAACTCGAATAGTGAGCACTTATTCAAAAATAAGCGTGGCATTCAAATTCAAGCAAATCACAACAAATACCAATTTAAAGGTAAATATTGATAGTCAGTTATTTAACTATCAATAGGCATGCTCAACATCACCAGATTCCAAATAATTTTTCCAAATTATTTATTTTCCAAAACATCTTTACAAGATATATATATTTTTCACACTTCAACCATTTGAAAACAGATTTTCAAGTCACTTTTCACCTTTTACCACTTTTGAAAACAGATTTCAATCATTTTCCATATGCGGAAATACTTTCATTTCAAAATGGTTCATTTAAACCAATTAAATAAATCCTTACCGATTTACTTTCCGATTTATTTAATATTTTTGCTCCAAATCCGTAAATTTACTCCCACACTTCAAAAATAAATCAACGTTTATTTTTAAACAAATTCCCCTTTCTTTTATAAATTCCATAGTGAATGTACAATTCCTAAAATATCTATGAATATACGATTTCCCAAACCGATTTCTAATATTCATTTTCAATTTATCTTTAAAAGATAAAATCTCAAAATATTCACTTCATATTGGAAAACATTTCCATACTTATTTAATAATAAGTAATTTACAAATCCATTTATTTTCAACACTTGGAAAATATTCAATATACTTAAATCGAAATTAAGTATATATTTCATTCTTTAAAGAAAACGTGCGCTCAAACACATTTATTTGAGTCAAAACGAATGTTGCGTAAAACATCGTTACGACGACCCAAAATCACTAGTATAGGGATTCAAAATTAAGATAGATATATATAAATCCCAATAATATATAAAACATTTCCTTTCGGAAATCATTTACTATAACAACAGTGTTATAGTCCACCATTTCCTTCTATTTCTCGAAAACGTCTATTTCAACAATGAATGTTGAAATCTATGGTTTCGATAGTCAATACATTTTTAAACATCTTTAAAACAATTAACTTCATTTTATAATATCACTTTTTCAAAATCATATCTATTTTCTTTAATAATATATTCACTGTCCAAAATCGTGAATATACTTCACTAACCAAATTCAATATTTTCTACACATTTTATTTCAAGGATAATTCACTATCCGAAATCGCGAATATATTTCCTTTAATAACCATCTATATTAAATTTATCAAATTCAATTGATTTCGGATTTATAAATAATGTTTATAAGTTCCACTTCTATTTATAAAACTTTGGTTTATAAATCTCCTTTATTAACCACTTCAATTCATAGCTCAATTTTATACCAAAAATCTAATTTATAAGTTAACTACTTATAAGTCCTTTATTTTACAAAAATCTATTCGTTTTGTAACTTCAAGATTTATAAATCGATAAATTTCATTCACTTAAGAAATCCAATCATTCTTCATTTTAACACTTACAAAAAATACTCATTTTATAATTCCTATATTTTTAATTTATAAATATCAATTTTATAAATCTTTTATCTAAACCATTTATAATAATTCAAAATTGTCAATTTAAATAAACCAATCCTTTTAATAATTTACAAAACGTTATTTAAAACTTATATAACTCCAAAATTATACTTAATTATTATTTTCCAAAAATATAACTTTTATAACAATAAAATTATAATGTTTATTTATTTTAACAATTCAAAATTTAATAAAATTTATACTTTCAAAAATCACTTTAAAATTCTTTTTAAAATCAAAAATCATTATTTTAAAACATCAAAAATGGATTCGATGATGCAACAGCACCAAATAGTCAATCACGACATCCAAATATCATATATCAATATGATAACCAACAAACATCACAATGTTTGTAACCAAATAAATACTGGTGAGGAATCCAGTTGGATCCCTCCAACCTGTTTCCCTGCATCCAAAGATGTTAGCACAATACTAATTCCGTTCCAATACGGAATATCGCGGTATATAGGATTTATAAAATATTATCCGCTATTATGCAGCGCAATAGGGTCTCATCCGCTATATAATGCGGGAAATCAACTCCAAGTACATAAATAATAAAAATTTCACTTTGCAGTGAAATATTCGCGGTATATGTTTTTAATAAATAACATCCGCTTACTAACGGCGCATAATGTCTATTTTAACAATCAATAGATAACAATTTATCATTCAGGCATACAATCAAGCAATTTTAAATCTAACTATTTAAAATTAACATCGAACAATTTCGATCGAGTGAGAAGTTCTCACCTCGCTTTCAATTCAGTTTTCGCGTTTTATTTCGAATAAAATTAAACGTGCATTTAATTTTACCCAAAATTCTCTCGAACTCCAAATGACTCCAATCCAGCTCCACAGCGTATTGCTCGACAAAACGAATCCAACGCAATTCATTTCGTAAAAATCCGACCTCGTATGACAGAGTTATGAATTTTTAAAGCTTGCACGATATAATATATATATATATATATATATATATATATATATAAATTACAACTATTATTTTAAATTTTAACCTAAATCAATATCTTGCTGTCCATATCAAAACCCTAGAATCTCGGCCGCTAATCTCTGCTTCTCCTTCATCATGCCAGGTCGTGAAAAACACGGTCATTTAAACCCAAAGCCGCCGACCTTTGATAAATTTTTGCAACCGCCACCTCCACCTAGAGATTGATCAGCACCCACCACGATGGAGCCTACGCTCACGCACACCCATAGCTCGAAAACGAGCAAGCTCGGTCGAGCCTAGCTCACGAAAACTGAGGCCGACTTCCACTCGTTCGAGCCCTTTTTGTCGCTGATTCGCCTCACCAAATTTGATCATCACCGTATGGATGGATAGCCCTCGACGAGTTCTAGAAGTTTTATGTTGAAAGTTTCTTGAATTGTTGTTTGGATTTGAAGAAATTGAGGGTGGAAGAAGAATGCATTTCGGCCATTGAATGATAGGGGCGGCCGAAGCTCTTGAAACCCTAGGGTTTGCTTTTTCTTGTAAAAGTGAAAATAAAGGGAGTTTTTATAGAAAAATTCCAAATTACTATTCACTCGAAATTTTTCGAATTCCAAATGAAGCGTACCGGCTGGCGTTTCTTGGGTTTACCCCGCATTCCACACAAAATGGAATAGGTTTCGGAAGGTAATTCGATCATCTGTGCGAGTTATGGCAATAAACGATCAATTTTAAATTAAACCGATTAAGCTAATTTTCCAGGCGTTTTGGCTTGCCCTGGACAAACGGTAATTCCGATTGACACGAAATTTGAAACCATACAATAATATCACATTACGGATCCAATGAAACTGGTTTCGTCAAAATCCGAGACTTTTTGAAAAATGGCTATTTTAACTCGTCAATTAAATATTAAAATATTCAATTTTCACAAATTAACTTTAAATTAAATTTTAAAAGTTCTATAACATCATTATGACTCCAATATGATATAATAAAATTTTATAAATCATTTCCAATCATATTTAACCCAATTTCCAATTATTTCTGTATTTTCACATATTAAATTATCGATTTAATTATCCAATTAAATCCAATTATTCGAAATAAAATTTATTCGACTTATAAATTTCAATTATTGATATTTAAGATCAATTAAATATATAAATTTTAATTGACAGAAATTCTGGGTCGTTGCAAACTTCCCCCTTAAAAGAATTTCGTCCTCGAAATTACCAAGTAAGAAAAAGTTACAGAATCCATTAACTTTCCAAAACAATTTGTTCGAACTAAATTTCAAATTCATTTGAGTGTTTAAAGTTTCCAAAATCCATAATTAAACTTCTTACAAAATCTTTACTAAGTTTCCAAATCCAAACTTAGTTTTCAAAAAATTTCCAATTTTCTCAAAAATATCCTAACGCCTTAAATTTTCGAAAAAATTCGCCAGGGTCTCCTTTGCTCGGCTCGATCCGAAAAAAAATGATAGTATATATATCACAAATATACATCTCTTCAAGTGATGAGGCTTCCCACAGGGAAAAAAGTGTAAAATTACGATATTTAATCCGAGATATGTACCTTATTTATTGTTAGTGAGCGTATACGGCTAATATAGCGCGAAAGCGAGCTCCAAATGCGAAGCGCAATCCGCACCTACTAAACACTCAATAAACAATGAGAAACATGCATATATGAAAATAAGCTCAATATACAACATATAGCAACATAACAACTACATGTGCCAACATAGCAAATGCAACAAAAGCAACAAATGCAACCACCAAACAACTATCATTCAACAAATCCATATCAAATCAATATATATTCACTTCTCATTAATAATCAATGAATTGGTTTTCAATTTAATCACATTTGATTTGTTAACATTGGATTTTATCAACATTCACTTATTCATATTCAATTTCAATTATTTTGTATTCACTAATTTATATTCAAGTTGGTTTACTTCCACATTCAAATCAAATTCACTTAACTTCCTATTTGACTTATAGCTTTCAATTTTCCTTAATTCAATTTCATTAACACTTATTGAAAATCCAAACATCAATTTCTTCAAAATCACAGATCTTTCTCCCTCAATTTCTTCAAAATCCGAACATCAATTCAAGAAACTTCCAACATGAAAGATGTAGAGCTCTCTAAGATCATGCTATCCAACGGTTAAGATTGTGAATGGAGCAAAGAATCGACGGCAATTGGAGCTGGAAGGTGCCGCGGTCGGCATGAGTTTCAAGACAAAATAGGAGGCCGAGCTTCACTATCTTCTAGTCGAAGGTGGAGCTTCGAATGGCGGTTCGTATGGTGGTGGTTTGATGAACTCTCGATGCTCGTAGAGGCGGTGGTGATAAACCCTAGAACGTGAGTCATGGGTTGGGTTTACGTTCGTTGCCTGGAGCAAAATCGCGTGATGAAAGGGAAGATAGCGTGCGGCCACGATCTGGTCTCAAAAGAAATGCATGGCTTGGATTAGATTATGGTATAAATTATAAAAGAAAATAGTAAATAATTATATTATGTTGTGTACGAACTTTAAAAATTGATAACTTCTTCGTACAAGGTCGAAAAATTACGAAACAAGTTGTGTTAGAATCGTATGGACGAGCACTACGCAATGGAGCTAGATTGGAGGCGTTTGGAGCTAGTGAAAATTTCGGGTAAAATTAAACGCACGTTTAATTTTATTCGAAATAAAAAAACGCGAAAACGAAATAGAAACCAAGGTGAGAACTTCTCACTCAATCGAATCGGTTTCGATTTTAATTTTAAATAGTTATATTTAAAATTTCTTGATTGTATGTTTGAATGATGATTGTTATCTATTGATTGTTAAAATGGACATTATACGCCGTTAGTAAGCGGAGGTTATTTATTAAAAACATATACCGCGAATATTTCACAGTATAGTGAAATTGGTATTATTTATGTACTTAGAGTTGATTTCCTGCATTATATAGCGGATGAGACCCTATTGCGCCGTATAACAGCTGATAATATTTTAAATCTTATATACCACGATATTTCGTTCGAAAACGGAATTGGTATTGTGCTAATGTCTGTGGATGTAGGAAAACAGGTTGGAGGGATCCAACTAGATTCCTCAACAGTATTTATTTGATTATAGATATTTTGATATTTGTTGATTATCATATACAGATATATGATGTCGTTGTTATCGTGATTGACTATTTGGTGTGTAGCATCATTGGGCCAATTTTGGAATTTTAAAAGGATTTTAAAGTTATTTTTGAAAGTATACGTTTTATAAAATATTTTTGGAATTTATTCATTTTAAATAAATAAACGTTATAATTTTAATGTTATAAAAATTATGATTTTTGAGAAATATAGTTAAAAGTTTGTTAACTCCACTTTTTCAGCAAGGCCGTGATATTAAAAAATCGACCGAGAAGCCAATGATAGTTCGTCTCGAAGAATGGTCAACTCAACATCTCAACAAGCAAGTTCTGTTGAATGGTTTTTCAGATAAGATCCCCTACGGAGGGGGGTCCAGGGGGTGCCAACCCCCCAAGGTGGGGGTGCGGGGGCAACGCCACCGCTACGGTGTTCGACCTGCCCGGTCAGGTCGCAGGGGTCCAGGGGGCAGCGCCCCCGGCGTGGTGCGGGGCAGCTCCCCGTCCAAAACGGTATACGAACTAAAGCTTCAACAAGTTAACGGGTTAGAAGACCTCGCGACCTAAGAAGACCTCGTGACCTAAGCTGGACCAAAGATCAGCGACCTAACGGGTTAACCTATCAGCGACTTAAGGCATAAAGTGGCTCAACCGAGTTAACGAGTTAACAGGAGAAGCGACTTGACGACTTATGGATTGGACGATTTAAGGATTGGACGACCTGACGACTTATGAATTAGACGACCTAACAACTTAAGGATTAGACGACCTAACGACTTAAGAGATGGCACGACTTAACTACTTAAGTACTTCACGACCTAAAGAGTTAAAGCGGCAGCGACCTAATGCTTTCACGACCTACTTTAAGTTGTCCACGACTTAGCACTTAGTGATTTAACTATGCCGCTTTCCATAAGCCGCGAGGACCTATCAGTTAGTTCAGAAGGCCAAGTGCGAACCAATTAGGTCGTAACTCATATCCCCTTAACTCGCTGACTGCCAACGACCTATCTTAGGTCGTAACCCACGACTTACGACTTACTTTAAGTCGTAAACGACTTAAGGCCTGTTCAGAATTCCCTATAAATACGGCCTGGGCTCCAAACATGAGAGGACTTTTGGGGGGGGATCATTTCTTCAAAGCATCAATACTTTTCATTTTCATCAATTCGAGCCATACTTCAAGCATTCCTAACATCAAGGACGCTACTACAAACTTCAAGAAAGAATCGACATCATTCAACATGAACTCGAGAGATTATTCTTCTTCGAAGTTTGAGCTACTAGTCCGAAGTGAATTGTAATTGAAGGAAATTGTACAGGATTTTAATCATATAAGCAATAAAAAGGATTGAAGTGGACGTAGGCTTGATTATAAGCCAAACCACTATAAACTCTGTGTCTTTTACTGCTTTCTGTGATTTTTCTGCTTATCTCTAATTCCTGTGCGAACGAGTGGTGCTTTCACACTTACTCTACTTACACCGAGGTGTTAGCGTCCGATTTTTACGTTAACAAAGTGGATTTTTGAAAATATGGGGTTAATGATTTTATAAAATAGTTTAAATTGGGATTTTTGAATTTATTGTAAAAAGTTTAAATATAGGATTTATAAAATTTGATTATTTTATAAATCAAAATGATGAAATTATAAAGGAGTTTAAAGACGTTTTAAAATAATAATATAAATTGATTTATATAAAAGATTTATAAAATTGATATTTATAAATTAAAATATTGGAATTATAAAACGAGTTTTTATAAATGTTAGGATGAAGTATAAATGGATTTCATAAGTGAATGAAATTATAGAATTATAAATGGTGAAGTTATAAATGGAATTTATAAGTAGTAAGATTTAAAATTTTTGTAAAGTTATTAAAAGAATAGATTTGGGTAAATAAATGAATCTTATAAGTTATAAGATTTATAATTTGGGAAGTTTAAAAGAACGATTTTGTAAACAAATAAATTATAAGTATTTAACTTATAATATTGACTTTTGGTATTTAATTGGGTTATAAATTGAATAGGTTAATAAAGGAGATTTATAAATTGAAGTTGTTATAAAATAAATAGAATTAGAATTTATAAACATTGTTTTATAAATCCAAATCAATTGAATTTGATAAAGTAAATGTAGAAATTATTAAAGGAGTTATATCCACGATTTTGGGACAATGGATAATCCTTTAAAATAAAATGTATAGAAATGATGAA
This sequence comes from Allium cepa, assembly GCA_030765085.1. Lineage (NCBI taxonomy): Eukaryota > Viridiplantae > Streptophyta > Magnoliopsida > Asparagales > Amaryllidaceae > Allium > Allium cepa. Next base: position 896,559,121 of record CM060938.1, read on the forward strand.
ATTGGTTAACGAAGTATATTCACATTTTTGGATAGTGAATAATATGTTAAAGAAATTGTTTTGGATGTGATATTTTATATAGGATTAAAACGATTTAACGATGTTTTAAATGTGTTAAGGTTCGAAACCATAGATTTCAACATTCATTGTTGAAATAGACGTTTTCGAGAAATAGAAGGAAATGGTGGACTATAACACTGTTGTTATAGTAAATGATTTCCGGAAGGAAATGTTTTATATAGTATTGGGATTTATATATCTATCTTAACTTCGAATCCCTATACTAATGATTTTGAGTTGTCTTAACGATGTTTTACGTAACATTCGTTTTGACTCAAATAAATGTGTTTAAAAGAACACTTTCCTTAAAGAATAAAATATATACTTAATTGTGATTTAAGTATATTGAATATTTTTCCAAGTGTTGAAAATAAATAGATTTGTGAACTACTTATTATTAATAAGTATGGAAATGCTTTTCCAATCAACTGCCGAGCAATCGAAGGCTGGAAAATCGAACCCTTAAGGTTTAAGAAAAAGAAAGAGGTAGAAGAAGAGAGAAAAGGATAGAACAGAAAAAAAGAAAACAACAGAACAAGATCAGAATCTCACAATCGCAGCGGAACAACATATAATAGATAAATGAATAATCTTTAAACAAAGAACTATATCAGTTATTACATTACATCACATTACATTACATCATCAGAGTGTACAACAACAAACAACAACAAACAGCGGAAAAGAAATACTATATATTAGTAAATACGACATGCCATCCAGCTTGCCTCCAGCAACTCCTGAATTCCATAATATCCTGATAACCTGACTCTAGACTGCCCGTGTGGAAATTGGTGGGCACCCAGAGTTTAGGAAGGAAAACAATAAACTCCGAGTCAGTCATGGGACTGGTGTGAGAGCTTAAAACAGTTATTTATCTTTAAAACAAACGACGGGAATATTTTAAAATACATTCGCAATGCATTTTGGAAAATAAGACCACCATAGGGCCTCCCGCACACACACACAATGCAAACGCAGAATCGAAGGAGATTTCTCCTTATGATAGTTAAAGATGCTTGATACGCATTAAAAAGAAACATTTGATATTATTACTAGTGCATAGTGTAGGAAAAATCATTTCGAAAGTAAAGATATAAATCTTAGCCAACATACGACCATTATTGTATGCCTACTATAGCTACCATGTTAAATAGCAGGTTACCACCCATTCCATGGCAGGTTATACAACTAAAATCGTACAGGGTTCGTATTGTTTCTTTGGATTTCCAACAAATGGTCAGCCAAGGAACTTCCCATTGCCATATGGGTACGCCTCTGGAAAGACGACCCGAGAACCTAGCCGGATCTCTGCCAACACAAGGTTGGGTTACCTTTCAAACTAGGTAACTACTGACACGAATATGTCATTCCCTAATCGTAACCGATCTATATCCGAGGATACTCGATCTCCAACAACCACAAAGCAATAAATTTGCAGCAACAACATAGGTTAAGTATCTGGGCTCCATACCATGACACCACCTCTATCCAGAAGGAATGACATACACTAAAGGGGCGCTACCCCCTAATAACCTTGCCTCATCCTTCCTGTTTTGACTATTTTCGGGGTGTGAGGTCCGACGAAGTCTCGTCCACAAAGCCACGCTTTATGCAGAAGCTGTGCTTTGATCATCAAATGCTCAAAAGAACTTCGTATGCCACATCACCAATTTGGGAATGTATCACTAGTAACCATCAACTACATAACCTCTAGGGTGTTAAGCTAAGAGAATAAATTCTCCACCACCAACGGAAATATATTTGATAGAAACCAGCTTTACATCTCAAATTGTAACGTCAGACACACATCCATACAAGTCCGTTCCGGGATCGAACGGAACCGAACGCACTTACAAAGAAGTCCTTGCAATCTGGATATTCTCTAATCACGACCGGACTTCCCATCACAAAGGGTAATAAATTTCTATATTGGGGATCAGCCAATGCAGAAACATTCGACGGTAATCCTTCCGTTTTCACAAATATGCGGTCTTCAACACCGGTCATCAATTGCAATCCATAATGACGTATCACATATTCGGAATGGGTTATACGACCCCAAGGTCCTTTCCCGGCTAACCCGAATAGTGAGCGCTTATTCAAAAATAAGTGTGGCATTCAAATTCAAGCAAATCACAACAAATACCTATTTAAAGGTAAATATTGATAGTCGGTTATTTAACTATCAATAGGCATGCTCAACATCACCAGATTCCAAATTATTTTTCCAAATTATTTATTTTCCAAAACATCTTTACAAGATATATATATTTTCCACACTTCAACCATTAGAAAACAGATTTTCAAGTCACTTTTCACCTTTTACCACTTTTGAAAACAGATTTCAATCATTTTCCTTACGCGGAAATACTTTCATTTCAAAATGGTTCATTTAAACCAATTAAATAAATCCTTACCAATTTACTTTCCGATTTATTTAATATTTACGTTCCAAATCCGTAAATTTATTCCCACACTTCAAAAATAAATCAACGTTTATTTTTAAACAAATTCCCCTTTCTTTTATAAATTCCATAATGAACTTACAATTCCCAAAATATCTATGAATATACGATTTCCCAAACCGATTTCTATTATTCATTTTCAATTTATCTTTAAAAGATAAAATCTCAAAATATTCACTTCATATTGGAAAACATTTCCATACTTATTTAATAATAAGTAATTTACAAATCCATTTATTTTCGACACTTGGAAAATATTCAATATACTTAAATCGAAATTAAGTATATATTTCATTCTTTAAAGAAAACGTGCGCTCAAACACATTTATTTGAGTCAAAACGAATGTTGCATAAAACATCGTTACGACGACCCAAAATCACTAGTATAGGGTTTCGAAATTAAGATAGATATATATAAATCCCAATACTATATAAAACATCTCCTTACGGAAATCATTTACTATGACAACAGTGTTATAGTCCACCATTTCCTTCTATTTCTCGAAAATGTCTATTTCAACAATGAATGTTGAAATCTATGGTTTCGATAGTCAACACATTTTTAAACATCTTTAAAACAATTAACTTCATTTTATAATATCACTTTCCTAAAAACATATCTTTTTTCTTTAATAATTTATTCACTGTCCAAAATCGTGAATATACTTCACTAACCAAATTCAATATTTTCTACACATTTTATTTCAAGGATAATTCGCTATCCGAAATCGTGAATATATTTCCTTTAATAACCTTCTATATTAAATTTATCAAATTCAATTGATTTTGGATTTATAAATAATGTTTATAAGTTCCATTTCTATTTATAAAACTTCGGTTTATAAATCTCCTTTATTAACCACTTTAATTCATAACTCAATTTTATACCAAAAATCTAATTTACAAGTGAACTACTTATAAGTCCTTTATTTTACAAAAATCTATTCATTTTATAACTTCACGATTTATAAATCGATAAATTTCATTCACTTAAGAAATCCAATCATTCTTCATTTTAACACTTACAAAAAAACTCGTTTTATAATTCCTATATTTTTAATTTATAAATATCAATTTTATAAATCTTTTATATAAACCATTTATAATAATTCAAAAATATCAATTTAAATAAACCAATCCTTTTAGTAATTTACAAAACATTATTTAAAACTTATATAACTCCAAAATTATACTTAAGTATTATTTTTCAAAAATATAACTTTTATAACAATAAAATTATAATGTTTATTTATTTTAACAATTCAAAATTTAATAAAATGTATACTTTCAAAAATCACTTTAAAATTCTTTTTAAAATCAAAAATCATTATTTTAAAACTTCAAAAATGGATCTGATGATGCAACAGCACCAAATAGTCAATCACGACATCCAAATATCATATATCGATATGATAATCAACAAACATCACAATATCTGTAATCAAATAAATACTAGTGAGGAATCCAGTTGGACCCCTCCAACCTATTTCCCTACATCCAAAGATGTTAGCACAATACCAATTCTGTTCCAATACGGAATATCGCGGTATGTAGGATTTATAAAATATTATCCGCTATTATGCGGCGCAATAGGGTCTCATCCGCTATATAATGCGGGAAATCAACTCCAAGTACATAAATAATACCAATTTCACTTTGCAGTGAAATATTCGCGGTATATGTTTTTAATAAATAACATCCGCTTACTAACGGCGCATAATGTCTATTTTAACAATCAATAGATAACAATTTATCACTCAGGCATACAATCAAGCAATTTTAAATCTAACTATTTAAAATTAACATCGAACAATTTCGATTGAGTGAGAAGTTCTCACCTCGCTTTCAATTCAGTTTTCGCGTTTCATTTCAAATAAAATTAAACGTGCGTTTAATTTTACCCAAAATTCTCACTAACTCCAGATGACTCTAATAAAGCTCCATAGCGTAGTGCTCAAAAAAACGAATCCAATGCAATTCGTTTCGTAAAAATCCGACCCCGTATGACAAAGTTATGAATTTTTAAAGTTTGCATGATATAATATATATATATATATATATATATATATATATATATATATATATATATATATATATATATATATATATATATATAAATTACAACTATTGTTTTAATTTTAACCTAAATCAATATCTGGCCATCCATATCGAAACCCTAGAATCTAGGCCGCTAATCTTTGCTTCTCCTTCATCTTCCCAGGTCGTGAAAAACACGGTCATTTAAACCCAAAGCCGCCAACCTTTGATAAATTTTTGCAACCACCACCTCCACCTAGAAATTGATCAGCACCCACCACGATGGAGCCTACGCTCGCGCGCGCCCATAGCTCGAAAACGAGCAAAGCTCGGTCGAGCCTGGCTCATGAAAACCGAGGCCGACTCCCATCGTTCGAGCCCTTTTTGTCGCTGATTCGCCTCAGCAAATTTGATCATCACCGTATGGATAGATAGCCCTCGACGAGTTCTAGAAGTTTCATGTTGAAAGTTTCTTAAATTGATGTTTGGATTTGAAGAAATTGAGGGCGGAAGAAGAATGCATTTCGGCCATTGAATAGGTTTTAGAAGCTAATTTGATCATCTGTGCGAGTTATGGCAATAAACGATCAATTTTAAATTTAACCGATTAAGCTAATTTTCCAGGCGTTTTGCCTTGCCCCGAACAAACGGTAAATCCGATTGACACAAAATTTGAAACCATAGAATAATATCACATTATGGATCCGATGAAACTGGTTTCGTCGGAATCCGAGACTGTTTGAAAAATGGCTATTTTAACTCGTCAATTAAATATTAAAATATTCAATTTTCACAAATTAACTTTAAATTAAATTTTAAAAGTTCTATAACATCATTATGACTCCAATATGATATAATAAAATTTTATAAATCATTTCCAATCATATGTAACCCAATTTCCAATTATTTCTGTATTTTCACATATTAAATTATCGATTTAATTATCCAATTAAATCCAATTATTCGAAATAAAATTTATTCGACTTATAAATTTCACTTATTAATATTTAAAATCAATTAAATATACAAATTTTAATTGACAGAAATTCTGGGTCGTTACAGATAATCAATAAATGAGGTAATTAATTAATAAAGGATTATTATAATTAACTTTAGTTAATTAATTGATTAAGAAATTAAAGGTTAATTATTAGGTATAATTAACTTGTGTAATTAATTTAGAAGCTAATTACTTATTATAATTAGGGAATTGTTAATCTGAAATGATTAATTGAAAGAATAATGAAATGATGATTTATTAATTGATTTGTAATCAATTGAAGATTAAGATAAGCAGGATTTTAATGATGAAGTAATTAATTTAATTCATTTTCAATTAATTAAGGATAAGGTAAATAATTTAATTCATTTTAAATTAGTTATAGAAAGTGTGATCAGTAGATCATTGCTTATGTTTGATGATTGGTATTGGTTGCCATGTATGGTTTGTAATCTCAGCTATGAGATGAAAATGTATGTGATATGGATGCATTGGTTGCATTGTGATGGTGATATGGATTATCTGATTATGATATGAATTATCTGTTGGTGATGATAATGTTGATTGTCTACTGTACTATAAATTATCTATCTGTGTGTATATAGATAATGGATTGAATTGTTTTAAACTCTAAAACAACTTAGCCTTAAAAGACATGTTTTGGATTTCGATGAGACCGGGATCGGGTTTCCATATTTGGATATCCGAAAACCACATCGATCCAAATTAATGTTAGGTCGTGAATCTGAAGTGAAGATGAAGATTCAGAGTGCAAGGGTTATCGTCGTTAACTCTGAGGGTGATTCCAAAATGAGTGTAACGAGATAATGCCTTGGGTTTCGTTCGAACCCGGAACGAACTAGTATGGATTGAGTGCTTTCAGAACATCGTCAGGTGGACCATGAGCATTCTAAGTGTTATGTCCTATAAAGGTAATCGTAGCCTCAAGCCTCATCAACCGGGAATGGCTAAAACAGGGGAGGTGCAGCAAGGCTGCGTGGGTAGCCCCCACTTGAGAGCGTGATTTACCCCTGTCTAGATGTCCCTTTATTTCGGCTTAGTGGTGCGGTTGCTAATCATAACTACGGGGTTGTCTTGTTCGAAACTGTTCAGTAAGGAATGGTTCCGGCTTTGTGTTGCAGGGGAGCGGGCGTACTCCTTGGTACGGTGATCTAGGCCACGTACTGTGACGGACGGTACCCCAGTAGCCCTGCCATTGATGGAATCCAAAATCCAATAATTACCGTACGTATTAGTTGTTCCCAACTATGTTGGAACGTGAGATGTAAGCATTCCAGCTATTTCTGTATTTTACTTGAAAGCCCTAGACACTATTATAATATCATCGGATTTCCTATCAAATGTTTTGGTTAGCGTAAGGTAAAAACTTTTCCATGTTTATGTGTGGGAAGTCTTACGTGATACCTTTTCTTTTCAAAGGTTTTCAAAAGTTAAGCAACTTTAACCTGTTACTCACACCAGACCCATGTCTGACCCAGAGTTATTTATGTTTTTCTTTAACTCTTGGGTGCTCAAATTTTTACGAGTAGCCAAGGGATTCAGGTTAGCTTTGACGAATTGTGGAGGAGCATTGGAGCAGGAGGCTTCTACGTATAGATATATAGTTTTCCGCTGTGTAGATTTCTCTGAGTTGTTCTCTTGTATTGTATTTGAGTTGTAATAACTAGAAAGGTGTTTATAACTGTCTAGTATGTGTTGTATTGTCTGTGTAACTCTGATATCTGTTGTATACTATGTAATACTTATGTTATTAATGTAATTTATTCGTTCCGCTGTTGAGATTCTTGTGTTGTTGTTTTTTTCTTTCTCTTTTTTCTTTTCTCTTTTCTATCCCTTTCTTTCTTAAAGATGATAAGACTTTTTGTGGAGAAAAAATCGGGTCGTCTCACTTGGTATTAGAGCGCTAGGTTGAGAGAATACGTAGTCTCTGTAGTGGTGTCTATCTTGAGAGAGCGTATTTGTATTTTTATTATATATATAATTGTTTCTACCTATTTGTCGGGTTACCTATTCAGGTTTTCCAATATAAGTTATAAAGGTAGATAAGGTAGTAGTGTGTGTAACACAACTACCGATTGGTTAGAGTTTGAATGGATGACGTTGGAAGTGTATTTGTCGAGACTGTAGACCTAATACCGTCTCGAGTGAGTTTTGCTCAGTGTAAGAACTTCATCGATCTCTGAAGGAAACCTGTTAAGGTTTGGAGTTCATCTTTGAAGTACAGAGTTGGATAAGTTGAGTTTGGATCTGTCGATAGGACAGAAGCAAGCAAGTGATGGTATCTTGATATCTCAAGAAGTAGTAGCTGTGTGATGAGATGCAGTGACTATGGATATTTCCGAAGATGTTTCTTTGGAATAAGAGTATGGAAGTGAGTCTGCTTGGTGTTGTGGCTGAGTCCAGCAGGGTGTTTCTGTTTGGTTCGAGATCCGAGTTTCTCGAAGAGCTTTAGATTGAGAAATCTTTGGCTTTGATGTTAGCAGTGCAGCTCGGAGTGTTCTGTGTTGGTAGGAAGTTCTTCTGGCTGAGTAGTTTTTCTATAATGGAGTTCAGAAGCCATAGTGTGGATCCATTTCTTCGGTGAATTGGCCAGGACAACATAAGCTGTTCTATTTGGTTGAGAGAGAGAGCAGTTTCCTTGGGGTATTAGTCTGGGTTGATCGCAAAAGTGACTTGCGATTGTTGAGTGTTCTCTTGAGTTGTTGGAGATTGTCCGGATATCGTCTAGGAAGGCAGAGTTTGTCTGCAGCTGGAGATCAAGTTTTCTTATCAATTTGAGTTTCCTTTCCAGGATTGGTACCGGTGGTTCAGTTTAGTAGATGGATGGTTCCTTGAGATAGAAGTTGGTGAAGCAACTCAGGTTTCGAAGAACATCTGAGTTTTCTTATGGATCTGTATAACCATATTTCTATGCTGGGTTGTCCAGTCTGTGCTTGTGCTTTTCGTCAGCATTTTCTTCTGCTTTTGATCAGAGTTGTGCAGCGAAAGCGGTTTGGGGTACATCTGTTTTGTCTTTTCCGGATAAGGAGAAGTTGTTCTGTCCTCTGTTATTGAGGAGTAGAGTTGTGTTCCTGGTTTTGGATTGATCTTGAGGAGATCATTGTGTTGGGTTGGATTGGTCTAGTTTGTTTCTAGTGACGTCAGTAAGAGTGAGCTGATCAAGAAGGATGTTATTAGCCCAGGATCATCCGAAGAGATTTTATGGATAAGAGACAGAGAAATTGGGATTCTGGAGTCGGGGATTTGTTTTGGGATAAGTTTTCTCCGATCTAAGGAGCTACAAGTTTTGGGGAGTCTATGAAACAAGCTCCGAGGTGTTTGGGTTTCTTCTGTGATTGGTAAGATAAGTGTTTGGTTTTCAAGAGTAGAATTGTCGGTTTGGATAACTGGGATTCGGGGTGTTTCACGTATCTTTGACGGAATACATGTTTGATATTTCTGGTTGTAGAACCAACAGTTCTGAAGGTTTGATTGTTGAAGTCAGACTCGTCTATAGTCTAATATTCTGTTTAGAGTTGTTGATAGGAGCTCTATAGCTTAGTAGTTTTGATTGTTTGGATTCTATAGAGCGAGTATCCCGATATTTATACCGGGGAAACTCGTGGAAGTTCTATCCAAAATTCTTTTGGATAATTAGGTTTGTTCTGATTGTGTGAATTGGTTGTTATGGTTGTTAGCATATGATTAACATATGTTGTATTTTAAAATAAAATCTGTAAATAGATTATTAAATTACCTTTGTTTTAAATTTCGGGGATGAAATTCTTTTAAGGGGGAGGATTGTAATATCCCGGAATTTATGGCAATATAAATTTAATAGTTTGTGTTTAAAGTTAAATTAATTTGATAATTTTTGTTAATAAATTAGATTGATTCTATAATCTTCTATATTTAAATATTTAATTAGAGAATTTATTTTTAATAAGCTAATAAATCTGTTTTCTATTTATAATATGTATATATATATATATATATATATATTTATATATATTTTGAATAAGATAAGTTTGGTTTTAAATCTAATTAGTGTATCATATTTTCTAATTTGAATATTTTGAATTTGGAACATTATGATTTATTTTTGAATTAAGATTTTCAAAAATATTTAATAAAATAACTATATGATTTTAAATATGTAAGATAAATGTTTTATTGGTTTTAAATATCTTGACTTAATTTTGAATGTTAAAATAAGGTTATAAAATGTTTGTTTTATTCTTTTTAAAATATTCATGATTTGTAAATTGAGTATGGAATTTAAAATACAATTTATAAATGAATCATGTATCCATTTAAATTACAAATGAGTTATAATCTCTTTATAAATTTATTTAAAATGATTTAAAATATTATTTTCAAATGATAAATTTGTAAATGGTTTTTATTTATAATAATACTTGGTTTATTCTTCAGAAATTATTTATATACATAACTAAGTATAAGAAACTAATTAATTAAGTTTAAACATTCATTAACTTTAATTTAAAAATAACAAATCACTTAGAAGACATTTTTTAAGTGTTTAAGCAAAGCTATTTACAAGTGTTAATAGCTTAAGACAAGTGTCAATGTTTAATTTTAATTTTTCCTTGATTTTAAATAAATCATAAACAAGCTATATAAAACTTGCATTCTTTCTTTCCTTTCCTCTTTCTCATTTCCAATTCTAAAACTAAGAAAAAATTTCCAGCTAAAAACCTATAATCAAAACTCTTCATTCCTCAAATCTGAAACCAGTTTTCTCATCAACCTGTAAATCAAACTCTTCATACCAAAATCTAAATCCCTGTAACCCCTCTTCAAATCAGTAACCTGCATTTCAAACAAAAGGTCATAGTTCCTCAAACCTACAAAATCCAATTCCTTGTAACATATTTCAAATTGCATATCGATCCCTGTAAATAAACTATAGCCTGCATTCATGTTTTCTGCAATCTGGATACAAGAAATACTGCAAATTTTAATCCGCTTTAAAGGCCTGCATGTTCTTGTAAACTGAAGCATGCCTGCAAGGTTATGGATTAAGGAGCAATAGCATTTTAAAGCAAGAAAGCCTACATGCAACAATCTTTCAGCATGCATTCAAATTTAAAGTTTTAAATGGGAATTCAAGCAATTGCAAATGATATTCTACATGTTCAAATTTATCATGTTCTGCCATCAGGATTTAAACTGTGAGTAACTTTTCTAAAAAAAAATTAAGGTTAAAATTTTTTGCATGCTAGTATACTAGAATATATAAATATTGCATATGTTTGTAATTTAATCCATCTGCTGTGTAAATGTATTTGTGTATATGTTGTTAAATTTTCTTGTACTGTTTTGTTTCCTAACACAAGTTTTTATTTATATTCTTATATCTTTAATTAGTTTTCATTAAATAATAGGATTTAAATAAGATATGTATGTTGGCTTCAAAGATTAGACCTTAAGATTTTATTCAAGTAAAAAAAGTAGAAAATAAATAGGAACTTACTAGAAAATAAGTAACAGATGCATAAACTTAAAACTGTGGAATATTCAAGTACAATGAATTGAAGCTTCAGGATTATGAATGAAACCTTCATACAAAATTATGAATTTTAAATCAAAAATTATAACTTTTAAATATTTAGAGAACAGTTTCTTCTTGACTGTGGTATGAGTTATGGGGCATCTCTGTTGCCACCAGAGGTTTGAGGTGCTGAGGTTGTTCCGGGAGAGGGTGGAGCTATCATAGATTATGGGAAAATTATTGGTTTGAGGTGAAATTCGTATTTGAGGTTGTGATTGGGTTGTACAGTGTTGAATCCTAGTTTCTCTGGGTTACTGTTTTTGTTTGAATGTGATCTTCTCGGTTGATCGAGTTTAATCATTTTTGAGGTATTGATATATGGTGGTTTGAGGAAGACATCACCGGAGTTGCAGGGTCATCTATGGCCGGTGGCGTGCGATGGAGTCGTTGACAGGTTTGGGTGGTTTTGTGTACTGTGTTGTTCCAGGTTTTGGAATCAGTGACTCGATCTTGATTTTGGGTATTTATGGATGTAATGGGTGTATGGATGGATTGTGGAGTTTAGTGACGACCATGGGGAGGTTGCGGTGTTGGCCAGTGGTGGCCGGTAAGGATGTACATGTGCATAGAGAACAAGGGGATGTGTTGATGATGTTGGGGTGGTTTCAGGTTGTAGTGGGTTCGGGATGATATCGGGTGAATCAGGTTTTGGCTCGAAGAAATTTTGTTTCTGACTCGAAGTAAAATATGGGGAGCTCGGGTATTTGAAATTGTTTCAGGTTTTAATAAACCAACAGAAACCTATTTCCAGATTTTATAAAATTTGAAGTAAAAAGTAAAATGCAACTAAAATTTGAAACTAAGTTTGAAACTGAATTTAGTTATAAATTCAAATAATTTAAATCTTGGTCTTTTTAATTATTGAGTTTTTAAATTTTAGTTTGAATAAAATCAGAAATTTGTTTTCTGATTTTGAATTTAAAACTAAAGTTTAAAATGCCAATCTGGGAATTTAAACCAAATTTAAAAATCTGAAACTAAATATGGATTTAAAATGGTCTGAATCTGAGATTTAAAATAAACTAAGTTTTAAAATTTAAAAAAACTGGTTTTGAACAACTTTTAAGTGTATTTAGTTTTGGATTTAAAACTGAAGTTTAAAAATCTGTAAAATAGAAGTTTAAAAAAAATAGTTTAAATCTGAGTTTGTGAAATCTGGAATTTGGTTTAAAATTTCAGGTTTTAAAATAAAATAAGTTTTTGAATTTAAATTTGTTTTAACTATTTTAGAAAAGGTTAAATTGTAACGTCGAGGATTTTCGTTGCCGAAAAACCGAATAGTTATGGGTTTTAAAAAAAAAAATTTAAGAAAAGAAAGAGAGAGAAGAAGAGTAGATAAGAAGGTAGAAAATAGAGGGAAAAGAAAACAGAAAAATAGAATGGAAAGAAAACAACAGAACAACATCAGAATCTCACAATTTGCAGCGGAACAACATATAATAGATAAATGAATAATCTTTAACAAAGAACTATATCAGTTATTACATCACATTATATTACATTACATTAAATCATCAGAGTGTACAACAACGTACAACAAACAACAGCGGAAAAAGAAGTACTATATACTAGTAATACGCCATGCCATCCAGCTTGCCTCCTGCAACTCCTGAATTCCAGAATATCCTGATAAACCTTAACTCTTGACTGCCCGTGTGAAAAATTGGTGGGCACCCAGAGTTTAGGAAGGAAAACAATAAACTCCGAGTCAGTCATGTGACTGGTGCGAGAACTCAAAACAGTTTATTTACTTTAAAATCACAATAGAGGAATATTTTTGAAATCAATTCGCAATGCTTTTAAAAATGTAACTACCATAAGACCTCCCACCACACACACAATGCAAACGCAGATTTGGAGGAGATTTCTTCTTATGTTAGTCAAAGATGCTTCTACGCAAAATCAAAACATTTTTGATATTATTATTAGTGCATAGTGTAGAAAATTTATTTCGAAAATAAAGATATAAATCTTAACCAGCATATGTACCATTATATTATGCCTGCTATAGCTACCTCCTGAGGAAGCAGGTTCTACAACTAAAACCGTACAAGATCGTATTGTTTCTTTGGATTTCCAACAAATGGTCAGGCCAAGGAACTTCCCATTGCCACATGAGAATGCCTCTGGAAGGACATCCCCGAGAACCAAACCGGAACTCTGCCAACACAAGGCCGGGTTACCCCTAACTGGGTAACTACTGACACGAGCACGCCATTCCCCGATCGTAAACGACCTTTCTCACGGGATCCCGATAACCAACAACCACAAAGTAATAAATTCACAGTAACCACATAGGTTAAATATCCGGGCTCCATACCATGATACCACCTCTATCCAGAAGGAAATGTACATACCCTAAAGGGTGCTACCCCTCATAACCTTGCCGCATCTTTCCTGTTTTGACCATTTTCGGGATGTGAGGCTCGACGAAGTCACGTCCACAAAAACACACTTTGTACAAAAAGCCGTGCTTTGGGTCAACAAATGATCATAGAAATGATCACCAAGATAGACGATCAAACAAATGATCCTATCACAAATAATCAACACAATGATCATTTCAGCATCACTCAGCATGTCACATTACCAAACTGGGAATATATCGCTGATAACTTCAACTATATAACCTCTGAGTTCGTACGTCTCAGAGAAGGGTGTTAAGCTAAAAGAATAAATTCTTCGCCACCAACAGAAATATATTTGAAAGAAATCGGCTTTATATCTCAACTTGTAATGTCAGGCATACTATCCATACAAGTCTGTTCCGGGATCGAACAGAACCGAAGGCACTTACAAAGAAGTCCTTGCAATCCGAATAATCTCTAATCACGTTCGGATTTCCCATCACATATGGAGATCTCAATACCAGGGATCAGCCAGTGCAGAGACAATCAACAAGAAACCCTTTCGCTTTCGAAAATATCCGGTCTTCAACACCGATCTTCGAATGCAATTCATAACGACGTATCACGTATTCGGAATGGGTTATACGACCCCAAGGTCCTTTCCCGGTTAACCCGAATAGTGAGCGCTTATTTTAAAAAAATAAGTGTGGCATTCAATTTCAAACAAATCACAACAAATACCTATTTAAAGGTAAATATTGATAGTCGGTTATTGAACTATCAATAGATATGCCAACATCACCAGATTCCAAATAATTTTCCAATTTATTTATTTCCCAAAAATATCTTTACAAGATATATATATTTTCCATTCTTTAAAAATAAATCAATATTTATTTTTAAACTTATTTTCCAAATCTCATTTATAAATTCCATATTGAATTTATATTCCAAAATATTTATGAATATATGATTTCAAATATTCATTTTCAATTTATCTTCAAAAAGATAAATTCTCAACATATTCACTTTATATTGGAAAACATTTCCATACTTATTAAATAAGTAATTCACAAGTCTTTTTATTTTCTACGCTTAGAAAATATTTAATATACTCTAATCGAAATTAAGTATATATTTCATTCTTTAAGGAAATCATTCACTTAACCATATTTATTTGGGCCAAAACGAATGTTGCGTAAAACATCGTTACGACAACCCAAAATCACTAGTATAGGGATTCGAAATAAAATAGATATATAAATCCCAATACTATACAAAACATTTCCTTTCGGAAATTATGTATTATAACAACAGTGTTATAATCTATTATTTCCTTCTATTTCTCGAAAACATCTATTTCAACAATAAACGTTGAAATCTATGGTTTCGAATCTCAACATATTTTAAAACATCGTTAGATCGTTTTAATTTTATTTAAAACATCACATTCTAAATAATTTCTTTAACATAATATTCACTATTCAAAAACGTGAATATACCTTGTTAATAAATTTCATCACTTCTATTCATTTTAGTTTAAGGAATTATTCACTGTCTAAAACATGAATATAATTCTATACATAAATTACAACAATTTTACTTATCAAAATAAGTCATTTCGAATTTATAAAACAACGTTTATAAATTCTATTTCTATTTATATCAACTCCTTTTATAAATTCCTTTATAAATCTATTAAATTTTATATCTCGATGATATACTACGATTCCATATTATAAGTTAAATACTTATAATTTATTGGTTTACAAAATCGTTCCTTTAAACTCTCCAAATTTATAAATCTTATAACTTCTAAGATTCATTTATTTATCCAAATCCATTCCTTTAATAACTTTATAAATTTTATAAACCTACTGCTTATAAAATTCCATTTATAATTTCACTGTTTATAATTCTATAAAGTTCATTCATTTATGAATTTCATTCACAATTCATTCTAACTCTTATAAAAACTTCGTTTTATAATTCCAATATTTTAATTTACAAATATCCGTTTGTAAATCTTTTAATATAAAACAATTTATATTACTATTTTTAAAACGTCTTTAAACTCTTTTTAAAATTTCATCATCTTGATTTATAAAATAATCCAATTTTATAAATCCTATATTTAAACTTTTTACAATAGATTCAAAAATCCCAGATTAAATTATTTTATCAAATCATTAATCCCATATTCTCAAAAATCAACTTTTAACTACATTTCTCAAAAATCATAATTTTATAACATAAAAATTATAACGTTTATTTATTTAAGATGAATCAATCCCAAAAATATTTTATAAACGTATACTTTCAAAAATCACTTTAGAAATTAAAATCGTTGTTTTTAAATTTCAAAAATTGGATTCGATGATGCAACACATCGAATAGTCAATCACGACTTTCAAACATCATATATCATCCATGATAAACAATCAAATATCACAATATATGTAAATAAACAAACACTTGTGAGGAATCCAGTTGGATCCCTCCAACCTGTTTCCCTGCATCCACAGATATTAGCACAATACCAATTCCGTTTCAAGACGGAATATCGCGGTATATGGGATTTTATAAAATATATCCGCTTACTAACGGCGCATAGGGTCTCATCCGCTAAAAAGAAATGCGGGAAATCAATCAACTGCAATATATACATATGCCAATATATATATATATTGCTATATATATAATATAATACCAATTCCACTTTGAGGTGGAATATCGCGGTATATGTGTGTAATAAATAACCTCCGCTTACTAACGGCGCATAGGGTCTATTCACATCCAATATATATATATAACAATCATCATTCAAGCATTCAATTAACACAGTCAAGCAAATTTTAAATCTAACTATTTAAAATTTAAATAAACAACACAAATTCCTTTTGAGTGAGAAGTTCTCACCTTTATTCCTGTTTGCCATCCACTTCCAATTCAACTTGTTTTCTTCATTTATACCTTGTATAAATATTTACACATTTTATTAATATTCGAATCAATCGAATAAATTAAATTTTCATTTGATTGTTAAATAAATCAATAGTTTTATTTAAATCTGTTTCTTCTTTAATAATTTTATTTCAACTTATTATTTCATCTCAAGTTAATGATTTTCATTTTTAAGCTAAAAATTAAAGATTCAAACTGATTTTCTTTTTAAAATAATTCTAACATCTTGCTTATATAAATTTTCTTAAATCTTTTAAAATTCCTTTGTTTAATAAATTATTTAACTAAAAAATTTAATTTAATTAACCAAACTCACTTTCAATAAAATTATCAAATTGAAGAATTAAATCTTAAATTAGAATTCCTTTAATAAATTTATTCAACTGATAAATTTAATTTCAAACTAGTGATTTACATTTTTAACCAAAGAATCTAAATTTTTAAACTAATTCCCTATTAATTTTAAACAGATTACTCTTAACAAATTTATCTTATAAAATTTAAATTTCAACTAAATTTACTTTAAACAAATTTATTTAAATTAATTTTCTTTTTGAAATAACCCTAACTAGAAATTTCCCATTGACTTAATTTCCTTTTTATAAATTTTAAATCAATTTGATTAACTAAAAATTTAAATTTCTTTTAATAACTTTATTTACTAACTATTTAATTCGAAGCATTTTTTTTTTCTTTTTACAAAATATTTTTCATTTGAAACTAAAATTTCCATTCAACAAATTTTTCTTAAATAAAATTATTTTCCTTTTTATAAAAACTTACCTAACAAAATATTAATTCCAAAAATACATTTCCTTTAAATAATTTTATGAAATTTATCAATATTCAATATAAATCGAACTACTTGATTTACTATTTTAAAATTTGATTAACTAACTATTCATATTATTATTATTACTATTTTCTGTATATACTCACTGGAATATATATATATATATATATATTTAGAAATCGAATAAATAAAATAAAAAAAAATAAAAATATTACCTTCTGCAAATCCAGATCCACCCACCGGCCCTGCTCCTCGAGTCGCGCCACCACTGCACTCCACATGAACCCACGAGTCGCCGCCGTTCGAATTGTCGTACCCCAACCACTCGCGCGCCACTTCCCTATCGCGACATCATCGGCCTCACGAGCGCCTCCACCAACGCTTCGCGTCGCCCACGATCCACTCCTTCGAATCGCCATCGCCTCCAATTGCTCACGACCCCAATCGCCGCCTAACCCTAAATCGAACCCACGACTACGTCGCTTCCATTTCGCGCAAGCACCTCATCGCCTCGTGCCCCCACTCGACGCCACTCCATCGATCGAACGCGCGACTTCATCCACGCGCGAGCACGAGATTCGCCGCTCCACCTTCAATCGCGCGCGTGTGCCCATTGTTTTATATATATTTTTTTGAACTGCGGCATTGAATTTGAGTTCGCGAGCAAAAGGATTAAAAATGCGAACTCGATCTGCCCTTGCCTTATAATTTTGAATAGGGGAAAGCTCGAATTAAATTTTGAAAAGGGACAGAGAAGCGGCCATGTTTTTTTTCGTTTGATTTAAAAAAAATTTCTTCTGATTTTACTGAGGCTTCGGTTTCAAATGAGAGAAGAGGGCTTCGTGTTTTAACAAGGGGATGGAGGAATGGGTTGCACGATTTTTCCTTCGTGATTCTCGGCTTGGATTTAGGCATGTTCTTAGGGATAATGTCTTTTATTTTATTTTTTTAAATTAAATTCAAATTGAAATTCAATTTGTTTTCAATACAAATTTTCAATGCGTTTACCTCTCGTGTGATCACATATTAACTCCGAAAATTACGAAATTTGAAATCCGGCAATAATTCAATATTACGGACCCAATGGAACTGGTTTCGTCGAATTCCGAGACTGTGCCTCGGACGACTATTTTAAATATCGATTCGAACGATTAAATTCCAAAACTGAACAAATCACTTTCAAATTAAATTCTGAAGCTTCTATTATCTTCAGTATTATCAATATGAATTTTACAAGCCTTTGAAATATTTTTAATTGGCTAAAAATTGAAGATTCAAATTTTTATTCAATCCTCAATAGATTAAATTCTATAATTTAATCGTCAATTTCAAAGTTATATTGAAAATTCAATCCAAACCATCGTTTAAATATTTAAAATAAATTAAATATTCTCAATTTAAATTATTCAAAATTCAGGGTCGTTACAATCTTTCCTCCTTAAAAGAATTTCGTCCCGAAATTACAAGTTAAGAAGAATGCCCTTATCCCGTTTATTATCTTTCACAATCCAAATAGTTTTATCAACTTACTAGCCTAAATCTTTTACTAGAGTTTCATTATCATTTCAACTAGCTTTCTAACTTCAATTATAGGTTTCAAACAACATTGTTTTCCTAACAATTCAAGTTTAAATTCAAATTTCAAACTTTCAAATTTTTCTCAAAATTTTCTAACACCCTAAATTTTCGAAAAATTTTGCCAGCGTTTCCTTTGCGCGGCTCGATCGGCACGACTACAAAATGGCACCACGGCCCCTCAGAATCAAAAAGAAAAGAGAAAAGCCAAGTGGCTAGAGAAGAAAGTCATCAAATCTCATACTGAAATTGAAATACGTACCTTTTTGTCGAGCAATTCAATTTTATCTTTTGAAATCATAATCTCAATTCCTTTATATACCTGTATAACCTGTATAATCTGCTAGTAGTAGCATCCAAATCCAATATTCAAACTATTTTGCACATTTCTACCACAAAATATTCAAATATATGTTTCTTATACGTTTTTATTTCACTATTGAAGTTACATACCTATTTCATTCAATTTTACATTTCAATTCAATTCACAATTTAAATTTCATTCGAATTCAATTCTCAATTTAAATTTCATTCGAATTCAATTCTCAATTCTAAATATTGAATTCTAACGATTAACTTTCATTCAGTAATTCATATTACTACTTTCAATTAGTTTTATTCACTAACTCATTTCAATATTTCAATTCATCTCATTTTCACTTAGAAATCCAATTCTATTTTATTTATTCAATTCCATTTGAAATTATTTCACAAATGAATAAATTATCAAGTTAATTTACTTGAATTCAATTCATTTTATTTAATTCCATATACTAATGATACTAACAACCATGCAACCATATACTATAATAATTCATAGAAAATCATTTCTTTCTATACCAAAAATAGTTTTGGGCAAAAATTATCTTATTTACCCGATTCAAAACAATTTTATATTCACTATCAAATACGCGCTCTTATCTATTATTACACTCAAACTCATTCTAGAGTACTGCTGACTCTATCTCTAACGAGTAATACCCATCAGAACCATGGTTGTCGCTTAACCAACAGCTCTGATACTAAATGTAACGTCGCAGGAAGTGGTCACAACCGGTAGGCTTTTCAACGAATTTCTAGTAGCTAATCACTGGTTGACTTGCTCCTGATTGATGGTATTCGTGAAGAAAGAATTGCAATAAGTGTAAAAAGGGAACATCTTGAATCCCGCACTGAAGGATTTGAACCAAGATTTCCATAGCTTTTACGGCCAGCCTCTCGACTGTCACAGCTTACGCCTAACCAACCCCCTAAAAGAGGACATGTGAGGGCAAGAGTCTCCCGTTCGCCACCAAACCGCGAAGCGAGAACCCCCCATCACGTTCACTAGAGAGCAAGACTGGTGTGAGAACTCAAAACAGTTTATTTACTTTAAAATCACAATAGAGGAATATTTTTGAAATCAATTCGCAATGCTTTTAAAAATGTAACTACCATAAGACCTCCCACCACACACACAATGCAAACGCAGACTTGGAGGAGATTTCTTCTTATGTTAGTCAAAGATGCTTCTACGCAAAATCAAAACATTTTTGATATTATTATTAGTGCATAGTGTAGAAAATTTATTTCGAAAATAAAGATATAAATCTTAACCAGCATAGGTACCATTATATTATGCCTGCTATAGCTACCTCCTGAGGAAGCAGGTTCTACAACTAAAACCGTACAAGATCGTATTGTTTCTTTGGATTTCCAACAAATGGTCAGGCCAAGGAACTTCCCATTGCCACATGAGAATGCCTCTGGAAGGACATCCCCGAGAACCAAACCGGAACTCTGCCAACACAAGGCCGGGTTACCCCTAACTGGGTAACTACTGACACGAGCACGCCATTCCCCGATCGTAAACGACCTTTCTCACGGGATCCCGATAACCAACAACCACAAAGTAATAAATTCGCAGTAACCACATAGGTTAAATATCTGGGCTCCATACCATGATACCACCTCTATCCAGAAGGAAATGTACATACCCTAAAGGGTGCTACCCCTCATAACCTTGCCGCATCTTTCCTGTTTTGACCATTTTCGGGATGTGAGGCTCGACGAAGTCACGTCCACAAAAACACACTTTGTACAAAAAGCCGTGCTTTGGGTCAACAAATGATCATAGAAATGATCACCAAGATAGACGATCAAACAAATGATCCTATCACAAATAATCAACACAATGATCATTTCAGCATCACTCAGCATGTCACATTACCAAACTGGGAATATATCGCTGATAACTTCAACTATATAACCTCTGAGTTCGTACGTCTCAGAGAAGGGTGTTAAGCTAAAAGAATAAATTCTTCGCCACCAACAGAAATATATTTGAAAGAAATCGGCTTTATATCTCAACTTGTAATGTCAGGCATACTATCCATACAAGTCTGTTCCGGGATCGAACAGAACCGAAGGCACTTACAAAGAAGTCCTTGCAATCCGAATAATCTCTAATCACGTTCGGATTTCCCATCACATATGGAGATCTCAATACCAGGGATCAGCCAGTGCAGAGACAATCAACAAGAAACCCTTTCGCTTTCGAAAATATCCGGTCTTCAACACCGATCTTCGAATGCAATTCATAACGACGTATCACGTATTCGGAATGGGTTATACGACCCCAAGGTCCTTTCCCGGTTAACCCGAATAGTGAGCGCTTATTTTAAAAAAATAAGTGTGGCATTCAATTTCAAACAAATCACAACAAATACCTATTTAAAGGTAAATATTGATAGTTGGTTATTGAACTATCAATAGATATGCCAACATCACCAGATTCCAAATAATTTTCCAATTTATTTATTTCCCAAAAATATCTTTACAAGATATATATATTTTCCATTCTTTAAAAATAAATCAATATTTATTTTTAAACTTATTTTCCAAATCTCATTTATAAATTCCATATTGAATTTATATTCCAAAATATTTATGAATATATGATTTCAAATATTCATTTTCAATTTATCTTCAAAAAGATAAATTCTCAACATATTCACTTTATATTGGAAAACATTTCCATACTTATTAAATAAGTAATTCACAAGTCTTTTTATTTTCTACGCTTAGAAAATATTTAATATACTCTAATCGAAATTAAGTATATATTTCATTCTTTAAGGAAATCATTCACTTAACCATATTTATTTGGGCCAAAACGAATGTTGCATAAAACATCGTTACGACAACCCAAAATCACTAGTATAGGGATTCGAAATAAAATAGATATATAAATCCCAATACTATACAAAACATTTCCTTTCGGAAATTATCTATTATAACAACAGTGTTATAATCTATTATTTCCTTCTATTTCTCGAAAACATCTATTTCAACAATAAACGTTGAAATCTATGGTTTCGAATCTCAACATATTTTAAAACATCGTTAGATCGTTTTAATTTTATTTAAAACATCACATTCTAAATAATTTCTTTAACATAATATTCACTATTCAAAAACGTGAATATACCTTGTTAATAAATTTCATCACTTCTATTCATTTTAGTTTAAGGAATTATTCACTGTCTAAAACATGAATATGATTCTATACATAAATTACAACAATTTTACTTATCAAAATAAGTCATTTCGAATTTATAAAACAACGTTTATAAATTCTATTTCTATTTATATCAACTCCTTTTATAAATTCCTTTATAAATCTATTAAATTTTATATCTCGATGATATACTACGATTCCATATTATAAGTTAAATACTTATAATTTATTGGTTTACAAAATCGTTCCTTTAAACTCTCCAAATTTATAAATCTTATAACTTCTAAGATTCATTTATTTATCCAAATCCATTCCTTTAATAACTTTATAAATTTTATAAACCTACTGCTTATAAAATTCCATTTATAATTTCACTGTTTATAATTCTATAAAGTTCATTCATTTATGAATTTCATTCACAATTCATTCTAACTCTTATAAAAACTTCGTTTTATAATTCCAATATTTTAATTTACAAATATCCGTTTGTAAATCTTTTAATATAAAACAATTTATATTACTATTTTTAAAACGTCTTTAAACTCTTTTTAAAATTTCATCATCTTGATTTATAAAATAATCCAATTTTATAAATCCTATATTTAAACTTTTTACAATAGATTCAAAAATCCCAGATTAAATTATTTTATCAAATCATTAATCCCATATTCTCAAAAATCAACTTTTAACTACATTTCTCAAAAATCATAATTTTATAACATAAAAATTATAACGTTTATTTATTTAAGATGAATCAATCCCAAAAATATTTTATAAACGTATACTTTCAAAAATCACTTTAGAAATTAAAATCGTTGTTTTTAAATTTCAAAAATTGGATCCGATGATGCAACACATCGAATAGTCAATCACGACTTTCAAACATCATATATCATCCATGATAAACAATCAAATATCACAATATATGTAAATAAACAAACACTTGTGAGGAATCCAGTTGGATCCCTCCAACCTGTTTCCGTGCATCCACAGATATTAGCATAATACCAATTCCGTTTCAAGACGGAATATCGCGGTATATGGGATTTTATAAAATATATCCGCTTACTAACGGCGCATAGGGTCTCATCCGCTAAAAAGAAATGCGGGAAATCAATCAACTGCAATATATACATATGCCAATATATATATATTGCTATATATATAATATAATACCAATTCCACTTCGAGGTGGAATATCGCGGTATATGTGTGTAATAAATAACCTCCGCTTACTAACGGCGCATAGGGTCTATTCACATCCAATATATATATATATAACAATCATCATTCAAGCATTCAATTAACACAGTCAAGCAAATTTTAAATCTAACTATTTAAAATTTAAATAAACAACACAAATTCCTTTTGAGTGAGAAGTTCTCACCTTTATTCCTGTTTGCCATCCACTTCCAATTCAACTTGTTTTCTTCATTTATACCTTGTATAAATATTTACACATTTTATTAATATTCGAATCAATCGAATAAATTAAATTTTCATTTGATTGTTAAATAAATCAATAGTTTTATTTAAATCTGTTTCTTCTTTAATAATTTTATTTCAACTTATTATTTCATCTCAAGTTAATGATTTTCATTTTTAAGCTAAAAATTAAAGATTCAAACTGATTTTCTTTTTAAAATAATTCTAACATCTTGCTTATATAAATTTTCTTAAATCTTTTAAAATTCCTTTGTTTAATAAATTATTTTAACTAAAAAATTTAATTTAATTAACCAAACTCACTTTCAATAAAATTATCAAATTGAAGAATTAAATCTTAAATTAGAATTCCTTTAATAAATTTATTCAACTGATAAATTTAATTTCAAACTAGTGATTTACATTTTTAACCAAAGAATCTAAATTTTTAAACTAATTCCCTATTAATTTTAAACAGATTACTCTTAACAAATTTATCTTATAAAATTTAAATTTCAACTAAATTTACTTTAAACAAATTTATTTAAATTAATTTTCTTTTTGAAATAACCCTAACTAGAAATTTCCCATTGACTTAATTTCCTTTTTATAAATTTTAAATCAATTTGATTAACTAAAAATTTAAATTTCTTTTAATAACTTTATTTACTAACTATTTAATTCGAAGCATTTTTTTTCTTTTTACAAAATATTTTTCATTTGAAACTAAAATTTCCATTCAACAAATTTTTCTTAAATAAAATTATTTTCCTTTTTATAAAAACTTACCTAACAAAATATTAATTCCAAAAATACATTTCCTTTAAATAATTTTATGAAATTTATCAATATTCAATATAAATCGAACTACTTGATTTACTATTTTAAAATTTGATTAACTAACTATTCATATTATTATTATTATTATTTTCTGTATATACTCACTGGAATATATATATATATATATTTAGAAATCGAATAAATAAAATAAAATAAAATAAAAATATTACCTTCTGCAAATCCAGATCCACCCACCGGCCCTGCTCCTCGAGTCGCGCCACCACTGCACTCCACATGAACCCACGAGTCGCCGCCGTTCGAATTGTCGTACCCCAACCACTCGCGCGCCACTGCCCTATCGCGACATCATCGGCCTCACGAGCGCCTCCACCAACGCTTCGCGTCGCCCACGATCCACTCCTTCGAATCGCCATCGCCTCCAATTGCTCACGACCCCAATCGCCGCCTAACCCTAAATCGAACCCACGACTACGTCGCTTCCATTTCGCGCAAGCACCTCATCGCCTCGTGCCCCCACTCGACGCCACTCCATCGATCGAACGCGCGACTTCATCCACGCGCGAGCACGAGATTCGCCGCTCCACCTTCAATCGCGCGCGTGTGCCCATTGTTTTATATATTTTTTTTTTGAACTGCGGCATTGAATTTGAGTTCGCGAGCAAAAGGATTAAAAATGCGAACTCGATCTGCCCTTGCCTTATAATTTTGAATAGGGGAAAGCTCGAATTAAATTTTGAAAAGGGACAGAGAAGCGGCCATGTTTTTTTTCGTTTGATTTAAATTTTTTTTCTTCTGATTTTACTGAGGCTTCGGTTTCAAATGAGAGAAGAGGGCTTCGTGTTTTAACAAGGGGATGGAGGAATGGGTTGCACGATTTTTCCTTCGTGATTCTCGGCTTGGATTTAGGCATGTTCTTAGGGATAATGTCTTTTATTTTATTTTTTTAAATTAAATTCAAATTGAAATTCAATTTGTTTTCAATACAAATTTTCAATGCGTTTACCTCTCGTGTGATCACATATTAACTCCGAAAATTACGAAATTTGAAATCCGGCAATAATTCAATATTACGGACCCAATGGAACTGGTTTCGTCGAATTCCGAGACTGTGCCTCGGACGACTATTTTAAATATCGATTCGAACGATTAAATTCCAAAACTGAACAAATCACTTTCAAATTAAATTCTGAAGCTTCTATTATCTTCAGTATTATCAATATGAATTTTACAAGCCTTTGAAATATTTTTAATTGGCTAAAAATTGAAGATTCAAATTTTTATTCAATCCTCAATAGATTAAATTCTATAATTTAATCGTCAATTTCAAAGTTATATTGAAAATTCAATCCAAACCATCGTTTAAATATTTAAAATAAATTAAATATTCTCAATTTAAATTATTCAAAATTCAGGGTCGTTACAATCTTTCCTCCTTAAAAGAATTTCGTCCCGAAATTACAAGTTAAGAAGAATGCCCTTATCCCGTTTATTATCTTTCACAATCCAAATAGTTTTATCAACTTACTAGCCTAAATCTTTTACTAGAGTTTCATTATCATTTCAACTAGCTTTCTAACTTCAATTATAGGTTTCAAACAACATTGTTTTCCTAACAATTCAAGTTTAAATTCAAATTTCAAACTTTCAAATTTTTCTCAAAATTTTCTAACACCCTAAATTTTCGAAAAATTTTGCCAGCGTTTCCTTTGCGCGGCTCGATCGGCACGACTACAAAATGGCACCACGGCCCCTCAGAATCAAAAAGAAAAGAGAAAAGCCAAGTGGCTAGAGAAGAAAGTCATCAAATCTCATACTGAAATTGAAATACGTACCTTTTTGTCGAGCAATTCAATTTTATCTTTTGAAATCAAAATCTCAATTCCTTTATATACCTGTATAACCTGTATAATCTGCTAGTAGTAGCATCCAAATCCAATATTCAAACTATTTTGCACATTTCTACCACAAAATATTCAAATATATGTTTCTTATACGTTTTTATTTCACTATTGAAGTTACATACCTATTTCATTCAATTTTACATTTCAATTCAATTCACAATTTAAATTTCATTCGAATTCAATTCTCAATTTAAATTTCATTCGAATTCAATTCTCAATTCTAAATATTGAATTCTAACGATTAACTTTCATTCAGTAATTCATATTACTACTTTCAATTAGTTTTATTCACTAACTCATTTCAATATTTCAATTCATCTCATTTTCACTTAGAAATCCAATTCTATTTTATTTATTCAATTCCATTTGAAATTATTTCACAAATAAATAAATTATCAAGTTAATTTACTTGAATTCAATTCATTTTATTTAATTCCATATACTAATGATACTAACAACCATGCAACCATATACTATAATAATTCATAGAAAATCATTTCTTTCTATACCAAAAATAGTTTTGGGCAAAAATTATCTTATTTACCCGATTCAAAACAATTTTATATTCACTATCAAATACGCGCTCTTATCTATTATTACACTCAAACTCATTCTAGAGTACTGCTGACTCTATCTCTAACGAGTAATACCCATCAGAACCATGGTTGTCGCTTAACCAACAGCTCTGATACTAAATGTAACGTCGCAGGAAGTGGTCACAACCGGTAGGCTTTTCAACCATCCCAGCCCCACCGTGGCTTACACTGATATCCCAAACTTGCTTTTACGGCCAGCCTCTCGACTGTCACAGCTTACGCCTAACCAACCCCCTAAAAGAGGACATGTGAGGGCAAGAGTCTCCCGTTCGCCACCAAACCGCGAAGCGAGAACCCCCCATCACGTTCACTAGAGAACAAGACTGGTGTGAGAACTCAAAACAGTTTATTTACTTTAAAATCACAATAGAGGAATATTTTTGAAATCAATTCGCAATGCTTTTAAAAATGTAACTACCATAAGACCTCCCACCACACACACAATGCAAACGCAGACTTGGAGGAGATTTCTTCTTATGTTAGTCAAAGATGCTTCTACGCAAAATCAAAACATTTTTGATATTATTATTAGTGCATAGTGTAGAAAATTTATTTCGAAAATAAAGATATAAATCTTAACCAACATAGGTACCATTATATTATGCCTGCTATAGCTACCTCCTGAGGAAGCAGGTTCTACAACTAAAACCGTACAAGATCGTATTGTTTCTTTGGATTTCCAACAAATGGTCAGGCCAAGGAACTTCCCATTGCCACATGAGAATGCCTTTGGAAGGACATCCCCGAGAACCAAACCGGAACTCTGCCAACACAAGGCCGCGTTACCCCTAACTGGGTAACTACTGACACGAGCACGCCATTCCCCGATCGTAAACGACCTTTCTCACGGGATCCCGATAACCAACAACCACAAAGTAATAAATTCGCAGTAACCACATAGGTTAAATATCCGGGCTCCATACCATGATACCACCTCTATCCAGAAGGAAATGTACATACCCTAAAGGGTGCTACCCCTCATAACCTTGCCGCATCTTTCCTGTTTTGACCATTTTCGGGATGTGAGGGTCGACGAAGTCACGTCCACAAAAACACACTTTGTACAAAAAGCTGTGCTTTGGGTCAACAAATGATCATAGAAATGATCACCAAGATAGACGATCAAACAAATGATCCTATCACAAATAATCAACACAATGATCATTTCAGCATCACTCAGCATGTCACATTACCAAACTGGGAATATATCGCTGATAACTTCAACTATATAACCTCTGAGTTCGTACGTCTCAGAGAAGGGTGTTAAGCTAAAAGAATAAATTCTTCGCCACCAACAGAAATATATTTGAAAGAAATCGGCTTTATATCTCAACTTGTAATGTCAGGCATACTATCCATACAAGTCTGTTCCGGGATCGAACAGAACCGAAGGCACTTACAAAGAAGTCCTTGCAATCCGAATAATCTCTAATCACGTTCGGATTTCCCATCACATATGGAGATCTCAATACCAGGGATCAGCCAGTGCAGAGACAATCAACAAGAAACCCTTTCGCTTTCGAAAATATCCGGTCTTCAACACCGATCTTCGAATGCAATTCATAACGACGTATCACGTATTTGGAATGGGTTATACGACCCCAAGGTCCTTTCCCGGTTAACCCGAATAGTGAGCGCTTATTTTAAAAAAATAAGTGTGGCATTCAATTTCAAACAAATCACAACAAATACCTATTTAAAGGTAAATATTGATAGTCGGTTATTGAACTATCAATAGATATGCCAACATCACCAGATTCCAAATAATTTTCCAATTTATTTATTTCCCAAAAATATCTTTACAAGATATATATATTTTCCATTCTTTAAAAATAAATCAATATTTATTTTTAAACTTATTTTCCAAATCTCATTTATAAATTCCATATTGAATTTATATTCCAAAATATTTATGAATATATGATTTCAAATATTCATTTTCAATTTATCTTCAAAAAGATAAATTCTCAACATATTCACTTTATATTGGAAAACATTTCCATACTTATTAAATAAGTAATTCACAAGTCTTTTTATTTTCTACGCTTAGAAAATATTTAATATACTCTAATCGAAATTAAGTATATATTTCATTCTTTAAGGAAATCATTCACTTAACCATATTTATTTGGGCCAAAACGAATGTTGCGTAAAACATCGTTACGACAACCTAAAATCACTAGTATAGGGATTCGAAATAAAATAGATATATAAATCCCAATACTATACAAAACATTTCCTTTCGGAAATTATCTATTATAACAACAGTGTTATAATCTATTATTTCCTTCTATTTCTCGAAAACATCTATTTCAACAATAAACGTTGAAATCTATGGTTTCGAATCTCAACATATTTTAAAACATCGTTAGATCGTTTTAATTTTATTTAAAACATCACATTCTAAATAATTTCTTTAACATAATATTCACTATTCAAAAACGTGAATATACCTTGTTAATAAATTTCATCACTTCTATTCATTTTAGTTTAAGGAATTATTCACTGTCTAAAACATGAATATAATTCTATACATAAATTACAACAATTTTACTTATCAAAATAAGTCATTTCGAATTTATAAAACAACGTTTATAAATTCTATTTCTATTTATATCAACTCCTTTTATAAATTCCTTTATAAATCTATTAAATTTTATATCTCGATGATATACTACGATTCCATATTATAAGTTAAATACTTATAATTTATTGGTTTACAAAATCGTTCCTTTAAACTCTCCAAATTTATAAATCTTATAACTTCTAAGATTCATTTATTTATCCAAATCCATTCCTTTAATAACTTTATAAATTTTATAAACCTACTGCTTATAAAATTCCATTTATAATTTCACTGTTTATAATTCTATAAAGTTCATTCATTTATGAATTTCATTCACAATTCATTCTAACTCTTATAAAAACTTCGTTTTATAATTCCAATATTTTAATTTACAAATATCCGTTTGTAAATCTTTTAATATAAAACAATTTATATTACTATTTTTAAAACGTCTTTAAACTCTTTTTAAAATTTCATCATCTTGATTTATAAAATAATCCAATTTTATAAATCCTATATTTAAACTTTTTACAATAGATTCAAAAATCCCAGATTAAATTATTTTATCAAATCATTAATCCCATATTCTCAAAAATCAACTTTTAACTACATTTCTCAAAAATCATAATTTTATAACATAAAAATTATAACGTTTATTTATTTAAGATGAATCAATCCCAAAAATATTTTATAAACGTATACTTTCAAAAATCACTTTAGAAATTAAAATCGTTGTTTTTAAATTTCAAAAATTGGATCCGATGATGCAACACATCGAATAGTCAATCACGACTTTCAAACATCATATATCATCCATGATAAACAATCAAATATCACAATATATGTAAATAAACAAACACTTGTGAGGAATCCAGTTGGATCCCTCCAACCCGTTTCCCTGCATCCACAGATATTAGCACAATACCAATTCCGTTTCAAGACGGAATATCGCGGTATATGGGATTTTATAAAATATATCCGCTTACTAACGGCGCATAGGGTCTCATCCGCTAAAAAGAAATGCGGGAAATCAATCAACTGCAATATATACATATGCCAATATATATATATTGCTATATATATAATATAATACCAATTCCACTTCGAGGTGGAATATCGCGGTATATGTGTGTAATAAATAACCTCCGCTTACTAACGGCGCATAGGGTCTATTCACATCCAATATATATATATAACAATCATCATTCAAGCATTCAATTAACACAGTCAAGCAAATTTTAAATCTAACTATTTAAAATTTAAATAAACAACACAAATTCCTTTTGAGTGAGAAGTTCTCACCTTTATTCCTGTTTGCCATCCACTTCCAATTCAACTTGTTTTCTTCATTTATACCTTGTATAAATATTTACACATTTTATTAATATTCGAATCAATCGAATAAATTAAATTTTCATTTGATTGTTAAATAAATCAATAGTTTTATTTAAATCTGTTTCTTCTTTAATAATTTTATTTCAACTTATTATTTCATCTCAAGTTAATGATTTTCATTTTTAAGCTAAAAATTAAAGATTCAAACTGATTTTCTTTTTAAAATAATTCTAACATCTTGCTTATATAAATTTTCTTAAATCTTTTAAAATTCCTTTGTTTAATAAATTATTTTAACTAAAAAAATTAATTTAATTAACCAAACTCACTTTCAATAAAATTATCAAATTGAAGAATTAAATCTTAAATTAGAATTCCTTTAATAAATTTATTCAACTGATAAATTTAATTTCAAACTAAAAAATTACATTTTTAACCAAAGAATCTAAATTTTTAAACTAATTCCCTATTAATTTTAAACAGATTACTCTTAACAAATTTATCTTATAAAATTTAAATTTCAACTAAATTTACTTTAAACAAATTTATTTAAATTAATTTTCTTTTTGAAATAACCCTAACTAGAAATTTCCCATTGACTTAATTTCCTTTTTATAAATTTTAAATCAATTTGATTAACTAAAAATTTAAATTTCTTTTAATAACTTTATTTACTAACTATTTAATTCGAAGCATTTTTTTTTTCTTTTTACAAAATATTTTTCATTTGAAACTAAAATTTCCATTCAACAAATTTTTCTTAAATAAAATTATTTTCCTTTTTATAAAAACTTACCTAACAAAATATTAATTCCAAAAATACATTTCCTTTAAATAATTTTATGAAATTTATCAATATTCAATATAAATCGAACTACTTGATTTACTATTTTAAAATTTGATTAACTAACTATTCATATTATTATTATTATTATTTTCTGTATATACTCACTGGAATATATATATATATATATATATATATTTAGAAATCGAATAAATAAAATAAAAAAAAATAAAAATATTACCTTCTGCAAATCCAGATCCACCCACCGGCCCTGCTCCTCGAGTCGCGCCACCACTGCACTCCACATGAACCCACGAGTCGCCGCCGTTCGAATTGTCGTACCCCAACCACTCGCGCGCCACTGCCTTATCGCGACATCATCGGCCTCACGAGCGCCTCCACCAACGCTTCGCGTCGCCCACGATCCACTCCTTCGAATCGCCATCGCCTCCAATTGCTCACGACCCCAATCGCCGCCTAACCCTAAATCGAACCCACGACTACGTCGCTTCCATTTCGCGCAAGCACCTCATCGCCTCGTGCCCCCACTCGACGCCACTCCATCGATCGAACGCGCGACTTCATCCACGCGCGAGCACGAGATTCGCCGCTCCACCTTCAATCGCGCGCGTGTGCCCATTGTTTTATATTTTTTTTTTTTGAACTGCGGCATTGAATTTGAGTTCGCGAGCAAAAGGATTAAAAATGCGAACTCGATCTGCCCTTGCCTTATAATTTTGAATAGGGGAAAGCTCGAATTAAATTTTGAAAAGGGACAGAGAAGCGGCCATGTTTTTTTTCGTTTGATTTAAAAAAAATTTCTTCTGATTTTACTGAGGCTTCGGTTTCAAATGAGAGAAGAGGGCTTCGTGTTTTAACAAGGGGATGGAGGAATGGGTTGCACGATTTTTCCTTCGTGATTCTCGGCTTGGATTTAGGCATGTTCTTAGGGATAATGTCTTTTATTTTATTTTTTTAAATTAAATTCAAATTGAAATTCAATTTGTTTTCAGTACAAATTTTCAATGCGTTTACCTCTCGTGTGATCACATATTAACTCCGAAAATTACGAAATTTGAAATCCGGCAATAATTCAATATTACGGACCCAATGGAACTGGTTTCGTCGAATTCCGAGACTGTGCATCGGACGACTATTTTAAATATCGATTCGAACGATTAAATTCCAAAACTGAACAAATCACTTTCAAATTAAATTCTGAAGCTTCTATTATCTTCAGTATTATCAATATGAATTTTACAAGCCTTTGAAATATTTTTAATTGGCTAAAAATTGAAGATTCAAATTTTTATTCAATCCTCAATAGATTAAATTCTATAATTTAATCGTCAATTTCAAAGTTATATTGAAAATTCAATCCAAACCATCGTTTAAATATTTAAAATAAATTAAATATTCTCAATTTAAATTATTCAAAATTCAGGGTCGTTACAATCTTTCCTCCTTAAAAGAATTTCGTCCCGAAATTACAAGTTAAGAAGAATGCCCTTATCCCGTTTATTATCTTTCACAATCCAAATAGTTTTATCAACTTACTAGCCTAAATCTTTTACTAGAGTTTCATTATCATTTCAACTAGCTTTCTAACTTCAATTATAGGTTTCAAACAACATTGTTTTCCTAACAATTCAAGTTTAAATTCAAATTTCAAACTTTCAAATTTTTCTCAAAATTTTCTAACACCCTAAATTTTCGAAAAATTTTGCCAGCGTTTCCTTTGCGCGGCTCGATCGGCACGACTACAAAATGGCACCACGGCCCCTCAGAATCAAAAAGAAAAGAGAAAAGCCAAGTGGCTAGAGAAGAAAGTCATCAAATCTCATACTGAAATTGAAATACGTACCTTTTTGTCGAGCAATTCAATTTTATCTTTTGAAATCATAATCTCAATTCCTTTATATACCTGTATAACCTGTATAATCTGCTAGTAGTAGCATCCAAATCCAATATTCAAACTATTTTGCACATTTCTACCACAAAATATTCAAATATATGTTTCTTATACGTTTTTATTTCACTATTGAAGTTACATACCTATTTCATTCAATTTTACATTTCAATTCAATTCACAATTTAAATTTCATTCGAATTCAATTCTCAATTTAAATTTCATTCGAATTCAATTCTCAATTCTAAATATTGAATTCTAACGATTAACTTTCATTCAGTAATTCATATTACTACTTTCAATTAGTTTTATTCACTAACTCATTTCAATATTTCAATTCATCTCATTTTCACTTAGAAATCCAATTCTATTTTATTTATTCAATTCCATTTGAAATTATTTCACAAATGAATAAATTATCAAGTTAATTTACTTGAATTCAATTCATTTTATTTAATTCCATATACTAATGATACTAACAACCATGCAACCATATACTATAATAATTCATAGAAAATCATTTCTTTCTATACCAAAAATAGTTTTGGGCAAAAATTATCTTATTTACCCGATTCAAAACAATTTTATATTCACTATCAAATACGCGCTCTTATCTATTATTACACTCAAACTCATTCTAGAGTACTGCTGACTCTATCTCTAACGAGTAATACCCATCAGAACCATGGTTGTCGCTTAACCAACAGCTCTGATACTAAATGTAACGTCGCAGGAAGTGGTCACAACCGGTAGGCTTTTCAACGAATTTCTAGTAGCTAATCACTGGTTGACTTGCTCCTGATTGATGGTATTCGTGAAGAAAGAATTGCAATAAGTGTAAAAAGGGAACATCTTGAATCCCGCACTGAAGGATTTGAACCAAGATTTCCATAGCTTTTACGGCCAGCCTCTCGACTGTCACAGCTTACGCCTAACCAACCCCCTAAAAGAGGACATGTGAGGGCAAGAGTCTCCCGTTCGCCACCAAACCGCGAAGCGAGAACCCCCCATCACGTTCACTAGAGAGCAAGACTGGTGTGAGAACTCAAAACAGTTTATTTACTTTAAAATCACAATAGAGGAATATTTTTGAAATCAATTCGCAATGCTTTTAAAAATGTAACTACCATAAGACCTCCCACCACACACACAATGCAAACGCAGACTTGGAGGAGATTTCTTCTTATGTTAGTCAAAGATGCTTCTACGCAAAATCAAAACATTTTTGATATTATTATTAGTGCATAGTGTAGAAAATTTATTTCGAAAATAAAGATATAAATCTTAACCAGCATAGGTACCATTATATTATGCCTGCTATAGCTACCTCCTGAGGAAGCAGGTTCTACAACTAAAACCGTACAAGATCGTATTGTTTCTTTGGATTTCCAACAAATGGTCAGGCCAAGGAACTTCCCATTGCCACATGAGAATGCCTCTGGAAGGACATCCCCGAGAACCAAACCGGAACTCTGCCAACACAAGGCCGGGTTACCCCTAACTGGGTAACTACTGACACGAGCACGCCATTCCCCGATCGTAAACGACCTTTCTCACGGGATCCCGATAACCAACAACCACAAAGTAATAAATTCGCAGTAACCACATAGGTTAAATATCTGGGCTCCATACCATGATACCACCTCTATCCAGAAGGAAATGTACATACCCTAAAGGGTGCTACCCCTCATAACCTTGCCGCATCTTTCCTGTTTTGACCATTTTCGGGATGTGAGGCTCGACGAAGTCACGTCCACAAAAACACACTTTGTACAAAAAGCCGTGCTTTGGGTCAACAAATGATCATAGAAATGATCACCAAGATAGACGATCAAACAAATGATCCTATCACAAATAATCAACACAATGATCATTTCAGCATCACTCAGCATGTCACATTACCAAACTGGGAATATATCGCTGATAACTTCAACTATATAACCTCTGAGTTCGTACGTCTCAGAGAAGGGTGTTAAGCTAAAAGAATAAATTCTTCGCCACCAACAGAAATATATTTGAAAGAAATCGGCTTTATATCTCAACTTGTAATGTCAGGCATACTATCCATACAAGTCTGTTCCGGGATCGAACAGAACCGAAGGCACTTACAAAGAAGTCCTTGCAATCCGAATAATCTCTAATCACGTTCGGATTTCCCATCACATATGGAGATCTCAATACCAGGGATCAGCCAGTGCAGAGACAATCAACAAGAAACCCTTTCGCTTTCGAAAATATCCGGTCTTCAACACCGATCTTCGAATGCAATTCATAACGACGTATCACGTATTTGGAATGGGTTATACGACCCCAAGGTCCTTTCCCGGTTAACCCGAATAGTGAGCGCTTATTTTAAAAAAATAAGTGTGGCATTCAATTTCAAACAAATCACAACAAATACCTATTTAAAGGTAAATATTGATAGTCGGTTATTGAACTATCAATAGATATGCCAACATCACCAGATTCCAAATAATTTTCCAATTTATTTATTTCCCAAAAATATCTTTACAAGATATATATATTTTCCATTCTTTAAAAATAAATCAATATTTATTTTTAAACTTATTTTCCAAATCTCATTTATAAATTCCATATTGAATTTATATTCCAAAATATTTATGAATATATGATTTCAAATATTCATTTTCAATTTATCTTCAAAAAGATAAATTCTCAACATATTCACTTTATATTGGAAAACATTTCCATACTTATTAAATAAGTAATTCACAAGTCTTTTTATTTTCTACGCTTAGAAAATATTTAATATACTCTAATCGAAATTAAGTATATATTTCATTCTTTAAGGAAATCATTCACTTAACCATATTTATTTGGGCCAAAACGAATGTTGCCTAAAACATCGTTACGACAACCCAAAATCACTAGTATAGGGATTCGAAATAAAATAGATATATAAATCCCAATACTATACAAAACATTTCCTTTCGGAAATTATCTATTATAACAACAGTGTTATAATCTATTATTTCCTTCTATTTCTCGAAAACATCTATTTCAACAATAAACGTTGAAATCTATGGTTTCGAATCTCAACATATTTTAAAACATCGTTAGATCGTTTTAATTTTATTTAAAACATCACATTCTAAATAATTTCTTTAACATAATATTCACTATTCAAAAACGTGAATATACCTTGTTAATAAATTTCATCACTTCTATTCATTTTAGTTTAAGGAATTATTCACTGTCTAAAACATGAATATAATTCTATACATAAATTACAACAATTTTACTTATCAAAATAAGTCATTTCGAATTTATAAAACAACGTTTATAAATTCTATTTCTATTTATATCAACTCCTTTTATAAATTCCTTTATAAATCTATTAAATTTTATATCTCGATGATATACTACGATTCCATATTATAAGTTAAATACTTATAATTTATTGGTTTACAAAATCGTTCCTTTAAACTCTCCAAATTTATAAATCTTATAACTTCTAAGATTCATTTATTTATCCAAATCCATTCCTTTAATAACTTTATAAATTTTATAAACCTACTGCTTATAAAATTCCATTTATAATTTCACTGTTTATAATTCTATAAAGTTCATTCATTTATGAATTTCATTCACAATTCATTCTAACTCTTATAAAAACTTCGTTTTATAATTCCAATATTTTAATTTACAAATATCCGTTTGTAAATCTTTTAATATAAAACAATTTATATTACTATTTTTAAAACGTCTTTAAACTCTTTTTAAAATTTCATCATCTTGATTTATAAAATAATCCAATTTTATAAATCCTATATTTAAACTTTTTACAATAGATTCAAAAATCCCAGATTAAATTATTTTATCAAATCATTAATCCCATATTCTCAAAAATCAACTTTTAACTACATTTCTCAAAAATCATAATTTTATAACATAAAAATTATAACGTTTATTTATTTAAGATGAATCAATCCCAAAAATATTTTATAAACGTATACTTTCAAAAATCACTTTAGAAATTAAAATCGTTGTTTTTAAATTTCAAAAATTGGATCCGATGATGCAACACATCGAATAGTCAATCACGACTTTCAAACATCATATATCATCCATGATAAACAATCAAATATCACAATATATGTAAATAAACAAACACTTGTGAGGAATCCAGTTGGATCCCTCCAACCTGTTTCCCTGCATCCACAGATATTAGCACAATACCAATTCCGTTTCAAGACGGAATATCGCGGTATATGGGATTTTATAAAATATATCCGCTTACTAACGGCGCATAGGGTCTCATCCGCTAAAAAGAAATGCGGGAAATCAATCAACTGCAATATATACATATGCCAATATATATATATTGCTATATATATAATATAATACCAATTCCACTTCGAGGTGGAATATCGCGGTATATGTGTGTAATAAATAACCTCCGCTTACTAACGGCGCATAGGGTCTATTCACATCCAATATATATATATATATAACAATCATCATTCAAGCATTCAATCAACACAGTCAAGCAAATTTTAAATCTAACTATTTAAAATTTAAATAAACAACACAAATTCCTTTTGAGTGAGAAGTTCTCACCTTTATTCCTGTTTGCCATCCACTTCCAATTCAACTTGTTTTCTTCATTTATACCTTGTATAAATATTTACACATTTTATTAATATTCGAATCAATCGAATAAATTAAATTTTCATTTGATTGTTAAATAAATCAATAGTTTTATTTAAATCTGTTTCCTCTTTAATAATTTTATTTCAACTTATTATTTCATCTCAAGTTAATGATTTTCATTTTTAAGCTAAAAATTAAAGATTCAAACTGATTTTCTTTTTAAAATAATTCTAACATCTTGCTTATATAAATTTTCTTAAATCTTTTAAAATTCCTTTGTTTAATAAATTATTTTAACTAAAAAATTTAATTTAATTAACCAAACTCACTTTCAATAAAATTATCAAATTGAAGAATTAAATCTTAAATTAGAATTCCTTTAATAAATTTATTCAACTGATAAATTTAATTTCAAACTAGTGATTTAAATTTTTAACCAAAGAATCTAAATTTTTAAACTAATTCCCTATTAATTTTAAACAGATTACTCTTAACAAATTTATCTTATAAAATTTAAATTTCAACTAAATTTACTTTAAACAAATTTATTTAAATTAATTTTCTTTTTGAAATAACCCTAACTAGAAATTTCCCATTGACTTAATTTCCTTTTTATAAATTTTAAATCAATTTGATTAACTAAAAATTTAAATTTCTTTTAATAACTTTATTTACTAACTATTTAATTCGAAGCATTTTTTTTCTTTTTACAAAATATTTTTCATTTGAAACTAAAATTTCCAGTCAACAAATTTTTCTTAAATAAAATTATTTTCCTTTTTATAAAAACTTACCTAACAAAATATTAATTCCAAAAATACATTTCCTTTAAATAATTTTATGAAATTTATCAATATTCAATATAAATCGAACTACTTGATTTACTATTTTAAAATTTGATTAACTAACTATTCATATTATTATTATTATTATTTTCTGTATATACTCACTGGAATATATATATATATATATATATATATATATATATATATTTAGAAATCAAATAAATAAAATAAAAAAAAAATAAAAATATTACCTTCTGCAAATCCAGATCCACCCACCGCCCCTGCTCCTCGAGTCGCGCCACCACTGCACTCCACATGAACCCACGAGTCGCCGCCGTTCGAATTGTCGTACCCCAACCACTCGCGCGCCACTGCCCTATCGCGACATCATCGGCCTCACGAGCGCCTCCACCAACGCTTCGCGTCGCCCACGATCCACTCCTTCGAATCGCCATCGCCTCCAATTGCTCACGACCCCAATCGCCGCCTAACCCTAAATCGAACCCACGACTACGTCGCTTCCATTTCGCGCAAGCACCTCATCGC
Organism: Allium cepa; assembly: GCA_030765085.1. Lineage (NCBI taxonomy): Eukaryota > Viridiplantae > Streptophyta > Magnoliopsida > Asparagales > Amaryllidaceae > Allium > Allium cepa. The sequence goes on from CM060938.1 coordinate 896,598,702, forward strand.
CTCGTGCCCCCACTCGACGCCACTCCATCGATCGAACGCGCGACTTCATCCACGCGCGAGCACGAGATTCGCCGCTCCACCTTCAATCGCACGCGTGTGCCCATTGTTTTATATTTTTTTTTGAACTGCGGCATTGAATTTGAGTTCGCGAGCAAAAGGATTAAAAATGCGAACTCGATCTGCCCTTGCCTTATAATTTTGAATAGGGGAAAGCTCGAATTAAATTTTGAAAAGGGACGGAGAAGCGGCCATGTTTTTTTTCGTTTGATTTAAATTTTTTTTCTTCTGATTTTACTGAGGCTTCGGTTTCAAATGAGAGAAGAGGGCTTCGTGTTTTAACAAGGGGATGGAGGAATGGGTTGCATGATTTTTCCTTCGTGATTCTCGGCTTTTTAGGCATGTTCTTAGGGATACTGTCTTTTATTTTTATTTTTTAAAATTAAATTCAAATTGAAATTCAATTTGTTTTCAATACAAATTTTCAATGCGTTTACCTCTCGTGTGATCACATATTAACTCCGAAAATTACGAAATTTGAAATCCGGCAATAATTCAATATTACGGACCCAATGGAACTGGTTTCGTCGAATTCCGAGACTGTGCCTCGGACGACTATTTTAAATATCGATTCGAACGATTAAATTCCAAAACTGAACAAATCACTTTCAAATTAAATTCTGAAGCTTTTATTATATTCAGTATTATCAATATGAATTTTACAAGCCTTTGAAATATTTTTAATTGGCTAAAAATTGAAGATTCAAATTTTTATTCAATCCTCAATAGATTAAATTCTATAATTTAATTGTCAATTTCAAAGTTATACTGAAAATTCAATCCAAACCATCATTTAAATATTTAAAATAAATTAAATATTCTCAATTTAAATTATTCAAAATTCAGGGTCGTTACATAAATAATTTGAATTTAAAAATGAATATGGAAATGTAAGTAAAGTTTTAAGTTTAAATCTTGAATGAAGATTTAAACTGTATTTCAGTTTGAAATTTTAAAGGAAATTTTTAAATTGAATTTGTTTGAAATGTATTTGTATTAAAATCTTTTAAACCTTTAGTTTATAAAAGGGATGTTTTTGAACATGTGAGTTAAAAAGATTTTAAATTTTTGTTTAAAACCTTGCTTAAATAAATTGTATTCATTTTAAAATCTTAAAATTTCAAAATGAAATTTAAAGTGAAATTTAAAATAAATTTGGAAACAATTTGTTTTAAAATACTTTATATAAGGAGAAATGTTTCTTAAATTAAGTTAGAACTTAAGAAATTGGATTCATTTAAATTATTAAGTCAATTTAAATGGAATATTAATTATTTAATTAATTAATAATGTGGATGATTAATTAAGTAATTAGCAATTTTTAAGATAATTAATTAAAGACTTAAGATTAATTAATTAAGGTCAATTAATCTATAATTAAGGATTGTTAATAAAAATTTAATTCATGATTAAGATTTATTAATTAAGTGATTAATGATTAATTAAGATTTTAATTAACACTTAATTAATTAATAATTAGAGATTAATTAATTGTAATTTAATATTAATTAAATTGTAATTAATAGTAATTAAAATAAGTTAATTTCTTAATAAGTAATTAAGAAATGTTAATGAAGAAATTTAACTTTGGAATATTTAAACAATTAATTAATGTGATTAATTTTTAATAATTAATTAGATTAATTAATTAATAATAATCATTTGAAATTGTTTATGTTTAATTACTTAATGGAAGTAATTAATGAATTAATTACTTAATGTAATTAATTTTGTTAATGTGATTAGTTTATATTAATTAATTAAGTTTAATTAATTTAAACATTTGTGGATTGATGAATAATTACTTTATGTAATTAATGGGTTTGTAATTACTTAGAGAAGTAATGAATTGATAACTACTAGATGTAATTAAAGATGTTTATTGATGAAACTAATTTAGATTTAAATTACTTTGAAATTAATCAAGGGATTAATTAGGATAATTAATTAAGAGTAATTAATGGAATGAGTAATTAAGGGATGTTAATTACTGAGTGTTATTAATCAAGGGTGATTAATATATATGTGGTTTAATTGCAGATTAATTACTTAATGTAATTAATTTATATAGAGAGATTGATTAAATGTAATTAGAAATCATTAATTAATAAATTAATGATGTAATTTAAGATTGATTAATTAAGGGATAATCAATAAATGAGGTTATTAATTAATAAAGGATTATTATAATTAAATTTAGTTAATTAATTGATTAAGAAATTAAAGGTTAATTATTAAGTATAATTAACTTGTGTAATTAATTTAGAAGCTAATTACTTATTATAATTAGGGAATTGTTAATCTGAAATGATTAATTGTAAGAATAGTGAAATGATGATTTATTAATTGATTTGCAATCAATTGAAGATTAAGATAAGCAGGATTTTAATAATGAAGTAATTAATTTAATTCATTTTAAATTAATTAAGGATAAGGTAATTAATTTAATTCATTTTAAATTAATTATAGAAAGTGTGATTAGTAGATCATTGCTTATGTTTGATGATTGGTATTGGTTGCCATGTATGGTTTGTACAGCTATGAGATGAAAATGCATGTGATATGGATGCATTGGTTGCATTGTGTTGGTGATATGGATTATCTGATTATGATATGAATTATCTATTGGTAATGATAATGTTGATTATTTATTGTGTTGTAAATTATCTATCTGTGTGTATATAGATAATGGATTGAATTGTTTTTAACTCTAAAACAACTTGGCCTTAAAAGACACGTTTTGGATTTCGATGAGACCGGGATCGGGTTTCCATATTTGGATATCCGAAAACCACATCGATCCAAATTAACGTTAGGTCGTGAATCTGAAGTGAAGATGAAGATTCAGAGTGCAAGGGTTATCGTCGTTAACTCTGAGGGTGATTCCAAAATGAGTGTAACGAGATAATGCCTTCGGTTTCGTTCGAACCCGGAACGAACTTGTATGGATTGAATGCTTTCAGAGCATCGTCAGTTGGACGATGAGCATTCTAAGTGTTATGTCCTATAAAGGTAATCGTAGCCTCAAGCCTCATCAACCGGGAATGGCTAAAACAGGGGAGGTGCAGCAAGGCTTCGTGGGTAGCCCCCACTTGAGAGCGAGATTTACCCCTGTCTAGTGTCCCTTTATTTCGGCTTAGTGGTGCGGTTGTTGATCACAACTGTGGGGTCGTCTTGTTCGGAACTGTTCAGTAAGGAATGGTTCCGGCTTTGTGTTGTAGGGGAGCGGCCGTACTCCTCGGTACGGTGATCTAGGCCACGTACTGTGACGGGCGGTACCCCAGTAGCCCTGCCATTGATGGAATCCAAAATCCAATAAGTGCCGTACGTATTAGTTGTGCCCAACTATGTTGGAACGTGAGATGTAAGCATTCCAGCTATTTTTGTATTTTACTTGAAAACCCTAGACACTATTATAATATCATCGGATTTCCTATCAAATGTTTTGGTTAGCGTAAGGTAAAAACTTTTCCATGTTTATGTGTGGGAAGTCTTACGTGATACCTTTTCTTTTCAAAGGTTTTCAAAATTTAAGAAACTTTAACCTGTTACTCACACCAAAGCCATGTCTGACCCAGAGTTATTTCTGTTTTTCTTTAACTCTTGGGTGCTCAAATTTTTACGAGTAGCCAAGGGATTCAGGTTAGCTTTGACGAATTGTGGAGGAGCATTGGAGCAGGAGGCTTCTACGTATAGATATATAGTTTTCCGCTGTGTAGATTTCTCGGAGTTGTTCTCTTGTATTATGTTTGAGTTGTAATAACTAGACAGGTGTATATAACTGTCTAGTATGTGTTGTATTGTCTGTGTAACTCTGATATCTGTTGTATACTATGTAATACTTATGTTATTAATTTAATTTATTCGCTCCGCTGTTGAGATTCTTGTGTTGTTGTTTTTTTCTTTCTCTTCTTTGTTTTCTCTTTTCTATCCCTTTCTTTCTTAAAGATGATACGACTTTTTATGGAGAAAAAGTCGGGTCGTCTCATCAACTTATAACTTTTTATTTAAGTAACTATTTCACTTAATCTCCTTATACTTTTCTTTAAATTCACATTACTTAACTATATTTAATTTCACTCCTATTAGATTATAAATTTAAAGTTCTATGAGTTTTCATATTTAATTACATTTGCTAACTTCTTTTGATTTACTTAAATTAATTAGCTTACCTTCCCCCTTATCTGGGTTTCACACTTACTTTTATTTAACCCCTTTCAAGTTGAATCTTATTTCAACCAAATTCCAAATTCCTATAAGTTGTCCAACTTATTTTATTCCATAAACATCTTAATTAAGATTCTAGAGTTTAAACATTTTCTCACATTTCAAAATCACCTTTGAAATCAACTATACCCAAAATCCTTCGTTAAATTCACTTATCTCATTGAATTTCAAAACCAAATCTAGTTTTGCACTCCAATTTAAAATCCTCTTGGCTGCAATTCCTCTCTTGGAAACTCGAAAATGAATCTCGATGATGATGCAGTCATCACCGAAATTATTTTCCAACGGCCGAAGAGAGTTCAATGCTTTTACTCTATTTAAATCATTTCAAATATTTTTAAACTCCAAATCTTATCAGATTCCAAATCCAATTCACAATATTTCCGAAATAATATCACTATTATTTCTCCAAAACTTTTGAAAACCATTTACAAACTCAAAGGAATTAAATTTTTAAAATTTCAATGCCAAATCCTTTTAATTCATATTCAAATACTACTCTGGAATTTTATTTTATTATAAATCACATTTATAATTCTCATTTACAAATTCCATTTTATTATCTAAATTTATTTCCTTAACTTTAGTTAAAATTTTAATCCTTTATTCAACTTTCACTTAACAATGATAATAATTTAATATTATCATCTCCTATTAACCAAGCAACCATATATATCTATAATAATTTACGGAAAATTATTTCCTTTATATGCAAAAATATTTTGGGTAAAATTATTTCATTTACCCTACAATACTATGTCAGTTTATCTTGTTTAAGAGTTTAGAAACCCCTATCGATTACATGGCATACCACATATCAACCAGAATTCATAAACACTTAACCGAAAAATCAACACAATATAATTTTTTTTAATATTCAACAACAAATACACACTCATACTATTAATACACTCAAACTCATTCTAGAGTAATTACAGACTCTATTTTTATGAGTAATCCCCACCAGAGCCAAGGTTCTCGCTTAACCTTCAGCTTTGATACCAAATGTAACAACCCGATTTTTTGAGGCCCAAAAAACCAAACCCTTAGGGTAAAAAGAAGAAGGAGGTAGAAGAAGAAATAGGAAACAAAATCAGAATCTCACAAGCGCAGCGGAATAATATATAATAGATAAATCACTAATCTTTTAAAACAAAGGAATTATTTCTGTTTTACATATTACATGATCAGAGTATAATACAATCAACATCACAAATTCAGGATGGATATAATATCTCATCCTTCCAAAGCTGAATATACAGCTTACATAGCACAGCGGAATATAAATCTATGGAAATATGCCTCGTCATCCAGTTCATCTCCTTAGCTCCACATCAGTCCATCCAAAATCTGTACTCTATAATACTCGGTCTGACCCGAGCATTATAGTTAAATAATACTCGAGTCAGTTTGGAAAACGAGCGTGATAAAACACACTCAATTGGATTATTAAAGTTTTCAAAATCCTTTAAAATCAAAGGTATCTCGTAAGACCATGCCACAAATAAACATGCCGGGTTTTTACCTTACGATAACCAAAACATTTCTTATAAAATCCTTTGATATTATAATAGTGTCTATACACAAATACTTATTCAAATAGCCGAAATTGTTACATTTATTAAATTCCAGCTAATATGTATACAAACAAAACTGTAAAGGCACGTAGGGAAATTAATTTGCATCAATGGCAGGGCTATTGGGGTACCGTCCGTCACAGTACGTGGTCTAGATCACCGTACCGAGGATCCACCCTAAATCCCCTACAACACAAGACCGAACTACCCCTTACTGTATAGCCCGAATAAGTTCACCCCACGGTTGGGATCGGCAACCACCACACAGCTGAATGTATAAAGGGACATCTGGACAGGGGTGACCTTACCCTAATTGGTTGCTAGCCACTTATCCTTGTGTGCACCTCCCCTGTTATAGCTATTCCCGATTGATGAGGTTCGAGGCTATGCGTTATCCTTTTAGCGCACAATCACTTAGTGTTGCAGCATGGATTCTTGAGCCATTCATTCTAAATTGTTCACAAGCTATTTCCTTAAGTCATTGTCTAGTTAAGTCGTAGGAAGCAACACCCCAGGTCTTGAATCGCTCGAGCGACCTAACAAGGGATGGGAAGCACGTAGTGGAAATGAAACCAGGGACTGATAATAGGTCGCGCAACGACCTAGAAAACCAAACGGACCGACCTAACTCCAACGAGTTAGTGTATATACGACCTAATGAAGGTTCACGAGTTAACTTAGGTCGTTTACATGAAGGTTCGCGAGTTAACTTAGGTCGTTTACGACTTATGGACATAAATGATGCAGTGCGAGCTAATGAAGATGCAACGAGAGCTAATAATGGCCTAGGTCGCAAACGACCTAACAAAGCAACACCAACTGAAGTGATTCTAGGTCGCAAACGACCTAACGATACCATTAAGTCGCTCAACGACCTGTTCTAAGCCGTGAAGAAAATTAAGTCGCTGCTATTCCTTATGTTGCAATGACGCTTAAGTCACTTATACCGCTTCAGATTTTTAAGTCATGAATGACCTATGTTAGGTCGGGTTGTTAAAAGTCGCATGTGGTATTTTGTTTTAAGTCGTTTGTAATTCGTGATTTTGTCTTAGGTCGTTACCGACCTAGTGTAAGTCGTTGTTGCTGTAAGGTCATGTTGTATACATGTATAGGTCGTGTCTTGTATTGTACTTGTTTGTTAGGTCGTGTACTTTGTGATAATAAGTGTTTGCCTGGGTTGTAAGCCTATAAATAGGCAAGTTGGGTCATTGTAAAAGGGGGTTCTTTTTGAATAAAATTCTTCTGTTGTTAGCTTTGTGCTTTCAATCAAATTGGTAGTTGAGTGTAATCTCCTATCTCCACCTACGGTATTCGAGTGTGCTCGAATCAACGTTCGTTGAAGCCGATTCACGGAATCAAGTGCGCTTGATCAACGCTCGAAGAATTGTAGATCTTTTTTCACGGTATCGTGCGCGATCAACGTGTCAGAGATAGCTAGAATTCGGTATCTTCGGATCAACGAATTTGGGCCTTGCAGTATTTTCAATCCACCGATTGCTACTTTCACCGTTTCATCTACTTTTCGTATTATTCGCTGCGTCAGTTTGGTATCAGAGCGTGACTTAGCCAATCATAGCTAAGCCGAGTCTTGGAGCCAAGAAGTTTGGAGTTTGGTGCTCATCGTGTTCATTGTGAAGTTGCAACAAGTTGGAAGCTTTCGATCCATTTCATTTTGGATCAAAGTCCGGAAAGTGTTTGAAGTGTTTGAGCCGTGCTTGTTTGAGTCGAGCCGACCTAAGCCTTAGGTCGTTACATATTGTTCGAGTAGTGGTAGCCGTGACTTGTTATTCAAGTTTGAGTTCAAGATTTGTGAAGTTTTGAAGTTGCATTTGTCTTTGTGGAAGTGTTTGTGATTGTGTAATCATGCCGCCGAGAAGAGCTAGCCGCCATCAAAATGTTGAAGCGTTGTATAGAAGGGAAGAAGCCGAGCAGATGGAACAACGCATTAATGAGAAATTTGATGAAGGCATTGGAAAGCTAGAGAAGTTGATGATTGATATGAATCAAGCTCAAAGGAGGAGATCACCAATCTCGAACCATGGAGGAAACCGAGTTTCACCATCGGTTACGGAAGCGAGGAGGGTATCACCGCAATCTTTTAGAGAAAGAAGAGAAACATTAATTTCATCAAGGAGAGATCACCATGACTACGGACATGAAGAGAGGAGAACTCCACGAGAGTTTGAAAATGAGCCATATAGAGATGAAGAGAGACATAGTAGAAGAGATATGCGTGATCAAAGGGATGTTGATAGTCGAGATCGATATAGACGTACATTTGATTTTGATGAAGAGGGTGATAGAGCTAGCACTCATTATCGAGATCGAGACCAAGTTCGAAATTCATATCGGGATGTAGATGATGATCGACGATGGGAGTCGGGTATGAAGATGGAAATTCCAGAATTCAAAGGTGGAATGGTAGCAGAAGAATTCTTGGATTGGTTGTCTAATGTTGAAGAGATCTTTGATTTCAAAGAAGTTTCGAAAAATCGTCGAGTGAAGTTGGTTGTTACTAGGTTGAGGGGGAGAGCTTTGGCATGGTGGAAGCAAACTAAACTTACAAGGGAGAGAATGGGAAAATCAAAAATTGAATCATGGGAGAAAATGAAGAAACTGATGAAGGGCACATTCTTACCTTACAAATATCAATCGCTCATGTATCAGAGATTGCAGAATCTGAGGCAAGGGACAAAGACTGTTAATGATTATGCTGATGAATTTTATCAACTGATTGCTCAAAATGACATTATGGAGACGGAGGAACAATTGACTGCTAGGTTCGTTGGGGGATTGAGAATGCAGATTCAGGATATGGTGAACATGTTCGATCCTAGATCTATTGCGGAAGCACATCAGAAGGTGTTGGCATGGGAGAAGCAGGGAAGACGAGGTGGTTGTGTGTTTACAAGTTCCAACAATCAAGTGAAGGGTGCTAGTGGAAGTTCCAATGTTACCAAAGTTGTTGCAAAACCAGTTGTACAAGAAGTTGCGAAGGCGAAGGTTACTAACAGTTTCAAGTGTTATAATTGCCAGGAAGTGGGTCACAAAAGCAATGAATGTCCAAAGCCGAAGAAACGAGCTATGATAGCTGAGGTTGAGGATGAGGAAGTAGAAGCTGAATATTCCAATTCACCACTTGTTGAGGAGGAAGAAGAATTGTCCGAAGATGAGGATTGTAATTTGATGATGAGAAGGTCTTGTCTTACACCAAAGCAAGAGGATGATTCTAGCTGGTTGAGGAGCAACATTTTTCAGTCAACATGCACTATTCTGGGGAAGGTTTGCAAGTTTGTTATTGATGCTGGAAGTTGTGATAATATTATTTCTACCGAGGCTGTGAAGAAGTTGACATTGAAGACTGAGAAACATCCGAAACCTTACAAGTTAGCTTGGTTGAGAAAGGGTGGTGAAGTGAAGGTTTGTCGAAGGGCTTGTGTGAATTTTTCAATTGGGAAGAAATACAAAGATGAAATTTGGTGTGATGTTGTGGACATGGATGTATGCCATTTGTTGCTGGGGAGACCGTGGCAATTTGATAGAGCGGTGCAACATGATGGTCATGCTAATAGCTATAGTTTCATGTTTGAAGGTACTAAAATCACTTTAGTTCCCAAGAAGCAACAACAGAAGGAAAGCAAGTTGGAGGAGATTGAAGAGCTGAAAACTTTGCTATCTTTGAAGGAAGTTGAAGAGGAGCCTGAAGTGTTTTTGTTGATTGGGCGAGAGTGTAATGAAGTGGTTGAAGTTCCTGAAGAAGTTAAGCCGGTATTGGAAGAATTTGAAGATGTATTTCCTGAAGAGCTGCCGAAAGATTTACCACCGTTGAGAGACATACAACATCAAATTGATTTAGTGTCAGGTGCTGTTTTACCGCATAGGCCACATTACCGAATGAGTCCGAAGGAACATGAGGAGTTGCGAAGGCAAGTGGAAGAATTACTAGAACAAGGGCGTGTGCAGGAAAGTCTAAGTCCTTGTGCGGTTCCAGCCTTGTTGGTGCCGAAGAAGGATGGAACATAGAGAATGTGTACCGATAGTCGGGCATTGAACAAGATTACTGTTCGTTACAGGTTTCCTATGCCTAGACTGGATGACTTGCTAGATCAGTTGAGTGGAGCTGTTATATTTTCAAAGATTGATCTTAAGAGTGGTTATCATCAAATTCGAATCAGACCAGGGGATGAATGGAAGACCGCATTTGACGCAGCGGATAAATCGAAAACAAACTTCAATCGGTGAAATGTAGCAATCGATGGAGTGAAAATACTGCAAGGCCCAAATCCGTTGATCCAAAGATACCGGATTCTAGCTGTCTTCGTCTCGTTGATCGCGCACGATGCCGAGAAACAAAGATCTACGATTCTTCGCACGTTGATCTAGCGCACTAGATTCCGTGAATCGGCTTCACAAACGTGGATTCGAGCGCACTCGAATGACGTAGGTGGAGATAGGAGATCACACTCAACTACCAATTAAAGAAAGCACAAAGCAATCAAAGAGAATTTTATTCCCAAAATTAACAACCTGTCAAATTTACAACTCACGCGTATTTATAGAGTTTTCACAACACAGCCCTTAAGTCGTGGCCCACTCATGACTCACGACTCATCATAAGTCGTTACCGACTTAGCAACATAACAGACCGAAGTACATCACTCGACTCAAGAGCAAACGACTCAAAAACAACGACTTACGACTCATAACAGCGGCAAAAAAATAGACAACCTAAACATGATGACTTATATACAACACGAGTCATCAGATACAAACGCCATACGACTCAACTATATATGCATACAACACGACTCAACATATGTCACGACTCAACCGACTCAACACCCATACAAGTTACAACTACTCACGACTCAAGGCTTCACCGACTCATGGCCTTCACCGACTCATAGCTTCCCTGCAGCACTTCCCTTCAAGCGAGTCAACTCCGAACGACTCATCTACTTCTACTTCTCTGCTCTTGTTAACTCGTACACGACTTATGAATGAGTCGTTGAGTCGTGTACGACTCATCACCAGAAGCGGTGTCTCATTAGGTCGGTCCACATCTTCCTTCGTAGGTCGTTGCCGACCTAGACCTTCTTTGTTGAGTCGGAAACGACTCAAAGCCGCTTCACTAGCTTGCATAGGTCGTTGCCGACCTAGACCTTCTTTGTTGAGTCGGAAACGACTCAAAGCCGCTTCACTAGCTTGCAACGTCCCTTCTCGTGACTCCTTAGGTCGTGGATGACTCAAATCTACCCTCCTAAGTCGTGAACGACTCATGCTGCCTTCACTGAGTCGTGGACGACTCATCACACTACCCCACAAACTCATGTTTTCAGGAATTAAAGATTGCACAATTTCTTCTCTGGTCTTAGCTGCATCATCCTCCCCTGGTTGAGAAAAATTCGTCCTCGAATTTGTACATTCTTCTTCATCTGATTCTTTACCTCCGTAATATGGAACAAGATGTTTAACATTGAACACGTCAGAAGTGTAAACATATTCTGGCAGCTTCAACTTATACGCGTTTTCATTATTTTTCTTCACAATTTCAATTGGACCAATTTTTCGCGCCTTCAACTTGTTATAAGCACCCACCGGAAAACGATCCTTCGTCAATACAGCATAAACCAAATCACCTTCCTTAAATTCAACATTTCGACATTTCAAATCTGCAGACTTCTTATCTTCTTATTCGATTTCTCCAATCGTTCCTGAACGATTTTATGACATTCAGTCAGCTCATCAACAAAATCAACAGCCCGTTTAACCGTTCCCTTTGACTGTGGTACTACTGCCAAATCTAACGGTCCCCTGGGTAAATTTGAATAAACAATCTGAAATGGACTGAATCCCGTGCTACGATTCACTGCATGATTATGTGCAAACTCGGCTTGGCATAACTTCATGTCCCAACTCTTCAGATTATCCTGTACTAGACATCGCAACAAATTTCCCAATGATCTGTTAACAACTTCTGTTTGGCCATCGGTTTGTGGATGGTAAGCGCTACTAAAATTCAGCTTTGTCCCGATCATCTTCCACAAACTCAACCAAAAATGGCTTAAAAATCTAGTATCTCGATCCGAAACAATAGATTCTGGTAAACCATGCAATCGATACACTTCCTTAAAGAACAATTGTGCCACTCGAACTGCATCCGCTATCTTCTTGCAGGCAATGAAATGTGCCATCTTCGAAAATCTATCCACTACAACAAATATCGAATCATTTCCCCTTTGAGTTCTAGGCAAACCCAAAACGAAATCCATGCTGATATCCACCCATGGCTTAGATGGTACAGGTAGCGGCATATACAACCCTGCATTCGTTGCTGTCCCCTTGGAAATTTGGCAAATATGACATCGCTCCACAAACCTTTCCACTTCTTTCCTCATCGACGGCCAAAAGTAAGACTGTGCAATCAATTGCATAGTACGATCACGGCCCACATGTCCTTCCTCGTGCAATTCCTTTTTACTCTGATCAACTTGAATACCTTCCCCTGAAACAACATAACCCAGAAATAAAACACTGTGCGTCATAAACACACATTTCTTCGTAGCAGCATAAAATTGTTCCTCACGAAGAATAATCAAAACTTCCCTCAAATGTCGAACATGCTCCTCCGTACTCCTGCTGTAAATCAGAATATCATCGAAATAAACCACGACGAACTTCCCAATGAATGGTCTAAAGATTTGATTCATCACCCGCATGAATGTACTAGGTGCATTTGACAAACCAAATGGCATAACCAACCATTCATATAACCCTTCTCTTGTCTTGAAAGCTGGCTTCCATTCGTCTCCAGGTCTGATACGAATTTGATGATAACCACTCTTCAAATCAATTTTCGAAAATATAGTTGCCCCACTCAACTGATCCAACAAGTCATCCAACCTTGGCATAGGAAATCTATAACGAACAGTGATCTTATTCAATGCTCTACTGTCTGTGCACATCCTCCAAGTTCCGTCCTTCTTCGGTACTAGTAATGCTGGCACAGCACATGGACTCAAACTTTCCTGAATACGTCCCTGTTCAAGTAACTCTTCCACTTGCCTTCGTAACTCCTCATGTTCCTTCGGACTCATTCGATAATGTGGTCGGTGTGGTAACACGGCTCCCGGAACAAGATCAATTTGATGTTGAATGTCTCTTAATGGCGGTAACTCCCTAGGCAACTCCTCTGGAAAGACATCTTCAAATTCCTTCAAAACTGGCTTAGCTTCTTCAGGAATCTCAACTTCTTCACTGCTTTCTCTCCCAATCAACAAAATCACTTCAGGTTCTTCCTCCACTTCCTTAACAAACTCCTTCAAAGATAACAAAGTTTTCAACTCCTCAATCTCCTCCAGCTTGCTCTCCTTCTGTTGCTGCTTCTTGGGAACCAAAGTGATTTTAGTACCCTCGAACAGGAAACTGTAACTATTGGCACGACCGTCATGTTGTACTGCTCTATCAAACTGCCATGGCCTGCCCAATAACAAATGACAAACATCCATGTCCACTACATCACACCAAATTTCATCTTTGTACTTCTTCCCAATCGAGAAATTAACACAAGCCCTTCGACACACTTTCACTTCACCTCCTTTCCTTAACCATGCTAGCTTGTACGGTTTAGGATGCTTTTCAGTCTTCAAGTTCAACTTCCTTACTGCTTCCGTAGAGATAATATTATCACAACTTCCAGCATCAATGACGAACTTGCAAACTTTCCCCAAAATAGTACATGTCGACTGAAAAATATTGCTTCTCAACCAACTAGAATCTTCCTCCTGCTTTGGTGTCAAACAACTTCTCCTCATCATAAGATTACAACCTTCATCACCCGACACTTCTTCTTCCTCCTCAACATAAAGTGCATGTGAACATTCTGCCTCCTCACCATCATCCTCCTCAACTTCTGCAACCATTGCTCTCTTCTTCGGCTTCGGACATTCGTTGCTTTTGTGACCCAACTCCTGACAATTATAACATTTGAAAACACTGCTAGCCTTCGCCTTCTCAGCCTCCTTCACAGCTGGCTTACTGACAGGTTTAGGAACATTAGAACTTCCACTGGCACCCTTCACTGGATTATTAGAATTAGTAAACACACCACCTCCACGCCTTCCTTGTTTCTCCCAAGCTAACGCTTTCTGATGTGCTTCTGCAACTGATCTAGGATCAAACATATTAACCATATCCTGGATCTGCATTCTCAATCCCCCAATGAATCTAGCAGTCAACTGTTCCTCTGTCTCCATAATATCATTCCTGGCAATGAGTTGGTAAAATTCATCAGCATAATCACTAACAGACTTTGTCCCTTGCCTCAGATTCTGCAACCTTTGGTACATAAGTGACTGGTAATTATAAGGCAAAAATGTAGCTCGCATCAACTTCTTCATCTTATCCCACGATTCTATCTTTGACTTCCCCATTCTCTCCCTGGTAAGTTTAGTTTGCTGCCACCACGCCAAAGCTCTCCCCCTCAGCCTTGTAGCAACTAACTTCACCCTTCGATTCACCGGTACCTCCTTGAAATCAAAGATTTCCTCCACATTAGACAACCAATCTAAGAACTCCTCAGCAACCATTCCGCCTTTAAACTCCGGAATCTCCATCTTCATTCCCGATTCCCAACGTCGATCATCATCAATAACCCGATACTGACGTTGTCCCTGATCTCTATCTCTGAAATGAACACTTCCTCTTTCACCGTCAAACTCATCCTCAAAATCTGATGTATATCGTTGTCGATCCCGTCCTCCTACATCTGTAACACCACTTCTACTACCAACATCCCTTCTATCATGATCATCAACATTCCTCCTACTTCGATTGTCAACACTTCTATGCTCTTGACTTTCTCTTCTCTCCCGTTCCGAATGTGATGAAACTCCACTATTCCCGCGGTTTGATTCAGGTGAAATTCTCCTTCTATTCTGACTCATATCAATCATCAATTTCTCCAATTTTCCAATGCCTTCATCGAATTTATCATTAATACGTTGTTCCATAAGCTCGGCTTCTTCTCTTCGATACAAAGCTTCAACGTTTTGATGGCGATTAGCTCTCCTTGGTGGCATGATGAAAATTCTTCACAAACACTTTAACAATTCGAACACAAGACTTCAAAATTTTCAACACAAATAAGTAACCTCGGCTCAACAATGCACGGCCTCAACATTACTAGCTTGCACCAACTTATCTCGGCAACAAGTTAACTCGGCTATACTTGGCTCGGCTCAACTTAGATCGGCAATGGCTCTACACGGCTCAAACTCTTGACTCGGCTACCACTACAACCCTTCAATGCAAACAACAACAAGGCACGCTTCAATCACTAGCTCGGCCTCACACTTCAAACGATTCACAAGGCTCGGCTACTTCCCTCAAGTATACACGGCCTTCTTCAATTTCGAACACCTTTCAACTTTAGATCCAAAATGAGATGGATCAAAAACTTCAATCTCGTTGCAACTTCAAGATGAACACGATGAACAACTTCAAACTTCAACACTTGGCTCCAAGAATCAACTTAGCTATGATTGGCTAAGTATGGCTCTGATACCAAACTGACGCAGCGGATAAATCGAAAACAAACTTCAATCGGTGAAATGTAGCAATCGATGGAGTGAAAATACTGTAAGGCCCAAATCCGTTGATCCAAAGATACCGGATTCTAGCTATCTTCGTCTCGTTGATCGCGCACGATGCCGAGAAACAAAGATCTACGATTCTTCGCACGTTGATCTAGCGCACTAGATTCCGTGAATCGGCTTCACAAACGTGGATTCGAGCGCACTCGAATGACAGGTGGAGATAGGAGATCACACTCAACTACCAATTAAAGAAAGCACAAAGCAATCAAAGAGAATTTTATTCCCAAAATTAACAACCTGTCAAATTTACAACTCACGCGTATTTATAGAGTTTTCACAACACAGCCCTTAAGTCGTGGCCGACTCATGACTCAGGACTCATCATAAGTCGTTACCGACTTAGCAACATAACAGACCGAAGTACATCACTCGACTCAAGAGCAAACGACTCAAAAACAACGACTTACGACTCATAACAGCGGGAAAAAAATAGACAACCTAAACATGACGACTTATATACAACACGAGTCATCAGATACAAACGCCATACGACTCAACTATATATGCATACAACACGACTCAACATATGTCACGACTCAACCGACTCAACACCCATACAAGTTACAACTACTCACGACTCAAGGCTTCACCGACTCATGGCCTTCACCGACTCATAGCTTCCCTGCAGCACTTCCCTTCAAGCGAGTCAACTCCGAACGACTCATCTACTTCTACTTCGCTGCTCTTGTTAACTCGTACACGACTTATGGATGAGTCGTTGAGTCGTGTACGACTCATCACCAGAAGCAGTGTCTCATTAGGTCGGTCCACATCTTCCTTCGTAGGTCATTGCCGACCTAGACCTTCTTTGTTGAGTCAGAAACGACTCAAAGCCGCTTCACTAGCTTGCATAGGTCGTTGCCGACCTAGACCTTCTTTGTTGAGTCGGAAACGACTCAAAGCCGCTTCACTAGCTTGCAACGTCCCTTCTCGTTACTCCTTAGGTCGTGGATGACTCAAATCTACCCTCCTAAGTCGTGAACGACTCATGCTGCCTTCACTGAGTCATGGACGACTCATCACACTACCCCACAAACTCATGTTTTCAGGAATTAAAGATTGCACAATTTCTTCTCTGGTCTTAGCTGCATCAGCATTCAAGACGAGGGAAGGATTATATGAATGGTTGGTTATGCCGTTTGGTCTATCGAATGCACCAAGTACATTTATGAGGGTGATGAACCAAATTTTCAGGCCGTACATTGGGAAGTTTGTGGTAGTTTATTTTGATGATATTTTGATCTATAGTGCTAGTACAGAGGAGCATGTTCAACATTTACGGAAGGTGTTAATTATTTGCCGTGAAGAGCAGTTTTACGCAGCAACAAAGAAATGTGTGTTCATGACTCGAAGTGTTTTATTTTTGGGGTATGTTGTATCTGAGAAGGGTATCCAGGTGGATCAAAGTAAAGTTGAAGCTATTCGAAATTGGCCACAGCCCAGAACTATCACTGAAGTTAGAAGTTTCCATGGGTTGGCATCATTCTACCGAAGATTCATTCCACTCTTCAATAGCGTGATTGCACCAGTTACTGATTGTATGAAGGAGAAGAAGTTTTCGTGGTCAGAGGAAGCAAGAATTGCTTTTGAGAAGATCAAGACACTATTGACGTCAGCACCAATTCTAGTTTTACCGGATTTTCAGTTGTTGTTTGAGCTACATAATGATGCATCTAAAGTTGGGATTGGAGGAGTATTGAGTCAGAATGGAAGGCTAGTTGCTTATTTCGGTGAGAAATTGTCTGGAGCCAAGTTGAGATATAGTACTTACGATGTTGAGTTTTACGCAATTGTTCAAGCCGTGAAGCACTGGAGACATTATCTGTTTCAAAAAGAATTTGTTCTTTATACGGATCATGAAGCGTTGAAGCATTTACAAGGGCAAGACAAGATTTCAGCAAGGCATGCATCGTGGATTGCCTATTCGCAGCAGTTTACTTTTGCCGTGAAACATAAATCAGGGATAACGAATCGTGTGTCTGATGCTTTGAGTAGGAGGAGTTATTTATTAACGACAATGAAAGTTGAAGTGACAGGTTTTTAATTATTGCCAGAGCTGATTGAAGAAGATCCTTACTTTAAGAAATTTGTTAAGAAAGTCAAGGAGGGGAGTGCTAATGAATTTGTGTTGATGGATGGTTTTCTGTTTAAAGGGAATCGGTTATGTATTCCAGAGAGCAGTTTGAGAATGAAGATTATCAAGGAGTTGCACGAGGAAGGACATGTGGGCCATGATCGTACATTGCATTTGATTTCTCAATCTTACTTTTGGCCGTCAATGAGGAAAGAGGTTGAAAGGTTTGTGGAGAGATGTCATATCTGTCAGATTTCGAAAGGAACAGCAACCAATGCAGGATTATATATGTCGTTACCTGTACCGACTAAACCTTGGGTTGATGTGAGCATGGATTTTGTTTTGGGTTTGCCTAGAACTCAAAGAGGTAATGATTCTATTTATGTGGTGGTTGACCGATTTTCGAAAATGGCACATTTTATTGCTTGTAAGAAGACGACGGATGTTGTTCATGTCGCTCAGTTATATTTCAAAGAGATCTATCGACTTCATGGGTTGCCAGAGTCTATTGTGTCGGATAGAGATACTCGTTTTATGAGTCATTTTTGGCTAAGTTTGTGGAAGATGGTCGGAACGAAGCTAAATTTTAGTAGCGCTTACCATCCGCAAACTGATGGACAAACGGAGGTGGTTAACAGATCGTTGGGAACTTGTTGAGATGTCTTGTAAAAGATAATCTGAAAAGCTGGGATATGAAGTTATGTCAAGCTGAGTTTGCTCATAATCATGCAGTGAATCGTAGTACAGGTTTCAGTCCATTTCAGATTGTATATTCAAGCTTACCAAAAGGACCGTTGGATTTAACGATAATACCACCACCAAAGGGGACAGTTAAACGGGCTACTGATTTTGTTGATGGTTTGACGGATGTCATAGAATCGTGCAGGAATGATTGGAAAAGTCGAACGAGAAGTATAAGCGAACTGCAGATTTGAAACGACGAAGTGTTGAATTTAACAAAGGTGATTTGGTTTACGCAGTGTTAACAGAAGATCATTTTCCGATGGGAACGTATAATAAATTGAAGGCGCGGAAAATTGGTCCAGTTGAAATTTTGAAGAAAGTCAATGAGAATGCGTATCAATTGAAGTTACTAGATAATATTCATATTTCTGATGTTTTCAATGTCAAATATCTAATTCCGTATCATGGAAATGAACTTGTGGTAGAAGAAGATGGTGAAAATTCGAGGTCGAATTTCTGTCAACCAGGAGGGGATGATGCAGCATGGATTCTTGAGCCATTCATTCTAAATTGTTCACAAGCTATTTCCTGAAGTCGTTGTCTAGTTAAGTCGCAGGAAGCAACACCCCAGGTCTTGAATCGCTCGAGCAACCTAACAAGGGATGGGAAGCACGTAGTGGAAATGAAACCAGCGACTGATAATAGGTCGCGCAACGACCTAGAAAACCAAACGGACCGACCTAACTCCAACGAGTTAGTGTATATACGACCTAATGAAGGTTCACGAGTTAACTTAGGTCGTTTACATGAAGGTTCGCGAGTTAACTTAGGTCGTTTACGACCTATGGACATAAATGATGCAGTGCGAGCTAATGAAGATGCAACGAGAGCTAACAATGGCCTAGGCCGCGAACGACCTAACAAAGCAACACCAACTGAAGTAATTCTAGGTCACAAACGACCTAACGATACCATTAAGTCGCTCAACGACCTGTTCTAAGCCGTGAAGAAAATTAAGTCGCTGTTATTCCTTGTGTTGCAATGACGCTTAAGTCGCTTATACCGCTTCATATTTTTAAGTCGTGAACGACCTATGTTAGGTCGGGTTGTTAAAAGTCGCATGTGGTATTTTGTTTTAAGTCGTTTATAATTCGTGATGTTGTTTTAGGTCGTTACTGACCTAGTGTAAGTCGTTGTTGCTGTAAGGTCGTGTTGTATACATGTATAGGTCGTGTCTTGTATTGTACTTGTTTGTTAGGTCGTGTACTTTGTGATAATAAGTGTTTGCGTGGGTTGTAAGCCTATAAATAGGCAAGTTGGGTCATTGTAAAAGGGGGTTCTTTTTGAATAAAATTCTTCTGTTGTTAGCTTTGTGCTTTCAATCAAATTGGTAGTTGAGTGTAATCTCCTATCTCCACCTACGGTATTCGAGTGCGCTCGAATCAACGTTCGTTGAAGCCAATTCGCGGAACCAAGTGCGCTTGATCAACGCTCGAAGAATTGTAGATCTCTTTTCACGGTATCGTGCGCGATCAACCTGTCAGAGATAGCTAGAATTCGGTATCTTCGGATCAACGAATTTGGACCTTGCAGTATTTTCAATCCACCGATTGCTACTTTCACCGTTTCATCTACTTTTCGTATTATCCGCTGCGTCACTTAGAATGCTCATCGTCCTCCTGACAAGGTTCTGAAAGCATTCGTCCATACAAGTCCGTTATGGGTTCGAACGGAACCGAAGGCACTATTCCTACTACATCCATTTCGGAGTCATCCTCAGGATTAGTAGCGATTAGCCCTTGCATTTCACTGCTCCATCTTCAAATCCCAGCTCTTGTCTTCCATATGAAAACGTCCAAACCGGATCGAAGTGGTTTTCAAAATTTAATCCCGATCCCGGTCCCTTCGAAACAATCAGCGCATTGGCCAATATTGATAATCGGTTATTTAACTATAAAATAATATTCACAAGCAATCATCAAGCCATAATAATTCTTCCCAAATTATTTATAATCCTCAAAATGTCTTCGTAAGATATATTTTCACTTTTCAACTCTTTGAAAACAGTTTTAAATTATTTTTCTCTCGTGGAAAAAATTTCCCAAACTTTGAAATTGACCAAGTCTAAATACTTTAGATTTCAAAATAATTTAAATCACTATTTTAAAAATATATTTTAAAACATTTCAAATTATAATCCATTTATACACTTTATAAAAAATATATACTTTAAAATATTCAAAAAAGAACTACTTAAAACTCTTTATTTAAAATACTTGTTATGAGATTTTATACTAATCTTTTATGTAAACTTGAGCTAAAACCCTTTTTAAAAGAAATAAATGAAAGTTTTATACAAGTATAAATATTAGAAAATTTCTTTTTAAAAAAACATCATACTAATTTGACTTTCAAATAATTACAACTAAAGTAGATTTGAAATAATATTTACTTTAAAATTTTAAAACAATTAAAAATAATAAATTTCCTAAAACATTTCTTTAAACCAAAATTTTAAAACCTTAAAATTTTACATAAAAATCTCCTTTAAAATATACTTGGCTTCCCAGGGAAATACACTTTCCATTTCCATACCTTTTAAAAATAAATCACTGTTTATTTTTAAAAAAATTACCCATTCTTCTCAAAATTCCCATCGTAATTTATACTTCCAAGTTATCCTCGGGAAAATGTTTCACTTTACAAACCTAGTTTATAAATTCCATCATCTCCTCATAATTTCAAACATTTTATAAATTTCCAAAGAGATTTTCAAATTTACTTTATTTTTAAAAATAATTTCTTAATTTATTTCAGAACCCATTAACTTCATATTTAACTTCTTTATTACAGTTTAAAATCTTATTTAAACTGAATACCAATTTCATACCTTTCCAAATCTCTTCTTTATCTTCCCAAACAAATTTTAAACTTTGAATTTAAAATAAATTCTTTATTCCCTTGAATAATATTACTTAGGTTTAAAAATTCATTTTATTCCCATTTATCCATAAATCTCCTTTCTCATACCCAAAATTATTTATTTGAATTTAAAATCAACTTTTATATTTTTTCCCAATTCATTCTTTAATTATCCAAATTCTCGAAAATTACTTTAAAAATTCTCTCTTTTATTTCCTTTCAAAAATCCAATCTTTATTTTTTTTTAATAACTCAATACCCAAATATATTCAATCCAAACATAACATCCAATATTCCAATTCCCAATATAATCAATAACCTGCCACAGATTATCAAATAAAACATAGACTACAAAAATAAATTACACTACTTTGAGGAACCCAGTTGGATCCCTACAACCTGTTTCCCTGCATCCACAGATGTTAGCACAATATAAAATACCAATTCCACTTCGAGGTGGAATATCGCGGTATATATGATTATATTTATATCATCCGCTATTATGCGACGTATAGGGTCTCATCCGCTATATAATATGGAAAATCAATCACTCCAATATATATGTATACTAGTATATAATATACCACATTCAATCAACTTAATCATTTAACCAAATATTTAATTTAACTATTTAAATTTAAATAAAACCCAGATGAGCGAGATTAACTCACCTTTGCTCTTTAATTTGCAGATCCATTCCATCACGACTTGTTTCTCCATGATTTTAGACCTTGTATAAATATTTATACTATTTATTAATATTCGAAATAACTGAACAATCAATTTCCATTTTATAAATTTAATTTAACCTAATAATTTTATTTTCAAAATAATATATATAGGTTTTAAAAACACATCTAATTCTTACATAAACTTTATAATTCCTATATTTTTTTCTTTTCAAAACCCACCTATATATATCTATTTACTTTTATATATAATTTTAAACCAAAATATGCATGTATGTTTATATATATTATTCTGACCTAGCACATATACAAACCTTTACTGTAATAAAAATTTTCTTCTTCTTAATCTACATAGATATATGCGTATATATAGAATTAACTAAAATAGGTTTTATGCTTTACTGTACGTTATTTCACTATCTTTACTACACACATTAAAATTATTGAAATTAATTATACATAAACAATTCCGAATGGTAAAGAAAGAGGAAGCCGTACCAAAAATCCAAACCGACCTTAGCCTCAAATTCCAAGCCCTCGCAAGAGTCGCAGCCTTGTCCAAGGAAAAAATCGAACCCATCATTGCCATAGTCGCCATCGACCTGACCTAATCCACGTAACCCCGAGCGTCGTCTCTTCCCTTGACAGGCGACGAAACCCTAGCCTTGATGTTTCGCATGCAACCCCATACGTCATTGCTTCACCGTGTCTCCACGCCATAATTGCCAAAGTAGAAGATGTTGATGAAGCCTCCTCCACGCATGACTTCCCATCGAGCTTTAAACGAGCTTGCCTCGATCGCGGCTACTTGATTTCAACACAAAGCCCTTACTCTCGATCCAGGAATGAGACGATTTGATTCGGTTTCTTTTTTATTTATGAATTCGAAATTGAATTCAATTTAAAGAAAATTGAGGAATACTCGGCTTCCATTATTGAGATAAGCAGTGCAATTATCTGATTCCTCTTACTTGTTTATTTATTTAAAACTTATTTTCTTTAAAACCAATTTCAATTTTGTTTTGTAACTTAAAAAAAAGTACTCGGTAGTCAAATTAAAGAAAGAAGGGCATCCATACGTATAGGTGACAGATGGCAAGACCCAGGGGACAAATGGCAGGGTATGGTAAGATAAAGTCCTGGTGAAAATTAATTTAACCAGTCAAATATTAAATTTTAAAATTAAATTATCTCAAAAATGCAACTCAAAATCACAACTTCCTATCAAGTTGTGCCGCTAGGCATTTGTAATGTTAAACCCCTATTCCAAACACAATGGAAAAGGTTCCGAGTCCTAATTCGATCGTATGGAGAAGATAAATTTTTGACCAGTTATTGTATTGAATATTCAATATAGATTTCAAAGTTTTTATCTATCGTACGATCACACGACAACTCCAAACACTATGAAATTTGAAATCCAATAATTAAATACTATTACGGATCAAATGGAACAGGTTTCATCGAATTACGAGGCCGTGCCTCGAAAGGCTATTTTTAAATTCAATTTAAACTATATATTTTTAAAACTGAACAAAACATTCCCAAATTCAAATTTAAAACTTCTATTATCTCCTGTATTATAAATATAAATTTTCCAAGTTTTTGAAATATTTTTAACCAGCTTAAAATCACAGATTCACCATTTAAACCTGTAACGACCCAGATTTTCACGTTCGAAAATCGACAACCATACTTCACCCGTATTCGAATGCCATAGATGCAAACACTCAATCCGATATGCCGAAGCTTATAACACATTAAGTACAACAACACAGCGGAAGAAAATGTATATATTATTGATAAACAATATTCGATACAACAATGATACTATATCTGTTACAACAAATCCAAAAATATCAGAGTAGAATGTAACAGCGGAAAGATAACCTAATAGAAAAATACCAGCAATAGCAGCGGAACACAATATCTCCAAAGCCAATCTCTAAAGCTATAAGCTTGAACCGCCATCAATGCTGAACTTGTAGCAAATGCGATCCCAAAAATCCAAAGACTTCAACGATTTCCAAAAGCTACCAAACCAAAGGTTTATGGCTATCGAATCTACATCCACTATCTACTTATCTGAAAATCTAACTCTAGACTGCCTGTGTGGAAAATTGTGGACACCCAGAGTTTAGATAGGGAACAATAAACTCCGGGTCAGTCCTAGGACTGGTATGAGCAAACAAAAACAGTTTTAAACAAAAACAGACAACGGTAGAATTTACAATTGAAATCCGCAATGCTTTTTGGAAAATGAAACTACCGTAAGGCCTCCCGGCACGTACACCATGCAATCGCACACTTGGGGGAGATTTCTCCTTACGATAGTCAAACATGCTTACTACACAAAATCCTTTCAATAATATTATTATTAGTGCATAGTGGAAAACATTTCGAAAGTATGATATTAATCTTAGCCAGCATACGTACCATTATATTATGCCTACTATAGCTACCATGTTAAATGGCAGGTTCTACAACTAAAACCGTACTGGGCGCGTATTGGAGATTGGATTTCCAATAAATGGTCAGGCTAAGGAACTTCCTATTGCCACGTGGGTACGCCTTTGGAGGGTCGCCCCGAGAACCCACCCGGCTCTCTACCAACACAAGGCCGGGTTATCCCTGCCCAGAAGTAACACCTATTAGTATGCCATCCCCGGTCGTTTGCGACCTTTAACCGAGAGCTCTCAACCACAAAGCAACCACAAAGTAATAAATTTGCAGTGTCCACATGAGTTAAGTATATAGGCTCCATACAATGATACCACCCTTTTCCAAAAGAAATGGACATACCCTAGGGGCGCGACCCCTGATAACCTTGCTGCATCTTTCATGTTTCGACCATTTCCGGGGTGTGAGGTCTTGATGCAGTCTCGTCCACAAAGCTACACTTTTTCACAAAGCCTTGCTTTGATCAACAAATGATCAGTAGCATTTCGTATGCCACATTACCAAATTGGGAATGTATCATTAGCAACTATCAACTACATGACCTCTAAGCTCGTACGTCTCAGAGAATGGTGTTAAGCTAAGAGAATAAATTCTCCGCCACCAAACGGAAATGTATTTGATAGAACCAGCTTTACATCTCAAAGTGTAATGTCAGACACACATCTATACAAGTCTTTTTTGGGTTCGAACATAATCAAAGGCACTTCACAAATAAGCTCTTACAATCCGGATAATCCCTAATCGCGTCCAGACTCCCCATCACAAAGGGTGATCAAATCTCTATACCGGGGCCATTCGGTGCAGAGACATTCGACGGGTTATCCTTTCACTTTTGAAAATATCCGGTCTTCACCAGCGGTCTTCAAATGCTATCCATATCGTCGTATCATTATTTGAAATGGGTTATATGACACAAAGTCCTCTCCCGGCTAAATCGAAAAATGAGCGCAATATTTAAAAACCATATGGATAATGGGATCTCAATTAAGTCACAACTTATTACCCAAAACAAATGGTTTAAACAAATTACCATTTTAAATCTTTTTAAACAAAAAATTCACTTCACAAAGTTCACTAATCTTTCACAAAGATTAATTTATAGTTTTCAAAACTATTTCAATTCCCAAATCTTTTATTCGAAAGATATACCTTTAAGATCCTCTTCGATTTTTAAAACAAAGTTCAACAATCTTTCACAAAGATGCATTCATAGCTTTCAAACTATTTTCATTTCAATAACTTAAAATCCTTTTAACACAAATTGGAAATCCTTTCTTTATATAAAAGCTATTATTGTTTGAAAACAAATAGTTTTCGTTTCGAAAAAATCCAATTACATTTGCACAAGTTAAAGCCCTTCAAGTATAAAACTTGGGTAAAATTTAAATTCCCAAAACAATACTTTTAAAATGGTTTAAAACCCATATAAACACATTTATAACTTGTATACCCTTTTTAAACCATAATTCCAAATATAGAATACAATTTCAAATCTTGAATTCAAATTTAAATTTCAAAATTTTATCAAGTTATTTAGAATAACTTTTATCTTCAAAAACTCCTTTTCAAAAGCTTTTCATATTTAACCCAATTCTATTTCCAAAACTATTTTGGATTCAAAATTCAACTTTAAAACCATTTCAAAAATCTATGACTTAACTAAATTCCTCATGCAATCCATATTTGTGTGTGTATAGTGTAGTCCATGGGTTTTACACAATAGTGCAACAACATCAATCATCACAGATTCAAGCACATCAATATCGATAAGTAGTATAATCCAATAACGCTTATCTCCATTCACAGATTCATAGATAAATAATATAAATTTATCACAGACGAATAAATTATATTCATCACAGATCACACCAAAACAATTCATAACACAAGGCATAACATATCAGGGATATCAAACAATTCAACAATCAATAGAATTCAAACATCCATAAGTAAGATCAATTAATTATCAGATTAATTAAACCAGATCAATTACTTATGAATAAACTACAAATCCTGGTTAATTAATATTAATTAATTACAACCCATTTAATTAATTATCCTTTAATAATAAAAGAATTAACCTTTATTTAATGATTAATTAACCTTTTATTATTTAATTAATCACATTAATCAATTACTCTTTAATTTATTACCATTCAATTAATTGTCCTTAATTAATTATTATAATCAGTGATTATTCGTAGTCACAAATTAATTACATCGAGTAATAGTTCTCTAATTACTCAATTACTCAACCTTAATTATCAATTAATTATTTTTAATTAAGTAATTAGTTTTAAGTAATTAATTACTTTTGATTTACTTATCATTAATTAATCTTCATTAATTAATTATCCCTAAATTAATTTCCTTAATTGACTTATCACATTAATTAATTATCCTTAATTAATCAATTATTCTTTACCAATTACATAAGTGACTACCCTTAATCACTTATATTAATTAAATCACAAATCAATTTTAATCATTCAATTAATCAACCTTAATCATTAATTGATTACTTTAAATTAAGTGATTATCTTTAATTACTTTCATTTAAATAGTTATCTTTAAGTAATTAATTTCCCTTAATTACTTAATTAACTTTAATCATTAAATAATTACCTTTAAATTAAGTAATTATCTTTAAATTAATTATCTTAAGTAACCTTTGATTTATCACATAAATAGATTAGTCACTTTGATAAATTTTTCTTAAATTATTCATGTAAAATAAATCTTTAAGTAATTAAATATTTAATTCCTTGACAAATTAACCTCAATTTTCCATCCTTTAATACATTAAGTAATTTTATTCAATTATATTTTAAAACAATCAAAGATTTAATAAGATAATTAACTTAACACAAAATAACAAGTTTAAAACAATTTAACTTTTAAAATTTAAATCCATGAAAACTTGCTTAATACTTTACTTTTGAAAACTTAGTTTATATTTCTTAAAAACATTATTTTAAAACATGTTTAAAATTTGAAACTTAATTTATTTTCCTTTGGAAACTTATTTAGTTTAAATATGCTTTGAAACTCTGTTTAAATAAAAATTTACTTTGTAACTTAAAAAAACTGTTGTATTTTAAAACCTGAAACAATATTTTTTTTCCTTTTAAATTTGAAATCTGGTATTAGATTAAACAAACCCGAGCCTATTTTAAATTTTTCCCGAGCCAAACGCAATTGTGCCCGAGTTCGACTTCAGATTTCCCCACCTTTCATTCGCTTCGAGTAAAACGACTGTTCTCTCGCGCTTGTACCCGAGAACCCACCCTCTTCTTCACCTACTATGCTTTCCAGATGCATAGAGCTTCGCATGTGCACATGCACAATCGACTGGATCAACTCCGATCATCGTTGTCGCCCTCAGCATATCGCCGATCGTCTTCTTTATCCTCACCAACACCCAAATTTTCGAATTCGACTTAGGGGTGGGCACGGTCGGTTAACCGAACCGATCGGTTAATTAACCGATTTAACCGACCAAATCACACGGTTCAGTTAATTGAACCGAAAATAAAAGTGGGCACCTTATACCGACCGAACCGCCAATATTAAACTGTGGTTAACCGCCTATATCGATTGGTTAACCGATTAATCCCCACCGACTAACCAACAATTGGTTAATTGCAGTTAACCGAATAATTAACCGCAACTAGCAGTTAAAAATTACCTAAAACTGATACATGTGCAACTATAATAAGCGCATAAGATAGCACGTAAGAAATCATTCAAGTTAACTCAGGCTCCAGAAAGCATATTAGCATAGCTCATTCGTATATTACATTGCTATCAAAAGCAAGCAAATAATATAACTCAACATAATACTGATAATTATTACATGGTTTTTTTTGTACATAGAAAATATTCTCATACATATAGTAGTTTCAAAATTACATAAGTTTTCTGAGTAGAAGTTAAATTAACTATACAGAAACACAAATCAGCTCAATACAGAAACACAATTACATAAGTTCTTCTGTAATGCTGGTATTCTAAATTTTAGCAACAAAAACAGTGATTTCAATGTAAGAACACAAATCAGCATAATGGAACCAAACCTTAAGTCTGGAAATTTCTACTCTGTAGCATCTTCCTGAGGCCATCTTCCACCATAATGCCAACTAAACCTTAAGTTTGGAAACACTTTAGTAATCTATTCCCTTTATCAATCCATCTATCGACCAAATGAGTTTCGGCTTCCACTTGTTAATCATTGAACGTCCCTCTTTCAGTCCAAATGCAATTAATACTATTACATATAAAGGAAATACCTTCAACAATCCAAGTAAAAGTAAAACTGTCTTCATGTGAAACCTGACATAGAAAAACAATCTTATGTTTGGGTCAAACCTCAAAAGCATGCAAACATGTAAGAAAACAATGGTTGGTTGCTGCAAGAAAAAATAGTTGGAACTGCTAACAAAATAGCAATAACAATATGTGTAATAAAATACATACATTACCAAATATCAACCTATAAAAATGATAATGAAACTCGGCAAGAAAGCCAACAACTCGGCAACCTGACAACTCAACAAGCAGGAAAATTCCGAGCTCTATACTGATGATGAAACCGATGATAAAACACTAACGATAATCATAAAAGCGGTGAAAACATGAAACTCGTTAAATGCTTAAATTTTTTAAATGATTCGATATAAAATTGATGATTGAAATCAACAAGCAAGAAACCTTTAATATATACGCTAATGAAGCTAATAATGAACCGAACCAATAAAGGTTTTAGTATATTTAGATATAGTTGAAACCTGATGAATACATGATTATATATGAAATTAATGATCAACTTAAAATTTTATATATGATGAACTATTCATACTTCAAATATAAATAATTTACTAGATATACATGCTACTGGATTTTCTAAGAAAACGGAAAAAAAAGTTACTAAAATATAAATAGAAAAGATGCAAATCCAGTATGCTTAGTAAAAAAAAGCATCTTCGTCTGTTACATCACTATTTACACAAATTCACCACTTAATTACATACACATACAACAATATTCAGTTATGTAACTAGACTAGAACTTAATTCCAATATGTATAGTAGATCAACAGAGTAAATAGTAATTATACTAAGTTACAAATTAAAAATTGGTTCTAGAAAAGTATACGCACATGCTCTCTTCATTCTTGACGTCGATGATTTCTACAATAGCTCTGATGGTGGTCGTCACTAGCGTGAAATGTTGAGCCTAAAGTAGAGAATAGAATAGTTGACGCCGACGATTAGGAAATGGGATGTGCCAGCAGATCTAGGTTTCTACTTATCTCGTTTTATTTCTAATTTTATCTAGATCTGGGAAGTGGAGAGATTCGTCCATTCGAAAGAAAATAATTATACAATAGCTATTAGATTTCGTTCGGGGATGGGTTCTTTAAAACGGGCTAATGGGCTGTGATAATAAAACTTAATTTTTTGGTCGGTTAACGGTTAGCCGGCCGACCAGATTTTGTTAACCATTAACCGAACCGAAAATGGTCAGTTATGGTTGGTCGGTTAACCAATAACGTCGGTTAATCGAATTTATCGGTTAAGTCGGTTCGGTAGATGTCGGTTAAGTCGGTTAAATCGGTTAAGTCGGTTAAATGCCCACCCCTACGACTGGGTGTCAAAAACTAGTAGGTTCGAACACCCACTGAAACCCAACCACCATCAAAATCCCCTCGGCGCCGACAACTTAGTCCATCAGAAATAACGTGACTTGTCCAAAGCTGCACAACACCTCAATGCATCGATTCCTCCAGCTATAATTCACTCCGATCAATTCTCTACGACGCAGCGAACCTTAGAACTCAGCCGAATTTAAACCCTAAAAAGGTTTCACCACGCATCCACGGCGAACCAGAAAGCCGCCAGGCATTTTTCCCCTAACCACTGATCTTACAACGAATTTCAGCTAGAATCCCGAAGCGACTCGACGATGCGATCATCAGAAATCGAGAAAATGCTCGAATCTGATCAACTTCCAATATCTTGTGATTTTCTTAATTAAAAATCATGATGTTTATCTCAAAAATCATAGTTTTTATATCAGCATCTGATGATATAAACAAATCTTGTAATAAAAATATTCAATTTCCAGAGTTAGAAAGATTTTTTACTGTAATTGCTTAATTTTCTGAATATTTTCTAAATATAAAAATTTGACACCATTTTTAAAATTAATCTTACATTATTTTAAACAATTTCCCTTTGAACATCAACACCTATACTGAATTGTTATGAGAGGATTTGATTCATGAAGTGGATTTAGTATGTAACATTTAAACAGAGAGATGTGTATGCAAAACACAGACATGCATACATCCATTCACCCACATATATACATGCAGAGATTTATCATTTCTTCACAACAATTTCTTCACAAAGCATCATAGATTCAAATTCTAAAGGGGATGGGTTTGCTCACCTGAGAGATGAAGAACAGAGAGCAAGCCTGGAATTTGAAATTTTGAAACTGCTTTGGATTTTTGGTCTGGAAGATTAAATTCGAGCTTTGATTTTTGTTTTGCTTTCTGACTTATTGAGTTGCTTCTTGATTTTGCCTTTGGTTTCTTTCTGGTTTGCTGTGAGAATCTGGAATGATTTGCCTTTTGGTTTGAGCCTGAACTTATCTTGTTTTTAGTTTGTTTACTGTTTCAGGGTTGAAAAGAAACCCTTGCTTGATTTTAATTTGATTTCCAGGCTTGATCTTTGCCTTGCATTCCCAAGTTGGAATCTGAAGTGTTTGATTCCAATTTTCCTTTCAGATTGAAGACTTTGATATGTTAGCTTTAGGTTTGTAGCTTATTTATAGGATTTCAAATTAAATGCAGTTTTGAATTTGCAACTGCATTCAGGTTTTGTGATTGTTTGAATTTGTGATTTGATTTTCAGGCTTGATTTAGTTTTGGTTTCCAAGTTTTCTGGTTTTACTTTTTAGATGAATAAAAATGTGGCTTGGTTTTACTTAATTCCTAACACATGTTTACATGTTTTAGTTAAAAAGAAAAAGAATGATTTGCCACTTGTTTCATTCATGTTAACACTTGTTAAATTTTTAGTTTCATGGCTTACAAATGTTTTAATATATTTTTAAAATTTATACACTTGTTAAAAATAAGAAATTTATGTTTTAGACCTTTCCTTTGCTTTTAGTTTCTAATTTTTGTAGTTTGTTTCAGTTTTGAACATTGCTTTTGTTTTTGATTTATTCTTTTCTTTGTTTCAGGTTTGAGAAGTTTAAATCCAAAAATAGTTTATCTTTTACATTTCCTTATTTGTATATATTTTAATTCCAAGAGAAATTTTTAACCACTTGTTAACACTAACTAACACTTGTAATTGTATGATATTAATGTTTCTGCACTTGTAAAATGTATGCACTTTTATGTCTAAACCCTCGCATTAAATAAATTTAAAACTTTGTTTTAAACCCTCTCTTTATTTTAGTTATATTTACATATGTTTATATTTTACAAATGTTTGTCTTATTAATTTCCAAATATATAAAAGAAAACTAATTTAAATCTTTTATCAAATCTTATTTTTCATTTTAAGTTCATACATTTTTCCATATTTACAGTTTATAACTTTATATTATATTTTCTATTTATAAATCTATTTTCTTTTATTTGTATATTTATATCTTTAAGAAATCTAATTATACATTGAATAAATTAGAATTTAACTTAATTATTTTTTTATTGAAAATTTATTCAAAATACAACTTCCAAATATATATATTTCTTATTCATATTATAATTGGAAAATAAATTTCTATTAGTTTAAAATAAATTTTTTTTCAAATTCAATTTATATTTCAATACATTTATACTTGAATTTCAAATTCAAATTCCAAATTATAATCTATTTATAAAATATTTAGACTTCCAAATCAAATTATTTATTTTAAAAACTTATATATTATTTCCCACAATCTCAAATTAATTCACAATTAAATTTACAATTAATATATTATTCAAAATATTTATTTTTGAATTTCCAATTAGAAATTCTATTTTAAAATCACATTTACATTCATTTATATTAATAAACAAATAAATATCTATTTAATTTAGAAAATACCAAATTAATTCACTATTTAAAACAAAAATTAAATTAATTACCAATTTAAATTTGTTTTAAAAACAGGAATGCTACAGATTCCCTCCTTAAGAAAATTTCGTCTTTGAAATTTTCCAGAGAGGGAGACAACAGAGGATGGATACACAAAAATAGAGAATCAACTCTTCAATCAAGCTGATTATCTATTTTGTATTTGGCTTACCAGATCAGAATACCATCAATAATTATGAGAACAAACTCATTCGATACTTCACGAAATACTATAGTCACCAAATCTACGAATATGCAGGGGCATCGGTTAGTTCGAAAGGATAACTAACCATTCGTAGCTTCATGCGTGCACGTGCACAATCGATTGGATCAACTTTGATCATCATTGTCGCCTTCCGCATATCGCTGATCGTCTTCTTTATCCTCACCAACACCCAAATTTTCGAATTCGACTGGGTGTCAAAAACTAGCAGGTTCAAACACCCACTAAAACCCAACCACAATCAAAATCCCCTCGACGCCGACAACCTAGTCCATCAGAAATAACGTGACTTCGTCCAAAGTTGCACAACACCTCAACGCATCGACTCCACCATCTCTAATTCACTCCGATCAATTTTCTATGATGCAGCGACCCCTAGAATAAGCCGACCCTAAACCCTAAAAATGTTTCACCATGCATCCATGGCGAACTAGAAAGCCGCCAGGCATTTTTCCCCTAACCACTGATCTTACAGCGAACTTCAGCTAGAATCCCAAAGCCAGTTGACGATGCGATCATCAGAAATCGAGCAAATGCTCGAATCTGATCAACTTCCAATATTTTTTGATTTTCTTAATTAAAAATCAAGATATTTATAACGACCCTGACTCGACCTTCGAAAATCGGCACCGAATACGACACTCGTATTCAAATGCCGCAGATCCAAACGTCGAATATGGTTCGCCGGAGCTTATAATACATCAAGTAGAACAACATAGCGGAAGAAAATGAAATGAATATCATATACAACTCCAATGATACAATATCCAAATATACAATAATGATATCAATATAATACAAGAATAACAGAGTCAATAAATGACAGTGGAAAAAAGATAGCAAAAGAGATATCTCCAATATCAAACTGCAACTCCAATCCAATGCTCCAAAGCCACTAGCTCGAACCACCTTCATGTTACACAAAGAAAAGCAAGTCTCGTCCAATGAATCCAAGGACTCCAATATCCAAGATCCTCAAAGAATACCAAAGAGAAAGCCGAACGCTACTGAATCGATATCTATATCTACTATCTGAAAAACCCAACTCTAAACTGCCCGTGTGGAAAATTGTGGGCACCCAGAGTTTAGGAAGGGAACAATAAACATCGGGTCATTCATGGGACTGGTGTGAGCAAACAAAAATAGTTTATTTTTAAAACAAACAAAAGAATTAAAATTTGAGATCTGCAATGATTTTCAGAAAATGAAACTACCATAAGGCCTCCCTCCACACACACCATGCAAACGCAGAATTGGAGAAGATTTCTCCTTATGATAGTCAAACATGTTTGATACGCGAAAAAACCATTTGATATTATTATTAGTGCATAGTGGAAAACATTTCTAAAGTATAATATTAATCTTAGCCGGCATACAACATTTCGTCGTATGCCTACTATAGCTACCATGTTCAATAGCAGGTTACCGCCACATTCCATGGCATGTTATACAACAAAAACTGTACAAGGCGCGTATTGTTTCTTTGAGTTTTCCAACAAATAGTCAGGCCAAGGAACTTCCCATTACCACATGGGTACGCCTCTGGAGGGACGCCCCGAGAACCTAACCGGATCTCTGCCAACACAAGGCCGGGTTACCTCTGTAACTAGGTAACTACTAACACGAGTATGCTATCCCCCGGTCGTAACCGAC
Organism: Allium cepa; assembly: GCA_030765085.1. Classification (NCBI taxonomy): domain Eukaryota; kingdom Viridiplantae; phylum Streptophyta; class Magnoliopsida; order Asparagales; family Amaryllidaceae; genus Allium; species Allium cepa. The sequence continues at coordinate 896,633,065 of CM060938.1, forward strand.
CTTTATCCCGGGATTCACCAACAACTACAAAGTAATAAATTTGCAGCAACCACATAGGTTAAGTATCTGGGCTCCATACCATGATAACACCTCTATCCAGAAGGAAATGAACATTCCCTCAGGGGGCGCTAACCCCAAATAACCTTGCTGCATTCTTCCTGTTTCGACCATTCCGGGTTGTGAAGTTCGACGATGTCTCGTCCACAAAGCTACTTTTTCACAAAAGCCATGCTTTGATCAACAAATGATCAGCAGCACTTTGTATGCCACATTACCAATTGGGAATGTATCACTAGTAACCATCAACTACATAACCTCTGAGCTCATACACCTCAGAGAAAGGTGTTAAGCTAAGAGAATAAATCTCCACCACAAAACAGAAATGTATTTGATAGAAACTGGTTTTACAGCTCAAAGTGTAATGTCAGACACACATCCATACAAGTTTGTTCCGAGTTCGAACAGAACCGAAGGCACTTCCGAAGAAGCCCTTGCAATCCGGGTATTCACAATCCCGATCGGACTTCCCATCACTTAGGGAATCTCTATACCGTAGCTACTCAGTGCAGAGACAATCGATAAGTCATCCTATCGTTCTCGCAGATACCCGGTATTCACCACTGATCTTCAAATGCTATCCATAACGACGTATCATTATTCGAAATGGGTTATATGACACAAGGTCCTCTCCCGACTAAACCGAATAATGAATGCAATATTTAAAAACATATGGATATGGGATCTCGGTTAAATCACATCTTAAAGTCCAAAACCTTTCATTCAAATGGTTAAAACAAATTACCATTCCCAATCTTTTAAACAAAAAGATTCATTTCAAAAACCTTCAATGGTTTAAACAATTTTCACATTTAAATCTTTTAAACAAAAGATTCACTTTTAAGACCCCTTTCAATTTAAAACATCACCAATCTTTTTTAAACAAAGATTCATTCATAGCTTTTCAAAACAATTCCATTTCAAATTGGATTAACTCATCCGGCCTTTAAAACAAAGACTCATTTCATAGCTTTCAAAACAATTTCCAAAGATTCATTCATAACTTTCAATACAATTCCCGTTTCAAATCTTTTATATATAAAGATACACCATTAAAAAATCCTCTTCAATTTCAAAATAGGATTCAACTATCTTTCACAAGATTCAGTTATAGCTTTTCAAAACAATTTCATTTCAAATTTGAAATATTTTCATCATAGTTTGAAAATTCTTTCCTTATATAAAAGCTATTATTATTTGAAACCACTTATTTTCGTTTCGGAAAACCCGATTATAATTGCACGAGTTTAAGGCCTTTCAAATATAAACTTGGGTTAAATTCAAATTCTCAAAACCATACTTTTAAAATGGTTTAAAAACCCATATAAACACATTTATAGCTTGTATAACCTTTTTACGTCATAAATACCAAATATAGAATTCAATTTCAAATTTTGAATTCAAATTTTAAATCAAATTTCAAAACTAAATCAAGTTATTTCAAAAATAACTTTTATAATTGCAATCCCCTTCCAAAAGCTTTTTCAAATTCAACCTGATTCCATTTCAAAAATCATTTGAATTTAAAAATTCAATTTTTGAAACCATTTCAATAAATTCAAATATTTGTGACTTAACTGATTTCCTCGTGATATCCATATTTGTGTGTGTATAGGTGGTCCAGGGGTTTTACACAATAGTGCAACATCATCAATCATCACATCATCAATCATCACAGATACAATCACAGCAATATCGATAAGCGGTATAATCCTATAACGCTTATCTATATACACAGAATCACAAATAGATAACATAAATGCATTGCGGATACATAAATTACATTCCACAGCTCATTCACATTACATAACATCACGTATCAGGAATATCACGCAATTCAAACATTCCATATCATCCAAACAACCATAAGTACGATCATTAAGTCATCTGATTAATTTAAATCAGATTGGTCACTTATGAATAAATTTCTAATCATGGTTAACTAGTAACTAGTTTATTACAAACCATTATTATTAATTATTCTTTAATTAATCATTAATTAACCTTAATTAATTACAAAAATTTAATTAATTAATCGTTAATTAATAATCATTATTTTCATAAATTAATTAAACTTTAATTAATTTATCACATTAATTAATTACCCATAAATAAGTTATCATTCTTAATCACTTAGTCATCGTTAACCATAAATTAACTAGCAATTAATTTACCTTAATTAATTACCTTAATAATTTAGAAATTAATCCACCTTTAATTTTTAATTTAACAATTAGCCTTTAATTAACTTCTTTAATTAATTAATCTTTAATTAATTACTTTAATTAATAAATCCTTAATTATTAATTAAATCTTAATTATAATTAATTATCCTTAATTTATTATTCTTAATTTAATTTCCCTAATTAATTAACCACATTAATTTCTCATGCCTTAAAGTAATTAACCCTTAATATTTGATTTATCAATCTTTAACATTAAAAATTTATTATCCTTTAAATCATTTAATTAATAATTTATTATATTAATTAAAATTACCCTTCAAGTTGATCACAAAATTGGCTATCCTTTAATTACTTTAAGTAATTACAAATTAATTAACTTTAAACCATTGATTCACCTTTAATTAATAAGTAATTAACCTTTAATTATTTAATTCTTTATTTACACAAGGTAATTGTTCATCAAAACTAAATTAAAATATTTATTATCCTTCAAAAATGAATCGGCAGAAGTTTACAACTTGATTTGATTAAAATTTGAGTAAACTCTCTTTTTTTAAAGTTTTTAATACTAAAAAATTCAACCCGAGACGACTCCCAGAATGCACGAGCTCAACTTTGAGTAAAACACTAGATTACCCGATCCTTTCCCCGAGTACTCCCCCTCTTCTATTTTATACTTTGTTTCACTGTCAATTTTAGACCATACTGCATAGTTAAAACACTCGCATGCCACCCCGAGACCAAACCCGAGCTACAACCCCACACTTCCGAACCTGACTTCGAGTCAGCTTCATCTTCCCATCATCAAAAATTCCTAGGCACAAAAGTGCACGGTGTACGTGCACCATCGATTTGATCAATTCTGATCATCGTTGCCGGCCTCTACCTATCGTCGATCATCTACTCAATCCTCCCCAACACCCAGAATCTTGAATTCGACTGGATGTCGCAAAACAGCAAGTTCGAACCCTCCACTGAAACCCAACCACCATCAAAATTTCCCACGACGCCGATGACCCAGACCATCAGAAGAGACGTGACTTCATCCAAAGCTTCACAACACTTCAATGCATCAATCCCCACAGCTTCGATTCACCCCGATCAACTCTTATAGCATATACGAACACAATGAACACCTCGACCCAATTGGGTTCTTAAACCCTAAAATGCCATTTTCCAATCACTACGATGCAAAATAAAATCATTTTGTATTTTTCTCGTATACATCGATGTACCAGCTAGCTACACCCTTAATCATGATCCCTAACTCGCCGTTGATCATCAGGTTTTGACGAAAATTCCCATTCTGTTCAACTGCAATTTTCTCGAACGTTATTATATTAAAAATCTTGATTTTCATTTCAAAATTCCTAATTTTTGATAGCATAACAGATTATATACTTGAAACAAACTATTCCTATGATCGAAATTTTGATAAATTTTCAAAAGAACTATTCTTCTTCCTTTTATTTAAACCATCTACAGATTAAATTTAAAAAAAAAAACATTTTTGAAATGGTTATTTTGATATAGCTAATAAATTTGGTATACATATTATAGTCTAAAGAGAAGCGGGGAAGAAGATTTGAAATTTTTTTCTTTAAAGTTTGAAAACCTGCACAACAAGGAACAGAGCCTAAATACAGATATACATATCATTATCCCTCAACATACACATACATGCAAGCATAACCAAAGCATCAATCAAGCACATTTGAGAGCAAATTTCACAGATCCTTCAAAAATATATCAAGTTGGGTTTGCTCACCTGAGTTACTTTTGAACAGAGGACTCAAGCCTGCAAATTTTATTTTGATGCATTTGTGTTGTATCTTTCACTTGTTTTTAGTCTGAAGCTAATTTGCATTAATTGTTGCTTTATCTTCTGAATTGATTTGCTTGCTTTCCTTAATTTTCCAGATTTGAAATCTACCTTCTAATTCCTCTGGTTTTGGCTTTGATTTGCTCGATCTGGAATTAAGTTGAATCTACAATTGATTCTTGTTTCCTTGGTTTCCAAGTTGCTTTGGATTTTAAACTTCATTAATTTGTTGATTGGGATACACTTTGATTCAGTTTTGATTAAGTTTTTTTGTGATCTGATCTATATATATTTTCTTTATTTTCTTTTTGCTCTGGTTTCCAGGTTTTGATCTGGTTTTGATAAAACTGAATTTTCTTTTGTATATAGGTTTCTTTTTTCCTGGTTTGAATCTTTACAAGTTTTTTTTCTTTGAAATTTTCTTTTATTTATTTATTTTAAAGATGAAAAGAATACATGACACTTGTTTATTTGTTAATCTATTTAAGCTACACTTGTAAACTTCTTTATAAAAATGCTTACACTTGTTTACATATTTAAATTTATGTTTAATCCTTTACTTTAAATAAATTTATAGATTTTCTTCTAAACCCTATGTTAATGAATTTGCATTTTTGTATTTATATCAAATTCAAAATAAAACTTTCAAATCATCATATTATAAATACAAAACAAAACTTTCTATTAGTCTTCAAAGTATAGAGTTTTAAATCAAATTTATAAATTGCTTTATATTCACATATGTATATTCTCAAATTATACTTATTATGTTTTAAATGTTATACATTTTTTTTATTTTTTTATTTATATATTTTTTTTTTAAATACTCATTTTATAAATTTACAAACCAATTTTTACATTTCTATCAATTTAAAGGAAATGATCTTAAAACTAATTATACTTTAATAAATACACATATTATATATATAGAATTTAACTTTTACACATCTTTCCTATGTTCATATATTTTCATATTAATCTTATATACTTTTCTATTCCCAAATAGTCAAATAAATTCTAAATCAATTCATAATTTAATCAAAATTTTATATTAATTTACCAAATTAATTCTTAATTTAATCTAGGAATCAAATTAATTACAAATTTAAATTTTTAGACTTAAGATATTAAATTTATTTTAAAATTTTCATTTTTAAACTTAAGTAATCATACTTAGTATATTTTTGTTTCAAATATAAAATTTTCTTTAAGTCGAACTAAATTTCAACATATTAACAATTTATACCTCCAAAATATACATTCTTATCAAGGCTTTGTATTTATTTATCAACTATATTTATTTTCAAGTATATAAGACAAAAGCATTTTAAATATTTTATTTAACCTTATTTAACATCATATTATATATATTAAAATTTGAAAAAAAAAATTCTTATTATTTTTAGAAATATAGCTTTTAAATCCAATTTATTTCCTAAGATATTTATTCTTGAATTTCAATCTCACAATTTAATTTTAAAATAAATTTTATATACAAATATCTGATTAAATTTGGAAAGATTCACATTTATTCAAAATTTGATTCCAAAAATTAAATTAATTATCAAATTAAACTTGTTCAAAATTCGGGAATGTTACAATATTTATCTCAAAAATCATAGTTTTTATATCCGCATCTGATGATATAAACAAATCTTGAAATAAAAATACTCAATTTCCAGAGTTAGAAACATTTTTTACTGTAATCTCTTAATTTTCTGAATATTTTCTAAATATAAAAATTTGAAACCATTTTTAAAATTAATCTTACATTATTTTGAACAATTTCCCTTTGAACATCAACAACTATACTGGATTGTTATGAGAAGATTTGTTTCTTGAAGTGGATTTAGTCTGTAACATTTAAACAGAGAGATGTATATGCAAAACACAAACATGCATACATCCATTCACCCACACATATACATATAGAGATTCATCTTTCTTCACAACAATTTCTTCACAAAGCATCATAGATTCAAATTCTAAAGGGGGTGGGTTTGCTCACCTGAGAGATGAAGAACAGAGAGCAAGTCTGGAATTTGAAATTTTGAAACTGCTTTGGATTTTTGGTCTGGAAGATTGAATTTGAGCTTTGATTTTTGTTTTGCTTTCTGACTTGTTGAGTTGCTTCTTTATTTTTCCTTTGATTAATTTCTGGTTTGCTATGAAAATCTGGAATGCTTTGCCTTTTGATTTGAGCTTAAACTTATTTTATTTTTAGTTTGTTTACTGTATCAAGTCTGAAAAGAAACCCTTGCTTGATTTTAATTTGATTTCCAGGCTTGATCTTTGCCTTGCATTCCAAGTTTGGAATCCGAAGTGTTTGATTCCAATTTCCTTTTGGGTTGAAGACTTTGATTTGCTAGCTTCAGGTTTGTAGCTTATTTCCAGGTTTTCAAATTGAATGCAGTTTTGAATTTGCGATTGCATTCAGGTTTTGTGATTATTTGAATTTTTGATTTGATTTTCAGGTTTGATTTAGTTTTGGTTTCCAAGTTTTTAGGTTTTACTTTTTAGATGAATAAATATGTGGCCTGGTTTTACTTAATTCCTAACACATGTTTACATGTTTTAATTAAAAATAAAAAGAATGATTTGCCCCTTGTTTCATTAATGTTAACACTTGTTATATTTTTAGTTTCATGGCTTACAAATTTTTTAATACATTTTAAAAAAAATTACACTTGTTGAAAATAAGCAAATTTATGTTCTACACCTTCCCTTTGCTTTTAGTTTCTAATTTTTGTGGTTTGTTTCAGTTTGAACTTTGCTTTTGTTTTTGATTTATTCTTTTCTTTGTTTCAGGTTTGAGAAGTTTAAATCCGAAAATAGCTTATCTTTTACATTTCCTTATTTGTATATATTTTAATTCCAAGAGAAATTTTTAAGCCACTTGTTAACGCTAACTAACACTTGTAATTGTATGATATTAATGTTTCTACACTTGTAAAATGTATGTATTTTTATGTCTACACCCTTGCATTAAATAAATTTAAAACTTTGTTTTAAACCCTCTCTTTATTTTAATTATATTTACATATGTTTATATTTTACAAATGTTTATCTTATCAACTTCCAAATATATAAAAGAAAAATAATTCAAATCTTTTATCAAATCTTATTTTTCATTTTAAATTCATACATTTTTCCATATTTACATTTATATAACTTTATGTTATATTTTCTATTTATAAATCCATTTAATTTTAGTTATATATTTATAACTTTATGAAATCTAATTATACATTGAATAAATCAGAATTTAACTTAATTAGTTTTTTTCGAAAATCTATTCAAAATACAACTTCCAAATATATATTTCATACGTCATATTATAATTGGAAAATAGATTTCTATTAGTTTAAAATAAAATGTTTTCCTAATTTAATTTATATTTCCATACATTTATACTTGAATTTCAAATTCAAATTGCAAATTATTATCTATTTATAAAATATTTAGATGTCCAAATCAAATTCTTTATTTTATAAACTTATATACATAAATATATATATATATATATATTTATTCCCACAGTCTCAAATTAATTCACAATTAAATTTATAATTATTATATTATTCAAAATATTTATTTCTGAATTTCCAATTAGAAATTCTATTTTAAAATCACATTTATATTCATTTACATTAATACACAAACAAATATCTATTTAATTTGGAAGATACCAAATTAATTCACTATTTAAAACAAAAATAAAATTAATTACCAATTTAAATTTGTTTTAAAAACAGTAATGTTACAAACCCAATTTCAGATTATTAAATTCAATAATTTAATTGACAAATGAATAGTGATATTTGAAATTCAAGTTAAACCAATTTTCAAATATTTAAAATAAATTAAGTATTCCAATTTCATATATCTGAAAATTCCGGGTTGTCACATTGTAAGTTATGATATTAATGAGAGGGAAAATCAACCTGAACATAACGTAACATTAAAAAAGCAAATTATGATATTAATGCTTATAGCTTCATGCTTTTTTAATTTTGAATTTGATGCATGCTCCTCTTTTGTTTAATATTTTTGAATACTAGTCATAGTGAATTTGATGTATTGTAATTTGCATTAGTATTTAAAGTAATTGTTGCTTTTAAAACTCAATCACATTGGATGTACTGAAAATTTTCTGAATTAATTTTGCATTTTGTGTGGGTTTTCCCTCTTGCATGATGATAATCCCATGACATATGATACTATTATCATCCAATAAGCTGTATCCAATCAACAATTAGTGTTGGGGTGGTTGTTAGTTTTTCTAAAGGTGACCACTACTTTTTCTTAAGTTCAAAAAATGTTGCTATTTTAGCATCAGTTTTGAATAAGGTTCTAAATTCCCTGCTGAAACTCCGATCAAACTGTTTTGGTGTTGGAAATTTTCAAAATTAGTTTGGATTAGCATTTGTTTTTGAAGAGGGAAGTGGGAAGAAGATGACAGAAGAAAGGTGGAATGTATAGTCCCACATCTTGGAAAAGAGGGGATTATACTTAGTTAAATATAGAATTCTCTAAGGAAGGTTTGACACTTTAGGCACCCAAAAGCTTTGCTTTGATGTGAGGAAGGAAGTTATGCATCACCACCACATGCACGGGCCGCTGCCATCCATCCATCCGACCGACCGGGCTCGGGTTCGGGTCTAAAATGAAAAATTAATTTTTGTTAATGGGCCGGATCCAAAATTTGAACGAATAGATTTTTGGCAGGTCATTTGAATGAAGAAACGCGACCGTTTAGTAACAGTTTTAAACCGTTGTGAAAAGGTGCGACCATTTTGTAACTGTTTTGGACTGTTGAAAGGATGTAGCGCTTGACGAATGGACACTTCCTCTTCTACTATAAATAATGACTCCTAGGAACCATTTTAGAGATTAATCACTTTTTCTTGTCTCTTCTTCTTCTTCCTCCAGATCTACGATGCACAGAAAGTGTTGCAGAACACTGCCTTCTCACCATAGTCTACGGCGCATGTAAGGTGTTACAAACGTAGAAACCTTGCAAATCATTTCTCTTTTTCTTCATTCTGTTCTCTACTAAATTGCATCATCAGAGATCAAATTTGAGTGTTCTTGGTGGGATCAAAATCATACAACTTTTGAATCCGATTACGCTGTTTCAAGGATTCATTGAATCCTGAGGTCGATAGTTCGATAACCCGTTTGTACCTGCTGGGTTGAACTATTTTCTAAAAGAATCTATGCAGTAGATCCTTGAAGTCGGAAGTACAACAGATCATCTTCATCTTCCTTGAATCATTGACAGGTTATCCAACAATTTTTAGACAATAGTTCCAATCATGGATGGTTTGAGTTCAAGAAATATCAATGCTCTTCAAGTTATGAATCAGCATTTGACGCGATTGGAGCGTTTTGATGGTGAAAATTTCACTCGTTGGCAAGAGACGATGAAATTCTTTTTGATCATGGTCAAATTTTTCTATACTCTTGAAGACAACATAAAGGAAATGCCAGAGGAAACTGATAAAGATTGTGACTAATTGAAAGCAAAATGAGTAAAGCGCAAAGAAGATGATTTCTTGTGTATAGTGCACATTCTCAACGCGTTATCTACATCAGTTTATAACGCACATAGAAGTTTGGAAATAGCCAAAGCACTTTGGACTGCACTGGAGAGAAAATATCGAATATCTAAGGCAAGCAACAAGAAATTCCTGGTAATCAATTTTATGGATTTAAAAAATGCATGATAATAAGTCCATCATTGGACAGGTTAGTGATATTAATATATATATAGTCCATCAACTGAAAGATGCCAAGATTGAACTCCCTGAATCCTTTATGGCAGGAGTTATTATTTCTAGACTTCCTCACTCTTGGAATGATTATAAAAAGAAATTGAAACATGTGGATATGGATTATGATTTAGAGAATTTACAACGTCATCTTCGTATAGAAGAGGACCCTCATAAAAGAGAACTAAATAATAATCTACAAACTGAGTCTCATTCTAAGGCTAATAATGTTGAAATATCAAATTTTCTAAAACCTAATAATGAAACATGGTTTAAGAAGAAAAATCATTCTAAGAAAGATAAAAAGAAAGGTGCTTGTTATTTCTGTAGCAAGTCCGACCATTATGCTCGTGACTGTCGTCTACGAAAGAAACAATTAAAGGCGAATACGATCGAAGACAAATTGGTTGTAGTAGTGCATGAGGCAAACTCAGTTGAGAACATGAGAAATTATTGGTGGCTTGATACTACAGCAACCATTCATATATGCAAGGACCGTAGTCTCTATAAGAACTATGAAGATGCTAGCGGAGATGAGAATCAAATTACTGGAGCAAACAATGTTCGCATTAAGGTGATTGGCAAAGGCACTGTAGAACTACCATTATCTTCTGGAAAGACTCTTACTTTGGTAAATGTATATCATGTACCTGATATTTATAAGAATTTGGTCTGTGGATACCTTCTTAACAAAGGAGGATTCAAGATAGGGTATAAGTTTGACAAACTAGTGTTGTCCAAAAACGGGAAGTTCATTGGACGGATATTCTTGTGATGGCATGATTAAGTTGAATGTAATAAATAAATCTACTGTGTATACTGTTAATTTTGTTAGTTTATGGCCAGGTAGACTAGGACATGTTAATTATAATTCCCTTAAAATATGCATAAACAAGGATTAATTTCTGATTATGATTTTGATACTATCTCTATATGTGAAATATGTGTTCAAGAAAAAATACACCGAAAATCCTTTAAATCTATAGAAAGAAAAAATGGCGTGCACGATTTAGTATATAGTGATGTGGGGGACATAAAAAATCATATCACCTATGGTGGTAACCAATACTATATAACATTTATTGATGATTATACTAGATATGCATATGTGTATCTAATGAAAACTAAAGATGAGGCCTTTGATAAATTTAAAATTTAAAAAGCAGAGGCCGAAACACAATTAGGAGTTAAAATAAAAGTATTACATTCATATCGAGATGGTGAATATTTCTCAAATGAATCCACCTTATTTTGTAAACAATACGGCTTAGTTAACCAATGCACTACTCTATATACACCGCGACAAAATGGTGTTGCTGAAAGGAAAAATAGAACTTTAGTAGAAATGGTTAATGTCATGCTCATAAGTTCAAACTTACCTTATAACCTATAGGGTGATGCTATGTTATCTGCATGTTATATCTTAGATAGAGTACCACTTAAAAGGAGTAATGTTTCCCCTTATGAATTATGATTTAATAGGAAACCTAATCTTACAAAACTTAAAGTTTAGGGTTGTTTATCGTATGTTAGAAAACTAGACCCTAAACGACCAAAGTTAGGAAATGGGGCTTTTAAATGTGCTTTCATAGGATATTCTCTTAATAGTATAACTTATAGATTCCTAACTCTTGACACCTTAGAAGTTATAGAATCTGTAGATGTAGAATTCTTTGAAAATCAAACTGTTGAGATTCCATTGAGATCATCTAGTCCAGAACCTAATACGATTTATGATATCAATGACGATGACTATGCTCCTGCTCAAAACAGCAAGGAAGTAACAGTACCAGATAATAGTACCGAAGAAAGGAGAAGTAAAAGAGCAAGAATAGAGGACTATGGTCCTGACTTCATTACATATCTTACATAAGGCAGTAAGGACGAAGTCCTTAATGTGACTAGATATGTCATGAACGTCGATGATGACCCCAAAACTTATTTTGAGGCTATGAGTTCCAGATATTCAATATTCTGGAAAGAAGCTATTAATGATGAAATGAGTTCCATATTGTTAAACCAAGCTTGGGTTTTAACTAACTTACCTCCTTGTGCTAAACCTATATGATGTAAATGGATATTTAAGAAAAAGTTGAATACAAATGGATCCATTGATAAGTTTAAAGCCAGAATAGTTGCTAAGTGATATAAGCAAAGACATGGAGTAGATTATTTTGATACATATGCTCCAGTTGCTCGTACATCTTATATACGCTGTTTAATAGCACTTGCATCAACTCATAAATTGGTCATACATCAAACGGATGTAAAGACTGCGTTTCTAAATGGAGATTTAGAAGAAGAGATATATATGGAACAACCGCAGGGTTTCAAAATCCCAGGCCAAGAAAAGAAAGTTTGCAAATTAGTAAAGTCTCTTTATGGCCTGAAGCAAGATCCCATGCAATGGCATGAGAAGTTTGATAAAATAGCATTGTCATATGGATTTATTGTTAATGATGTTGATAAATATATTTATAGCAAATCAGAAAACAATGATTATGTTATAATATGTTTATATGTTGATGACATGCTAATATTTGGTTCTAATATATCCTGTGTGAATGAATCTAAGAATTTTCTATCTTCTAAATTTGATATGAAAGATCTAGGAGAGGCTTACATAATTCTGGGAATTAAAATTATTAGGAAAGAGGGGGAGTTGTTACTAACACAATCTCATTACATTGAGAAGTTCCTCTAAAAGTATGGTCATTATAATGACAAACCAGCACCTACTCCTTTAGATCATAGTATTAAATTAAAAAAGAATACTGGACGTACCATTTCTCAACTAGAGTATTCCAGTATTATTGGGAGTCTTATGTATGTTATGCATTGTACTAGACCAGACATAGCATATGCTATAAGCATGTTATGTCGATTTACGAGTAATCCAAGTTTCGAACGTTGGGAATCTATTTCCAGAGTTTTAGCTTATTTGAAACGAACAGTTACCTATGGTTTATCTTATAAAGGATATCCTGCTGTAATAGAAGGGTATAGTGATGCAACTTGGAACAATATAGAATCAAAATCCAAGTCTACGACTGGATGGATCTTCACATTAGGAGGTGCTGCTATGTCTTGGGTTTCTAAGAAACAGACCTGTATATCTGATTCAACAATGCTGTCAGAGTTGATTGCGTTAGCAGATGCTTGTAAGGAAGCAGAATGGCTTAGGAATTTATTAATAGAAATTCCATTATGGATGAAGCCATCTCCATCAGTCTTGATTAACTGTGATAATCAGGCTACAATATACAATGTCTCTAACAAGACATATAATGGAAAGTCTATACATGTGAGTCTAAGACATCAAATGATAAGACAGTTACACAAAAGTAGAGTAATAACTGTTGATTACATAGAAACAAAGAAAAAATTGGCTGGCCCACTCACAAAGAGTCTTCCAAAGGCAATGGTTTCTATAAAATCAAAGGAAATGGGACTAAGGTCTGTGAATGAAGGTTGATCATCCTTAACAGAAACCCAACTTATGTTTTGAAAAAGATAGACAAAGTTCAATGGGTACCAACAAGTTAAGAGAATGATTACGGAACGCTAAATCAATAATTCTATAATATTTAGTGTTGGATTCTACAAGAACAAAGGATGAATAATATATCCTTAATAAGTCTAGTTACCTTAAAAAGGTGTATCGTAGAAACTCCTTAAGAGACTTGCCTATATGAGTATGGAAATCATGTCGTTTCCTAAGAAAGTACGACCGCTTTCTAAAGTGGACTCATGAACTCAGGATTTAAGCATATGGCCATTAATGTGCTGAGCATACAGAGCACTCTGTATACGGAAATCAGTATGTGTGACTATTTCGGTACTATCACTAGGGGTACTTGGTTCAGGATACGTTCATCATAGACCTTGATAGAACTTTGAATGGTTTACACTAAGTGAAGGTTCAAATCCAAAAGGATACCTATCATTTATGTATTAGTTTTCACGATGATGCAAAAATTGACCTTGGAACTACATTGGCTTGATCCCACTTGGGTATGTAGGTAGTCACTCTAGTGATGTAGCCGTCTATTTTATTTATTTTACTTATTTTGAAAATGAGGAGAAATTGTTGGAAATTTTCAAAATTAGTTTGGGATTGTTTTTAAAGAGGCAAGAAGTGGGAAGAAGATGGAAGAAGAAAGATGCATGGAAAAGAAGGGATTATACTTAGTTAAATATAGAATTCTCTGAGGAAGATTGGGACCCTTTGGGCACCCAAAAGATTTGCTTTTATGTGAGGAGCGAAGTTATGCATCACCACCACACGCGCGTACCGCCGCCGCCGTCTGTCCAACCGACCGGATCGGTTTCGGGCTCGGGTTTAGGTTCGGGTTCAGGTCTAAAACTTGACCTTGAAACTACATTTAGAAGAACATTTGAATGAAGAGACGCGACCGTTTAGTAACAGTTTTAAACCATTGCGAAAAGCATGAGCGTTTGTAATGGTTTCGGAATGTTGGAAAGGATGCAACGCACGGCGAGTGGACACTTCCGCTTCTACTATAAATAGTGATGCCCAGGAACCATTTCAGAAGATTAATCTCTTTTGCTTGTCTCTTCTTCTTCTTCTTCCAGATCTGCGACGCACGAAAAGTGTTGTAGAACACTGCCTTCTCACCACAGTTTGCAACGCCTGTAAGGTGTTACAAACGTAGAAACATTGCAGATCAATTCTCTTCTTCTTCATTCTGTTCTCCACTAAATTGCATCATCAAAGATCAAATTTGAGTGTTCTTGGTCGGATCAAAATCGTACAGCTTTTGAATCCGATTACGCTGTTTCAAGGCTTCATTAAATCCTAAAGTCGATAATTCGATAACCTATTTATACCTGTTGGGTTAAACTATTGTCTAAAAGAATCTATGCAGTAGATTCTTAAAGTCAAAAGTACAGCAGTTATCATCTTCATCTTTCTCGAATCATCGACAGATTATCCAACATTTGGTTCCACCAGCCACCATGTCAAAATTGCATTAGATTCCTGTTTTTGGATTTCACACAAAAAATATATATATGAAAATTGAATAACCGCATTTCCCTCTTTCGATGTATAATCATTAGTCGACTTTCTTTCTGGTAATGAGTCTTGCAGTCGAATAATGAGCAGCTTTTCCATTTTTTGGACTAAACTCAAATTAGGGAAGAAGGTAGGGCAATTACTATTGTTGAACGAAAAAAGAGATTGATACAGATCACGTGAGGTTTAGTTTTTAATTATTATGTTTTATAACTGGGCCTGGTTCTTGGGTCGGGTTCGTTTTGGATTAAACATATTTTTGTAGAAAATTTTTGTGTGTAAAGTATAACAGCAAATGAATCTGGATCAATAATTGGACTTAAATAATTCTATGAATAAATTTAGTGTATCATAGCATGTGACTTACATACAGTTCAAAGAATGTAGCATAAATTTAAGTTAGTATTGAAATTTTTGTAACATGTTTAACCCTTTATATGGGAAAAATGAACGAAATTTCCAAACCAGAATTAAAGCGAAAATTTTGAAACGTCCGAAATAGAAACGAAATATGGTAAAGTACTAATGATCGGAATAGAAAAGGAAAGCAAAATTTTGAACCTTGGTTTTGGACTATCCTGCAAGTTAAATATTTTAAGTTTTGAACATTATGGATGGGAAAAAAAGTAAGGAAAAATATAATAAAAATGGAATTCAAAGGGTCCAATATTTTTTATTACCAAGGTAAGCGAGTGTCATGTTGTGTGTAGTAGGTTTAATGTGATACCTAAAAAGTTGCTATGCATCTCTATCATTTGCCTTGAAAATTTCGTGTATGTATACTTAGAAATGTATAAAACATGTGTTCACTGTTTCATATTAACTGTAATAAACAATAAGATGGATACAAATGGAGGTTATGTGAGAAGCAAGGTTACATTGACCAATTTATTCATTTTTATATACAATTTTGATTTACTTGCTTTGGTATCTTCAGTAACCTGCTCAGTTTGCATTGTTTGAAATAAAATTTCCAATCTGTGCATATCGAAATGTGATTACAGTTATAACATTGTAAAGTAGTAAATACCCATATTTAGGAGTGGCATAAAATAAAAATTAAGATTCTAAAAGCTTAAGTATAAGACCAAGAACGCCCGATACAAAAAACATTTTGTTAGCTTTGACAGCCTGAGAAAAGGGTCCAATTTTTTTATCACCATGGTGAGCAGGTGTTATGTTGTGTGTAGTAAGTTTAATGTGATGTCCTATAAGTTAGAATAATAATTGGCAAACTATGAGTTCTAGGACTCTAATATATACTAAGTTTAACCTTCTAATGTTATTCAACTTTTGAGACTGTATACAGCTCAACTGGTTTACAATTCCATTCAAAAAATTCAATTTCAAAATGAGATTTGAAACTGCAATTCAAGTTCATAATTTGCAGTTCCAAATTTAGTCTCTAGCTTAAGCTCACATTTTGTCAAGATGTCTAAGGCCATCATTGAAATTAGTAATTTACTGATATTAAAGTTTCTAATATCATATAGTTCATCGTCAAAATAATTAGGCAATAAATCCTCACCTTTATAGGCATATTTTGTAACAACACCATTTATCTACCAATTGCTTCATAAAATGATTTTTTTTTACTACGTAGCGGTTTCTTTTCACTTATTTACTATACGGTAATTAGACATGTTAATGAGTACCCTGAAAATCCAAACCCGAAAAATCTGAAATCCATCTATATCGGAAATATGAAAAATTATCCAATATTCGAAAAACGAATATGGATGTGAATATGGCCATATCCGTATTCGATAATTATCCATCCGGTTTTTATCAATATTATAGCTATTTTTTAAGTATTTTAGTACATAAAATGATTGTCATTACTATTTTATTTAGGTAAAAAATTTAATA
This sequence comes from Allium cepa, assembly GCA_030765085.1. Lineage (NCBI taxonomy): Eukaryota > Viridiplantae > Streptophyta > Magnoliopsida > Asparagales > Amaryllidaceae > Allium > Allium cepa. The sequence goes on from CM060938.1 coordinate 896,649,811, forward strand.
TGTATATAAAATCAATATACGTTGCTTCAAAAATATTTTTCTTAGCATATTTACTATTTTTAATATTTTTAATACTTGAATGTATTTATAATAAATCAAATTTTGTATTTATTTGTTTAGATTCATTGGTGCTAAATTGTTAAAAGAATATCCAATAAAAATCTTATATCCGTCTACATCCGCGGATATAGATATCCGATGTCCGAAAATAATTTCAGATACGGATACGGATTTGAATCTATCCATGTCCGAAAGCATCCATTTACAGAGCCAATGGTAATGGATTATTCATATACATATATGGCAATACACATATACATATCATTTTCAACACGTAATTATTAATTGTTATGAACTTTATTTTCTTTAGTTTTGTTTCTAATGTTGTAAATAAATTTTTATCCCATCCACTATGGTTATAAATCTAATTGAAGTTGCTAAATAATACAATGAATGTATTTTTTCAAAATTATGCTTTACAATAGTCTGTTCTTCATTATGCGGTTGTACTAATACAAACCTAAGTAACAATTCTAACCGAACTTATCTCAATTTTTGACAAAGTGTTAAACTTCCTAATGAAATTGCAAGTAATTCCATCATTGCAAATGCAATGTTGATTTACTGGCGCTAGTTACATTAGTTGCTGCAAATGCATTATCAATTATCTGACCCAACTTTTATCAATATACTTACATATACAAAACTGCTAATTGTAATATTGAAAATAAGAGTAATATTAATAATATCTACTTCCTTTCTTTTATCATGATAAATTTTCATTGAAAGATTTCCCAATGTGTAAGGAATTCAGGATCCAAATATTTGTTCCGTAAAATATCAAATAGTCTATTTGTTAGCCATAAAATCAACTCAAGAGCAGAAGCATGAAAGAAGGTTAATGAGAGTGAGTTTTCGATGAAGAAATTGCATAAGTTTCGAAAAGTTTATAAGCAGATGCTTCGAAGGTATTAAGAAGGTTTTGAAGGAGTCGAAGGCACCAACTGCTCTTACAATATGAAGGTTTTTGATTCAGAAGGGAAAAGGTATACCATTCCGCCATTTTCAACCTTTGACACAAATAAATAAGCAAAGACAACTTCGAAACCCCTTTCGAAGTCAATAGATGATAGTCTCTCACTTACATGCCAAACCTTTCAGAACTAAAGGTTTCACCCTTGTCATAACCATTTTGAAAGCATATACAAGCCTCTCGAACCAATCAAGGCTAATAATGTCAAGGGAAGGTTCCGTCTCAATTCTCAGGCATGCATTTAAAAGTTACTCAACATCATCGAAACCATTGGTACTTAAATATCTTCAAAAATCAATATGAACAACCTATCGATAGAGTCGGAAGCTTCAATCTTACTTCCAGTAATAACAAAGCAACATAAGGGAGGAGGCACATTTGGAAACCTTTTGATAGGGTCGAAAGGTGTTGTAAAGTAAGCAATACTCAAAGTTCAAAAAAGGCGAAAGGTGGATAAATGACCCTTTCAACTCAGTTGAAAGGTCTGAGAAAAGAAAAAGGTAGCACAAGAGTAAATCAAAAAGAACAAGAAGATACCTTTTGATAGTGTCGAAGGGGGACGAAGCCTTTCGACTAAGTCAAAAGGCGTGAAGCAGCATATAAATAGAGGCTTTTCGACCGAGTCGAAGGCAAGAGCGCGAAACGAGGCCGACCTACATCTATAAATAAAACCCAAGGGTTCCAGCTTTGGGGATCGAATTCTGGATTCCTGAATTCATTTCTTCCACTCCATTCTCTGAATAGCAATTAAGTCCTCTAGAAACCCTAAATCAAATTAGGGATAAAGCTCTACTTTTTGTAACTCATTTTGGATTATTAATAAAGGAGAGATAACTTATTCAATAAGGAGTATGACAACAAGGAAGATCATTTAGATCATTAGCTAGTCTAATGATCAATTGCACATGATTCTTACCTATGCTCTTAATTTCTTTTTGTCTATGCAATCGTAGGATCAACATGGGTATGTATAGTCGAAACACATCATCATCGATACCAACAGGAAAATAAGAATGATGATGGGGTTTCTACGATGATGAGTTTATGAAATTGGCGGATATCTAGGGTGATCTTATACATGAAAATGAAGTGGATCTTAGGCAGTTGCAAGTTGGGTTCGATTCGAAAGAATGGTTCCCCTCTCGACCCAGTCGAAAGGGGTGTTTCGATGGAATCCCAAATTGTTAATTAACTAACAATAAATTAGAGAAGAATGCTTTCAAAAAGGGTTTACCCCCGACTTCATCCGAAATCTTTCGAAGGGGTTTCCCAATAGCAGAAGTGAAACCATGGAGTCAAAAGTGGTCGTATTATAATGTTGAAACAAGAATACCTTTCGACATGATCGAAAGGGGGTTGGAACAATACAATAATGAAAAACTTAAACGATCAGTCAATTCTAATTCACTCAAAGGGATGGTTTCGGGCAGTATTCTATTTCCTTAGCTTATATTCCTGAACTAATTTTCTGACCCCTTTCGACTAAGCCACCATGGTCAAAAGGTACGACTATCATCTAAAACTCTTTCGACTAATTCAACCTAGTCGAAAGGTATGCTTAAAAGGAGAACATATGTCCAACAACATGGTTTCATTTGAGCTTAATTACCTTTCACATGACATCGGGGATGTTGATAGGTTTTCTTGTTAACAATTTTGGCGCGAGAAGGAGGGATCAAACCTCCGACTTTACCATTGTATTACAGGCTAATTGTAGCCCATTTGTATTACATAGGAAAAATGAGATCAAAACGGTTAAGTCGAATTGAGGAGGGAGTTGTCCACGCCACTACTTTAGAGGAGAATATAGACCCACCTTTTAATCTGGATGGGCCTGTTCCTAGACAAACTTCGTCACTAGCACAACAAGACGGGATTATAGCTAAAATAAAATACTTGGAACATCAGCTGCAAGAGATGCAGGAGCTACTCAAAATGGCTTCATCTCCGAAATATTCCTAGACTCTAAAGCCAACTCAAGGGGAAGAGGTGGTCTCTCCTATAAGGAATTTGAAAGCTAATTCCAACGAGTATAAAGGAAAAGTGGATCTGACGTCCTCGAAGAAGAAAGAACTCCCCCAATCGAAAGCTAACCATCAGGGAAGAGTTATTGACAAATCACTTGAATAAACTAGGAGTCCAACATCAAAGGAGTATTGCCCGAACTAGAAAAATTATAGCAATATCGAAGCTTACCTAAAAGATGCCGTTGAAAAGGCAATACAAGATGCTATGAATTCAAAGGGGAAGTGAACAATGGACGAGAATGTTAATGACAATGAAAGAGTACCTCCTTTCACTGATGAGATCACAGCACAGTTATCCCGCCATATGTCAAGATCCCATCAGTGAAACATCATGGGCTTGCAAATCTGGACGATCATCTGATGGCTTTTGATAGCCAAATGGACTTGTACAATGCATCTGGAGCTGTCAGATGTCGATTGTTTCCAATCACTTTCTAAGGAGTAGCAGCAAAATGGTACACGCGGTACCGGGAGAAAATTATATACTCATGGAAGCAGTTCTCTTATGAATTTTCTTCCTAATTCTGCATTTGCAAAGATCCTACGATCGACTACACAGTTTTGCCAGTATAAAATAAAGACAGGGAGAGTCCTTGGGAGATTACCTGAGGAGCTTTAATGCAGAAGCTTTAAAGGCCAAAGACATGAACGATCAAGATAAGCTTATAGCAGTTCATTCTAGCCTAATTGAAAACACCCTCTTCTGGAAGCAACTTTTTTTTAATGGATACAAAGACTTACAAGACTTCCATTTTCAAGCTGAAAAGTTCACCTAGATGGATGAGCTTTACTATCCCACGAAGAAAACTATCCTTAAGAAAGAAGGAGGGAGATTTGGCCAAGGCCATGGCCGCAAAAGAATGAGATGGGAAGAACCAATAGCTAACACGGTTGCTTTAAACAAGCTGATGTCCTACGTGTATGCAATAACCAAGGAAAGAGTCAACTTTCCGATCTCCTTTCAAGCCAAGAACAACCCTAAAAAGAAAAAGGGAGGAGGCTATTGCGCTTATCACAAAGCCAACGGCCACAAAACTGACGAGTGCATAACTTTGGCTATAAACATTCAAAAGCTGATCCATAAGGGTCATTTAAAGAAGTTTGTTCATGATCAGCAGAAAACTCAACAAACAAAAAATAGTGAACAGAAATGCCCACGCAATGTTGTAAACATGTTGGAAGATGAGGACCCCCTAAGCCTGAGTCCGCCAATCAACAGAATTGATGTAAGCCATGGTGGGCCGCATCTAGTGGGAAATAACAAGGGGGCCCGAAGCAGGTATATTACAGAAGCTAAAGAAGGGATCTACTCTGTCCAAGAGGAACTTTCAATAAGGAACCCGAATCTTAACATTTAGATGCCTAACCTTGTTGTCACTCCCCAAGAGCGAAGAAAAAGGATTCACCATCCTCAGAATGATCCTTTGATGATTACTACATGGATTGGATTATCTATCATCTTAAAAATTCTAGTTGACAGGGCAGTGCTTCGATCAGATGAACATTCCTGAAGATAAACTGGAGCCAGGCATGGAGCCTATATTTGGATTCAACAACAATGGATCAACTCCAGAGGAACATATAAAGATGGTCGTACAAATGCAGGTGTCGCCAACCTGTAAAACCTTTGAAATAATTTTTGTGATAATCAATCAACCCTCATATTACAACATATTCTTTGGCAGGCCAGCTTTGGATGAAATTGATGTGTTCGTCTCCTCGATGTATCTTATGGTTAAATTCTTGACAAAGCAAGGTTAGGGAACTATCTGAGGAGAATGGTTTGGCTCTCAGGAGATGTATTTTGCTACTCTTGATAGTATAAAAGGGAGTATTCTGCTTACTTTGATTCTTCTACTATTTTACCTCCTTCGGGTGATGGATTCTCATATTCAACATTTAAAGAAAAGATTTAAATTAATAAATATAATAAACGCATGTATTAAAGGAACATTCCCTTTGGAGGTAAAAGAAGGAGAATTAATGCAAACTCAGCGAAAGAAAGCCCAATAGTCATAGAATTTGATCACTGAGGGGAAATGTAAAGTATAAAACCTACAAAGGATCTTGAGGAAGCATACATAGATTCAGATGACATTACCAAAGTGGTTAAGGTGGGGAAAAAATCTTAATGGTGACTTAAAGAAGGATTTGATACAGTTTCTCAAAGTCAACAAAGATGTATTTACCTGGTCACATTTCGATATGGTGGGAATTGATCCAACGATCATGCGTCATTCCCTCATCATTAATTTAGGAGCAACTCCTGTAAGGCAGAGAAAGAGAATGATGGACTAGATACGGTCAGAAGCTTTGAAAGAAGAGGTTAACAAACCCCTTGAGAAAGGATTTATTCAGGAAGTATACTACCCAAAGTGGTTAGCCAATCCAGTACTGGTAAAGAAATCAAATGGGAATGGAGGAATTGCATTGACTACATGGATTTCAACAAAGCATGTCCAAAAGATTATTTCCTATTGCCACGAATAGACCAATTAGTAGACGCCATAAGCGGACATAAGTTGTTTTCTCTCATGGATGCCTATTTAGGGTATAACCAACCAATGTTCAAACCAAATGAGGAGCACACGAGCTTCATTACTGAGTGAGGGATTTATTGTTACAAAGCAATATCCTTTAGATTGAAAAATGCAGGTGCAACGTATCAAAGGTTGGTGAATCGAATGTTTAAGGAGCAAATCTGTCAGAACATGGAAGTCTGTGGACGATATGCTGGTGAAGTCCGGTGAACCTTAAAATCATCTTAATATTTGAAAGAGATGTTCAAGGTATTGCGGAAATACCAAGTGATACTAAACCCACAAAAGTGTTCTTTTGGTGTCCATTTTGGAAAGTTTCTAGGTTAACTTGTAAATGCCCAAGGAATCAAAGCCAGTCAAGATCAAATTCAAGCCATTGAAGTCATGGTCGAACCTAAAACCAGTAAGGAAGTGATGAGTTTGAATGGAAGGGTGGCTGCCCTAAGCAGATTTATCTCTAAAGCTATCGATAAGTGTATACCCTTCTTTGATGTAATTAAGAAGAAGAAGAACTTTAAATTGGGGAAGATTGTAGAAAAGCCTTTCAGGACCTGAAGAGCCACCTGGAAAAGCCTCTAATACTTTCAAGTCTGGAGAATGGGGAAACCTTATACCTATATATGGTAGTTTCATAGCACATGGTTAGTTCAGTGTATTAGAGAAGGGAATGGGGCACAATTTCTAGTGTATTATGTGAACAGATGGTTGAAGGATGCAAAGTTTGATGTCCAGTAATTGAAAAGTTAGCCTATTGCTTGATTCTAACAGTTCGAAAGCTTATAGCGTATTTCCAAGCACACCCAATCAGTGTACTGACCAATTTTCCACTTAAGTAAGTCTTTAGTATACCAGAAACTTCAAGAAGGTTGGTAAAATGGGGAATCGAGCTCAGCCAATATGACTTAGAATTTCAGCCACGAGCTGCAATCATGGGGCAAGCATTAGTAGGCTTCATTAATGAGCACACTAACTTTATTAATGAGCAATCAAAAAAGGAGAAAGATCAGAAGCCCATGTGGAAATTATTCACCGACGATGCATCAAACTAACAAGGGGCCAGTGTAGGATGCGTAATCATCACACTAGATGGAAAGCATTTACATTATTCTATGAAACTAGGATTTCTTGCAACTAACAATGTGCTATGGTAGCAGGATTAACCTTGGCATTAGAACTTAAAATTCCATGGATACGGATCTTTAGTGATTCTCGGCTAATGGTGAACTAAGTGAAACAGGAATATCAAGCAAAGGATCCAAAGCTATCTTTATACATGAAAAAGATACTAAGAATGCTTTCTTTGTTCGAAGAATTTTCAATACACCAAGTCCCAAGAGCAAAAATTTCACAAGCAAACTCCCTAGCAAAACTAGCAAACTCAAGGGGAGCCCAGAGACACATAATGTTCTAGTAGGATATCAGAAAATTCAAAGTATTGAAAAGGAGGCATCCGAACAAGGGAAAGAATTGTTAGTTCTGAAAATGTCTCAAGCAGAATCACAAGGGAAAGAGAAAAGAGAAAGTAGTACCAGATAAGAGGGTCGACCAATCTAGTCCAAATAACATATATGATGACACCTAGATGTCACCCATTGTTGAATACCTTATAAAAGGAACATTTCCATTTGACAAGGGTGAAGCAAGGAAAATCAAGAGACAAGCCCCAACCTTCGTAATAATGGATGGAATCCCTTATAAAAGGGATATGCTCTTCCCTATCTAAGATGTATGAGCATGAATGATGGAGTAAAATTAATGGTTGAAGCAGACGAGGGGTTTTGCGTGGATCATTCAAATGGAACAAAATTGGCAAAGAAAATAATGAGGCAATGATTTTATTGGCCATGTATGATAAGCCACGCCATTGAATATGTAAGGGGATGTGAAAAATGTTAGAAATACTAAAAGACTCCCATATTTTCCCCAAGTCAGTTGACTCTAATTACAAGTCCATGGCCCTTTGACGTGTGGGGAAAAGACTTAATAGGCCCGTTGCCAATTTCAAAAGGGGGAGAAAAGTACATTGTAGTTGCCATAGACTATTTCACCAAACAGGTTGATGCAGAACCGCTTCCAAAGATTATTTCTAGGAAGGTGCTCAAATTCTTTATCAAGAATGTCATACCATGTTTGAAATTCCCTAGAAGATAATTTCTGACAATAGAACATAATTCGGGAGTGAAGAATTCTCTTACTTCTTCCACAAAAATGAAATCATTAAAAGTTTTTCATCGGTCGCACGTCCAAAAGCAAATGGGGCAGTTAAAGCTACAAACAAAACCATAAGACAATTCTGAAAAAGCAGCTAAACAACGCAAAAGGTAATTGGGTGGAAGAACTACCACTTATATTATGGGCTTATCAAACATCCACTAAAAATGGAAATTGGACATACTCCCTACTCTTTGACATATGGTTGTGAGGCGATGTTGCCAATCGAGATTGTGATATCCTCACACCGAAGAATCACCTACACATTTGATAAGAATCAAGGGCTGAAAAAAGAATCCTTAGATTTAGTACATGAATTGAGAGATGAAGCAGCGGTAAGAATCGTTGAATATCTAAGAAGAATCTCAAAATACTACCACTCAAAAGTGAAAAATTGGTTATTTCACATAGTAGATTTAATACTTTGAAGAGTGATGTAAAATACCAAAAATCCCATAGATGAACTATTGGGGGCGAATTGGGAACCATTAATAATTTGCAAAGTAATCCCCCAAGGAGCTTACAAATTATGCTGAACAGACGGAAATATGGTTCCAAGAATATGGAATGCCAAACATTTGAGGCCGTATTTTCCAAATATAAATGAATGAAGCACCTTTTTCTTCAAAAAAAAATCAACATGGTTAGAAGTGAAATGCTCCTTATATTTGGATACTACCTAAAATAGTAGACTACCGAAGATGGTAGAAAGCCTATGTCCATGCCGACATGGCCAGGGCAGAGCACCTCTTGGATGGAGGGCGGGTTAGCCTTTAGCCGCACCATGATATGGCCAGGTTAAAGCACCGGGCAAGCCCTTGACCATGCCTCTGGTCAGGTAAAGGCATCTCCTGAAGGGAGGACAGAGCAAGCCTTTAACCACGCCATAAGATGGCTAAGGTAAAGCACTGGATAAGCCCTTATCTGCCGCACGCTATGGCCAGGGTAAGGCACCTCCTGGAGGTAGGACGAAGTAAGCCTTTATCCACGCCATAAGATGGCCAGGGTAAAGCACCGATCAAGCCTCTATCCATGCCACAAAAGGGCTAGGGCCGGACGCCTCCTAGAGGGAGGTCGAGTAAGTCTTTGGTTCCAACCTCTAAGATGAGCTAGCAAAGAGCACTGGACAACAACAGACTAAGACGTAGAGGCCCAAGAAGAGGCCCATCAAACAATGGACTAAGATGTCCAAGCCCAAGAAGAGGCTCATTCAACAATGGACTAAGATGTTCAAGCCAAAGAAGGGGCTCGTTCAACAATGGACTAAGATGCCAAGCCTAAGAAGAGGCTCATCAAATAATGGACTGAAATGTCCAAGCCCAAGAGAAGGCTCATCAAATAGTGGACTGAGAGGTCCAAGCCCAAGTGAAGGCTCATCAAATAATGGGCTGAAATGTCCAAGCCTGAGAAACGACATATCCGTAAGAGACTAGGATGTCCAAGCCTGAGAAACGGCATATCTGATTACGGACTGAGACGTCCAAGCTCAAGAGGCAGCTAATCAGATTATTTCGATATAAACAAGACCTGAAGGGTTCGTGCAATAAAGGAGTAGAATAGAACTCCACTTATTAATACCCGAATCTAGTTTTTGGGACATTTGTTTCTAAACATCATCTATTAAATACTCGAATCTAGCTTTTGGTTTTCTCATATCTGAGTTTTATCAATTAATACCCGAACCTGGGTTTCGGGACATTCATTTCAGGAATTCACTTATTAATAACCAAATCTGGGTTTTGAGTCTTTCTTAATCACTAATTATCTATATTATACCCAAATCTGGGTATTAGGACATTATTAATCACTTTCTGTTTTTATACTCGAATCTAGATTTCGGGACCATTATTTGATTTTTCCTTAATACCTTATTCTTTGTTCGTGGCTCCTATTATAAAGATAATTCCTATGGACTTTTGGTTATCCAACATATGTCCTAATCTGGGTAGAGGATTTCTATCCTGGCAACAACTACTATGGACGTCTGCTTACACAAAATATGCCCTAATCTTGGCTGAAGATTCCTTTACAAAATTGATCGTCCATCATATGCCCTAATTTGGGCAGAGATCTTGAACTGAAGACAATATTTACTATTTTTATTTAATTACCATAAAGGCTGAATCTAAGTTTAGAAATGCCCCATGGAGGGCAATTTTTGGATATTATTATTTGGATTATAGATACATCATTATCAAATTTCAAACTTCGCAAGTTAATACCCTCATCTGGGTTAAGTTTCATTATTTCTTAATCCCAAGCTGGGGGTACGATGTAATAGAGTTGAATTGCTAAAGACAACCGAAATTACGAGCTGCACTTTTTAATGCTTAATTTAGAGTTGATGTTTTGTAACTCTATGCTCACCAACATCTGTATGAAGGCTTCAAGATCATTCGAATTTATAGGAAAGTTTCTAGATATATATTAGGGTGGATGAGCTACAAAGGTTTATTTTCCGATAATAACTCATTGTCCCTATTTGCAGCTATTGGTTATTGCCCACAGGGAGTTCGTAGACTACATCTGTTATTTGCATTGGTATCTACTTATTGCAAGTATCATATTTGTTGGATCTAGATTATGATCAACTAACTGTCCAAATATGAAAGCATTAATATTATAATCTATTATTAAACATGCATATAAGTATGATGAGGAGCTAACAACAGCAAATACCACTTATTTTGAATTGTGCAGGAAAAATAAAGTAACGAAGAGTAGGAAAGTTTTAAAAAAAAATTCCTAAAGAACAAAAGCTTCTTTCATACGGGGGGAAAGGGAGTGGAGGGGAGGGGCAAAATGTTAGCCGTAAAATTAACTCAAGGGCGGAAGTATGAAAGAAGGTTAATAAGAGTGAGGTTCCGATGAAGTAATATGCATAGATTTCGACAAAAGTCATAAGAAGACGTTTCGAAGGCATTAAGAAGGTTTCAAAGGAGTCAAAAGCTACTCTTAAAGTGTGAAGGCTTTCGATTCAGAAGGAAAAGGAATTTTCTTCCACCATTTTCAACCTTTCGACACAGATAAATAAGTAAAGACAGCTTCGAAACCCCTTTCGAAGGCAATAGATGATAATCTCTCACTTAGCCAAGCCTTTCAGATCTAAAGGTTTTGCCCTTGTCAAAACCCTTTCGAAAGCACACAAGCCTTTCGAACCGGTCAAAGCCAATAATATTAACGGAAGGTTCCATCTCAATTCTTAGGCATGCATTCGAAAGCTACTCAACATCATCGAAACCATTGATTCTTAAATATCTTCGAAAATTAATATGAATAGATTATAAGCAGAATCGAAAGCTTCAATTTTACTTCCAGTAACAACAAAGCAATATAAGGGAGAAGGTGCATTTAGAAACCTTTCGACAGCGTCGAAAGTTGTTGTGAATAAAGTAGCACTCAAAGTTCAACAAAGGAGAAAGGTGGATAGATGACCCTTTCGACATAGTTAAAAGGTTTGCGAAAAGATAAAGGAAGCACAAGAGTAAATCAAAAAGGACAAGAAGATACTTTTCGACAGTGTCAAAGGGGGACGAAGCCTTTCGACTAAGTCGAAAGGCGTGAAGCAGCAAATAAATAGAGGCCTTTTGACCAAGTCGAAGGCATGAGCGCGAAAGGGGGGCCGACCTGCATCTATAAATAAGACCCGAGGGGTCCAATTTTGGGGACCGAATTCTGGAGCCTGAATTCATTTCTTCCACTCCACTCTCTTAATATCAATTGAATTCTCTAGAAACCCTAAATCAAATTAGGGACAAAGCTCTATTTCTTGTAACTCATTTTAGATTATTAATAAGGGAGATATGGCTTATTCAATAAGGAGTTTGACGACGAGGAATATCATTTAGATCTTTATCTAGTCTAATGATCAATTGCACATGATTCTGACCTATTCTCTTAATTTCTTTTTGACTACGCAATGAGTAGGATTGACTTAGGTATGTATAATCGAAATACATCACCATTGGAACCAAATAAGAATGATGATGGGGTTTCGACAATGATAAGTTTATGAAATTAGGGGATACCCAGGTCGATCTTATACATGAAAATGAAGTGTAGCTTAGGCGGTTACAAGTTGGATTCAATTCGAAAGAACAGGGCCCCTCTCGACCCAGTTGAAAGGGGTGTTTCGATGGAATCCCAATGTGTAATTAACTAAACAATAAATTAAAGGAGAATGCTTTCGAAAAGGGTTTACCCCCAACTTCATCTAAAATCCTTTTGAAGGGGTTCCCCATTAGCAGAAGTGAAACCATGAAATCAAAAGCGGCTGTATTATATTATTGAAACAAGAATACCTTTCGACATGATCGAAAAGGGATCAGAACAATACCTTTCGGCATGTCGAAAGGAATGAAAAAATTAAACGGTCACTTCCGACTCACTCAAATGGATGGTTTTTGGCAGGATTCTATTTCCTTGGCTTGTATTCTTAAACTAATTTTCTGACCCCTTTCGACTAAGCCACCATGGTTGAAAGGTAGGGCTATCATCTAAAACCCTTTAGACTAAATCAATCGAGTTGAAAGGTATGCTTCGAAGGAAAATATCTTTCCAACAACATGGTTTCGTTTAAGTTTAATTACCTTTCACATGGCATTGGGGATGTTGACAAGTTTTCTTGTTAAGAATACTAAATCCCTAATTTATCTAAGATACCCTATTTTACTATAAAATTTGAAACTTTAGTTCATTGCTAGTATTTTATTTTCTGGTGTTACTAAGGAACCATTTTACTAATCCATTGCTAATAGGTTACATACCCTATGCAAACCTTTTTGCAAATGCATTAGCTATTTTTTAACAAGCTATCAAAATAACATGACGTAAAACGGTAATAAAGTTTGAAATAGACATATCAAAATTATTCAAAGCTCCATGCAGTAAAAAAATTTAAGGGATTAAGTTCTCTAACTAAATAATAATTTGGAAATTAATAAGTTAAAAATAGGATTACTATTGTAGTACGCAATTAAGTATTTTAGAGCTCACGGTGATTATACATTATGTCAAAAACATATGAATCGTGAATTCTAGAATTAAGGATAATTTAATTGTAAGATTAGAAAACTCCAAAATTTGTATCACAGATCGAAACTTAGTAGGCAATTACTAATACAAACTTTACTAATTACCCTTAATGTTGACTCAAAGATTTGACTTGCTGCACATATGGACTATGCTATAGATTTTATATCACGATTTGCAAATCAGGATAGAGAATATGGCACGGTGGTGAGGTTGTTCGTGGCTTCAACTTCTAGGGAGGGGGGTCGTTGGGTCTGGCAATGCAAAAAGATTAGGTTGGGGATGCGACTTTGATTTTGGAGTTGGATAGGTAGGATCTTAAATGGGTAATTGTCATTTGATCTGGTAGGAGAGTTGATTAACAAGTTGGGATTTGAAAAAATTGAGAGTTTGGGTACGCGAATAAAATGGAGCAAGAGAATGTTTTTACTCGAACGCGAAAGACATATTTCTTTAAAGTTGGGCTTTAGAGTATTTATTTTGATCAAGTGATAGTAAGCAAACTGTAATGACCAAAAATTTTAATATTCAAAATTGGAATATTTAATTGATTTTAAATATTTAAAATTTAATTTTTAACTTGAATTTCAAATACAACTATTTTTTGGACAGTTTAACTATTGAATTAAATAATTGGAATTTGGGTAAAATGTTGAATCTTGAGTTTTAAGCTTGTTAAAAATAATTCAAAGGCTTATAAAATTTATATTGATAATATTGAAGATAATAAAAGTGCTAAAATTGAATTTGGAAGTGATTGGTTTAGTTTTAAAAATATATCGTTTAAATTGACATTTAAAAATAGCCTTCTGGAGCACGATCTCGGAATTCGGCAAAACATGTTCCATTGGATCCATAATAGTGTATTATTATCAAATTTCAAATTTCGTAACGTTTGGATTAACATTTGATCGTACGAAACATAAATGCATTGGAATTTATATTGAAAATTCAATATAATAATTGGGTCCAAAAAGCTATATTCTTCATACAATCGAATTAGGACCTGAAATCTTTCCATTGCGTTCGGAATAGGGGTATAACAATATGATCGCTTAGCGGCGCACCTCGTTAGGAGGTCCAGATTTTATGGTGCGAATTCGAGACGATTTAAAAATTATATATATATATATATATATATATATATATATATATATATATATATATATATATAGTTGACTAGTCAAGCAATTCACATCGGTGCTTTCCCCTTCATTTCAAAAATCACTGTAGCTTTGTCCTAACACGTTCCCCCTCCTTTCAAATGTCATGTCTCTTTTTCCATATCGCTCAGTTCAAATCAAAACAAGAATAACAACTATTTAAAATCACGCGGTCTTCGTTCTTCCTCCTCATTCCTTTTCTTTTCATGCTGTTCTAAAAAATGACAAAACAGAAGAAAAAAATGCCGCCTCATTTCATTTGTAAATCGCGACCCCCTTTTCAGGTTTCTGGCTCAAAAATCAATCTTGTCGATCAAATAGTGAATTGAGGTCGATGTCATGACTCGGGGGAGAAGGCATGAGCTCGAAGTGGCAAACACAGCGGCGGTCATGGCGTCTTCGAAGGTAGATGTATTGTACAGGGATGGTGGCCGATTGGCAGGAGGGTAGCGTGTGTTTCATTATACGTTAGATTGGCGAATTGGTGGAGGCGCCGCGTTTTACCTCATCGCGATGCATGGAGGAGGCGTGGCGTTGAACAACAGCGTGATTGGCACGTATATTTGGGTGAAGGTAGTTCAATTTATGATTGCAGTCAGGGTTTTGGAGGCCGAAGTGTGATTCTCGGGGGTTTGGGGATTTGTACGTTCGCGTACGCACATGTGTAGGAGATGGGAGGCGAGATGTCGGCTTCGTGGTGATGGAGGCGCTCTTGTGAATCAATGCAGATCAATGGTGGATGTCGACAGCATTTTTTGGGTGAGTAATCATATATGATTTGTATATGTGTATATACATATCAATATTTGGTCTTCTCTTTTGATTTAAATCTGCTAATCTGCTGGGTGAGCAAAAAAATACATAAAATTATATATATATATATATATATATATATATATATATATATATATATATATATATATATATGTACATATACATATAGCCCCACACACATATGCATATCTTTAACTTATTATTAAATTTTAGAAATATATCTTATGGTAATTAGGATATATTAATCATATTATAAATCAAATATTTACGAATTCGTAATTATTTATGTGATGTCAAAAATCGCGAAAATCAAGAGGAGATTGAAGTGGATTGTAAACAAAAATAAAATTGAGTAAATCTCACTCAATTTTGGATTATTGGAATTAATTTTTAAATGGTTAAAATTAATTATTGACTGATTGATTGAATGGATAATTTATTATAAGTCTGGATGTGATATTTTATATAGTAGTGTGTGTGTGTATTAGAGCGATTGAAAGCGGATGATGCCCTATGTGCCCCACATAATAACGGATGACCCTATATACCGCGATATCCCCTTCAAAGTGGGATTGGTATTTTATATTTTGCTAACATCTGTGGATGCAAGGAAACATGTTAGAGGGATCCAACGGGATTCCTCAAAAATGTTTATTTATATATCAGTGATATGATTTATTTAATTGTTCTGTGACGGATTACATTGGAAAAATAAAATCTATTGGATTTTATGATATTACTGGATTTATTTTTGGCATTTTAAAATATCAAAAGTATAAATATTGGATTTTTGAAAGAAAATGAAAAAAAAATTATGTAAAGTATTCATAGTAAGTTGGATTAATTAAAAAGAAAAGAATTAGGAGAATATATAGTTCGATTTTAAAACCCTATTTAATAAATTTCGAAATATGGAAAAAATAGTGATTTTAAATAAATGTGAATTAAAGGGTTTTAAAAATAAGGACTTAAGCAATATTGTATTTAAGAACAAAGGAATATATGTTTAAATGTAAGATTTAAATGTTTGGGAAAAATAA
Organism: Allium cepa; assembly: GCA_030765085.1. NCBI lineage: Eukaryota > Viridiplantae > Streptophyta > Magnoliopsida > Asparagales > Amaryllidaceae > Allium > Allium cepa. The sequence goes on from CM060938.1 coordinate 896,665,630, forward strand.
AAGGAGAATTTTGAAATAAAGTATGAAATTGATGTTCTAGATTTAAACAGAATTTTAAATCAGAAAAGGGAAGTGAATCCGAAATTAGAGGGTTTGAGGTAAGTTGGGTAAATCGAGAAATAAAATTCAAAACGGGATTAATTTAGGAAATCGACTTAAAAATCGATTAAATGTTTTGAAACAGTGATTAAAAGGAGAATGAGACTATGTAATTTATAAACTAGGTTTATAAATTAAGTGAAGTATTTATCAATGGAAAATGTGGGATTTTAAATTCACGGTGGGAATTTATAAGGAGTTGAGTAAATCTTTTTAAAAATAAAGAGTAGTTTTATTTTTAAAAAGTGTAGAAAAAGGAAATTTATGGGATTGGGACGTAAATTAAGCTGGAGATAAATCGAGGAGGATTTATAAAAAATTAGACGGGCTATATTAGAGTGGAAAGTGTATTTTCCTAAGAAGTTAAGTATATTTTTAAAGAAAGATTATTAAGTATAATTTAGAAGTTTTAAAGGTGTTTTAAAAGAATGTTTTTAGAAAAATTTATTATTTGATTGTTTAAAACTATTAAGTTAAACATTAATTTAGTTGGTCATAGTAGTTAATTACTATTAAAGGTTAAATCAATATTATTATTTTGAAAAGGGTAATTATTCAATATTAATATTTTATCTAATAGCTTTATTTTAAAAGTAGTTTTTGGCTAAATTTTTACTTGGAAAATTATTATAAAATTTCCTAACTACTATTTTGAATAAAGTGATTTAAGAAGCTTTACCTTAAATATTTTAAGTGTGTATTTTTGGATAAAGTGATTTAATTTATTTAAGATCTAAATCAAATAAGACTTGGTGTTTTTCAGTGGAAATAAAATAATTGGTTGAATGATTGTTTATTTGATAGTTAAATAACCGACTATCAAATCTGGACCCAGATATAACTTTGAAAATATATAGTACAAGTATGGGAATTATATGGTACAGTTACCGTTCGAGGTGCTATACTATACCTATAAACTCGTTCCATTCTTCTGGGACGTTTATAAGGAAATCCGTCCATAGAAACGGTTAAGAGGTGATCTCTGATCTTATTTTCGTCCGTTTATTTCCTAAAGAACCGGGGTTGAGTTTACTGGGAATACCGAATGTTGTTTTGAAGAGACCAAGATCGGATCTGTGATCCGAAAACTACTTCGATCCAACGAGTACATTTTTCAAAAAGAAGAAAAGAGCTTGGAGTCGAAGATGGAGCAGTGAAGTGCAAGGGCTAATCGCTACTAATCCTGAGGGTGATTTCAAAATGGATGTAGTAGGAGTAGTGCCTTCGGTTCCGTTCGGACCGGGAACAGACTTGTATGGATGAATGCTATCAGTACATTGCCATCGGAGGACAATGAGCATTCTAAATGAATCTTTCTAAAAAGGTAATCGCAGCCTCTAGCCTCATCAACTGAGAATGACTGAAAATCAAGGGGGATGCAGCAAGGCTTAGTGGGTCGCACACAATTAGGGCATGGCTATCACCTTTATAGATAACCTCTTATATTATTACCATTTGGAAGGAGCTCAGAGAAGGGTGGGTGCACCCGGGGTGATAGCATATTCGGGCTATCCAGTAAGGGATAGTTCCAGTCTTGTATTGCAGGGGGTCGGGAGTGATCCTCGGTACAGTGTTTCTAGAGAGGTGCCATTATAGGTGGTACCCTAGTGCCTAGTCATTCAGTTGGAATCTATTCTCCAATAAACGCCGTATGGTTTTGATTGTGTCCAACTATGCTGGAATGTGAGATGAAAGCATTTCAGTTATTTGAATAAGTATTTGTACTTACAGACTATTATAATATCAGAGGATTTTGATATAAAATGTTTTAGTTATCGTAATGTAAAAACCCTGCATGTTTATTTGTGGCGTGGGCTTACGAGATACCTTTGATTTTTCAAAAGATTTTGGAAACCTTTAATAATTCAATTGAGTGTGTTTTCTCACGCTGGTTTTCCAGACTGACTTGGGTGTTATTTTATTATAATGCTTGGGTCAAACCGAGTATTACAAATACAGGATGGGATGCAACAGTGCTCAGGAGACGAGCTGGATAACGAGACGTATCACATGTATTTGGACTATATTTCGCTGTGTATGGTATACCTACATTCTGCTTTAGTGAGGACAAGTTATTAGATCCGTCTAGTACTGTGCTATTAATTTGTGTTGTACTCTAATGATGTTATGTATAAAAAAACAGTAATAGTTCTTTTGTATAAAGATCGGTTGTTATCTATTATATATTATTCCGCTGTGATTATGAGATTCTGATATTGTTTTCTATTTTCTTCTTCTATATCTATCTTCTTTCCCTAACGATCTGGTATTTTCGGCCTTCGATTGTTCGGCATGTAATTCAGTGGACGTATTGATGTCGATTTTCGAGCGCCGAAAATCCAGTCGTGACATTATGGTATCAGAGCCGAAGGTTAAGCGAGAACCTTGGCTCTGGTGGGAATTACTCATTAGAGATAGGGTCAGTAGCACCCTAGAGTGAGTTTGAGTGTATTAATAGATATAAGCGCGTATTTTTAGTGAATATAAAATTGTTTTATATTGTGTTGATTGGTTTGTTGAGTGACTTATGGATTCTAGTCAATATGAGTAATTAACGTTGTTGATAGGAGTATCTAAGCACTATAACGAAACAATTCGACACGGTATTGTTTTAAATAGTGTAAATGAAATCATTTTACCCAAATTATTTTTGTATATAGGAGGAATAATTTTCATAAATTATTATAGTTAAATATGGTTTGCTTAGTTGCTAGGAAATGATAATATTAAATTATTATAAGTGTTGTTCTGGAAATTTAATAAAAGATGATGTTATAACTAAAAAGTTAAGAGAAATAATTTGGAATTTGAAAATATGAATTTATTAGTGTGATTTATAGTTTGAAATAAAATTCCATAGGAATATTTAAATATGGATTTAAAAGGATTTGAAATTGGAAATTTGGGAATTTAATTCCCCTTGATTTTGAAATGTTTTCCCAATGTCTTGGAAAATAATAATAATATTAGTTGGAAATATTTTGTATTGGAAATGAATATATTGAGAATTGGAATAAAAATATGTAAAAATGGTTTTCAAAGGAATAAAAGCACTAAACTCACTGCGGTCGCTGGAAAATAATTTCGGTGATGACTACAGCGTCATCGATGTTCATTTTAGAATTTCCAAGGGAGGATTTGCTACCTGAATGTTTGAATTAGAATTGTTTGCAAAACTGGTTTTAGTCATGAAATTCAAAGGAATAGTTCTATATACTAAAGGATTTTGGGATACAACTGATTTCAAAAATGATTTTGAAATACTTAAGTGATTGTTTAAAAACTCTGGCATTTGGTTTAAAATGCGGTGGAATATAAATAAGTTTGGAAACTTATAAAGTTTGAAAATTCGCCTAGAATGGATTAACTTGAGAAGAGTTGAATAAAAGAAAGCGTGTTAGTGAAATAAATTAGTAAAGTAACCAATCAAATGAAATGGATAGGTAGAAATCGATGAATGAGATACATATAAGTTGGGAAAAATTTATAAAAGTTTAAAATTTAATTGGAATGGAAATTTATTTGAACTAAGTTAAATAAGAGAAAATTTAAGGAATTAAGCCTAAGTAGACTAAATGAAATAAGAGATTTTGGAATAAAGTTTATTAAGTTGGAATTAAATTAGTGGATGAACAAATTAAATTAATTTGAAAGTAAATGGAATTGAAATTGAAAATTGGAATGATGTTTAATTTGAATTATGTGAATAAGGTGAGATTGAAAAATTAGTTTGAGTTAGGTTAAGTAAAACCAAAAGTTGGGAATGAGATTTGATTGGAAAATGAGATAAATTAGTGAATTAAATATAAAAAATCAATATTGAATTTGATTAGCGAATGGAAGATAAAATGAGTTCATATAGAATTGGAAATTCAATTTGAATAGATATAAAGGATTAAGTGATGAGGTGGAAATAAATATAAGAAGTTATATAAAATATTTATGATAGAGATAAGAAAGTTAATGGTGGAATTCTTAAGTGAAATTGGTATTCGAAAAATATATTGGGTGAGCATTTGAAAGAAGGTTTAATGAAAGTTGTGGAAAAGGATATTTGTGAATAAGTGGATGGAAACCAGGATAAATGTGAACAAAAAGAAAATCGATATAGCTAGTGATCTGATGTGCACGCAAATGTGCATATTTTTAGCACCATATTTAATCTATTTAAATTAAGTAAATGATCATATTGGATATTTTAACCTGTTTAAACCAAAATTCAAATTATTTCAAATCGTCACATATTCATCTTCATATAGGGGCAAAATGGTCATTTTTGTGCACTTATTAAATTGTGAAAAAATTACTTAGAATTTTCTATGTTTTTTTGTGAAAATTTAGTGAATTTTCAAGTGGTTTTATGAAGACATATGCATGCATAGGAGTGAAGAGAACAAGTGAAGATGGAAATAATTCAAAACCAAGATCATGAAGGACCCCACCCACTCACCTTGATTTTCAATTAGGAACTAATGCACATGCTAAAAGGCCATTAAAGCTTCATGTACATTTAAGTGGGAGGTTATTGAAGCTAATGATAACTTGACCACCACACTAACTCAAGGGCATTTTGGGCATTCTCCAACAATATGAATTAGGCTTTAACACATGTATATATACCCCTTATGATTCGTGTAACCCTCTTCTTCCTTAGGCTCTCTTCTCTTAGGAAAATAAAATGAGAGCTCTCTTTCTTTTCATAGCTACTTAGCCATTTCTTCTTTTCATGTAAATTTTTTATGTAATTTAATAAATGTTCTTTTTCTCTTCTTGTTTATTTCCTTTCATGTTGTAGTGTAGATCTCTTTTATTTTATGCAATTAGATTAGTTCTCTTTTCCATTAGCTTTCATTTTCATTTTTTTTTTGTTTATTTCATGTTGCTTTCTACTTGTGTTGACATGATAACACAAATGAGAGGCTAATCCCTTCAATTCAGGGGTAATGAAGCTCTCTTGAATCATGTAGATGCAACATAATTTCTCATTTATATCTCTCTTGTGCTTAATGAAAAGTTGAATGTTTGTGTTATTTTGTGTTTAATATTGAGTTTGATAGCTTATGTTGTTCAAAACAAATAAGCAATGCTTAGTCATATGAATCATTAATTATCTCTTCATCTACACATGATCATGGTAATGAAAGTGGATTTAGAATCAAAATTTGATGGTTTATGTTTCTAATTCAATAGTTAATCAGGCATACTTAAAATAGATTCTACTTTTGATTTCACATCATTTTCATTGAAGTTAGTAAGTGGGTTAGAGGGTGCAATAAAGTTTGATGGCTTAAGTGTGTTAATTAATAACACAATTAGGCCATGCTTATGATAAATGCATCAACTAAACTCACAAATAACCAAAAAAAGATCATAATTTCATTATGTTGATTTATGTGATCATGAGAGAGGATTTGCCTCTAAATTGCTCTTTAATCTCATATTTTTATTTTCCTTAGTTTTAGTTTGTTTTTACTTTCTTTTAGTAGTTAACAATCATTCGCCTTTGGTTTAATTTGAATTAATAGAATTTGAAAATCTACAATTCACTACGGATCGATCCGTACTCGCCACGTACTAACTACTGTAGCTGTGCGCTTGCGGTTATTTTTGTTATAAAATTCGTTCGGCTACTTTCTAATTCGATAGACATTTAACCGTCCGAACAAGTTTTTGACGCCGTTGCCGGAGAATTTGTTTGATTTTTATTTTTTATTCTTCGAATTATTTTTCGTTTGATTTTTGTGTGTGTTTGCCTTAAAAAAAATAGTATGTATGTATATGTATATGTACATTGTATATATATGTATATGTATGTATGTATATATGTATATGTATGTATGTATATATGTATATGTATGTGTGTGTATGTATATATGTATATGTATGTGTGTGTACGTATATATGTATATGTATGTGTGTGCATATAAAGACAACACACACAATTTCAAATAAAACTAGTTTATTGCATTGCAACTTTTATATTTACATTTCAATTTTCTTCCCTTGTTTACATTTTCTAAAATATTAAAAAAAAGACACTGTTACTGTTTTCGTGCACGGTGCACAAACTTCCCCTGTTCACTGCCTCTTCCCCTGTTCACTGCCCACCGCCATCTCAAACTGACATACAACCCACATTTATCACTTCCTATTGCTCACTGCCTCTTAATACTGTGGCATACATTCCACCTGGTTCAAAACCATCTGCCACCAAAGCTCTTCGCTGACTTGCCTCCTCATCTCTGTAACCTTTGCTGCCTTTCAACAATACTGCCTTACTCCCTTAAAGCATTGTCCACTTCTATTCACATTAACTTGCAACTTGATTGCAATTTCTGCCTTACTCACCAACATTTTACAACTGCCATCCCTGCCTTCAATTTCTCTAAACAATTGACCACCATTCTTTAAAACCAAACCATACAAGTCCACCATACTACACTTCTGAACCACACCTCATCACTACAATCTTCACAGTGCCTATCCGACCGCATATTCCACTCCACACAACGACTAAAGCATCACTCCACCTGACCATCCACTTTCCAAACTATTTCGCCACTCGAACAACCACCAGAGAAACTACCTCTTACAACTCTGTTCAACTTCTTACAATCTGCACATCTCTGTCAAACTACATTCGCCAGAAAACATCAACCACACTGTCACCAAATAAACTCCACCCTGCCCGATCACCATAAATCTCTGCACCCCCTACAAAACTGTTGCTTTCATCCAATTCACACTGCTGTTCATCCAATTCCACAAACAACTCAGTCACACTCGACCTGCCTGCCTACCAACCATCTTCGCAGTGCAGCAACAAACACACTGTTTCACTATCACTTCCTTCATCACATCATAATCACACTCACATTCTTTAATACCATACAATACCCAGTGCCTTGCTGACTTCACCCACCAGACATATTCATCATCCTGTTCTCCTCTTCTTCCTTCCCTGTCAAACACATAAGTCCTCATATACAAACATCACTGTCGCCCACTTCTATATATACTTCACTGCCTACATCCCCCCCCCCCCCCCCCAAAAAAAAAACCGCCTCACCACTTCATTAAACAGCAAAACCAAAACATCATCAGCCACTGTTCCATTCCTTGCTTCTGCCACCATTCCTTCAACAGTATCACTTCTGACTACTGCCTCGATCGCCAGTTCAACCTGCCACATACATACTTACAGTTGCACTTTCCTGTTCATTTCACTGCCACCATACCACACAACCACTGCATCCCCTACCATACATCACTGGCCACTGCCAGAGAAACACTGCCTACTACCTCATATCCACAAAAATTACCGCTGCCTTGTCATAAATCACCAACACTGCAGCTCCATCAGGCGATTGCTACTGTCACTTCCTTCATTGACACTGCCGCATATCATCTACAGCCAATCAGACCACCTGCCTTTCCAAACAAAGCCACACTTCCACTGACATAGCAGAACCACCCGCATCCAACTCGACACTGCAGCAATCCCCTGACCACAGCGAAACTTCAGCAAATTCACCAACATTCTTTCAGCCGACAAACTCCTTCATCACCAGAAAACCAGAAAAAATCGAAACCCAAACTCCAGCACTCCAGAACCGCCAACAAGCACAACTACACCTCATCCCGATTCGACCCAAATACAACAGCAACCACACTTGCAGCTCCACTAAACCATAACCACCTTGACAAACACTGCACTACTTCACTGCTATCTCCAATCTTTATCAAACCGCGACCACGCGCCCAATCCAATCGCGTCATTCCTCAAATCCAACAGTCGCAACCCTATCAACTCTTCCATCTGCCAATCGAGCATAACTGCCTCGTCGCCACCAGTCACCGCAACTCCAAACAAACCCTCCGACCTTAATCATTGCAACCCATATCCCAATCCCAAATCTCAGCAGTAAATCGCGAATTCCGATTGTGATAATATACAAAAAGACGAGCCAAATCGAATTTCGTTTTGGATTGAATTTTTTTAAAAAAGAGGAGAGAACGAATTTGTTTTGTAAAATTTTCATCTGGATTACGATGTGGGGAATATAGAAAAAGGCATTATAATATAAATGGGGTTGGTTGGTTTGAATTATGGTTTGTAATGCGCTTCTTTGGGTTTGTTAATTATTTTGTTTTTAATCCTTTTGTTTTCCCTTGTTAAATCCTTTTCTTTTTTTATTTTATTCAATAGCTAAAAAAAACAACTGTAGTTATTTTGTGATTCTTTCCAAAATGTAAAAAAAAAAAATTAAAAAAAAACTGTTTTGTTTTGTTTTAATTTGTTTTTAAGTTCTATTCGTATAATTAAAAAAAAATCTTGTATATATTTTGTTTTTATTTTCAGATTGCCAAAGCAGATTGGAGGAGTGCTTGTTTTGCTTAGCTTGCCAAAAAATAAATTGCTTGCTTATGAAATAAAATTTGCACCCTTGTCTATTGTTTTAATTGTTTTGCATTGTTGATTGCCTGCATTTGAATTTATATATACAAAAAATTCAAAAAAAAAAGAGTTGCAAAAATAAAAACGAAAGTTCATTCGTAGTTGCATTGTTAATACACGTTTAATTTTGTTTTGCATTTCATCCTAGAATTTCGACTAATAATAACGGTTAGACATCGATAACACTAAATTGTATATTTTCAAGTTTTCTTTTTTGAACAATTTAATTTCATGGTGTCTAGGCTACGGCAGAGCAATAACCATTTATAAATATTACGGTGATTTGTAAATATTATAGTGGTTGTTCGTCTAAAGGTACTTTAACCTTTGGTGCATTGCTACGTGATTCGTAGTGCACCGATAAATCCTTTGTGTTACCTCACGGAGAACTATCTTGCTTATCCAATACAATGTGCGACTATACAATTTTAGGTTAACTTAGGATAAATCATTTGTAATTAACCCTTACATTCATTTAGTTGCATTAGTTCATGCATATTTAAAAAGAAAAACAATAAAAAATCAAAATCCAAAACTAAAAAAAAATTGTAAATACTTTTTAACTTAGTTTTTTTCCTTTTCCTTCGAAAATTTTCAAATTAAAATTCCAAAAATCCAAAAAAAACATAAAATATTTTCAAAAAAAAAATTGAAAAAAAATAATAATAATAATTTTCCATTTTGAAAAGTAAATTCTATGTGTAAATATTTTTCCTTTAAAAAAACAAAAAAAATTCTTGAAAATGTCCGAGTTTCCCCACTCACTTGAATTTCATAATAGTTGTGAAAACCAATATAATCCATATGATTTCATTTCAAATTCGTATGGATATTTTAAAGAAAAAACAATTCGAATTTTGAACAACAAATTTTTTAAAATGATGAACAACCCTTGAATCTCGAAAATAGCATTTCATCTCTACTTGAAATCTCTACACAACAAAATCAAATGATAAATGAGTTGTGTAATTCATATTTGTGCGCTAACTCGAATCAAAGTTTTCAAAATAATCAAAATTTGAATTCACTTCAAAATTCAAATGATTTCGAGTATAACCCATGCAAAATCAATTTGAAATCCAAAACGAATTTCAAAATCATAACGAAAATGTGATTCACTTTTCAAATAATTTTGGCAATGGGAATAATCTCGACTACGAGTGATTGAAAAATTTTGTTCTCAATAAATCCAAATCGAAAATTCTCAAGTCAATAATTATAAATTGGATTTTGTTGAGAAAATAATCGAAATTTACGATGATCACACGAATTCTTTGTTTGAAACATGTATGAAACAACATGAAAAACAAAATCAAATTCCAACGTGTGACGAGTCGAATAATAATCCATCTTTTACCCAAATCGATGATTTTCAAATAACAACATTTGAAATTGAAACTAACAATCTTAACAAAGTTATTGAAAACACGGTAATTGAGTTGGATTTCAATTCTTTTGAGGGCGTGGAACCAAATTTAAAATTCAATCTTCCTTTACTCAATTTCGAAAATTTGAATACAACAAATTTGGATTTTTGAACTTGAGATATGTAATGAAGTTGTTGATAATCCAACAAAGGAAGACGAATTTAATGAACAAGAATTTTTTGGACTTTTGGATGACAAGTTGTTAAATTCTGATAGGGAAGATTTAAATCACCACTTTGATTTTGAAATCAATAATTTTAAAGAATTTTTCAATAACAAACTTGAATTTCAATTTGGTAAAAATAAACTTGAATTTCAATCAATCGTTATATCTACCCCAAAAATTATCAAAAATAAAACAACTCGCATGATTTTTAATAAAACGACATTCATTTTTCCAAATCGACATTCAACTTAGAAATCATTTACGATTTGGTTTTCTGTGCTTAACTTGTTTCTCACATACTTGGCGAGGCAAATGAATCGGTTTTTGGAAGACATGTTCATTTACTCTTTAACGGCATACTTTCTGATGTCATGTAAATAATCATCTTTTCATTTTCATTTAAATAAGGTCATGCTTTTATTTTTCTCCTTCCACTTGGGTCGATTGTGGGGACACAGTCAAAATCAAGTGTGGGGGAAGACTCGTCTTCTTTTTGATTTTTCATGATTAATTTTGCATTTTTTTCTTCCAAAACTCAAAAAAAAAATCAAAATTTTAAAATACAAAAAAAAATTAAGCATTTTGATTTACTTTTAAAGAGATACTATAGGATAAATATATGGTTTTGGTTAATTAAATTAATTTTTGAAAATTTATTTTTCTTAACAAAAATAAAAATGAAGTTTGATTACAAATAACGATAGTTTAACTAGTATATAGGAAGGTTCATATGTGATCATTATGAATATATCCTAATTGAAAATCTTTGTTTTAAAAAGTGGTTGATTTAAAGTAAAGGATATAACATTTTTTTGTCTTGTAAGTTAAGTGGTGCTAAGATGATTTTACAAAACTCTCTCTTTTCAAAAAAAAAATATTTTTTTTATGTATATGTAAATATTTTCTGTTAACACCTACGGTCGACTCGCCAAGCTCTGTAACTTTCTCACGTAAGCCCGAAAGGCAGTGCACGATTGGTATATCTGGCCTCAGTTTATCTGAGCTAGGTGTATATATAAAAATTCTTTTTAATAATGTCTATAGTCAATAAGTGTTCACACTCGTGTGTTCACCCGCCACGCTCTGTATTCCCCTCACATAAGTCCGCAAGGCAGTGCACAAGTAATATATCTTGCCTCAGTTTATCTGAGTTAGGCATATGTAAATATTGTAAATATCAATAAAATTTTCAAAAATAAAATAAAATGAGAGAATAAGAAACGAAATCTAAGAACTATTTAACTTATTTGATTTGACTTGTCATTGAACTGAAATGAAAATACCACTTTGATAAACTTTGATAATCAACTAAGGATCTATTTTATGATTACACTTTGTTATCAACTGAAACAACGAGTTAAACTATTGTCTATTTGTTATGATAACTTCATTTTTATTGGAATTTTTGATGAGTAAATGAGTTAAATTTCAAGATTATGACCAAAACCTATATTTACTTTATTTGTGTCGATTTAAAAGAGAATCCTTCATTGTAAATATTTTCAAAAACTTGCATTCACATCTTTGTAAATAAATCTTGCATTCTGTAAATATCTTCATTCTGTATTTGGATTCTGTGGGCAGTATTCAATGAAAACCCTCACGAGACAACACTCGTCCTACTACGGACACCTGAGGTATAACAGCTTGTTGCATATGCTCAATGCAATTGTGCTTCCTACAAAAATAGATTTATCTTAGTTTTTTACTTTATTCAAGGACGAATAAAAAGATAAGTGTGGCGGTATTTTATGTGCACATAAATGTGCATATTTTTACCACCATATTTAATCAATTTAAATTAAATAAATGATCATATCGGGTATTTTAACTTGTTTAAACCAAAATTTAAATTATTTCAAACCGTTACATATTCATCTTCATATAGGAGCAAAATGGTCATTTTTGTGCATTTATTAAATTGTGAAAATTTTACTTAGAATTTTCTATGTTGTTTTGTAGAAAATTTAGTGAATTTTCAAGTGGTTTTATGAAGATATATGCATGCATAAGAGTGAGGAGAACAAATGAAGATGGAAATAATTCAAAACAAAGATCATGGAGGACAACACCCACTTACCTTGATTTTCAATTAGGAGCTAATGCACATGCTAAAAGGCCATTAAAGCTTCATGTACCATTAAGTGAAGGATTATTAAAGCTAATGATAACTTGGCCACCACACTACCTCAAAGGCATTTTGCACATTCCCTAAAAATTTGAATTAGGGTTTAGCACATGTATATGTACCCCTTATGTTTCATGTAACTCTCTTCTTCCTTAGTCTCTCTTTTAGGCTCTCTTCTCTTTGGAAAATAAAATGTGAGCTCTCTTTCTTTTCATGGCTACTTAGCCATTTCTTCTTTTCATATAACTTTTTTATGCAATTTAATAAATGTTTTTTTTCTCTTCTTGTTTATTTCCTTTCATGTTGTAGTGTAGATCTCTTTTATTTTATGCAATTAGATTAGTTTTCTTTTCCATTAGCTTTAATTTTCCTTTTCTTTTTGTTTTTGTTTATTTCATGTTGCTTTCTACTTGTGTTGACATGATAACACAAATGAGAGGCTAATCCCTTCAGTTTAGGGGTAATGAAGCTCTCTTGAATCATGTAGATGCAACATAATTTCTCATTTATGTCTCTTTTGTGCTTAATGGAAAGTTGGATGTTTGTGTGATTTTGTGTTTAATATTGAGTTTGATAGCTTATGTTGTTCAAAACAAATAAGCTATGCTTAGTCATATGAATCACTGATTATCACTTTATCTACATATGATCATGGTAAAGGAAGTGGATTAAGAATCAAAATTTGATGGTTTATGTTTCTAATTCAATATTTAATAAGCCATGCTTAAAATAGATTCTACTTTTAATTTCATATCATTTTAATTGAAGTTAGTAAGTGGGTTAGAGGGTGCGTTAAAGTTTGATGGCTTAAGTGTGTTAATTAATAACACAATTAGGCCATGTTTATACTAAATGCATCAACTAAACTCACAAATGACCAAAAAGAGATTATAATTTCATTATGTTGATTTATGTGATCATAAGAGGGGATTTGCCTCTAAATTGCTCTTTAATCTCATATTTTTATTTTTCTTAGTTTTATTTTGTTTTTACTTTCTTTTAGAAGTTAGCAATCATTCAAATTTGGTTTAATTTGATTGAATAGAATTCTCAAATCTACAATTCTCTACGGATCGACCCGTACTCGCCTCGTACTAACTGTTGTACGCCATGTGCTTGTGGTTATTTCTATTAAAAAATTCGTTCGGCTAATTTATAACTCGTTAGATATTTTACCGTCCGAACGTAATCAGTTGAATTAAATACGTAGGATGTACGTATATTATTTTATTCGCATAGCAATTTGATCTAGATTCGAGCACAGAATTTCAAGATAGTTGTATCGATCCGAGTTGGGATTTTCACTCGATTTTCGATGGCGAACTCTAGATATGGATCTTTGATTGATTCTAGAATTCTCTGTCATAGTATATGGCTATGCAAGGAGAATGATGGTTTCTGATCAAAGAACCAGATCCGAGTCCGCACTAGGGGTCGCGTGAACGATACTAGTTCGGAAGTGAAATTATGTGATCGAGTAAGTGATCAGATTTAATATTGAGTACAAATGATATATGCACATCGTACGACATAAGTGAAGAAAATATTGAAAATTTTGAAAAGGGACAAGTAAAATAATTTGAACTGTATGATTGAACACTATTGGTAGATAAGGTATAGGTATTTAAAAGCAAAAGGAAAAATTGATGTTTTCGATTTCAGAAGAAAATTTTGATTGCCCTACAAAAAGGTATGTATTTAAATTGTCATATGAAATTTGATGGTTTTCTGACATAGCCACTTGCCTTTGTTTTCATTGAGAAATTGGGGCCGTAAAGGCAGTTTTGTAGTTGTTCCGATCTAGCCGTGCAAAGAAGACGCTGGCGAAATTTTTCGAAAATTTAATGAGTTACAAAAATTTTGAAGAAAATTTTGATAGTTTAAAATTTGCCTTTAAACTATAATTTGAATTATTGAGGGGATAGTATTATTTGAAACCTATGGATGGGTTTGGAAGAGTTAGTAAGCGTGATAGTACGTCTTTAATAAAAAGATTGGTTTGGGAAGTTGTTTAAAATTGTGTGGGATTGAAAATTAGTTATTGGGTTTTGGACCATTCTTTTTACCTAGAAATTTCGAGGACGATTCTTATAAGAAAGGAGGAATGTAGCGACCCAAAATTTCGAATATTCAAAATTGGAATATTAATTGATTTTATATATATAAGTTAATTTTTAACTTTAATTTCAAATATAACTAATTTTTGGACAGTTTAATTATTAAATCAAATAATTGAAAATTGGGTAAAATGTTAAATCTTGAGTTTTAAGCTTGTTAAAAATAATTCAAAGACTTATAAATTTTATATTGATAATACTGAAGATAATAAAAGTATCAAAATTGAATTTGAAAGTTATTGGTTCAGTTCTAAAAATATATCGTTTAAATTGACATTAAAAAATAGCATTCCGGGGCACAATCTCGGAATTCTATTAAACCAGTTCTATTGGATCTGTAATAATGTCTTATTATCGGTTTTCAAATTTCATAACATTTAGGGTTAACGTTTGATTGTACAAAACATAAACGCGCTAGAATTTATATCGAAAATTCAATATAATAATTGGGTTCATAAAGCTATCTTCTCAATACGATCTAATTAGGACTTGAAACCTTTTTCATTGCATTCGGAATATGGGTATAACATTATGAACGTCTAGCGGCACACCTCGTTAGGAGGTCCAGATTTTAGGGTGCGAATTCGAGACGATTTAACGCACACACACTGTGACGACCGCCCATGACTCCCGCACCAAAACAAGGAAAAAGTACGCTGAAAGGCATGCCAGGCCGCCATGGACGATCATCAGGGTAAGATAAAACAAAAAACTCTATCGTAAAACTCACAGCGCATGGATAAAATACAATAGAGAAATATATGTATACAGTGAAGCTCCATAGAACAAAATATCATCATATAAGCATCATAGAAGTTTGATACAACATCAGAACAGTCAACACATCAAAGCCTCACTACATAGCACTCAGAGTATATACAAACAGCGAAACACCCAGTACACATAGTAAGAAAACAATATGCATAAGCCTCCTGCTCGTCTT